>OY755046.1:35219418-36419418 GCA_963576565.1 Aspidapion aeneum | reverse complement strand
GTTTTGAAAGGTTTAAAAGACAAAATACCTGTCTAACAACAAATGAAAAATGTGAAGCGCGGGAAAAACTATTTTTAAACCACTTTGAAATGTAGATGGCGCATTAAAAAGTGAACATTACAGTGGACCAGCGAAGTGAAACGTATTTTGGACGATATTAACACGGATCGATTAATCTTGAAAAAAGTGTAACATTGATAGGGTGGCCATTCGTCCGTGTAAACTTCCACGTTTCCGAGTACCTTAAGCTTTTAGGTTTAATTTCGCCTTGATGTAACGTTAAAAATAATTGCATTTAAGGCACAATAAAGCCATGCATGACAACATTTTATATACCTTTTAAAATGGATCTTGTCTGCATTATAAATAAATACATAGGACAAAGAGTATTTTGGCGGGTCCAAATAACTCAAGTTCAAGTAAATCTAAAATGTAACAGTAGTACTTTTCCGCGCGCGATGGCAGTTTCGTTTGGTTTGTCAAGGGAAAAGTCACTTTACCCTTTTGTTAGGCACAAACTTTTTCCTACGAGACTCCATCGCAGTTAATTTATTAAAAATTATAATAAAAAAAAAAAATTTTTTGTTTCATAAAAATTAAAGCTCTATATTTTGTGCATATAATTTTGTAGTTATAAGAATTATTTTGAATTTTTCTCAATAAACGATTTTTGATTTGATTTTAATTGTTTTCCGAAATAAAAAAAAAATAGTGAGGAAAAGTAAGTTTACCGAATAAAAATATTAAATTCTCATTTAATTTTTATTTTCTCAGTCCATGTTAAATTTGAAGACAAATATCTCAAAAACGAATAGATAATTTTACACTGTTCTCTTTGATCTCTTACCTTCAAACAAGGTGTCACTCGACACACTTTCCCTATTCAAAATATAGGGGTAAAGTTAACCCCTCGACGGAAGTGCCTGCTACAAATACATTTCAAGAAAAAAAAAAGTGCCTACCCGCCTCACAAATAAAATTAACGTGCCCGAAGGTCTATCCATAAAAAATACCTTATCGATTTTTTCTGTTAATTTTATATATTTATCGGTTCCACTCGTTTCTGTTTGCCCATAATTCATCATCTAGGCCTCTTATTCTTATTTCACTGTCTATTCCATCTCTCCAGCTTCTCCTCGGCCTTCATCGTTTTCTTCGGCCAGTTGGTTTCCATTGTAATATTTGATTAGGTAGTCTTCCATCATCCATTCTTTGTACATGTCCGTACCACACCAGTTGTTTTGTTCTTATATCATCCACTAAAGTACGTTCACCCACTGTCATAATTTCTCTTATTCTTTGATTTGTAACTCTTTCTCTTTTTGATTTCCCTGCTGCTCTTCTCCAATAGTCCATCTCCGTAGCGGAAAGCATTTTTTCTGTTCTATCTTTGATTGGCCATACTTCTGAGCCGTATGTAATAATACTTTTTACAATGGTGTTATATATAATTTTGTTATGTTTTGATATACTTTCGTCCCAAATTATTCCATTTAATAAAGTTATTGCTTTTCTTCCTTGTACGTTTCTATCTTTTATAGCTTTGTCTAGTGTTCCGTCAGCTGTAATTTTTAGACCTAAGTATTTATACTCATCACAGGACTGAATTCGCTGCCCAGTATTTAAGATTAGATCCTGTTTCGTTCCACCAATACACATATACTCTGTCTTATTGATATTAACCTCTAGTCCCCACTTATTGTACTCTTCTATTAGTTTTCGTGTCATATATTCGAGGTCGTCATAATCCTGAGCCACCACTCTATCTGATCATCGGCGAAACATAAAGTATACAAGGTGGTTTCATCCAACGGAATTCGCATGTTTTGGCATTTTCTCTTCCAGTCTTTAAGGACCTGTTCCAAATATATATTGAAGAGCGTAGGCGAGATACATCAACCATATATACATACAGTTACTTGAAAGCCCTTGGTTAGTTTTGCTTTTATTTTAACTTTTGCCTTACTATTGCGGTATAACTCTTTGATTGCCTTAATTAGTTGTATGCTTATGTTTGTCTTTTCCAACGCTTTCCAAAGTAGATTTAGTGGTATACTATCATATGCCTTCTGCAAATCTACGTAAAGCAGATGCAGCTCTTGTCCGTATGCCATTTTCTTTTCAATAACTTTGGTTATACAAAAGATATGATCTCATGTCGATCTACCCGCCCTGAAACCGACTTGTTCTTCTGCCTCCATATCTTTATATTCGCTCTCCACTTTATTTCTTATTATTTTGCCATATATTCTGCTTAGCGTACTAGTTATAGATGTACCTCTATAATTGTCACATATATCTTTCCTGTCTTTTTTGTGTATTGTGGATATATATGACGTTTTCCACTCAGTTGGTACTACAGCTCCATTTAAATATTTTTGGAAAAGATTCCGTAATCTCCAAAACAGTTCTTCAGTGCCATATTAAAGTTCAGCTGGGGTATTTCCGGGTCCGGCAGACTTACCGCTTTTTAAGGTTGTGCACACGTTTTTGAACTCAGAGATTGTGAGGGTTACTGGCGATCCCATCGTTTTAATGATATTGTCTCCTTCGTCTTCCTTGAATTCTGCTCTATCTTCAGTTAAAAGTTTTTTAAAATGCTCATCCCATTCATGTGATACATTCGTATTCCTCATCTGGGGTTTCACCTGAACTTGAATTAAGTTTTTCGTTCAGTCTCTTTTTGTATACGTTTTTTACGCTGTCATGTTCTAGGCTTAGTAGATTATATTGAAAGTGATCAATTTCCTCATTCACTGTATCATCAAGATGTTGTTGATGTAGGCTTCGGCCTTTATAAGGAAAGAGAATTTTGGTCTCCAGAAAATAGTGATCACTTCCGCATTTTGATCCACGCTTTTTTCTGACATCTTGAATTTTTAGTTTTATCTTTTGTTTAGTGATAAGATAATCAATGACGGATTTCAGGTTTTGTGAGGGTTTAGTCCAGGTATATTTGTGTATTTTCTTATGTTGGAAAAAACCGTTTTGGATTTTTATGTCTAATTGCTCACATACTGTAATTAGCCGGTTTCCATTGTCATTAACAACATTTTCTCCATATTGGCATTTAATTTAAGGGTCAAAATCATGGAAGTGGAGAATTTGAGTTGAAAAGGATTGTCTTAGTTAAGCTGTAGTAAATTACAGTTTTCAAATTATTTTCAGATTGTTATACTTAAAACTCATCTTCACATTTCACAATAATTTTGATTAAATACGTTCTTGATTTAATTTTGTCATCTTATTATACCCGAAAAATCATTTGGGGAACGCGTCAATAACTCAATAAGGAAAGTTATCTATATACATCTTTATCTTCGCAAAAGTTTTTTGTTTCCAAGTTATAGCATTTGTGGGATATAAAAATGACACACAATGTCCCTAATAATGATTTTTTTAAGTCTGAAAAAAGAAAAGATTTTTAATAATAATCTTGAGTATTTTTATTATTATGTTTTTAAACAATTACCACTTAATTATTACCTTTATTGTAACTATCTGTTGTAATTTTAAGGAAGATATAACACAAAATCACAAAAAAAGTTGTAAATTTTGACACCCTGTATTTAAAAAACAAAGATATAAGTAGTTTATACGGCCCCTTTGAAACAGCCCCACTCCTGCCACCCTAAGCCCCGCCCACTTTCCCCCCTCCCTCCCCAGGGGGGCGTGGCCACGCCCCCTTCCCCTCCCCTCCCCCCTCTCACCCCCCGGAGGCGTGGTCTTCCCCTCCCCTCCCCCCGAAGGGGGTAAAAAAAGATGGCGGCCAGCCAATGATAGGCGAAGTGGGGGACCCTTATTTTAAGGGTCGACCAATAGGAAGCGACTTCTCCGAAGGGGGGAGGAGCCAAAATGGCGGCAGCAGGAAAAAAAAGATGGCGGCCAGCCAATCAGAAGAGAGCTTGCCTCTCATTGGCTGGCCAATGATAGGCGAAGTGGGGGACCCTTATTTTAAGGGTCGACCAATAGGAAGCGACTTCCCCCGAAGGGGGGAGGAGCCAAAATGGCGGCAGCAGGAAAAAAAAGATGGCGGCCAGCCCATCAGAAGAGAGCTTGCCTCTCATTGGCTGGCCAATGATAGGCGAAGTGGGGGACCCTTATTTTAAGGGTCGACCAATAGGAAGCGACTTCTCCGAAGGGGGGAGGAGCCAAAATGGCGGCAGCAGGAAAAAAAAGATGGCGGCCAGCCCATCAGAAGAGAGCTTGCCTCTCATTGGCTGGCCAATGATAGGCGAAGTGGGGGACCCTTATTTTAAGGGTCGACCAATAGGAAGCGACTTCCCCCGAAGGGGGGAGGAGCCAAAATGGCGGCAGCAGGAAAAAAAAGATGGCGGCCAGCCAATCAGAAGAGAGCTTGTCTCTCATTGGTTGGCCTTTTGAAAGTCGAAGTGCGTAACACCGTGCATGAAGGCGTAGCAATAATAAAAGATGGTCATAGATTTCCCCCCTTTGAGTATTAACTTTCCCCCCTTTGAGTACGTACCAGTGCAAGACTGGCACCCTATTTTCTCTCTCTCTCTAGCACACTAGAATTATCTCTCTCGTTCTAACGCATCCTATTTTCTCTCTCTCTCTCTCTCTCTCTAGCACACTAGAATTATCTCTCTCGTTCTAACGCGTCCTATTTTCTCTCTCTCTCTCTCTAGCACATTAGAATTATACGTACTTAACTATTTTAATAAACTAGAAATATAAATAAAACACATTATAAAAAGTTAAATTGTTTATTTAAAAAACATATTTATGTACTTCTAAAAATAATAATACATGTTATTACAATGTATTCCAAAGTTTTACATCGCCTTCGAGTGGATTGGGCATATACTCATTGGGTGCGGGTGTCGTCTGCGGCGATGACATATCCTGAAATCAAAAGAAAAACCATTGTTAACCATTTTTTTTATTAAACCATTTAGTTATTTTTTATTTTAATAAAAAAGAAATAATTATATTTTTGGTATCTATATCTTTTAGTCCCACACCAAAAATTTTGAGAAAATATACAGTGTACACATTCGAATTTTTCTAGAGAAATATTATGTGTATAGATTTGTATAGTTTACCTGTTCAGAGGCTACCACCGTGTAGAACGGAGGCGAAACTACCTCCGGTTGAACCAGAGGGGTGTTAGAAGTTCCAGCCTGTCCCATTAGGTTCGCCTCATACAGGCTGCCGTCTGAATTGAGGGGCACGGTTGCAAAATGATAGCCGAGCTGAGCATTATTATGGCTCTCCTGAAAATAAAATAAAATATAAATATTTTGCTAAATTGTTCTCTATTTTTTACACTGCTAAATATACATCACTAGCTGCAACAATATGTTACAGGTTCCAATATGTTGTTACTACTATATAAATGTAATCTTGGACGTTTGTGTTTACACCAAACAAAAATCGAAGTTTTGATGTGATAGACAAAGTGGCGCGCTGCAGCCTTACGATTAGTTGTTAAATAGGCACTGTAGACTTACTATAATGGTTAGATTAAATTAATGTAAAAACTCATAGTATATAAGTTTAATAGTATATTAAAAAAAAATAGAAATAACTTACGTAAATACATCCTGCACTCTTTCCAGCCCCTCCGAAGGCCGCAGACGACACCCGCACTGGCAAATGTATTCTTGTTGTGCAGCGCACATACCGCAGCATGTGTGCTGCCAAATACACTCCATGGGGATGGACGAGATTATACTCGACAAACAGTGCATGCAGGTGATTGCAGCCATCATAGCTTCACTGGAATAAAAAACATAAAAAATATAAATATTAGAAAGTAAAAACATAACTAGTCCTATCCTAACATAAAATTCATACACCCTCTATTGTCAGGAGCTATCTCTATATACCTATTGTTAATAAGTAACTGTTCTATATCTTGCAAAGAGGTATCTTCCTAACTAGTTAGTACACTTTCAATTAAGCACCATGTTATATCAGCTTTGAAAGCAGTTTTTTGTAAATGTCTCAGAAACGAAAGCTCCTATCAAGTTTTTGCTTATAACACAAACTATTAAGAAAAATAAGTTCTACTAGGTATATTCCTAAGGTCGTATATAGATGCGCTGTTCCGTTATAAAGTATCTCAAAATTTCAATAAAATAGGCTTAATGGTTTACAGACTCATACACACACACACACACACACACACACACACACACACACACACACCTAATTAAAATTATTTCAGAGAAAATAATTAAGTACTGAGTAGTAAAAATAAAAACAAAAATACTTACAATATTGCCTGCATGTAGTACATTTTTCAGTAATAATTTAAAATTCTTGCAATGTCTCTTAACTTAACTCTTCTATACTCTAATTAACTAATCACAAGTCTTTTCTCTTATTTCTACTACACTCTAATTAACTAATCACAAGTCTTTTCTCTTATTTCTACTACACTCGAATAAACAATTGACAAGTAGTTAGAAACACTGAAACTAGGTAACTAAAAAATAAAAAACTGCTAAGCTGCCAAGTTCTTCTCATTTCCACTTTTCTAAAAAAGGCGGGGACAAAAAGACGTTCGAGGCAAAAAGATTACCCCTCCTAGGCTGCCTTTTTCTTTTTTATCTTTTTTTAATTTTAAGGGTGAACGGTTATTAGGAAAAATTCTGTTTCAAAAATAAAATTTTAGAGTATAATAATTTAGTTAAATACCCATTAATTAAAAAGATAACTGATCTCTTGAAACGACCCAAAATGGGCAGACATAATAATCATAAGACAGCATCCAAAAAAATCAGACCAAGATAAAAATCCGTCTTAAAATAATTGCCTAATAACTTGTGGATTTAATAGGGGTACACCACCCACTGTGCTTGACTTTATCTTAATTTGCTATTTCTTTTCACGCATCTGCGTAACATCGTATCTGATAACAAACGAAAAAGGTTGAGGATATTAAAATAATGACAAAAAAATTTGATAACTAAGGGTTACCAAAGATACCAACTGTACAATCTAGATAAAAACCACCCTCGTGAAATTAGAGAAGGCTTGCAGGTGTGCACCATTTCTTGGAAAGGTTTTTCTAGATATCTCCCTTTGCTATCTACTTGACAAAAAAATCCAATAAATCTAGTGCTTGATAAGAATCCTTCCTTCACGTCGTGACTTGTTAACTAAAAAAATAAGCTAATTAAAAAACCATACAAGTATGGTAAGTAACCCTTTTGACTATCTGCTTTAAAAATAGGATGACACAAATTAGCTTTCTATTGATGGAATCGTTTTTTCAAGGCGGATTTTTCTAACCAATGAAAAAAAATCTAGTTTTTTCTTACTTGTAGAGCTGCGGAGAATTTTTAAGCATGCGCAATTAGCCTCAAAAAGTTGCTATAAAAACACCAAACACCTTGCTTTGAATATTACTTTGACTAGTTTAGTCAGAACTGTATTTTATTACACAGTAGTTTACAACTATAAAAAAATAAGTGTTCATTAAAAGACCAAACTTAGAATAAAATTAGTGCTTTTGTAGCTGATGAATTTAGTGTTTTTACGCATGTTTTGCTGAATATTGATAAACATTACTGAAACATTTATCAAATATTTTTTTAAAAAATCTAGGTTTTAATCAACACAAACTTTTATAGACTTTAAAAAGGACATAGTTTCTGTCTGCAGTTTTAGTGCTATTATAGGGGTTTCTTTTACATTATAATATGTGTTTAAAAAATGTATGTTTATTTTTATTTTTGTGTAAAGTTTTATTTTGGTAAGATTTTGTTTTTATATTAATTTTCATCGTTTAGTCAATACCACTTTCGCCATCTATTAGCTATCTTTTTTAGACATATAACATTCCAAAAATACTACACATCGATATAAGCCGGTTTTTAACTGTCCTACCCCAATCAATAAGGGTTTCTATAGGGTCATTCTGTTATTGATACGTTCCAAAAGCTCTACTTAAATATCGATTTAAACGAATACCGTTTCACATGCGCTGCTTCGACTAAATAACCCCAGTGAGTGTGGTTTTACAAGCGTGCGAGAGAGTGCGCCGCATGTCTTAATATCAAACCTCGTTGTTGCTCTAAAATACGTCGGTAATCGTGTGGGCGCAAGTTCTTAGATTGCTAATTGGTTAGAGAGTGTACTTTGATATTGGCTCTGTCAGAATTTTGGTGCATCGCAAATTGATTTCATACTTAGCTATAAATAAAAACAATTGGTAATTTAGTCAACTATTTATTTTTGTATTGCATTACATTTGTTCAGTTATTTTTTTTAAATAAATTCTTATCATTAAGACAAATAAGACGTAGCCTTTTTTCCAGTTTTCTTAAGTCTTCATAACTTCGCACCCAGTTTTTAAGCTTCGTTAGTTTGTTAATGTGACTTTCTATCATTGATTTTTTCTGGTTAGACATATTGATTTGTTGAATATCAGTTATTAAATAAGTGTGATTTTTGAAATTTTGAGGAAGTATATAGTTTAGACCCCCTCCTTTTTTCAGTTTAGTATAAAATGGAAAAGTTTACAATAGTTAGGGAGTCAGCACGAAATGTAAGAAGATTTAATTTACAAGGCAACTCAATAGAATTTAAAATAAATACTTGCCCAGTGGAAGAAAATCCTGTTAGTTGGATTAGAGAGGTGCTAAATCAAATTTTGACAAGAGGTCTTAACAATGTTAGCCCTACAGATATGATAGGAATTTCATTTGAAAGCACAGAATTTAGATCGGGTACGGGTTATTTATCTTTTCGAAGAGCTGACAGTGTTACTTTAGATGACGTGTGGGAAATTATTTCCAAGATTTATCAGTCCAATCAAGGTGCACTGGATACAGATACTTTTAGATTAAATATGATGATAGTGAATATGCCTGTAGGTGCGAAAAATGATAGAAAATATAAGGATTTTAACGAGGCTTGTAGTAAGAAAAAAGGAATTTTAGTAGTTAAAAATAACGATTCCTTATGCTTGCCTAGGGCTATAGTTTTGGCTATTGCGAGGATAGATGGGGACCCAAACTTTAAAAAAATTTTACGGGACACTCAAAAGATGCAGTTGACTTTGGCAAAAAAATTGATGGAGGACGCTGGCGTAGAGATACCGGACATCGGTGCTGGAATCCCTGAACTGCGATCTTTTCAAGATTTTTTAAAAGGACAATACAAGATTATTGTATATGAGTATACTTTACATATGCGAGGCCAAAATGTAATTTTTGAGGGACCCGATGCTCCCAAAGCAATCAATTTAATTCACCAAACAAATCATTTCAACGTTTTGACATCTCTCACCGCCGCTTTTGGTTATTCTTATTACTGTAAATATTGTCAGAGGGGTTATAATGATAAAGAAATGCATAGTTGTGCAAAGCAGTGCCCCCACTGTTTAAAATATCCTGCTTGTCCTGAAGAAATAAACCAGTTCAACTAATCACCCATTTTTGAGCGCCTATCTTTTTTCTTTTTCAGCTTACTTGGTATAATTTCAATTTTTGTATTTAATATTGCTTTAAAGATAGTAGATTATTCCACTACTACACGCAATGTACTATATAGATATTGTAAAAAGTATTGCGTTTCGAATTGCTTCTTTTCCTATTAGATTTAAAATGGTCTGTTGTAGCACATATTTTTAAGGCCTCCACGGCGTCAGTTAATGAAAAAAAGCAAGTCGTAACGTGTTGCTTCCGAATAAATTTTTGGATGTGTTTATCTTTCTTATTTGTCTAGGAGGGGTTAGAGGTATAAAGGGATAGTATCTTCTTAACTTTAGAATCAGTTCTGTTACGAGTCAGTCACCGTTAGCAAAAATGTCGGACTATATTTCTGATAGTGTTTATTTTTCATCAAGTTTAACCGATAGTGAATCTTCGTGCGATGAAAAATTTTGTGTTAAGTGTATGGGCGGTATTGACTGTTGTGTAAATCGCTTTTATTTATCCATTTTTGTTCCTAAAGAAATGATTAAATTTGAAAACCTAAGTATTAAATGGGGTAAAAGCAACGGTGATATGCTTATTATCTTAGACTTATTTAAGGCACCAATTAGATCTGTGATATTTTTTTCACCAATAAATTTTACAGAATTTATTAACATTTTAAAAGAAATCAAAATCGAAGAAGAAGTCAGAGGTAAATACGAAGTTAATATCGACAAGACTTTACCGAATATTTTATTTGGTAATATTAAAGTTGAATGTACTCCAGCAGAAACTGGTATTTATAGCGTGGATCTTCGACAACCTTTCCCCTGTTTTTTATTTGAAGAAGAATTAGAGCCTCTTTTTGAAAAATTAATCCAAATTGAAAGAATTCATCAAAAGTTTAATGCATAGATTAGAATTCTGTACCATAAAGCAGTAATCTTCAACATAAAAATACTAAGTAAATGAAAGAAAAAAGCAACAGGTCTTAACGTGAAAGCTATTACCATAATTTGAACACCTGCATAAAAGCCCAGTTAAGTAATCAGACAAGAATCAACAAGTCTTGAATCCAAGACATGAAGTGGTGGGGCCCTATTTAACTTCGGTGATTGAGTCGTTTCGCTGTTAGTTCTCTGGTGAGCGTCGAGTAGTTTCAAAACTAAAAAAGTAAGATGTCCGATTCACCAAGTGGCTTGTTTCCGCGTTTTGACTATAGTTTTTGGGACTTAATTAAGAAAGAAAATAAATATATATACGAATCAGTGATAGTGCTATCTAACATTCAACTACAAATCAAAACAGGAATAAGCCCCGCTCGAGGATTTGATCCAGTTGTTAAATTCACATACTTAGGAGCAGTGGAAGCCAGTGTTAGTTTCGATCAACTTGATTGGCTTGACTTTTATTCCAATTTGGAGTCAAGTGACCTGAACGACAACCGAAGTATTTACTTATCAAACATTACCATGGTTCCGATGATGGTAGATGGCGAGAAATTAATAAAAGTGGAGACCCCCGAAGGAACAGTTTTTTTGTGTAGTGACTGGATAAAAAGCATTGACTCTTTAAACCATGTAATTTCAACAAGATTAAAATTACTACAAGGTTTAAAATTTAATTTTTTTTATTTTAATCTTATTTCCTATGTTGTAAAATGTAGAGTACCAGAAACTGTAGTTATTAACTTTTTAACCGAACTATGTAATTTGCATCCTTCTCAAGAATCTTATTGCATGTTGGAGTATTTATATTTCGGAAAAGATCAAATAATTAAGGATGTTATTGAATATTTTAATTTCACCAATTAAACATAATGTATGTAAAAAAAAATATTTTAGTCTTATGTTATGCTGTATTCTATTAGTTTTTAAAATATACTTAATTATATAGGTATATAAGATTATAAGCTGTATTGTCGATTTTTTTTAATAAAAATTCTACTCTATTAGATGATATTAATAAATAAAAAACACTGTATTTAATAAAATTGATGTTTTATTTAAATAAAAGGTAGCAAAATTTAACACTGCTAATTTAACATAAATAAAGTTTACAACCTAAACTTATTCTAATAAACTTAATATATTCTACTTATTTTATTAATTCATTGGAGTTGATCCAACTATTGTGTTTACTTGAAAAACCAAGCCATTTAACAAAAAGTTGATTTTTGCTTCCTTTTTTTCTTGTTTTTATTACCTTTTCTATAAGGTAAATATTTTTCGACTTTGCTTTCTGAAGTTCATGTGTATAAAATGCTCCTTTTAGGTCATGTCCATTTAGGTCTTGTAAAAGGTATGTGGTTGGGAATGTAGGATTTACCTTAATTACCTTGAAAACTTCAGAAGACCAATTAATTAAATAACTTTTGTCAAACACGCCTTTGTATAAGCTTATTCTAACCGAATCGCCAATGGCAAATTTAGGTTTTTTAGTTTTTAATTTGGGAACCAAAAGCATAGAAAGTTTGGTATTTCTTGTTACATCAACAGGTCTCATTTTGATAGTGCTGTGTTTGGTAAAATTGTATGATTTTGTAATTTTTTGTAATAAATCTATCCAATTATGGGTCCCCATTAGCGCCATTTCTTTGAAAAGTTTTCCTTTAAGAGTTCGTATAACTCTCTCGGCAATCGCCGCTTTCTTAGTTGAGTAGGTCTGGTAAAAGTTAATATGTAATTTTTTCATTTCCTTTTGAAATTTTTTGTTAACAAATTCACCTCCAGAATCCGATTGTAAATTTTTACATGTGTACTGAGCCTCATTAAAAATAGACTTTATAGCTAAGAGTACTACATCAGCTGTTTTAGATTTAATAGGTCTAGTCCAAAGAAACTTTGAATAGCAGTCTATGCATACCAAAATATATTTAAGCCCGTTGTTTTCATCAGCAAGGTTTTGAAGATCAGCTAAATCTATCTGCCAGAGATCGCCATATCCTAGTATTTTAGTCCTCCTTCTTAAAAAATTTTTCCTTGCTGGTTTAAAGAGCTCGTTAATTATTTGTTGTTTTTTAGTCATTTGTATGGCTAGACTGTTTCACCCTTGACAATTTCACATGTACTGAACTTTTTTTTATATGTGACAAGCTATAAACCGATTTCTGCTAATTTACACCAAATAGAACATATCTCTTACGCCTAAGTCACGGAAGATTTAAAATAACAATACTTTCTATACGATCAATTTTAGTCGCGAGAATATTAATTTGTTTAATTCTGTTGTTCTGTATTTCAGTCATTTCATCTAATTCCTTGCTAAGCTTAGATTCTAATGTATTTCTTAAGTCATTATTTAACTTTAACATGAGAATTTGTGTTTCTTCCACTAACTTTGACATGAGAATTTGTGTTTCTTCCACTAACTTTCCAAGGCGTCTTTCTAGGAAATCATAATTTACAGAATCTTTGTATCCAATAGGATCTGCTAAGTTGCAAATACGACGGCCACCGATATCATAATTACCATCCGTAGTTAATTTGAACCCTTTCCCCGGTGGACCTCTTTTTCCTTCACCTTTAGGTTCCACAGATTTTCTCCCAAATTTATCTATAGACCTTTGCATGTCAACGGTTTAGAATCAACTGTCACTTATTTTTAGAAAATACATCTGTAATATACCCAATGTTTAATAAATTATATTACTTTCCCTTAACTCTTCTAATATACTAGAGATCTCGTTTTGATTTTTTAAACTTGAGTTTCCAGCGTTTGATGATGCCACTAATAGTTTCAATCTCTCTACAAGTTCTTTAGGAGTGTTCCAATAAACATATTCTATTTTATTCTTCGAATCATGATTTTTAAATTTCTGATTAATGTTAACTCCTGAACCTTTCTTAAATTGCAAGGGGCTGCCAGATGTCATCAACGGTACTATAATTTCTTTAAACTTTCGGTTATTATATCTAAATAAGCCGTTTCGTTTAACATATCCTCTATAGGCTGCATTACTTAAATTTAATATATGTTTGTACACGTTTAAACTGTCATCGCTTACATAGTTATTTTCAGGGTTTAAAAATGATGGATATTTTAAAAACATTAAATTATACAAATCTAGGCTACCTATTGATTCAAATATTTTTTTACCATTTCGGTAAAAAGCAGCATTACCTTTGGGAAATTTAACTTCGCAATTACCAAAATATAAACGATTTCGATTGTCAGAGTTTACTCTTACTCCACATACGGTATCGTACTTTTTCTCATCCCTGTGGTTTTTGACATCTTCAATAAATTTTTCTAAGACACTTTGAAAACTTTCTTCTTTTACTGAACTTTTACGTGAAACTGTTGGTGTACTATTAGCTATTGGAGAAATATCTGAATGTGAAAAACTTTGATAATGGGAAGCATCGTATTGTTTAGGTAAATCATTTTCCCCATACTGTAATAAATCTTGCCCTGACTTTTTGATTGTTTGATTACTTTCATTTAAATAATCATCAAACGGTTGATTGTTCGTCTTACTAGAAGTAATGCTGGAAACAATATTAGAGTCCTTCGATGCTTTAAGATTTTTTAGCTGCGATGTGACCGGTTCAAAAAGATCTTCCAAATCCTGTTTACTTTCTAGATCTTTATGTTTCAAATCTTTAAATTTTTTTCTAACTGCGTTGGTAACCTCCAAAAGTTTTCTTTTTAAATTTAAATCTATATTATTCTGCATTGCAAATTAGATGTTGACTTTTCTATGCCTTAAAGACTAATGACCTAAATATTTTATTCAAGCAGTATAAATTGATCAAAACCTTTTCGAAACCTACCAGCATTTATATCTCTGGTTTTGTCAATAACAAAAAAACCGTATTTTTCCTCCCAGCAGTAGGATGCCATTTCTAAAAATTTAGGGTACGAAATATCGCCTGCCACATGGTCTGAAAAAACATGTTTAAGATTGGTTTCATCTTGCTTAAAAAGGACCACAAACGAAGCATTGTCTCTTAGCCCCTGTTTCAGAGCCTTTGAATATGATTGTATCAGTAAAAATGAATCCATTTCTTTATGCCTTCCCATTGAAAAGTAGTTTCTTATTGGTATTTGTGATTCTGTCATAATATCATCAAAAATAATTACAGATCTATTTTTTGCTTCAGAAGGGTGCATTATTTCGTCTGGATTTTCAAACTCGTGGTATTCTAATCCTTCTATTGGTTGCAAAATTTGTTTAAGGTACTGATACTTTGGTTGATATAAAGACTTTGAAAAAATATACACATTTTCAAATCTAAGTCCTTCAGGATGAGTCAGCATTGATAATAAAACGTTCGTTTTTCCTGATCCACTCCCTCCCGCAAATATTGCACGTATATCATTAGGAAATAAATTACCATGCCTTCTTTGCTGTGACTTTAGTCCATCTCCAACGGCTTCATCAAAGTTTGTTACACTAAATGTGTTTTTTAGCTGCTTAATCTTCATTTCGCAAAAATAATCTATATAACAGTCAAATACAAGTAACTAATATTAGTTCTATGAAGACCCTCAAAAGAAACAGACCTTTGCGAAGTGGTCGGTGGAAAAAGACTGGCAGTGGGTTAGTAAACAGCTTAATTAATAAACTACCGTTTGAACTTCACTTGCCTGGTCATAACTTCACCGGTCCAGGAACAAAATTACAAAAGAGATTAGCTAGAGGAGACATACCTAAAAATCACCTTGATAGCCTTGCACGAGAACACGATATTGCATACTCCAATACAAATAATATAGATAAAAGGCACCTTGCAGATAAAGTGCTTTTGGAGAACGCTTGGGAAATCGTAAAATCACCTAATTCTAGTTTGAAAGAAAAATCAGAGGCTTGGTTAGTGTCAACGATTATGAAAGCAAAAAGAAAGCTGGGGATGGGTCTTAGTGACCAAAAAAAATATGGATTAAGGCTTAATAAAATCATATCACGAAAGGGTAAAAATAAAAAAAGTAAAATCAACTTAAGATTAAAAAAAGTTTCTTTCGGGTCAGGACTTGTTAAAAAAGTACGAGATGGCATAAAGAAGTCAAATAAAAATAATTTATTACAATTAACTAAAGCTGCATTAAAAGTTGCAAAAAAAACTGTTAACAAATCTGGTGGTAAAAAAAATATTTTAAAACCTAGAATTATACCAATACCCAAGACTGGTGGTTTTATTGGCATATTACCTATTTTGGCCAGCTTGGGGGCTATCGGGTCATTAGCCTCAGGCGCCGCCACTGTCGCCAGAACAGTTAATGCTATAAAAAAGGCTAAAGAGTCACTTTCAGAAAATAAAAGGCATAATAGCGCTATGGAAGAAATACAAATAAATAAGAACGGTAGTGGATTATATCTAAAACCCTATAAATCAGGCCTAGGACTATACCTTAAAAATTCTCATTCAAAAAACTTTTAAGTTCCCTTCCTGACAGGCCACTAACAAACTTTGATCTTATAACTTGTGCAAAAAAATTAAATATATCAAATTTTAGAGGTGTTTTTATGAAAGACGCATTACCAAAAAAGGGTCCAAGAAATAACGAATGCGCAATAGTAAATTTAGATGAAACGTCAGGAATGGGCACGCACTGGGTTGCATATAAAAAGAAATATTCTACTACCTGGTATTTTGATAGTTATGGTAATTTACCACCACCTGAAGAAATTGTGAAATACCTAAAGACAGGTTCTAACAAGTCTAAAAAAGTTCTATATAACTACTTTCGTGAGCAAGATTTTGGTTCAGTTCGTTGTGGGCATTTATGTCTGAAGTTTCTTTTGTTATCTTAAAAAGTGACTATGAATATTGAAGAAATGAAACGCGAAGATCTTAAGCTTTATGCGGGGTCGTTAAAAGCTCTATGTATTAAAAAGAGTTTACTGAACTTGAGCGTCGAAGAATTGAAATATGTTCCAAAAGAAGTAATACTGGCAATGGCATCACACGAGATTAAACATGTTTATAGCAATTTGCCTATGTATTTGCAGAATGATGATGACATAAAATCTCATCTACTGTGTTATGAACACTGGCCTAATGAAGAAGATAGCGATGTTGACACCTGCAGTATCCCCCCAAGAAGATTGTACTGCTGTGGCTGTTCACTAAAAGCGAAAACTTCTGTGTATAACATAACTGAAGAATCTCGTGACGTTTGTGGTATCTTTTAAGTTATTTTTTGCAATAGTTTATATTTTTTATAATAAGTTATCTTTTATGTATTATTCAATTTTGTGATTATATAAATAAAAAATTATAAAGCATTGTGACAGTATGTCTTTTACATTCACCCTGTCAGGTTGTACCAGTGTGCTAGCTGCAAACTTTTTTCCACCCATAGAATTGCAGCGAGAGTGTTCTTACGGATTAGGGTTACTGGGTTTTTATTCGTACAATTCAATACATAATATTCACAGAGAAAATAATACAATTGGCTTTAGAGAGAATAAGCAATCAAAAATAATATTAGTACGTATTCCATCTGGAGCATACGAGATATCTGATATTAATAAAGCAATTTTAGACGGTTTGTCTTTTGAATTACAAAAAAAGTCTGTAAAATCTGGAACTTTTAGTTTAGCAGCAAATAATAATACATTAAAGTGTGAAATAAAAAGTGATCTGTTTATAGATTTTACAGTTAAAAACTCTTTAAGCTCTGTATTGGGCTTTAGTGAGGAAATTTTAACTCCGGATAAGGTTCACGTTTCAACTCAGGCTGTAAACATAACTGCAACTAGATTAATAAAATTAAGCTGTAATTTAATAGGAGGCTCATATAACAACGAAAAAGAATCTCATACATTATTTGAGTTTGACATAGACGTTGAACCAGGATATAAATTAACTAAAGAACCATCGAATATTATTTATCTTCCTGTAAAGCCTATCTCTAGAAAATATATTGATAACATAACCATTCAGGTATTAAACGATAACGAAAATCTAATTGATTTTCAGGGAGAAAAAATAATTATTAAGCTTGAACTTCGAAAACTACAATAATATGGGATTTTGTTATCTAAGTCATGCTACGACATGCCCCAAAATTGATAATTATCAATATAAACAGAATAAAATATCTAGCAATAACAGTTTGACTTTGTCGTCCAAAGTATCAACACCATACGGGCTCTCAAAATCCGACCTGGACTTCTTAGTTTCTCTTGGTCTTAAACTAAAAATTTAATATGGAATTATCGACAATGAAACTTAATATTTTTGACAACCCTATCTTTGACAATTCACTAGTTAGTACACATCTTTATACTTACAAACCTTACGGATCTCCGACTTTTGAAAATTCTGATATAGTTCAAATATTCATAAATCATTCGGATTTATTACTTGATATTGCAGACTCCTTTATTTATGTTGAAGGAACATTTACACCTGGTATTACGGATGCTGATGCCTACCTATCAAATAACTGTCTACTTTTTCTCTTTGATGAAATTAGACTTTGTCTAGGAGGGGAAACAATTCAAACAATAAGAAAACCAGGTATTGCTACAGCATTAAAAAATCTTGTCTCCTTTGGGAAAGTAGACCTTTCCCGATTAGAAAGCTCTGGTTGGAACCAGTCTTCCAAAGCGGGTCCTATCTATCACAAATTATCTAACACGTTTTGTGGTAGAATACCATTAAAACAGATATTTGGCTTTGCAGAGGATTATAATAAAGGGGTAGTTAATTTGAAAGCAGAATTAAATTTTACCATAGCCCGAACTTTCAAAAACGCATATGTCGGTAAAGCTGAAGCCAGCGTAAATATTAATAAACTTGAATGGAAAATAAAGCATCTTATTCCTGAAGATAGACAAAAACTGGCACTATATAGTCAAATTAAACGGAGAGGCACAGGGTCGGATATTAAGGCTGCATATAGATCCTGGGATCTTTACGAACTTCCATCCTTAAGAAAAACTTCTAATGATGTATGGGCCCTAAAAACGTCCACAAGTTTGGAGAAACCTCGATATATAATTATTGGATTTCAATCAAACGACAGTCTTGATTCTGTAACAAAGTCGGCCACAGAGTTTATTAATGCTAATATTCGGGATATTCGTCTATATCTCAATTCAGATGTCTATCCCCTCGAACGCTGGAACTTGGATTTTGAAAAATCTCTTATTAATATTGCGTACTATTATTATGAAAACTTTCAAGAGGGATATTATTCACGAAAAAATTATGATGTGATGATGGGGATAAAGGAATACACAAAAAACCCCATATTTGTGATTGATTGTGCAAGTCAATCGGAACCCATTAAAGCAGGGACTGTGGACATTAAAATTGAATTTGAAAGCAAGACGTCATTCCCAGACAATACCAGAGCATACGCATTAATACTTCATGACTCATTCTTAACTTACAATCCACTCGAAGGCGATGTAAAACTTTGGAATACATTGTAATAACATGTATTATTATTTTTAGAAGTACATAAATATGTTTTTTAAATAAACAATTTAACTTTTTATAATGTGTTTTATTTATATTTCTAGTTTATTAAAATAGTTAAGTACGTATAATTCTAATGTGCTAGAGAGAGAGAGAGAGAGAAAATAGGACGCGTTAGAACGAGAGAGATAATTCTAGTGTGCTAGAGAGAGAGAGAGAGAAAATAGGATGCGTTAGAACGAGAGAGATAATTCTAGTGTGCTAGAGAGAGAGAGAAAATAGGGTGCCAGTCTTGCACTGGTACGTACTCAAAGGGGGGAAAGTTAATACTCAAAGGGGGGAAATCTATGACCATCTTTTATTATTGCTACGCCTTCATGCACGGTGTTACGCACTTCGACTTTCAAAAGGCCAACCAATGAGAGACAAGCTCTCTTCTGATTGGCTGGCCGCCATCTTTTTTTTCCTGCTGCCGCCATTTTGGCTCCTCCCCCCTTCGGGGGAAGTCGCTTCCTATTGGTCGACCCTTAAAATAAGGGTCCCCCACTTCGCCTATCATTGGCCAGCCAATGAGAGGCAAGCTCTCTTCTGATTGGCTGGCCGCCATCTTTTTTTTCCTGCTGCCGCCATTTTGGCTCCTCCCCCCTTCGGAGAAGTCGCTTCCTATTGGTCGACCCTTAAAATAAGGGTCCCCCACTTCGCCTATCATTGGCTGGCCGCCATCTTTTTTTTCCTGCTGCCGCCATTTTGGCTCCTCCCCCCTTCGGGGGAAGTCGCTTCCTATTGGTCGACCCTTAAAATAAGGGTCCCCCACTTCGCCTATCATTGGCCAGCCAATGAGAGGCAAGCTCTCTTCTGATTGGCTGGCCGCCATCTTTTTTTTCCTGCTGCCGCCATTTTGGCTCCTCCCCCCTTCGGAGAAGTCGCTTCCTATTGGTCGACCCTTAAAATAAGGGTCCCCCACTTCGCCTATCATTGGCTGGCCGCCATCTTTTTTTACCCCCTTCGGGGGGAGGGGAGGGGAAGACCACGCCTCCGGGGGGTGAGAGGGGGGAGGGGAGGGGAAGGGGGCGTGGCCACGCCCCCCTGGGGAGGGAGGGGGGAAAGTGGGCGGGGCTTAGGGTGGCAGGAGTGGGGCTGTTTCAAAGGGGCCGTATAAACTACTGATATATGATAAATGCAATGGTAAAAAACTTTTTGTTTGACCTTTAGTACCACCCCTTAAGGTTGGGCGGCGGACAAAAGTTCGAAAAACTAAATGTCGAAAATACAAAAGGTCGAAAGTACAAATATAGAAAGTACCTATAAAAGGTCGAAATTATATAAGATCTAAAATAAAAAAGGTCGAAATTACAAAAGATCAAAAAAAAATTACATACAAAACCAATTAACCTAACCAAGTCGAATTTTCCTGTCCAGCCGAGGCAAACCAGGGGTCGAGGATAGTTGAACTGGTTAGCGTAGTGTCCTAACCTGACCCGGTTAGGTTATTATACGAAAAAAACTAGTCTGGTCTGGTCAGCTAGGTAACTTTTTTTTGATATAATGATTAAACTATGATGATTAAATGATTAAAGTCAGGTTAGGATACTGATCGAACCCGGTCAACTATCAACTATCCTCGGCTCCTGGTCCACCTCGGCTGGACAGAGCCATTTGACTTGGTTAGGTCATGTCAAATACGTTAGAGCATAAATATGGGGCATACCCATGCATTCTCACACGCGATGCTTGAAGCCAGGATGCTCATTTAATTCTTAATGTTCCTTTTTCGAGTAGACAGGTTTTCTACTGCGCATTTTGGTGGTTCTAGAACATACTCCGTCACGTCACTACATTAATTGACAATTTTCAAAAATTTAGGATTATGTCTATTATTTTTTTTTTAAAACTAGTAGATTGGGTAAAAATTTATCAAATGTCATCATCAAAAAAAAATGGTGGATTAAAATTGTAGTTTTTCTAAAATTAATTCAGCAGATTTTTTATGGACACCATGAAGAGTGTTTAATGACATCTATAAACAACTCTTAACTTTATTAACAAATTATAAAGAAAATACAAGTACTTACCTGTGGAATGGTACTCCCTTACGTCTACCCATTTTTTTTCCTCAACCGCACATGTTTTACGTGAATTATTACTCATTTTTCACAGAACAATACATAATTTTACACGATAAACGCAAAACACCGCAAAATGTAAATAAGCAACAAAAATGGAGTCTACCCACACCACAGCTGTGTGTCTACGTGACAAAACACATACATGCGTTCTTGAAAATTCGCGTCTACGAATTTAAATTTGCCATTGTTTCAAAAGGAAGCTATCGGCGCATCACTTTTCGATTTGTTGAACGTGTGTTTATGCCTCGGTTTATGCTCTAACGTATTTGGGTTTTTGTTTTTTTTTATTTTTCGATCTTTTCGCCATTCGACCTTTTGTACTTTCAATCTTTCGTCATTTCGACCTTTTTACATTCGATCTTATGTAATTTCGACCCTTTTTAATTTCGAATTTTTTTATTTTCGACCTTTTGTAATTTCGACCTTTTGTAATTTTGATCTTCGGATTTTCGACCTTTTGATTTCAAACTTTTTCTACTGGCGAGCTTTTGTCCGCCGGCGCCGCCCCTTAAAGTTTACTGCATTATTTAAATTACACCCTATAGATATTGAAATATATGGCCAGCGTACCGTTTTATCGTTTTTCATTCATCTGAAATTCCCACTTTAAAAAAAACCTATTTATGAATTTTTGGCAAGGAAACCAAAGAAAAATTATAAAACCTAAATTTACAATTTCCTTGACACGACAAGGTCGCAATGTGAACATCTGCTAATGTATGCATTTATAAAAAAACAAATCATCCAAAAATACGTACCGCGCCCATAGACAAATGTCAAACGCACCCATAGCTGACAGGGCTAAAATTTATGAGCATGAAGTTAGCGAAGCACCCATCGCAGATCGAATCGGGACTAGGTGGATAATTTGCCGTTAATTAGTCTTGAATTAGTTGTGGAAAAATTAATTTTGTCGCTCTTTTTTTTGACCGTTTTTGAGGGTGCTTCGCTAACTTCATATGAAGTTAGCGAAGCACCCTCGTAAAAATGGCTTTTATCAAAATCGAATATGATGGATAATTTGCCGCTAATTAGTCGTGAATTAGTTGTGGAAAAATTAATTTTGTCGCTCTTATTTTTGACCCTTTTTTTGGGTGCTTCGCTAACTTCATATTTTGGCACCCATCGCAAATCGAATCGCTACTAGGTGGATAGTTTGCCGTTAATTAGTCGTGAATTAGTTGAAATATGAAGTTAGCGAAGCACCCTCGTAAAAATGGCTTTTATCAAAATCGAATATGGTGGATAATTTGCCGCTAATTAGTCGTGAATTAGTTGTGGAAAAATTAATTTTGTCGCTCTTTTTTTGAGTGCTTCGGTTAATTCATATAAAGTTAGAGAGGCACCAAAAAAACACTCAAAACTAAACGCGACAAACTTAATTTTTCCACAACTAATTACCGACTAATTAGCGGCAAATTATCCACCATATTCGATTTCGATACGTCATGTCTAAAGCCATTTTTACGAAGGTGCTTCGCTAACTTTATATGAAGTTAGCGAAGCACCCTCAAAAACGGTCAAAAATAAGAGCGACAAAATTAATTTTTCCACAACTAATTCACGACTAATTAGCGGAAAATTATCCACCATATTCGATTTTGATAAAAGCCATTTTTACGAGGGTGCTTCGCTAACTTCATATGAAGTTAGCGAAGCACCCTCAAAAACGGTCAAAAATAAGAGCGACAAAATTAATTTTTCCACAACTAATTCACGACTAATTAGCGGCAAATTATCCACCATATTCGATTTTGATAAAAGCTATTTTTACGAGGGTGCTTCGCTAACTTCATATGAAGTTAGCGAAGCACCCAAAAAAAGGGTCAAAAATAAAAGCGACAAAATTAATTTTTCCACAACTAATTCACGACTAATTAGCGGCAAATTATCCACCATATTCGATTTTGATAAAAGTCATTTTTACAAGGGTGCTTCGCTAACTTCATATGAAGTTAGCGAAGTACCCTCAAAAACGGTCAAAAATAAGAGCGACAAAATTAATTTTTCCACAACTAATTCACGACTAATTAGCGGCAAATTATCCACCATATTCGATTTTGATAAAAGCTATTTTTACGAGGGTGCTTCGCGAACTTCATATGAAGTTAGCGAAGCACCCTCAAAAACGGTCAAAAATAAGAGCGACAAAATTAATTTTTCCACAACTATTTCACGACTAATTAACGGCAAATTATCCACCTAGTAGCGATTCGATTTGCGATGGGTGCCAAAATATGAAGTTAGCGAAGCACCCAAAAAAAGGGTCAAAAATAAGAGCGACAAAATTAATTTTTCCACAACTAATTCACGACTAATTAGCGGCAAATTATCCACCATATTCGATTTTGATAAAAGCCATTTTTACGAGGGTGCTTCGCTAACTTCATATGAAGTTAGCGAAGCACCCTCAAAAACGGTCAAAAATAAGAGCGACAAAATTAATTTTTCCACAACTAATTCACGACTAATTAACGGCAAATTATCCATCTAGTCCGGATTCGATCTGCGATGGGTGCTTCGCTAACTTCATGCTCATCTAAAATTTAAAGTAGCTTAAAAAGGTTGTCCCCAATCGGACAAAAACTTCACAATCATAAAAAGAGACTGGGTTTTGTGTCGTTCACCGAAAGAAGAGCGGTTGAATTGCTAGGCAATTAAAGCGTCCTTCACTGCAACCCTCTATAGCCCATTGTATGCAAAAAAAATAGGAAATTTTGCGTTTTATTGACCAAGAGTTTAGGTTAACACAAATTTCGACCTATCAAAGGAAGAAAAGAGAAGAAGAAGGAGGCTTGCGCTGCAGTGTTCTGTGACCTGTCAAAGGCCTTTGACTGTGTTAGTCACGGAGCGCTGCTGCGGAAGCTTCATGCATACGGCTTTCGAGGAAGAGTTCATTCATGGTTCGAAAGCTAGCTAAAAGAACGAACACAGTCCGTGCATCTGGATGGGAACTCCTCTCAGACAAAGAACATTACATGTGGTGTGCCACAAGGATCCGTACTTGGTCCTATTCTTTTTTTGATATATATCAACGATCTAGCAAAGCTTGATATAGCAGGATTATTTACATTATTTGCAGATGATACCACCGTCTTGTGGCATAACAAAGACCCCCAACAACTTATTTTGGATATTTCTGAGGATCTGAGAAAAATAAAACAATGGTGTGATGCTAATTGCCTTTGCCTTAACATGTCCAACACTCATCTCATGGGATTTAACTGCACAATTCAATTGACTCTATCATAAATTCTAAGTTCCTGGGTTTGTTTATTGATGAAAAGCTTAAATTTTATCCTCACATCATCACTCTTAATAAGAAGCTTGCTTCTGGATGCTTTTCAGTTTGCGTAACTTACGAAAACCTAGGAAAAGAAGTCGCACGCAATGTTTACTTTTCTCTCGTAGAGTCACATCTGAGATATGCTATACCTTTCTGGAGAGCTTGTTCCAATGTTCTCTTCCAATCTGTTTTGTTCTTCAGAAAAGAGCAGTTAGAAATCTATCTAACTCGCATCCTAGAGCTCACTGTAGGCCCCTTTTCATTGAAAATGG
Source organism: Aspidapion aeneum (assembly GCA_963576565.1). Classification (NCBI taxonomy): domain Eukaryota; kingdom Metazoa; phylum Arthropoda; class Insecta; order Coleoptera; family Brentidae; genus Aspidapion; species Aspidapion aeneum. Next base: position 36,394,965 of record OY755046.1, on the reverse strand, counting down.
AATTCTCACTCTTCCTTCCTTATTCATTTTAGAGACTGCTTGTCTAATTCACAAAAAAATTGATTTTCTTCCAGCCCATCAGCAATCATATGCCACACGTCAGTCTCATGAAATTCCCCTCCCGATTCCTCATTCAGCACTTGTCCGTAATTCACTCATCTAGAATGGCATTAAAATTTATAATCATATTGACCCCATGCTTAGGGATGTACATGATTTGGGACATTTTAGAAAAAAATAAAAAATACCCTGGTACAGAAGGCATACTAAAGAATTGACGAGTTCTTTGAAGGACCTTAAATAATTTTTTATACTTTATACAATTACACAGGTTGATGTGTTCCTTTTTTCTATGCTCTATAAAAAATATATACCTAACCATAATTTTAAGTTTATTTTTGGTGTATACATATATATAAAAAATTTTTAAGTATTTTAAAATATTGTGTTGTGTAAGTCTAAATTGTTGAAAATTCTAGTAGGTTTAGCTTTACTTTTCTCATATATGTATATATATTAATTTATTACTTTGAAATGTGCTGCAGATTTAACAAAATTTTTAAGTTAGTTATAACAAGTTTTTTAAATAAGTAAGCTTTGTCAATAAGAACTGATCATTGTATTAGTTTTTGGACAATAGAGCACTTCATTCATTGATTCATTCATTCAGAATTTAAGGAAAAAACAGTCTTTATTTTTATATTTTTATTTATTTTTGGGTTCAAAAAGTTTTATTTGTTGATTTTAAGTGTCGCTTTTAACTCACACGATATCCTAGTAGCGATCAAAAAGATTTGCCGTATGCATAGCAATACAAAATTTGCTCTTTTTTGGGTACTTAAAATGTGCTATAGAAGTTGCAGTGAACGACGATTCAGTTGCATAGCAGTATCAGAGCAGCTCTTCTTTAGGCGAGCGACACACATGCGAAGCCGCTTTATTGTGTCTTTTATGATATTATCCGGTTTTGAGAAAAGACGTTATATAAAACTTTGATTCTGTGTTTGTTCGATTATTATTTTATAGCAATTCTTTTTTAACAGCGGACAATTTTTATGTTGTCCCGTTATGACAGAGGACTTTATGATAAACTTCGATTTTGGTCATGTCTTGTTTAAAATTACGTTTTGGATAATGTCCGATTATTAATAATTTCGTTTTTCAAATTGGACTGGTATATGGGGCTTTCCATGTCAACCCGGCCACCTTTTGCACTTAAAAATATTGATAAAATGAAAAAACTTTTTTTAATAAAATGTATATTGATTCACACCCCGGGCGCCTCAATAGGACTGCTCGCTTGCCCATATACATATAAGTAAAGCCAAGGCCTCCGCGCACTTAGACAAGAATTTTTCTGTTTGGCATTTATACTTCTCGGTCCACTCTAAAATTTTTAAAGGCAATAGACAAAATATTGACGCATCTTTTTTCAGAAAAATATTAAAATACGAAGGGGACACATTTTCAAAATGGCGATTTTTTAAATTTATTGTCTTGTACTGTCACTGATGCGATTATTTGTCATTTTAAATATTTTTTCTTAAAGTCTTTTGTTCTTATTTCTAAACAGCACAATTTTTTTTTGCAAAGTTCGTATTTTTTCAGGAAAAATCATAAACCATAGATATATTTTGGCCAATTAAGGAGATAAAACTCCCTGTAGATTTAAGGAATCGCAACATTTTTTCAAATTTTTTATCTTGGTGTAATCGGTATTTATAGAGGAACTAAAAAATACATTTTTATTGCAAAAGGTGGGTTGACATGGAAACTCCCATATTTAAGATATTTGACAATATTCTTTTCGACGGATAGGGCTTCCTTTCTACGCTTTATTTTGTGTATAAAAATAAACCTGGTTTATTTATAACTAAGAGAGAGCAGCTCCAAACAGTCTAATGTGACAAAGCCTTTGTTGGCGGAAAAATTAGCAAGTAAAATAAACTTTTCGCGTGGTGCATCAAGGTTAATATCACGTTGTTAAAAGAAACAAACTAAAAAAAAAAATGGCGCCAGCAGGCACGCTACAGTCATTCATAAGACCCAATCGTCCTGGTTGTCGAAATAGCTTTAATTTTTTTGAAAATGAAATTTTCAATCGATATGTGAAAACTAAATTACTTTGGTTGGTGTGGTTTTTGAGATATATATACTATTTCAATTTTCTAAGGATATATACGATCCAGGGACGTTTGGTGAAATTTGAGACAAGGGAAGCATTTTTTTAAAACTTGCTTATTTATATTTTTCTATCTTTTTTAGTTTTTGGTAAACTTTAATTTCTTCCTTTAGCCTACCGTTATTTATGATACCTATTTATCTTTTCATTAAAACTTTGGGAAAAAACCTTATGTTAATCAAAAAACAAACACACTATACAATTACACAACTGTATAGTTTTAACCGCCGTTGAAATGTCCTTTACCGAAACCGAAGCCTCTTGCTGGCACGCTATTGTGAAACGTGTATGTATGTAATCGAACAGACTGCTAATTTCAAGACTAAAGGGTGCGAACTGAGTTGTCGCATTGGGCTTGCATGCATTGACCCCACACTATGTTTTACATGACGAGCGTATAGCGCAGGAGCCGGTGGTTGTGAAAAAGAAATGTTTTTCTAACATTGAAAAATAATTTTTTTTTTTTAATAAAAAATTATATATTTTTTAAATATCTCTAAAGATAAGGTAACATAAATAACGTAAATAAAATTCTTCTATTTTGGAAACACAGGGCAGCAACAGTCTGTTAAGGTTTTCGTGAACTCGACACTCAGTAAAGGAAATTCGAATGCGTAGCTTCTGAAAATAAAATTTCAAATTCTATTTAAACAATAGCTTTGTAGTAAGTGCCTCGCTACGAGGCTAAACAATTCATGCTCAAGTGAATACAAGGCAAACAATTTCAAGGCGCGTATTCACTTTAGCATGAATGCAAACGAAGCTTTCGTTTGATCCCGCTGCGAGACTTGCGAATTCTGCCTCAAATGAATACGCGGCTTAAGGTCCGGCGGCTAATCGTCCGCGGTGAATTGTCGCATTCCCTGTCTGATTACCTATAACTTTAGGTATGCGATATTTCATACAAAACCATTTTTTTTTCTTTTGTTTACTTTCTTACCTTATGTTGTGGTGCTTCATTTAGATCACTGCATACACATTTGTTGTTCTTTAACTATACCATCTTTCCCACACAACTGGAGTAATATTCCGATCTAAATATGTAATCACTCTCAATATTAATAATTGTGATTTTAATTTGCCATGTTTGTTTCTACAAAAGGCAAATATTTTAACCAAAATTACACAAAGCATAAAATATCTGCTACCGCCTGGTATCAACTCGCAGCGAAACGCAACTACTAAAACTGGCGATGTAGGCCAGTCATCTAAGGCATTTAAAAAGGCAAACATCGCAAACGGGACTGTATCTACAATTTTTTTATATATTGTTAGAACCCATGAGACTAAGTTATGCCCAATTTTGCAACCCTCAAAACTCTGTGCTACTCCTGTGATACTCAAAAAACCTCAAAAGTTTGGTACTTTTTTCAGTTTTTTTTTTAATTTAATTTGTCTACACTTTTATAAAGTCAACTAAATTTCTACAATTTAAGCCCAACCCAAACCCTCTATATAATATCGGCAATTTTTTTGAAAAACTAAAAATTTATGAATACGGTCACATTCCAAAGCACGTATCGGCTAAACATTGGCTCTATAGAAAAGTCATGAGAAATAAAGTTGTAGAGGATTTATTCAGCTTTAATTTGATGTAAGAATGAGGCCCCTAGGCGTCGTATTTTCCTCAAAAACCAAAATATAGTAATACATCGAAGTTTGAAAGGTATCATGAAAACATATTTTATTAAACGTAATTAAAAATAAACAACATAAATATAATATGTATAAACTATAAAATATAATAATACAAAAACCCTACTTTACTTGGCCCTCTTAGAAGGACCGGGCCTCATCCATTCCAGATCAGTCGGAGAGGGGGGAGGAGGAGGAGGAAGGACATTCTCTGAAGATGGAGGTGGGTCCTCATATGTTAAATCGTCCAATTCCACGTCCTGCTCATCCAGGATGATGGGAGCAACGTTGCTGCAGCTTCGCCTTGGCAAAAGGAACAGAGGATGGAGCACTTCAGTTCTGCTTTTCTGCAGGTGCAGGATCCTATACAGCCTTTCTTGCATCTGTAAGCAACCATCTTAAGCAGATTTTGAGGGGCGGGCTCTGCACGCATAGTTATTGGCATAAGACCCTGTTGACTGGTGGTCCATTCGCAGTCGGATGGATTTTTTTCGACCCCCAACCATTTTTGGACCTGGTGGTAGGTTCTCCAGAAATGATATTTGGCAGCTTCTGTAGTTGGGGGGAGGCGGGCAAGGTTTATTTTGGCCATTCCTGCCGATTTTGACGAACTTTAACGCTATAATATATAGTCCCTAATAAACTTTAAAAACCACGTTTTTCTAGGCTCTGTGGTTTTCGAATTAGGAATTTTTAAAATCATTTGAACCATACTACCCCCTTGCAGCCACCCTTACCAGTTATCCACGGGTACCTAAAAATTTTGTAACAAATTTGGCTAGAATCGGTTTATCGCTTTTTGAGTTATCGTGTCCCAGACAGACAGACAAACATGATCGCAAAATTTGGTAGTTAGGCCTTTTTTGTCTCAAATAACATATTTGAGTGAAAATATTTTTTTTGACGATCCCAATAGTAACTCTTTCACGTCCTTACATGCCGTTTGATTACACGTAGATATAGCGGGAATAAGGACACTATTATTATTTGTAAAATATACTTTTACTTAATTGATGACGTTTCGGCCATATTTTTAGCCTTACTTAGACTAAAAAAATTATATAACCTATTAGTAAGCTAAACTAAAGTATTGTGACAAATTTTAGTTCCTTAAATTTTTTAGTTAAAATTTATTTAGTTTTAGGGTAGTATTAACTTGGTTTCTCTTATGGTTGTATTATTAGTCTAGGTTTTAGTTGCGTTATCTATAACTTACGCTCGTTCCTATATGCGAATGTTCTTGCGAAAAAGGATAGATGATTCGCGAAACGTCGAAGATATAAGCAGCCAGACATCGTGGGACGAGTCAGTCAGAGATATCGAGTTGTAGAAATCGCGAGATATTAACGCGAAGTTAATAAGCCGATTTCTGTAGTGAGTTATTAGGAGTCTAAGTGCCGTTTACGTTGAGTTGTCGAAATAACTTTGTTTTGACATTTGCTAGTTTAATTTGTTGTCGTGGACCTGTAACAGTAGGGTTTGATGTTGCCCTTAATACATATTAATTTAATTTTTAACACTAAAAAAAAATGGATTTATTTACTTTTTTACTCCTAGTGAACTCTAGTGAAGTCTACGCTATATCAGCCTTGAAAACAGTTGTGCTTCTACGAAGTTTTTGGTTCGGTTCGGATAATATATTCCAAAAACTGCATGTTAATACGATCGTACGTTAAAAAAATACTCTGCCAATCTATGGGCACCAAAGCTCACACTAGGTACTATAGTTATACTGTACGTGTGAGCTAATATAACTAAAAACTGAAATATATTTGATTGAACTCCAGACTCAATTACATTTCGTTTGATACCACACAAGCCATGTTTTGACTTAAACTTTAATTTTTCAAATCCTTTTTTTTAAAACTAAAATGTATTTTTTTTAACTCCAGACTCAATTGCATTTGGTTTGATATCACACACGCCATATTTCCACATAAACACTAATTTTTTAAATTTACCCCCACCCTTTTTTAAATAGTAAAATGTATTTTATGTAACACCAGACGCAATTACTTTTCGATTGATATCACGCACGCCATATTTTTACATAAACTCTATTTTTTGAAATATACCCCCACCCTTTTATTTGGCTTGTGTTCGGTGGATTTTGTTCATTTTTAAATGGGACCATCTCGACCCAAAACCCAGCGTAAGTACCAAATTTCATTAAAATCGGGCAAACGGTTTTTGAGTTATGCGCGTTGGTCGTTACAGACAGACAGACAGACAGACAGACATACAGACAGACAGACAGACAGATAGACAGACAGACAGACAGACAGACAGACAGACAGACAGACAGACAGACAGACAGACAGACAGACAGACAGACAGACAGACAGACAGACAGACAGACAGACAGACAGACAGACAGACAGACAGACAGACAGACAGACAGACAGACAGACAGACAGACAGACGGCGCAATAAAAAAGTTTCAAAATCATCTGAAACGCAAAGATATATAAAAATTTTTGAAATCGCAGCAACTTTTTTTTCTCGAAAAAATTAGGATCACCATAGCTCACACTACTATAGTATAGTAGTAGTGTGAGCTAATAGTATTTTTTTCAATTTCAACTGTCAAAAATTTGCATTAGTGGATTTTGACCAAAATGTAATCAGCTCGATACAGTGTCGAACACTATTTTTCATGAAAATATGAGAATTGGTCCAGCGGTTTCGGAGCTATCGTGGGCCAGAGACACATACATACACACACTTTAACACACTACAAAATTGTAGTGCAAAAAAAGCGGTTGACAACTACTTTAAATCCTGAAAATTTTTGAAATAAGATTGTCCCTTTTGGTGTCGCATATACAAAAATAAAGATATAAAGGCGAACGACCGACATTATGGCGAAATTATCAACAGCCTAATAATGTTTTCATTGTTTGATTTTCTTTTGTCCGATTAAAAACAAATACTACAACATACATACAACCTATTATATTAGGACGCAAAATAACTGTAATTTGGTAAACCGCGAATAAAATCCATAAGTCTGCACGCAAACTTAGGCAAACTTTATTTATGTACAGATTCAAAAATATTTAAAAAAAAAATAAAATAAGCTGAATTACAATTTTTTTAAAACACCCGGACTAATTACATTTATAAAATCATCAAATCATTAGGACACAAGATACATATGTCATTTGGTAAACCGAGAATAAAATTCATAAGTCTGCACGCAAACTTGGCACACTTTACTTATGTAGAACATTTAAAATATTCTGCCAATTTATTGGCATGTAAATCAAGATTAATAAATATAAAAAAATCAAAAATAAAACAAGCTCAATAATTGTTTTAAACTCCTAAACATATTATATTACGACACAAGATACATGTCATTTGGTAAACCGAGAATAAAATTCATAAGTCTGCACGCAAACCTGGCACACTTTATTTACGTAGAACATTTCTGAGGACACGGCAGTGCCTCGCCAAGTTCGCGCAACTGCTGTACCATCTTTTCTTGAAACATTTCAGCACATATTTGACCTAAAAATTCATCACTCACTCACGTATAGATCATTAAAGTTTTACTGTACTTCCCGACATGCTACAAAGCTAAAATTTGGCAGACTGATAGAAATAATGACCCTGGAAAAAAATCAAAAAACCCTAAAATTCTAATTTAATCCCCTCCCCAATACACGTGAAGTTATTCAAAAGTAATATTGCCTACTTCCAGAAACGCTAGAGAGCTGAGCTTTGGTAGACTGATAGGAACTATAAGAAAACTATAGGAAAAAATGTAAGAACACTAAAATTTTAATTTACACTCTTACATGTAAATTTATGTAAAAGTAACATTGTCCACTTCCAAAAACGCTAGAGAGCTGAGCTTTGGAAGGCTGATAGGAACTATGATAAAACCATGGGGAAAAAACCTCAAAATTTTAATTAAATAAGGCATTGCAAAAGTTTTGAACAATATTCCGCATATTTTACTACTTTAAAAATTAAATAAACACAACATTTCCAAACTAGTAAGAACCATTCATTTTGAAATTTGTATTGGAGAACTTGGCTTTACTTTTATCTCAATTCTTTTTACGGAATACCACTTTCGCGTACTTGGTTTTTTTTTACATGAAATGTTTTTGTTATGATTTCACTGCTTTTTTCAAGGATTTGGATAATATTTAAGTTTTAAAGTAGTAAAATATGCGGGATATTGTTCAAAACTTTTGCAATGCCTTATTAAAAATGTTGAGGTTTTTTATATTTTCCTATGGTCCAGCCTTCTAAAGCTCAGCTCTCTAGTGTTCCTGGAAGTAGGCAATGTTAATTTTACATAATTTTACATTTATAGGGGAGGAAAGTAAATTAAAATTTTGGTGTTTTTAAATTTTTTCCTAAAGTTTTATCATAGTTCCTATCAGTCTTCTGGAAGTGGACAATGCTAATTTACATAACTTTACATTTATAGGGGAGGGAAGTTAATTAAACTTTGGGGTTTTTTAATTTTCTTTTATAGTTTTATCATAGTTCCTATCGGCCTTCCAAAGCTTAGCTCACCAGCGTTTTTGGAAGTGGGCAATGTTACTTTTACACAACTTTACATTTATAGGGGAGGGAAGTAAATTAGAATTTTGGGGTGTTTTAATTTTTTTCTATAGTTTTATCATAGTTACTATTCTAAAGCTCAGCTCTCTAGCGTGTCCGGAAGTGGGCAATGTTACTTTTACATTAGTTTACATTTATAGGGGAGGAAAGTAAATTATAATTTTGGTGTTTTTAATTTTTTTTCTATAGTTTTATCATAGTTCCTATCAGTCTCTCATTTATGGAAGTGGGCAATATTACTTTTACATAACTTTACATGTATAGGGGAGGAGAGTAAATTAGAATTTTGGGTTTTTTTGATTTTTTCAAGGGGTTTGGTCAAAATTTTTATCAGTCTGCCAAATTTCAGCTTTTTAGCATGTCTGGAAGTACAGTAGAATTTTGATGATCTATACATGAGTGAGTGAGTGGCAATTTCGACGTTTTTTGAAATTTCGTAACCACTTTACTACTTTATGGAATCTACGACTGTGCAAAGTTTGAGATTCGTAGCTTATTCCGAAGTAGAGTTTTAGATAGGTCAAATATCGGCTGAAATGTTTCAAGAAAAGATGATACGGCGCGCGAACTTGGCGAGGCACTGCCGTGCCCTCAGATTATCCAATTCCTTTAAAAAAGAAGTGAAATCATAACAAAAACACTTAATGTAAAAAAAGTCAAGTACGCGAAAATGGTATTCCGTAAAAAGAAGAGAGATAAAAGTAAAGCCAAGTTCTCCAATACAAAATGAAAGGTTCTCACTAGTTTGGAAATGTTTTTCTAAACTTGGCTATTACAGCTGCAAATGACTCTTAGACGCAGTGCTAAATTGAACATAAAGAAGTTTGGCTTAATAAAGATAAAGATACTTTTATTGCGGAAAAAGTTAACTTAAGAAATTATACATTCTAAAAATTTTTTTTTTAGATTAGATGCCACAAAAGGACTAAAAAGGCAGATTTTAATTATACTTAACATTAAAATCACAAGCAATTACTTTTATAACATAACTGATATTGAATTTTAGCCCTAATTTTTAATAACCTTTTGGTTTTAAGAGTTTAAACAATTTAAATAAATTGATAAACATTATTAATGATAAAAAATAAACCTACTTTTATTAAAGAACAAGCTCAAGGTTTATGAAGATTCTTTAAAGAATTAATGGACATTAAAAACCCAATTCTATTATAAGACCTGAAAGAGGTGACGACGATAGGCAGATCTGGATTTTGTTGGAGGAAGATTTTTTAATGCTGTTGGAATATCGTTATATATCCTGCAGACGTTGTAAGAAAAGGACCGATTAAAAATAGCTCTTCGATGAAGAGGTATAGTCAATCTACCCTTAAGTCTCAAGCCAAGATTGTATACTGTGTGTGTGTTACTTTTTCACTTAAGTATGGTGGACTTTTATAGATAATTATTTTGTGAAATAAACATGCGCTATTAAGTTTTCGCCTACTGGCCATGTTCAGCCAATTTGCTGTTTTTAGTTTGTGTGAGATTCTATTTGATTTTCTGATTCCGAACACAAAACGAAGACAACTCTTTTAAACTTTTTGAATTATTTTTTTATCTTCAAGTGCTAGACATGGATCATAAACTACATCACAAAATGTGAAATGAGATAATACAAATATATCGCAAAGTTGAATTTTAAGTTTTTGGTTTAATATTTGGCGATGTGAATATAGTAGCTTTAGGTTCATGTAAGCACTCTTAAGACACTGTTACATGATCAGAGAATCTCAGCCCCGTATCCAGAATCAACCCAAGATTTCTAGTGGACCTGGTGAATGACAATGCATCATTTGATATTTTGATTTTTAAAGTGTTTTCAACAATGTTCTTATTTTTGCCAAATACCATAATATTTGACTTTGCCGGATTAATCGAAAGCTGATGTTTTATCGAGTTCTCGCACAGCTTGTTCAAATCAGAGTTAATTTGTTGTTCAGCTAGAATAAGATTTTCAAAGATAAAATTATATTTAACTTGCGTATCATCGCAGTAATTATAGGCTCGAGAAAATTCTAAACAACTTGCTAAAAAAAATATTTACAAACTAGTTAGAACCTTTCATTTCGAAATTTGTATTGGAGAACTTGGCTTGACTTTTATCTCAATTCATTTTACGGAATAACATTTTCGCGTACTTGGCTATTTTTTACACAAATTATTTTTGTTATAATAAAATATTTTGCCAATTTATTGGCATTCAAGTAAAGATAGGTAGAGATAACACAAGCTAACTTTTTTTTCAGCTACCGAACCTATTATATTATGCAGGAAGCAAGATAAATATCATTTGGTACACCGCGAATAAAATCCGTAAGTATGGACGCAAAGTGGGGCACACTTTAGTGACTCGCAAAACTTGTTTGGTAAACCAGAAATAACATTCATAAGTCTGAACGCAAACTTGGCATACTCTATTGACGTGCAGAACATTTTAAATATTCGCCAATTAATTGGCATTTAGGTAAAGATTTGAAAATATTAAAAAACTGTAAGAAAATAAAACAACTAAAAATTTATTTTTAAACTCAGCGACATATTACTTAGAGGCAAGTAGTTTGCCTCATTGAATTTGAAAATAGCAAGAAAATTGATAATTTTTGCTATATTACTAAATAGTGCCATCAGGCGACTAATTCCAGCTAAGAACTGAAAGCGCAAAAAAATCCGATGAAAAAAATTATAACTCAATTTTCTATAACGGACTGAATTGCCTGCATCCATAATGGTCCTGCATGTCTGTATCCTGCTTATACATGCCTCGTTGATTTTTTCCATTCCATCCATTTCCATGTCTTTCTGTCTTTTTGCTCCTACCTCGATGTCGGATTTATTATTCAATTCAAAAACTAAGTTTTTGTTTTTACGATTCAGTCTAAATAAAAATAGTATCGGTCTACTTTCTTTGGATGGATAAGAGGATCTTTAAAATAAAAAATTATTTAATGCTATACAAACCCTTCTACATAAAAGATATAGAAATTCTGAAAAGGATTCAGAGACCAGTCACGAAAATACCACCCTACACAACTTATCTTACCCGGAGAGGTTGACAAGATTCAAACTAACAGCATGAAAAGAAAGAAGACATAGGGAAGATCTAATCGAAACAAGATTACAAGTGTTTACTCCAATTGTAATATTATAGAAATCTTTTACTAAAATCAACACCATCAACTCAGAGGGCACAAAAAAAATTGAGAAAAAAAAGATTCCACAACTACTACATCACGCGTTTATTTCACGGTTCCTGCCTGCATGCAGCAGGCGTCACTCATACTGTTCTAGTTACTTTTAAAATGTACTTGCTAGTTGCTATCGGTTTCTGAGATGGAGTATTGACTTTTTACTATAGTTTAGGATCTTGGAGTTTTTAAGTATTGAGTTGAATATTATGTAAGTCTTTGCTTTACTTTGTTTTCCCCAATCACTTCAATTTGTTTCCACTATATAAACTTCAATAAACTGCACGAAAACTCTTTTCTATAAAGCAATAATATAGTAAAAAATTTGCCAGCGGAGTTATTTTGTTGGAATTGAGGCAACCATTAAACAGATGACAATTTAGGCTCAGATCGAGATTTGAGAAATTAAATGCTATAGGAAAGCCAGAAAATGATTTTGGGTTTAAAATATTTTGGTCAAATATGTATTGTTGTCTACAAAAACTATGTGTAAATTTTCAAAAAAATCGGGGAAATATTTTTTTCCGAAATAAGCAAATTTTTCACTACTGTGCGGCGCGCTGCCAGTATTTACTATTTTCTTTCTTCGAGTTTTTGAGTATTTCGTTGAATATTTTGTAAGTTTTCGCTTTACTATGTCTTTCCCAAAAACTTCAATTTGTTCTCACACACGCACAGTGAAAGGGTTTCATTCCACAACCACAACACCACGCGTTTATTTCACGGTCCCTGCCTGCATGAAGCAGGCGATACTCCTGCTGTTCTAGTTACTTTTCAAGTGTACTATAGTTTATTATCTTGGAGTTTTAAAGTATTGATTTGAATATTTTGTAAGTTTTCGCTTTACTATGTTTCTCCCATTAACTTCAATTTGTTCCCACGCACACACAATGAAAGAGTTACATTCCACAACCCCTACACCACGCGTTTATTTCACGGTCCCTTCCTGCATACAGCAGGATACACTCCTACTGTTCTAGCTACTTTTCAAGTGTACTTGCTAGTTGCTACTGGTTTCTGAGATGGAGTATTGACTTTTTTCTATAGTTTAGGATCTTGAAGTTTTTAAGTATTTAGTTGAATATTTTGTAAGTTTTCGCTTTACTATGTTTTCCCCAATCACTTCAATTTGTTTCCACTATATAAACTTCAATAAACTGCACGAAAACTCTTTTCTATAAAGCAATATAGTAAAAAAAATTGCCAGCGGAGTTATTTTGTTGGACTTGAGGCAACCATTAAACAGATGACAATTTAGGCTCAGATCGAGATTTGAGAAATTAAATGCTTTAAGAAAGCCAGAAAATGATTTTTGGTTTAAAATATTTTGGTCAAATATGTATTGTTTTCTACAAAAACTATGTGCACATTTTTTCCGAAATAAGTAAATTTTTAACCACTGTGCGGCGCACTGCCAGAAATGGAGTATTTACTATTTTCTATAGTTTTCTCTCTTCGAGTTTTTGAGTATTTCGTTGAATATTTTTTTTAACTTCAATTTGTTCCCACGCACGCACAGTGAAAGAGTTACATTCCACACGGTCCCTTCCTGCATGCAGCAGGATACACTCCTACTGTTCTAGCTACTTTTCAAGTGTACTTGCTAGTTGCTACCGGTTTCTGAGATGGAGTATTGACTTTTTTTTACAATTTAGGATCTTGAAGTTTTTAAGTATTGAGTTGAATATTTCGTCTTCGCTTTACTATGTTTTCCACAATCACTTTAATTTGTTTCCACTATATAAACTGCACGAAATCTTTTTTCTATAAAGAAATAATATAGTAAAAAATTTGCCAGCGGAGTTATTTTGTTGGAGTTAGTTAGAACCATTAAATTCAATTGACAATTTAGGCTCAGATCGAGTTTTGAGAAATTAAATGCTATAAGAAAGCCAGAAAATGATTTTGGGTTTAAAATATTTTGATCAAATATGTATTATTGTTGTCTACAAAAAACTATGTGCAAGTTTTCAAAAAAATCGGGGAAATAATTTTTTCCGAAATAAGTAAATTTTTCACCACTGTGTGGCGCGCTGCCAGAAATGGAATATTTACTATTTTCTATAGTTTTCTTCATTCGAGTTTTTGAGTATATCGTTGAATATTTTGTAAGTTTTGGCTTTACTAGGTTTTTCCCAATAACTTCAAGTTGTTCCCAGGCACGCATAGTGAAAAAGTTTCATTCCACAACCACTACACCACGCGTTTACTTCACGGTCCCTGCCTGCATGCAGCAGGCGATACTCCTGCTGTTCTAGTTACTTTTCAAGTGTACTATAGTTTGGAATCTTGGAGTTTTTAAGTATTGAGTTGAATATTTTGTAAGTTTTCGCTTTACTATGTTTCTTTCATTAACTTCAATTTGTTCCCACGCACGCACAGTGAAAGAGTTTCATTCCACAGCCACTACACCACGCGATTATTTCACGGTCCCTTCCTGCATGCAGCAGGATACACTCCTACTATTCTAGCTACTTCTCAAGTGTACTTGCTAGTTGCTACCGGTTTCTGAGATGGAGTATTGACTTTTTTCTATAGTTTAGGATCTTGAAGTTTTTAAGTATTGAGTTGACTATTTTGTAAGTTTTCGCTTTACTATGTTTTTGCCAAATTTGTTTCCACTATATAAACTTCAATAACCTGCACGAAAACTCTTTTCTATAAAGCAATATACTAAAAAAATTTGCCAGCGGAGTTATATTGTTGGAGTTGAGGCAACCATTAAACAGATGACAATTTAGGCTCAGATCGAGATTTGAGAAATTAAATGCTATAAGAAAGTCAGAAAATGATTTGGGTTTAAAATATTTTGGTCAAATATGTATTGTTGTCTACAAAAACTATGTACAAATTTCCAAAAAAATCGGTGAAATAATTTTTTCCGAAATAAGTAAATTTTTAACCACTGTGTGGCGCGCTGCCAGAAATGGAATATTTACTATTTTCTATAGTTTTATTCCTTCGAGTTTTTAAGAATATCGTTGAATATTTTGTAAGTTTTGGCTTTACTATGTTTCTCCCAATAACTTCAATTTGTTCCCACGCACGCACAGTGAAAGGGTTTTATTCCACAACCACTACACGCGTTTATTTCACGGTCCCTGCCGGCATGCAGCAGGCTACACTCCTGCTGTTTTAGTCCTTTACGAGTATGCTTGCGACCGGCGCCAGAGATGGAGTATTGACTTTTTCGTATAGTTTTCTTTCCTCGAGTTTTTCGTGTTTTTTTTCACCCACTATTCGGTTTTGGACGGAGTATTGAGTTGGAAAATTTCAGTAGTGAAACGCGGTAAACAAAGAGTAACGAGACTGTTAAATATCAGTTTGAGGTGGTGAATAATTTTTTTAGGGGTGTTTTGAAGGTGTTGTCTTGGAGCGGTAAGTTGAGTGTTGAATAGTAATTTACCCTAGCATATAATTAATATTTTAAGAAAAATTTTAAATTTAAATAAATTTTTAACAACCTAATTCTATTTAATTTATAAAATAAAGGTATTTTTTTAAAATTATATAACTGTTAATCAACAAAAGATCATCAAATGGCGGTTTCAGTTTTGCGATATATTTTGTTAATTCCTTATACCTGAAAGTGTTGCCACAGCTTTAATTTTTAAGATATTGATAAAAAACAAAAATTCAATAATTTTTAAACCACAAATGATATCAAAATGCAGTTTTCGCCAATCCAAAACATAAAATGAAGAAAAAAAACATTTGTTAAAAAAAAGATAAGGCCATGGCCTTTTGGAAAATGGTCTTGTAAATTAAAAACTATTAAGCTGACAGAAACAAGGGCGTATCCAAATCCAAATTTATAATCTTTTAATTTGAATTTCATTAGAAGGATAAAAACACAAAATTGTAAGCATTTTTAGGAAAAAATTATTTGAATTACCATTTTTAAAAGATGGCGGTGCTAGCGAAGGTCGTTCCAGATCGCAAACTTATAGGAATACTACCGGAACAATCGTACCAAGTTTAAAAGTTTCGCGAACTTTTAACACCCTTTTTATGTCTGTCTGCAATGATTCCCCTATCTGTAGTATTAAGTTAATACATTTAGTTTAGTATAGGTACATTGTCGCCGGTAACACATACATACAGAATACAGGAGTTTATTGAATAAAGATGCTCATAGAGGTAATTCTTATTTTTATTCTCTTAAAAAATATATAAATGCCCTAACCGTCTCAACTTTTGAGATACCGGGTGCTAAAGATTTTTAACAGATTTTTTTTAAGAGTATGTACTAAATTTCTCAAAAAAATCTAGAGAGCTTTTTAAAAATCTTTTACGCCCTGGTGGAGACTGTCAGTTGTTTTTGTTTTTGCTGTGTGTGAATATAGACATTATCTTTTCCAACTCTAATTTAACTTTAATAACCCTGAACAGTTTTTATCCCAAACCTAATAAAAAAAAACTAGCAAAAACCTAAATAAACAGAAACAGCGGTTGACAAGAACTTGATATTTCTAAACCAAAAAAATACTGGCCATTTTGGATTTGCCTTTAACTTTCAAATCCAATTAATGTTCAATAATCCGTGAATCGGCAAGGGTTGCTAGCTGTGGCGTGTCGTATAGGGGGGGGGGCGAACGCCCCCCCTCCCCGCCCCTCTGCGCTTGGCGCCCCTGGCGTCATTTGAGGTATAAAAGGTTTGTAATGTATTTGACTTCCATACCTATATTTGCGCCCCTTAAGGTCTTCACCCACCCCACCCCCCGCCCTTTGATCCACGACACGCTACTGGTTGCCAGATCTGTTTTAAGTCAAAACGGGACTAAAGTTTATTAAAAAAAGAAGCTAAAAAAAACTTGCTTTAAAAATACATAAATTTCAACTGTTAAAATGAGATAGAAAAAGGTATCATAATGATAATTAATCGAAGATCAATACATACGAGGATGGGATGAATAGTTTCCGCCATAACCTATAGAAGACATGATTTGCTTTGTGTTCCAACGTGTTTGTGAAGCCTTGCTTGTGATCAGTATACGCTCGAAATTTAAAGTGAGTGCGTCAAGTAGTTTGTGTCCTGCTTATTTTGAAAGTTTATACAGTGTGTCAATTTTAAAAGATGAAAAAATACGAGATAAGAGCCGTGATAAAATATTTTCATATGAAAGGGTTATCGCCGACGGAAATAAAAGCTGAACTAATCTGCTCCTTCCTATACCACAGTTAAAACCTAGGTATCGGACGTGGTCCTACTAGCACTGATGATGCTCCGCGTTCTGGCAGCCCAAAAATGACAAGTTGTAAAGAAATGGTGCAAACCATTCCAAACTAATTCTAAAAGATCGCAGATTAAGACTGGAAGACGTAGCTAAGGCTGTGGGCATATCAAAAAAGCGAGTTCCCCATATTTTATTTGAAGTTTTACTTATGAGAGAGCTATCCGCCCGATGGGTGCCGCGTTTGCTCACGCCAGATCAAAAGCTCGTGCGTCTAACCATTTCAGAGGAGAATTTGGCACTGCTTAGACGTGATTCAGGGGACTTTTTGCGTAGATTTATTACGGTTGATGAAACACGGGTTTATAATTATACCCCTGAAACTATGCAACAGTCCAAACAATGGACGGCAAAGGACGAACCAGTTCCAAAGAAGGCAAATGCAGTACCGTCTGCTGGAAAGTTCATGGCAACGGTCTTTTGGGACGCTAAAGGGATACTCCTCATAGGTTATCTCGAAAAAGGAAGAACAATAAATTCAGAATACTACAGCGACTTACTGGACCAGCTCAAGCAGAATATAAGCGAAAAACGCCCTGGTTTGGCAAAAAAGAAAATTTTGTTTCATCAGGACAATGCACCTTGCCACAAGTCCGCTCTTGTATTGGCTAAAATTCATCAGCTAGGCTTTGAACTGTTAAACCATCCACCTTATTCGCCAGACCTAGCCCCGTCAGACTTTTATTTGTTTCCAAACCTAAAAAAAATTCTTGCTGGAAAAAACATTTCCTCAGATTTAGAAGTCATTGCAGCCACAAACGCCTATTTTGACGAGTTGGATAAATCAGACTTCACTGATGGCATCAAATCAGTTAAACATCGTTGGGCCAAATGTATTACCTTCCAAGGAGACTATGTAGAAAAATAAATTATTATTTAGTCACTATAGTGTTGCGTTCTATGTAAGCCGGAAACTTTTCATCCCATCCTCGTATAAGGAAAAGAGCTTTCTTTGTTACCGCTAACCTCAGTAACGACCAGTGGCGTGTCGTATAGGGGGCCAGGGATGGCAAACGCCCCCCTGCCCCACTGCGCATGGCGCCGTCCTTTGAGAAAAAAATAGAATTAATAGTGTTATTATATTAAAAAAAGGTTTGTAATTTATTTGACTCCCATACCTATATTTGCGCCCCTTAAGGTCTACGCCCCCCCCCTCCCGCCCTTTTATCCATGACACGTACTGGTAACGACTTGATTGAAATTCCTATTTCAATGAAATTGGGCATACATGTTCTCTGAGCTATCCAATTTTTTTTAGGCTACGACGCGTGTCACTCCTGCTAAGCGATAAAGGCAGTTATTTTAAAGCCAGTAGTATTGTTTTCATTTGAGATAAATATAAATGGGTTAAAATATCAAATTTGTCAAGTTCAAATGACGTCCGTAAGAGCCTTGCGCGGGACCTAGGACAAAACATTTAATAACGGGACAATCCCGGAAAATACGGGACATCTGGCAACTCTAGAATGGACACAAGAATTACCTTGGCTGCCCAAAATGAAAACGGAACGGCGAAAAAATATGAAAACACAGAATATCGAAAGCACAAAATATCGAAAATACAAAATATCGAAAACATACAAAATATCGAAACTGCAAAATATCGAAACTACATCTTATCGAATTTTAAAATATCGAAACTACAAAAGATCGAAACCACAAAATATCGAAACTACAAAATATCGAAAATACAAAATATCGAATCAAAAAATATCGAACATACAAAATATCGAAAATCAAAATAGAAAATTTTGAAACCTTAACCTAACCCGACCCTGACGCAACCTAACCTAATCTAATTAAACCTAATCTGACCGAACCACATGAAAATAGAAAGTTTCAAAAACCTAACCTAACGAAACTTAATCAAATCTAGCCGAACCGAACTAAACCGAACCAAAGCAAACTAGACCAACAATTAAAAAAAAAACTTTCCTGACTTCTTTCCCGGGATCCAAGAGGGTGTGAACCCGAACCGAACCTAACCAAACTAAACTACAACACTGCTAATTAGGTTTGGTTAGGTATGGTTAGGTTTGGATAGGTTCGATTCAGTTCGGTTTGGTCCGGTTCGGTTCGGTCCGGTTCGGTTCGGTTCTAATTCACACCTTCTAGGATCCCGGGAAAGAAGACAGGAAAGTTTTTTTTTGAAAAAAATTGTTTTTTCAGTTTGCTTTGGTTCGGTTTGATTCGATTCGGTTCGGTTCAGTTAGATTTGATTAGGTTAGGTTTTTGAAACTATCTATGTTTATGTGGTTACGTCAGATTAGGTTGAGTTAGATTAGGTCAGGGTCAGGTTAGGTGAAGGTTCCGGAATTGATTTTCGATATTTTTTTGTTTCGATATTTTGTATTTTCGATATTTTGTTATTCGATATTTTGTGTTTTCGATATTTTGTATTTTCGATATTTTGTTGTTTCGATATTTTGTTGTTTCGATATTTTGTATTTTCGATATTTTGTCGTTTCGATATTTTGTAGTTTCGATATTATGTACTTTCGATATTTTGTGTTTCGATATTTTTTCGCCCTTCGAATAACTGACATTTTTGGAAAAATAGAGTTTTTTTTAATTCACAGTTACCGTACCGAAATTTTTAAATAGGTTAAGAAATATCGAAGTTATGATATGATTTAGACCCACTTACTCCATTTACTCTTGATGCTTTTAAAAAACTTTAGAACTATTTTTCTCGGTTTTCTTTAATCTGCAGTTACTTTCATTTAATTTTGAGAAGTTGACCTCCTTCAATATTAGCATCTTATTCAATATATTACACTGTGCAACACAAATAATTAGCTATTGTTTCCGAGATATTCGAAACTAAAGACCGAAGAGCGGCTTACTCTTCTTTCCCGTCAAGGACTGATGAATCAAAATATATGTGAAACGATAAACAATTATTTTGCGTATATCTCCAAATCTAAGCACT
Source organism: Aspidapion aeneum (assembly GCA_963576565.1). Lineage (NCBI taxonomy): Eukaryota > Metazoa > Arthropoda > Insecta > Coleoptera > Brentidae > Aspidapion > Aspidapion aeneum. The sequence continues at coordinate 36,375,213 of OY755046.1, read as the reverse complement.
TATAAAGAAATAGTATTATTTAAATTGTACTTTAAAAAATATTAATTTATTAACCGAATTTCAAGGTTGGTGCATCATTTAAAAGATTTTACTCTTTTTTCCCGTCAAGTAGTAATGAATCTTAGTCCCTGTTTCCCGTGTAACTAGTAAAGTCAGCTTTTCTCCAAAAAATGTCTAGAAAGCTGATTTGAAGCCAATAAAATAGTCGTCAAAACAAAGTATAATGAGATGGATTTGGTCAAGAAACAAAATATATGTGGAATGATAAACAATTATTTTGCGTATATCTCTAAATCCAAGCAGTTATGAAGAAATAGTATTCTTTAAATTGTACTTTAAAAAAATCTTAATTTATTAACCGAATTGCTAGGTTGATGCATCATTTAATAGATTTTACTCTTTTTTCCCGTCGACTGATGAATCTTAGTCCCTGTTTCCCGTATAACTAGTAAAGTAAGCTTTTTTCCAAAAAATGTCTAGAAAGCTGATTTGAAGACAATAAAATAGTCGTCAAAACAAAGTATAATGCGATGGATTTGGTCAGGAAACAAAATATATTTGGCAGGATAAACAATTATTTGCATTTTTACCTGTTATCTTTTTTAAAAATATAGGATTAGTGTGTATTTGACAGCCATTAGTCTATTACTATATTTTGTGTACCGTCCCACAAATGTTTTTTGTTTTTTTTTTACCTTAGTTTAAGTTTGAATTTTGTGACTTTTATATTTATTTTGCATTTACTTTTGATTGTATATTAGGATGTATCCTACATTATTAACAAATATACTGATATATCTCCAAATCCAAGCACTTATGAAGAAATATTATTATTTAAATTGTACTTGAAAAGCATCTTCATTTCTTAACCGAATTGCAAGGTTGATACATCAATTAAAAGATAATTTCATTATCTTCCAAATATATCTTTACACGTTTTGTCGTAAAAATGTTGGGTTCTGTGATAAAAAAAAAGAAAAAAAGCAAATGCCTCAGTTCGTATTTTTAATATCCCGTATCTTGGTTATACAAGCTAACTTTGATATTTTTTTTTTTTTTTTTTACGGGTATGCGCACTCGCAAGGAGATCCCTATCACGCTCGAGGAGCGGCAAGTGTGCGAAAATGTTGGTGTGTGTTGGTTTTGAAACGGTTCAGGTTGTAACCTGCAGGGAAAACTGTCGCAGGGAGTTTATTCCACAGCGATGCTGTTCTCCAGAGATATGAATTCTGATATAATGAGGTTCTTGGTGCCTCTATTTTGACAATAAATTGATGGTTACCGTCTGTTTGACGTGTTCGCCTAGTAGGTGCTACTCCCGGGGGGATCATACGTGCCAACTCTTCAGAGCATTTTCCGTGATAATACCTGTAGAAGAGAGATAGATCGCCCACAGTTCTTCGATGTTCGAGACTATCCAAGCTACGGGTAAGTGCGGGGTCATTGATCAGCTTGATAGCTCGTTTTTGCACGGTGTTCAAAAGCATTAAGGTATGTTTGGTACTCCATAGTCGGTCGAATCTGGGCTTTGTAGAGTGTCAGCAGTTGGCTTGGTGTATACAGATGTCTTGTACGAAATAGCACTCCAAGCTTTTGGGACGCCCTTTTAGCTATATCTGCCACGTGACTGTGCCAAGACATGTTGGTCTCTGCAGTGACTCCTAAGATGTTCAACTGGCTCTGCAATGCGACAGCACTTCCAGATAGCATGATGTTTGGCTCACCGGTGCTGGTCTTTTATGAAAACAGGGCTGCTTGGGTTTTCTGCGCGTTGAACTGTACAAGGTTTTTGTTGCCCCAGTCCTCTATTATCTCCAAGTCGTTATTTATCTGTGATATTTCAGTTAGTCTAAGGTAATGGAATTCACGTGCGGAGAGACATGTGGGTGGTATGACTGAGGAGACTACATTGCCATCATCTGCAAAGCAATAAAGTGGATTTACTGTTTTATCTATGAGGTCATTTATGTAAATCAGAAAAAGTGTTGGCGAAAGGATTGCTCCCTGTGGCACACCAGCATTTATTTGGTAAGAGTTGGAGTTCCGGCCATCCAGTGCAACATAAATGGATCTATCCTTAAGGTAACTTTCAAACCAAGTGCAAAGTCTCGGCGACAATCCCGTTGCTTTGAGCTTGTTGAGCAGATTTTCATGCCAGACTTTATCGAATGCTTTAGATATATCTAAGGCAATTGTTCTTGTTTCACCTCGCAACTCAATCGCTTTTTGCCATAAGTGAGTGACGTATGTAAGTAAATCGCCAGTTGACCTATATTTTCGAAATCCGTATTGCTTGTCGTTGATAATTTTGTACTTTTCCAAGTACTTGGTTAGGTGATTGTTCACAACTCTTTCCATTACTTTTGATATCACCGGAAGTAGAGCAATTGGTCTATAGTTTAACGGATCTGTCTTTTTTCCTTTCTTTGGAATGGGTTGTACTGCGGCAGACTTCCATGATGATAGATATACTCCTTGCCTATAAGATAAATTGCATAATTTTGCGAAAGTTGGGGTGAGTTCGCTAGCACAATTTTTGAGTACTATCGCGGGAATGCCATCTGGACCCATTGCTTTGTTTGTATCCAACTTTTTAAGGGATTTTCGTATTTCTCTGTGACAAAAGGGTACCTCTGGCATACTGTGGGAAACCCTTTCAATGAACGGTGGAGTTTTTCCATTTGGCACTGTTAGGTTTGAGTTGGAGGAAAAGATTTTGGCCACCATATTGGCTTTTGGCTTGGTGAAGTTTGATCCAACGGATTTTGCAAGAGACCAAAAGGACCTAGAACTACTTGGACAATTCAGCAACCTGTTTTTTATTCTTTGATTGTATGTTTCTTTGGCGGCCTCAATAGTAATTTTGCAACTATTTCTGGCTTCTATAAATTCTGTGTGGTTTTGAGCGGTTTGTTGTCGTTTCCAAAGGTTATATGCTCTGTGTTTTTTCTGTACAGCCGTTTGACACTGGCTGTTGAACCAAGGTTTTGCATTAGCTCTGCGTTTTATTGTATGTGGGATATATGCATCCATTCCAGATAAGATTACTTTTGTTATTTCATTACAGCAAATAGTGGGATCAGCTGTTTTAAAGCAAACCTCTTGCCATGGAAAATCCAGGTAAAACTGTTTAAGGTCATTCCATTTTGCCGATTTATAGTGCCACATTTTACGAGGAAGTGATTGTTGGCTTGGCGGTATGAACATTTCGCATTTTGTTCTTATAAGTTTATGATCGGATGAACCAAGTGGGGGATCTACTTGAATTGTGTACAAGTCAGGATTTGTAGTTAGGAACAAGTCTAAAAGCGCTGCAAATTCACCCCTTTCTGAGATACGGGTAGGTTCATCGACAAGCTGCGTTAGACCACAACTTATGGCAAAAGCTTCTGCTTCCCTGCCTTCATTATCTGTTTTGTTGTGGTGTTTTAGCCAGGGTATATTGTGGACGTTGAAATCGCCTAAAAAACAATTTCCGCATGTGGATAGTTAGACTGTATACTATCACAGTTTTCGGATAATGTCGCAAAAAAGTTTTGATACTCGGTGTTACTTGGCGGTCGGTAGAGGCAGCAAATGAACTTGGTCGATGACTTTGAGGTGAATTTCAGCCATATGATATCAAGGTTCGCTGGTTCTAGCTTCTCCTCTCGATGACATGAAAGGTCATTTTTAATGTACACATGGTAATTAATGGTCTCGCTTGTGAAATTAGGGCTGAACACTAACAAATTTCTGGCGGAAATTCCCCGGATAAAATTTTTACCTTCCTAGCGCGCGCAGCAATGGCTAGAGAAGGTATTATTTTCGACGAAATTTTTTTTTTTTGAGATGATGCCGAAAATGTTGTATTTGGGTGTATTTTAACGTATCTTAGCAATATCGTCGTGATGTCTGTCTGTCTGTGTGTGTGTGTATGTCTGTCCGTAACACGATAGCTCCTAAACCGCTAAACCGATTTTCAGGTAAAATAGTGTTCGACACTCTAACGAGCTGATTAGATTTTGGTTAAAATCCACCAAGGCTAATGACTCAAAAATGCTAACTTTTTAACGGAGCACCGCATCAATATGCACTTTTCGAAATATATTAGGCTACATTTTGCTCAATAATTTGTGTTATAACCAAACTTCGTACAAGCTTTAGTTTCTGAGATATTTACAAAAAGACTGTGTGCTAATAGGCTAGCTGGGAAGGTATCAGATCCGTTATAGATCCATTTATTTCATTAAAATTTGTCGCACAGTGTTATTTTAATTAAAACTTTTGCTTTATGGCGAATAATAAACTTCCAAAACTCGGGACACCCTGTTGTTGTTTTTAATAAATGAGAAACGGTATTAGCTTGGAAATTCTCGGTGATAAAGGGAGGCAAATTTATTCCGGGGGCGATTTAAAAACATAAACAAACATCAGTTTGAGGCTGGCCTGGATACATTTAAGGCTCAACATCCAATTAGGGAAAAGTTTTCCATTCCCCTTCCAAAGTAGGAGGCATGAATTACATTTATTTGCAGGAAGTTCTATAAGTCATTTAAATTATGTTGGTAATTCGACATCGCGGCGTTCTCATTTCAGTGAACACGACCGAATGAATTCCATGGCAAATGCAGTACTTCCTTCTCAAAAAAAAACAAAAAAAATACCTAAAGGGGTGTTGATAGTTACTTTTTTTGGGAATTTTTGACAAAAATTAGAGTAACTTAATATAACACAATATCGAAATACATTTTATTGAAAATCAAAATCTCGAATTCTTTATATCGTAAATCAAAATCTCGAATTATCAAAACGTCGAATAATTAGAAAACAGAAAATCAAAATGTCGAAAATCAAAATCTCATAAATCATTGAGTTCCATAAAAACTGGAAAGTATGGACGTCATTGCGAACAATCAATAAAATATCGAAAATTCAAAAGTCGAAACTAGTGATGAAAATGGAAATATTTCCGTTGGAAATATATACTATTTTAATGTGTTTTTTCCTGAAAATGCGTTACGATGGGGGGTGGGGGTCGAAAACTCTGAATTTTTGCGTTACGTAATTTAAGAACACTTCCTAGCAGTTTCTTTCTAATATCTTTAAAAGTTTTTTAGTCATTTAAACTTTCTATGTGGCATTTAAAAGACAACTGAATAAGTTTTAAAATAATGCCATTAAATTTGTATATGGGGTCCTCGACATTTTCAGAATTTCACTGTTTTGCTTGTTCTGCTTGTTTAATAATTTCTAATGTGTCATGCCCATTGAGTTGTATAAGGCCCTAGAAGTCAATAGTCATACCATATCCAAAAAGTACAAAATTATGCTACACGGTGGGAAAATGATTGATCGGCTGTTAAATATACATCGTGTTGTACGAGTAGAAAGAAGGTTAATTCAGTAATACTGAAAACATATATTTTTACCTTCCTAGCCCGCGTAGCAATGGCTAGAGAAGGTATTAGTTTCTACGAATTTTTTTTTTTGAGATAACGTCAAAAATGTGTTATTTGTGTATTTTGACCTATCCTAGCAATATCTTCGTGATGTCTGTCTGTTTGTGTATATTATTTCTGCCCGTAACTCTATAGCTCCTAAACCGCTGAACCGATTTTCATAAAATTTCCAGGTAAAATAGTGTTCGACACTCTTACGAGCTGATTAGATTTTGGTCAAAATCCATTAATGCTAATTGACAAGTAAAAACTTTAAAAATGCTAACTTTTGAACTGAGCCTTGTATTAATATATAGTTTTCAGAATATAGTAAACTAAATTTTGCTCAATAATTTGTATTATAACCAAAAACTTCGTAAGACCGTTAGTTTCTGAGATATTTACAAAAAACTGTTTTCAAGGCCGCTATATTATCATGGCCTCACTTGAAGTGTGCTAATAGGCTAACTAGGAAGGTATAAGATCCGTCATTATTTTTTTCTAATTTTAGAAAACTTGGTTGATATATACAGTGTGTCCACGGATTGAGTTCGGGTAAGGTATAAATGACAACACATTTTCGATTTAAATTCTGATTTTCTGGGGATCGCTCCTACTTGGTCTCAAACAAAGATGTTAAGAAAATGAGCCAAATCAGATATTATACAGGGTGGTTTAGTGGTCTGATTTGAAGATGTAAGGTATAAACGACAAAAAATTTTCAATTTAGAATCTGATCTTCTGGGAATTGCTCCTGCTGGGTCGCAAACTAAGATGTTAAAAAAATCAGCCAAATCAATTTATATACAGGCTGGTTTAGTAAGCTGACTTGATAAAAAGTGTTGATAATAAAGTACCGTTGTTTTAGAAGATATCGGAAAAACTTATAAAAAGGAGTTGTTTAGAATCAAAACTTAAGGTAGATTCTCAATTTTCAGAAAATCAGCATACTTTGTATTTTGTAAGTCGGTTATGAAAAATTTATAAACGATTTTTACCTGATTTTTCTACATATTGAGAATCAGCTGTAACATTTAATTCTGAACAACTTTTCTTAATACACTTCTGATATCTCTTAAAACAAAGGGACTTTACTTTTACCACTTTTTATCAAATCAACCTACTAAACCCTGTATATTCAAAGAAAAAAGAATGATGGCGCCGCTGCGTCTCAGACAAGACGATGCCAGTGTGGTTAAACTTTCGAGTGCTCGAGCCAGTTCGCTAGATGGCGCTACACCTTGGAGTTTACTCGCATTGCACGGACGCGATATGTAGGAGTTGGTTTTGGTTAAAATTGGCTTACCTGGGTATGCTGTTCTCTACTGATGACGTGAAACACACAGAAACGTACGTCTGGAGATGCTACCTTATGTAAGTAGGAAAACAACCAAAACCAACTCTTCCTTCTCTTTCTGACACTCGCAAGTTAGGCACACACACCTTTGTGTGAAGTATAAAATTCGTTTTAATTTTCACCCTGTATATTGATTGATTTGGCTTATTTTCCTAACATATTAGTATAAGATCCAGCAGGAGCGATCCCCAGAAAATCAGAATCTAAATCGAAAATTTGTTGTCATTTATACCTTACCCGAACTCAATCCGTGGACACACTGTATGTATTTTGGCACTTAAATAAATGTTTTCTAAAATACAAGCTTAAAATTTATACATAGAGTGTTCTGCTAGTTGAAATAACGTCATAGAACTTCGAAAAGTAAAATATTACACACATAGATGTTCATTAATTAAGTAATAAATACGACGTGTTCGAAATGTTTTAACAATAAGTATACACCATGTAAACAACTCATTAGTTACGCACAATAACTAAAAACCATTTACTGCACGATGCGATGTAAAAAAGTTGATTTTTGCACAGAAAATAGTGCACAATGGACTAAAATGTAGTATCTGACAAAAAAAACTCTTATTTTTACCTTTCTAGCCCGCGTAGCAATGGCTAGACAAGGTATTATTTTCGACGAATTTTTTTTTAAATAATGCCGAAAATGTTTTATTTGGGTGTATTTTGACCTACCCTAGCAATATCGTCGTGATGTCTGTCTGTGTGTATGTATTATTTCTGTCCGTAACACACTGGCTCCTAAACCGCTAAAGCGATTTTCATACAATTTTTACGTAAAATAGTGTTCGACACTCTAACGAGCTGATTAAATTTTGGTCAAAATCCATTCATGCTAATGACAGTTTTTTGACAATTAAAAATCTAAAAACATGCTAACTTTTAATGAAGCATCGTATCAATATGCGGTTTTCGGAATATAGTAGAATACATCTTGATCAATAATTTGTTTTATTACCAAAAACTTCATAATAGCTTGAGTTTGCGAGATATTTACAAATAACTGTATTTAAGGCTGAAATATAACTCAAAGTGTGCTAATAGGCGAGCTAGGAAGTTATCAGATCCGTCATGGATCGGTTTGGTTCGGTTCGGTTTGGTTTTTTTTTTATTGGGAAAGTTATTATTTACGCCACTTTTACCAGTGATGTATTTAGGGGGGCGGTGGCCTGGGCCCCCCAAGGCTAAGATATTTTTCAAATATTTCATGAATACAAACATAAAATGGCATAAAATGTGGCATCATGAGGTTTACCCCCCCCCCCCCCCCCCAAACATTTTTCTAACCACGCCACTGATTTTACTAACTTATATATTGTGCGAAAAACGCGGTATATTTAAAATGCTTGTATATTGTATAAGGAAATAAAATAACGTTTCTATTTAAGTTTATAAACGATACTTTGAAGGGGGAGAAAAGCGATTTATTTTTTTGACATGAATGAGGATAACAAAATTTTGATATAATACCGGGTCTTATGGAAATATACGGCTCAAATAGAAAAATTTTACAAACTTTATGGGGCAATATCTCGAAAACTCTTTTATGTAAATTAACAATATTTTTTCGTGATCAGATTTAAAAATTTTGTAAAACTATACAATTTCATCAATTTAGGCTTAAATATACAGGCTGTTTCGTTCTAATAACAGGCTTTTTCGAGTTTTTATCAAACGTTTTTAGAAAACCCCTTGAACACTTTGATTTTGTTTGCAAGGGGGACACTTTAAGGGGTAAACTTTATATCTATAGTTTAGATAGCGAAAGTATGTCAAGTGACACCTTGTTTTGAGGGCGTCCTGAATATCTTTACAACCGTATAACAATTTTAAAAATTGTTGATTCGTTTTTAAGCTATTTGCCTCCAAAGTTACCATGGAGCGATAAGAAAACCATTTTGATGAACATTTCTGAGAAAAAAATTAAAACATCTTAAGAGAGGTCGATTTACTTTATATCAAAGGAATATTTTGTCCGGTCCATGTTACATTTGGAAATTTGAAGGTAAATATCTCAAAAACGATTGAATAGCGTTTTGAAATTTTTAGACGATTGTAAAGACATTCAATAGGCCTTCAAAATAAGGTACTACTCGACCCACTTTCCCTATTCAAAATATAGAAGTAAGTTTAACTCTCTAAGGGGGTGCGTGGGTCCGTATGGTGTCCGGAGATAAGAATAGCACCAATGTAACCCCTAGGCCTGTCGTAAGAGGCGACTAAAGTAGCATCGACGCATGGGTAAATGGGTAGAAATAAACTTTCGGACTTCCATTGTCTTTATTTATTTTAAAACACGACGTTTTGGTTAGTAAGTATCTCTAAACGTTATCAAGTGTAAAAAACTGGTTGAGACTGGTTAGAGATACTTACTAACAGAAACGTCATGTTTTAAAATAAATAAAGACAATGGAAGTCCGAAATTTTATTTCTACACAATCATTGCCTACGAGTTTCAAACAAAGGTAAATGGGTAGTCTGGTAACGGACGAGCTTTGACCAGTATGTTAACAAAAGAAAATTAAAACAGGTAACCCTTGGGATCACACCGGATAACGGGGGTAGATTAATCTGGTGATTCTGAATGAATTCGGTGTCCTGACCATTCACGAAATCACCACATGGGACAGGGTATATCGCGTGCCTATTTGGAGCTAACAGCTAGTGCGGACATTCTGGCTCTCTGTACCCTGTTGATTATGTCAACCCACCAGTGGTCTAAGGCTACAACTATGGCATTATGTGGTATATCATGATGACTAAGTTTCTGGCCTAAAATATAATTTGAAGTCTAATGGGTTCTATTTACTAGATACACGGTAAAAAAATTGTCTTAGATCAAAGCAAATTGCTTTAAAGTGAAATGATTTGGGCTTTCCTATTCACCAAGAGAATATTTTTTTGATATAGCACAAAAAATGTCTTGCTTCTTTATTTTAATGTGAAACAGAAATTGTTTTATTATAAATTGGAACTGAATTAATCTAAGGCACCGTTTTCTCAAGCAAAATATTATGTATATGAAGACAATTTTCTTTATTACAAAATGGAGTATACTAAAACAAAACAATTAAAGAAGAAAAATAAAATCTTATTTCAAGATTAAACGCTACGTTGAAACAAAAAGAAATATTTTAATTGAAAGCAAATTGTTAAAAGGTAAAACAATTTATTCAAGAAAAGAACGTGTTTTCATTGTAGACAAAATTTTTTACCGTGTAGTATTTAAAATATTATCTGACTCGAACACAGTAGGTACGTGGTGCACAACGGGCCCCGCCACTACCGTACATTCATACATTCATACAAGGGGGTGCGTGCTACAAAAATTTCAAGAAGGCAAAAGTGTCCAAACCAAATCGACGGTTTTTTTCTAAAAAAGTACGACAAGTACCTAAAAAAGCCTCTGTTACCTTTAAAATAAACACCCTGTATGTAATTATATAAACTGCGGAAAGTTGCAGAAGCATAATTCCAAAACTGGGAAAGCTTCCCGATGACATTTCATCTTTGCTGCCAAATATACACAAGTTCTATGAACAAACTTTGAGAAAAAAAGCAATCATAGAAAGACAAGAAATTACCCCATCCAATCAATTTGGCTTTCGAGACAAGCCTCCAGCAGAACAGATACACAGAATAATAAAAAAGCACTAGAAAAGGGTAAAGTTTGTTCTGAATTATTTCTAGATGTAGCACAGGCATTTGACAAAGTGTGGCATAAAGACCGTAATTTTTAATATTCGGATATTTTAGAATCATACCTACATATGTATCTGATAGACATTTTAGACTAAATCAGGACAAATCCTTTAAAATTTAAGCAAAACAAAAAATAGGCATGCCTCAGGGTAGTCTACTAGGCCCTCATTTGTATGAATTATTTAGTTACGAGATTCAAAAACCAGAAAACTGTCACTGATACAACATTTGCCGATGATGTTGATTTATGGGCAGTAGAAAAATGCATTGGAGAATTAATAGAAAAACTTATGTATTCATGTTTATTTTACAAATAAAAATGTGAGTCGCATACATATTACAATTAACAACATTCCAGAACCATATATAAATCAAGCAAAATATCTCGGTATGATATTGAGGCTAAACTGCGAAAAAGAAAACGAAGAAAGAGATAAATTTAGTATAGAAAAATGAACTGGCAAACTGGAAGGAAGACCAATTAAACGCAATGAAATTTTCGTTTTCTATGATTAAAACACACACTTCTATTTAGAAGTCTGTGAATGAAACCGTTTTTAACTGCTTTATATAGGTACACATACTGAAACTTCTAAAGAAAGTAAGATAGTAAAGTAGTTTTATAGAGATTTTAAAATAAAGTAAGTACTAAGAAAAATGATAAAAATGAAACACCCTATATTTCATTATGTGATTAAAAAGTCATTAAACTAAAAATAAATACAAACCGGGTAACTGTAATTTTATCCAGCTACTTGGAGAAACTTTTCGATGTCATGGATAAATCGTTAAAAAGGTAATGACCTCCAAAGTTCCAATGCCGAATAAGAAAAATGTACAATGAACTTTACATAAAATTATCTAAAAAATTATCGCCAATTTTTAAGTGTGTTTAACCTTAAATAATTAATAGATGCATATTTTGAAATAATTTATATTTATTATTTGATCAGTAGGAGAGCCTTTCTCGATGTAGCACAAGCATTTGACAAAGTGTAGCATGAAGGCCTTAATTTTAAACTAAAAATATTTCTAGCAAAACAATATTCTGATATTTTGAAATCATATCTACATATGTATCTAATAGACACTTCAGAGTAAAACAGGAAGATTTCTTCTCAAATTTAAGAAAAATAAAAGCAAGCATGCCTCAGAGTACGCTACTCTGAGGCATGCTTACTTTTGCCGAACCGAACCGAACTAGGCGCTTATTTATCCAAAACCAGACTGTCACTTAGAAGCAATATTGATGATATTGCTTTACTGGCATTCTGGCAGTAGAAAAATGCATTGCAGAATCAATAGAAAAACCTCAGGATGCAGTCACATAAGTTTACAATTCAACCAAAAAATAGCGAATAAAACTAAATGAATTTATTTGGAAAACAAAAATGAGTCGCATAAAAATCACAATTATTAAAAACATTTCTAAATCATATTTAAATCAAGCAAAATATCTCGGCATAACACTAGAGGTCAAATTGCGCTGGAAAGCAGATGGTAAGAAAGAGAAGAAAGAACTTGAGATAAAGTTAATCTAGAAAAAAGAACTGGCGAAATGGTAGGAAGCCCCAACTGAACCATTCATAAAAAGTTACTGCTTTAGAGACACCTACTTAAACCAGTATAGACGTATGGTATTTCAATTTGGGGTTCTTCTAACTAAAGAAAGTAAGTCTAGTTGTATAGAGATTTAAAAATAAAGTACTAAGAAACAGATAAAAATGTCACACCCTATATTCCATCATTGATCAAAAAGTCATTAAACTAAAAATAAATACAAACCGGGTAACTGTAATTTTATCCACCTACATGGAGAAATTTTTCGATGTAATGGATAACGTTAGAAAGTTAATGACCTCCCAAGTTCCAATGCCGAAATGGGAAATGGAAAAATATACAATGAACTTTAAAGAAAATTCTCTAAGTAGTTTCCATCAATTTTTATCTGTGTTTTTCTGTATTTTATTTTTATTCAGGCCATTTTTTTAAACTTTAAGAATTTTTGATATTTTAGTTTGTTGTTGTTCTTGTTTGTTGTTTCTGAACAGTTTTTATAAAAAAAAACATTTTTTAAATATGCGCAATTTGGTTTTGGCCAGAAATATTAAAAAAAAAATTTGACGGAAGAAAACATCTTAATTGGCTTTACAGGCTCCTTATACAGGGTGTTCCAACTAAAAGGTAACAGACGTGTTTTTTGGTATTTTTTGTGTGAATTTGGATAAACGCTCGGACACGTCGATTTTGTTTGCGAGGGGGACACCTTTTGGCTATCTTGAAATTTTTATAGGGCTCACCATCTTCTTTTTTTATTCACGGTTAAGCGCACTCGCAAGGAGATCCCTATCACGCTCGAGAAGCGGCCAGTGCGCGGAAATGTTGGTGTGTGTTGGTTTTGAAACGGTTCAGGTTGTAACCTGCAGGGAAAACTGTCGCAGGGAGTTTATTCCACAGTGATGCTGTTCTCCAGAGATATGAATTCTTATATAATGAGGTTCTTGGTGCCTCTATTTTGACAGTAAATTGATGGTTCGAGGGGTATACTTTACCCCTATATTTTGAATAGGGAAAGTGGGTCTAGTGATACCTTGTTTTGAAGGCCTCTTGAATGTCTTTACAACCGTGTAAAAATTTCAAAAATCTATCTATTAGTGTTTGAGATAATTGCCTTTAAACTTTCAAATTTAACATGGACTGATAAAATAAAAATTTAATCAGAATTTTATATTTTATCATTCCATGTAAAATTTAAAAATTTGAAAGCAAATATCTCCAAAACTAATCTATTGATTTTCGAAATTTTTACACGGTTTTAAAGATATTCAAGAGAACTTCAAAAGAAGGTATCACTAGACCCACCTTCCCTATTCAAAATATAGGGGTAAAGTATACCCCCTCGAAGATGGTGCGCGCTACAAAAATTTCAAGATAGCCAAAAGGTGTGCCCCTCGCAAACAAAATCGACGTGTCCGAGCGTTTCTCCAAATTCACACAAAAAATACCAAAAAACACGTCTGTTACCTTTTAGTTGGAACACCCTGTATAATTCGGTTAGCTTAGTTTGGCCTCTTATCGCGAAGATGACTATTGTAGTCTAAAAACTTTAGTACTTAGAGTAACCGAATTAAAGAACTGGTGGCATTACGCAATATATCTGTTTTTCTATTTAGTATAGTATTTAAAAAAAAACTAAACTGATTTATTGATCCAATGTGGAAATTATAATCTAAAATAACTAACAAACATGTAGAATTTGATCTGTAGAAGTGATAGTCTATTATCAATTAAGTTTTTTCTTCTGTGTCTGATAAGAAAGTTTTAGGTAGTTTACTGATAAGCCCTTTTATTCTAAGATATATATAGAAACACAGTTATTAATTTTTGTGGTACATATTTGTATATTTTCTGTTTTTTTTTTTAATCTTTTTATTTGGCATTATTTTTACACTATTCGTAAGTAGATTTGAAGTTAAATTAAACATATTTATGTATACAGGGTGTTCAAATTAAAGGTAACACATGTGTTTTTGGGTATTTCTCCTGTGAATTTGGGAAAACCACGTCGATTTTTTTTTTCGATAGACACTTTTTGACAATTTTAAAATTTTTGTAGCACGCACCCCCTTTGAGAGGTAAACTGTAACCCTGTATTTTGAATGGGTAAAGTGGGCCGAGTGATACCTTATTTTGAATGCATCTTGAATGTTTTTAAAACCTTCTGAAAATTTCGAACATTCATCGAATAGTTTTTGAAATATTTGCCTCTACAACATGGAGCGATAAAAACGCATTTTTTTTTCACATAAATAATAATCTTTTACCGTTTCGGAAATCCCCATGTAGTTATTTTGATTTGAGATATTCTCTATATAATTTATTTTTGAAACAGGAATCCCCAATTTAAACAATGAACAACATCGAAGGTCTGGCCCTGCCCGAAAGCCTCGGGCCCTCAGCCTCAATGACGGGTTCAATTGTTTTCGAGGCCGCCACACAAACCCCAACCTCAGAAGCGTGCGACTCGCCACTCTTCACTCAAAAAGGGTACTGCTTGAAGACGACCGGACACAGTGCGTACGCTTTGGTTAATATACAAAAAATGAGGTCACATGGACAGGTAATCAGCTTATTTTTTATATAGATTTTTTAGATTTAGGTTTTTTATTTTTCATAGATTAGTAAAATTTAGTACAAAGCCCCTGGAACCATCCAGTTAGAAAAAATTATATGAAAAAATTTCGACTGTAGGTACAATTTGAATTTACTATCATTTCGCAATTAGTATTATTCTGCAACTCGGAATTAGTACTTATTATTCCAATTTAACAACTCGGAATTAGTACAAATCCAACTTTACAACTTTTAATTACTATAATTCGCAGTTGCAAACTTGGAGTTACTAAACATCCAACTTTATAACTTCAATTACTATACATCCTAATATTTCTCAATTAAAAATTGGGATGTTTTCTAACTTTTCTGGTATTTTATTTATATTTTATATAGATTTTATCAGATTTAGGTTATTTACGTTTTAAAGACTACGAGAAGTTAGTAGATAGGTTAGAAATGGCCAAGTAAGAAACAAATATAATTCCGACATAAAAACTTGGAAACAGAATAATTCTTTCATACAAACAATTTTCAATATTATCAAAATTACTTTACTCATGAAGAGCAAAAATCTGACAGTGGTATTATATATTAAATACTACCAATTAAAGACCTAGGAGCGCTTAAAACGAGATTTCAGAGAACTTGTTTAGCAAAAAAACCCATATTGTTTCCATTTAGATAAAATCCCTGTACACCAGAATTTTCGATGGTTGTAAACTAATAAATTAGGTCAAACTAGGGAATCGCTCCCCTATTTATTTGATACACACAAATGAATAATAACTGCCCTTTTTGAGGCCTCAAAATCAATATTTTCTTTGTAAACATCTGGATTAAGATTAGCAAAAGAAATGTAGCCACAATAACTCCATAACAACCATGTATTTAATTCCCGACAAAAAGATGGATGTTATAAGCACGATGACCAAACAAATAATCCGTGTTATAAGGTTTAAACCTTTGTTTGTGTATCTTTCTGTGGACATGTGGTTTTCTGCCAAGAAGTGTTTTTATTTTATTCTTGGAAGCAATTGGCTTATTTTTTCAAATTTTGCCAGATTTTTTCAAATGTAAAGAATTGCTCCCATAGTTCCAAATATAATAAGTCTTTTTTACACAGTTGTTATCAAAGAAAACACATAATTTTGCCCCAATCTTCAAATATAATAAATCCTATAAGTAACAAATAAAAAGCTTTACTTTTTATTTTTTACTTCCCTTAAGATTTAAAATGTAATTTCAGGACAAAATAAACACACAGTAAAATAAAAAATATCCTATTTGGTACGGATATCTGGCTTAAGTTATCAACAGTTTCAATTTAGTTACAGTAGAATAATTAGCCATCTTTTGTGAAACCAACAGAAACAACTACTCCGAGGGAAAATACCCCTACCGCCATTGAATTATACTGCTGGCTTGATGCTTTCGTTGGGGACTTGTTAAAACTGTTTGGTTTTCACTATCTCCAACGTCGATCACAAGGACACGAGTGATCCCCGTCTGGAATACGTCCTGATAGTCAGGAACAAGTGATACATGCCAATCCACGACCGGACCGGTTTCGACCTTTTGGGCCATCCTCAGGTGAATGTTGTGTGACGTTGGAGATAGTGAAAACCAAACAGTTTTAACAAGTTCCCAACGAAAGCATCAAGCCATCAGTATAATTCAATGCCGGTACGGGTATTTTCCCTCGGAGTAGTTGTTTCTGTTGGTTTCACAAAAATTATGCTCTACACGGAGCTATCGCCTATATTCTCTCAGGTATCTAACAGATCAAGCAAACAAAAAAACAGATATAAGAAAGGGCCCAGCACACTTCTCTGTGCTGAATACCGTAAGTCCAGATCGATTTGATTACTTGTTTATATGACAAATTTTATTATGTACCTATGGCCAATTTTGAATGCGTTCCTATTAACCAGTCCCACGGACAAGATTACATCTTTTGGGGCTGTCAAATTTATTTACCTTAATTGAATTGATTTTGTTTTGTTTAGTCTAATGCGATATCTTTTTGTCTTTGTGTGATAGCACTTTGTGTTTTCTCTGTAGATTCTTCGTTAGACTTTTCTACTGATACTACGCCTATGTCATCTGCAAATGTAGTATCGCAGGTATCCAACAGATCAACCCAACACCGTAAGTCCAGACCGATTTGGTCACTTGTTTATATAACCAATTTTATTATGTACCTATGGACAATTTTGAATGCACTCCTGTTAACCAGTACATTTTTCTGTATTTCAGTTCAAGTTACTCTTTCTTTTTTCTAACGAGTACCTTCCGGGGTATTTTTGTATCAAGTGTGATGCCAAAGTATTTAGCCTGATTGGAGTATGCTATGGGATCGTAAAGTAATAAAATATATTTTATTACTCTAAGTATGGGATGCTTGTTTATTGCTACTGGAATATGATAACTGGACTTTTAGGTAAACTCAACATGAATTTATTTTGTATAGTCTATTGCGATATCTTTTTGTCCACGTGTGGATTTGGGTTTTTTTTTATTTGTCAAACACACTGTGTTTATTGTATTACAATCTAGTCAGAATGACTAATAAGCAATTTTGTTTTAACTTAATTTACTAGAAAAGTTATATTTAAACTTAGGGTTCACTCAACAGTTCTCCCAGCTTTGTTTCGTCAGTAACTCACAATTGCATATTTTTTTATAGTCTCTGCCACAGTTTCGATTTTTAGGTCCCGATGAAGGTCACAATTTCGAACGCACCAAGGCGAATTCACAATGTTTCTTAATACTTTCTTTTGAAATTTCTGAAAAACTAGAATGTTGTAGTACAACCCCATAGTTGAATACCATATGTCCATACTGGTTTCAGTATTTGTCTGTAAAGCAGTAACTTATTATGAGTTGTTAAATTGAACTTCCTTCCAATTTGCCAGTTCATTTTTCTATACCTTATCTCAAGTTTTTTCTTAACTTAACTTTAACTTATGAGCTTTTCAGCGCAATTTGGCATCAAGTGTCATACCGATATATTTTGCCTGATTTGAGTATGGTACGGGAATGTTGTTAATTGTTATTTGTATGTGATTTAAATTTTTGTTTGTAAAATCAACATGAATTGATTTGGTTTCATTTAATTTTATTCGCCACTTTGTGGTCCAACTGTGAACTTTGGTGACTGCATTCTGAAGTTTTTCTATGCATTCTTCCATAGATTTTTCTACCGTCAATAAACCAGTATCATCGGCAAATGTTGCTAAGTGACAATTTTCTGGCTTTGGGATATCGTAAGTGAATAATAAGTATAGATAAGGGCCTAGTACGCTACCCTGGGGCATGTCTGCTTGAATTTCTCTTAAATTTGAGTATGAGTCTATCAGATATGTATGATTCGTTTTAGTTTAACATTAAGACCTTTATGCCACACTTTGTCAAATTCTTGTGCTACATCTAGAAAGAATTTTATACTGGAATAAGCCTTTTCTTGTTTTGTAAGTTTTTTGTCCCTTAGTATTAGAAAATTACAAGCTATGTGTAAGTTGTGCGCTGGTTGGTAGAATAGAGTAATATTGTATAGTAGTATTAATAAATTAAACCAAAATTCTGGTGTAATTGTTATTGATTTCTTCAAAACTTTTAGCATAATTAAATTGGCACAAAGCTCCATAAAAATCACATAAAATACAAAGTGATTTTTTGCTTATTTTTCTCGCCTGAATGGGGTCATACTAAGTATATGGGTCACACCAACAATACACATTTTAAGTACAATTTAAGACCCCATAAAAACAATTTTATGACGCAATCTACAAAGTATAGGTATTTTTTGCAAAATAATTACAGAAATTAAAAAAAAAAAGATTTTTTTATTGTATTATACAGGTTGTTCTTAAATATAATGTACAAACGAAATAAGGTTTGGTTTTTTGAATTCTTTTTTGTATCTGCTATCGGAATGGTAAAAAAAGTTTTTATTTGCTCGATAACGAAAGCAGATACAAAAAAAAAGGTGACCAAAAAATTTGTAGATAAATCATGGAATTTAGTTTGTATGTAAGAATTTATTAGTGGAACACCAAAAACGTCATGGGGGAAGGGCGCATGATGTACAGGGTGATTCAAATTGGACACTTTTAAGTTGGAAAGGGTACTTCTAAGGGACAACTAACCCCCCTTTACGCTCCTCAAATATCAAGAAAATATGTTTGGTAAAAACTGCATTTTGATATATCAACCAGTTTTTGCGCTACGGGGGCTTTTTGAAAAGTCAGCATTTTGGATTAGGGACTATCACTTTGCGATATCAAAACAAAATTTCTTTTTGGTGTGCCAATTTGAATCACCCTGTACATTCTTATTATCATTTGGTATGCTCAATAAGTTTAGGCAAATATCTCAAAAACTAAAGCTATAAAGAAAAAAATTAACTGATGAATGTGGATGTCTGTAGAAGTCTCTGTAGATCGGCAATGAAACGTATACAGATCTATGTTTATAGGAACTTTGTATATCAGGCGCGGATCTATGGTAGGGAAAAAAGGGAAATTTCCCCCCCCCCCTTCAAATCTCAAACTATATGCACAGAATACACCTCCTCGCCACTATGATGCAATAGTTTGATGCAATATTTATTATGATATTTCCCAACGCAAATAAAGTTCCTAGATCCGCCCCTAGTATATATTTAGGAGCACCCTTTATAGTAAAGTGAAAAAGGATAAAAAAGCAAAAGGTGTCACATGGGTGTCACTCAATTTTTCCTATTAAATTTTTAAATCAGTAGGGAGCATGACGTTTGAAATGGGCAAGACGTTTAAAAAATGCTTCTTTGGAATAAATAAATGGATCCGTGACGGATCTGATACCTTCCTAGCTAGCCTATTAGCACACTTCAAATGAAACCATCTCAGAAACTAAAGCTCTTACAAAGTTTTTGGCAATAACACAAATTATTGTGCAAAATTTATACTTCTATATTCCGCAAACCACATATTGATGTGATGCTCCGTCAAAAAGTAATTCTTAAAAAACTGTCATTAGCATTAATGGATTTTGACCAAAATCTAATCAGCTCGTAAGAGTGTCAAAAACTATTTTACCTGAAAATTTTATGAAAATCGGTTCAGCTGTTTGAGAGCCATCGTCTTTCGGAGAGAAAAAATATATACACACACACATACAGACATCACGACGATATTGCTAAAGACAGATCAAAATACACCAAAATAACAAATTTTCAGCGTTATCTCAAAAAAAATTTTTTCGTTGAAAATAATACCTTCCTTAGCCATAGCTACGCGGGCTAGGAAGGTTAAAATTGATGTCTCCGAGGGTCAAATACGTTCTAGCATATTTGCCAAGGGTTTTTTCGAAATAGTAGCTATTTTAATATTTTCAAAGGTCACTGTTTCAATATTCGTAAAGCACACTTTATACTTTAAATAAGATTAATAAACTGTTTTATTTTGATCTTTGCAAAAACGTAGAATTTTTAAGGTCAAGTGCCTCCATAAATGCAAGTAACGCGTGTTATAAGTTATAATTATAACGACACTTGTGTTTATTTTTGTAATGCAAAAAATTGTTACAGAGGATGTTTGTTTATAAATTATTTTATATACGATGCAAAATATTCTCGCGTTCAAATTGTTTATAAAAATATAAATCTGTCAATTAATGACCACAAAAGTTTCCGCGAAATAGTATATTATAATATACCAAGGGATAAAAGTGGCACTTTTAATCACGAGGCGAAAAGTTTATACAATTCGTCGAGAGCTACTTTTACCGCGAGGTTTATACGCTATTTTTCGTACTTTTTAGTTTTTTCGATTTTAATGCTGCTTTTAGGTTTTGAGGTTTTTTTTGGGGATACATTTTATCCCTGTCATGTCACTTTTCATGTTTATTTCTCACTTTTGATACCGGAAATAAAAAGTGACACCTTTAATTTTAATTTAATTAACTGAACATTACATGCCAAAAGTGCGAAAATTGGGTTTTCATACCCTATACAGTACAGGGTGTTAAAATTTCGTTGTTTTTGGGGGAGGTATCAGGTATTTCTTGGAGATAAAAAACTAACGCCCCACTTGCGAGCCTTGAGTTTTAAGAGAAGAAGGTGAAAATCCGATATTGATATGGCAAGCAGCTTTTAAAGCTATGGGGGGCTGCCATGAAATTTGAGACCAGGGAAGCAGTTTTTTTTAAACTTGTTTATTTGTATTTTTCTATATTTTTTAGTTTTCGGTAAAATTTAATTTCTTGCTTTAGCCTATTGTTATTTATGATACCTATTTAACTTTTCATTAAAACTTTGGGAAAAATTGTTTTTTTCAACAAAAATACACAAAAACACACTTTATGACTACATAACTGTTGTTTTAAAGGCCTCTAGAAAGTATCGTTTACCGAAAAATCATGAGTTGTACTCACCATTGTCGAAATCAAAGTATAATAGGGGAGGGTGGAGTATTGTGACGACCCTAAGGAGAAAATGTTCACATATTATTTTATTAGGATTTACTTACCTTATAAATTATTTAAATCGCTAAAATCGCTATAATTCAGACACCAATTTCATTAGCCAAAAGTAAACAAGGCCAACAAAAAAGTTTGTTTTTTCTTACAACCGGTTAGCCACTCGTACTGCTCATACTTATCGGCATCAAAATCTCTTGTGCAAGTTTTAATTTTCGTTGAAAGCTCTTTCATTTCGGGCTTGGGCATGGGCCTACCCCCATTTATTATATTTCTATTTTTAATAAAACTTTGGGAAAAAAAAACGTTTTGTTATTTAAATAACACACTATCCAATCACACAACTGGATAGTTTTAACGGTCGTTTACCGAAACCGAAGTCTCGGCGCCATTGTGAAATGCGCATGTACATAAGCCAACAGACTGCTTATTTCAAGGCTAAAGGGCGTGAACTAAATTCTGGCATTGACTCCCCACAATGTTTTACATACCGGGAGAAGCAATTGTATCCGAGAAGAGCAAACACATATCTGCCGGGTAGAGCGCAAAGCGACGCTGCTCTCGAGCAAAATCAAGACCGACACTAAATGTACTCGCATTCGTTTTCTACGTGTACAACAGAGAGCAGCTTATATGGTTGTCGTTTCTTATTATATACAAACAGGTCTATAACATAAGTACGCGCAAAATATATTGCTTCTAATACAGTCTTACCACTCCTATAGGACTGGCGCTAATTACGTCAAGTTTTAATAGTGAACTATTAACATTTATTTTTATTATGTCTGATTTCTTAAGAGAAGCAATGCTTCCCTTGATTACATGGACCGCACGCCCCTGGGGGGGGGGGGTTGGAAAGTCTGCTATTTGGGTGGGGGCCTATGGGTTAAAAAATGTGTTTGAAAGTAAATGGCAACATTGTCTCCAAAATTGCGTGCTTGGTTTATTCAGTCCGAAGCTCGAAAGATGACTACACCCGCGCGCTCTGTTGGGAATCACTTTCAAGAATTTTCGCAGAGAAAAAAGTTGGGCGTCTCGGCAAAATAAAGCTTTGGACGAAAATTTTGCCTGTTACTAATTAATTAAAAAATAGACCGGTGTACTGTAGACTATTGCCCCGTATGATTAAAAATTTGAACCGAAATATCTATGCTAATAAAATAAAAGATTGCCAATTATATCGGCAAATATCAAGGTGACATCATAATTTATACTAAAATTAAATGTAGGCCCAATTTATTACTTTTCGTCTATTAGCAAATTGGCTGAGACGATTCTTGATAGCGCTAATTTACACTTTATATAGTGTACTACTAAAATCTGCCCACTTTTAATGAAAACTTTATTTATCTTTAAATGTATAAATTAACACGCACACTTTATGATTTATCCTAATAAAATATAAGATTGGGTTCTTTGGGATAACGCACAAACCTCCAAAAGAGTAGGTACTGGACGCCAAGAGGCATAATAAGGGAATGACGTCAGGAATCTGGGAGTGAATCTAATAACAAATAACTTTTTTTTGGTGATTTTTAAAATTAACTGCAAGATACGGACGACAAAAAACTTCAATAAAGAATTTGATAGCAAACGTGAAATTTTTGTTTCTCTCATATTTTTCCGAGGGTAGCTTGAAAGCTTAACCTCACAGGGATCCAAGATCTAATGGACACCTAATAAGTGTTGACCGTTAACTGTTTCGTCCTTATGGACTCCTCAGAACACTGCCTGGTCAATGTGACACCCTTGCGAAGTTAATTAGACGGGTTTGTCTCTAATCCAATGTATATAGTGAGAAAACCCTCGCAAGAAGCGCCATCTACCGAGATACGAGAGAAACTAGAACAAGAGCAGGCGAAAATAAACTGCTATACATATCGATCAATGAAAAGATCGATTGATCGGTCTTTCAGGCCACAGCAACGCTGTGTACCGTTTTTACCCGCCATCAGACGCGAGCGTCAATCAGCGGAATTTTTAAGCCAAATAGTACTAACAAACATGAAATTTAGTACCCGTAAATTTAAAAATCAAACAAGTTTTCGTGGTATCTCGGTAGATGGCGCTTCTTGCGAGGGTTTTCTCACCATATACATAGGATTAAAGACAAACCGTCTAATTAACTTCGCAAGGGTCACATTGACCAAGCCGTGTTCTGAGGAGTCCCATCAGGACGAAACAGTTAACTATCAACACGTATTAGGTATCCAGTAGATCTTGGACCCCCATGAGGTTAAGCTTTCAAGCTACCCACGGAAAAATATTAGAGAAACAAAAACTTCTTTTTACCCGATTAGCCATGGAAACTTGTTTGATTTTTAAATTCACGGGTACTAAATTTCACGTTTGTTAGTATTATTTGGCTTAAAAATTTCACTGATTGACGCTCGCGTCTAATGGTGGGTAAAAACACTAATCAGCGTTGCTCTGGCCTGAAAGACAAAAGAGCTGTCGTAGGTTACGGATGGTTTCTTTTTTTTTGCAATCGATCTTTTCATTGATCGATATGTATAGCAGTTTATTTTCGCCTGCTCTTGTTCTAGTTTCTCTCGTATCTCGATAGATGGCGCTTCTTGCGAGGGTTTTCTCATTATATACATAGAACTAGAGACAAAACCGTCTAATTAACTTCGCAAGGGTGTCACATTGACCAAGCAGTGTTCTGAGGAGTCTCATAAGGACGAAACAGTTAACTGTCAACACTTATTAGGTGTCCATTCAGTGTTCCCAGACTTTTCTGATGATTTTCCTTCAACTAAGTGACAAAAACCCTTTATATCCTTCAAAAAAGTAACGGGTGGGTGGTCTGTATACCATGAACTAATTTTTTTAATGAAAAAGGCAAACAAATAAAAGATTTATAACTTAAATCATTAATTACAAAAACCAAAATTAAAAATAAAGTATGTACCTACATAAGTTAAGTTTGGAGAATTATTGAAATATTTTCAAATATATAACTTTGCCCCAACATACTCAAAATCCTTCAAATTTGGATAAAGACCTTCAAACCTTCAATAGTCAAATTTTTTGTTCAAAAACCTTCGTATTGAAGGCAAACCTTCAAATTAGATCTTGGACCCCCGTGAGGTTAAGCTTTCAAGCTACCCACGGAAAAATATGAGAGAAGCAAAAAGATTTTGTAGGATATAAAATTGTGTAAAAAACATGGGAGTAATTCTATAATAAGTTCTTTTGATGATATTTAAAATTTACTGCAATATACGGACGTCACAAAGCTTCAAAATAGGCTGCTTGAGTGTAGGATATAAGATTGTATAAAATACAAAACTAATTTGATATGACGCACAAACCCCCAAAAGAGTACACAGGTATTGAAAGCCAAGAGGCGGAAGAATAAGGGGACGATATCAGGAATATGGAACTAAATCTATATTAATAAAAAAATGTTGATGATTTTTTAAATTTACTACAATATACGGACGTCACAAAGCTTTAATAAAGATTGCTTCCCTGTAAAAATTAAAAATGAGTGAGGGAAGTATGATAAAAACCTCTTAGTATTTTTACCTCCTCCAATACATGCTATCTAATTATTACTGTAGCTGTGTGATTTCAATAAAGATCTCCTATAATGTTATAACCCTGCTATTTAAATAAGTTTTTCGTGTTCAACCTTTCTTCAACTGAATGCAGAGATAAAAGTCTTGGTTTATATCAACACGTCTTTAAATTAGAAGGTTCTCGCCAAAGAAGCCTCTGGTGCCGTTGCCATTTTTGAACCCCACTTGAATGTCACTTATTTTAGCGTCTAAGTATTCTGTGAATAATTTTTAGTGTGTGACTAATAAGAACCATTTATGCGATAATCGAAGCTTTCTTTAGAATTTGTTTTTTAAGGTAGTGTAACAGAGGATGGGACAATTCGCCGCGAGAATTCTTGTTTATTGAGATTATTGTTAGTTAAGATAGTTGGTAAGGCTGGTTGGTTAGGTTAGTTGGTTAAGTTGGTTGTCTTCTACCCGGATAACAAATGTAGATTAAAACCATTGTTGTGGTATGCTGCAACTATAAATTAATAGTACTAAACAGATCTACAAGAACTTCAATATTTTTATGAACTTGAGAAATTCGACAGGATTCTTCTCAGGATCAGACGCTATAATAGATAGATTTCATCGCGGAGAATCTTTAGCACTGTGTTTTTAAATAAATGAAGAGACGATTCTCCACATTTTTTATCTAGCTCTTCGATTAACACGAATCACTGCTTTATACTATTTTAACCCTAATCCCGCCTTGTAAAATATTCTCTCTTACCTTGCGAACAATGTAGAAAATACAAATTGTCATAAACTAAAAAATAAAATATCTCTTTTGTCTGTACGTAATTTTAGGAGATGGAACTTTACTTTTGACTTTTACAGTATGTCAAATTTTATGTGTTCCGCTCCAGAGACGCCTTTATGGGGCGCGCCCTTTCTGATTTTTATTTAACATAATAAAACGGTTTATGCCCTATTTGGAAATGAATGTCGCCAAAATGTCTAGACAACAAATAAAATATACTTTTTTAAAAATTCCCTAAAAGCAAAAAATGTAGTCAAACATTTTACTTAACCAACATATAACAGTAGATATGCAGTAGAAATAGAACATAGCATTTCCAAAGGTTTTAAGAAGGACTTAGAAGGTAAACACGTTGTTTGATAGCCAACAACGACAAATAAGCCCCATCCTAGAGGTATAATAAATATTTCTTTAGCCATTTAGTTGCTTAGAAAAATTGCAACAAAGTGTGTGACAGTGGCATCATTATTTAATATTTCTTTAAATTTTTAACCATGTGTCCCCTTGAATAGTTATAGATTTATGTTTTAATATTGGTTTTTTTTTCTAGTTATGCGATGTTACTTTAAAAATAGGAATAGAAAAGTTTAGAGCTCACAAGGTGGTCTTAGCTTCAGTTAGTCCTTATTTTTTCGCAATGTTTAATGGTAAGTCCAAACACATTACAGATTCCCCAAATATAAACAATTAATGACACTGTCGAAAAATCATGTGAATAAATACTTATGAATAAATCTGATTTTTGCAAGGTTTCTTTATTCATTCAAATGCTTTTTAAAAGCACAAAAAAAATTCTTGATAGAGTATTTTGAGTAAATTTGGGGGACCTGATATAGTCTGCACAAAGTTTACACTGACAGGCGACTAAGCAAAAGTCACGTATTAAACTGTCAAACACTTTTTTCAGACTATATAGTAGTAGTGTTAGATAGATATGTAAAATATAGAACTTATATATTAGTCATTATTTAGTTAAGTAGTGCCAAAGTTGCACTTACTAATGCCAACAACCTGCTCTAGAAAAAAAATACATAAAAACTCTGGACTTACATCTTAATCAGGTTCTTTAAATTAAAATATGTAAGATATCTTACAAGCTAACGGTTTGATTTACGATCAAAAACTTTAAATTGATATTTTAGAGACATAAATTAATTTGTTTTTAGGAGAAATGAAAGAACACGCACAAAACGAAATTGCAATACATGATATGGATGCAACCGCTGTAGATTTACTATTAGACTATGCCTATACAGGTAAAGATATAATTTTCGTACCTTACAATGCAAGGGAAATTAACCCCAATTTTTATTTGTGTTAATAAAACATTAAACAAAAAATGGGAGAAATATTATTAATAGGAATTAAAACTTATTGTAAATTCACGGGCACTCCAAGCAAAAGTCGTAACGGTACTAGTTTCTGAAATAAATGTAGAAGCCAGTCTTAATGAGACATCTTGTATAATTGAAGGGCATTGAATCGGAAAACCAATTGATATAAATCTCACTATTTTAGGTCAAATTACAATAACTGCCGACAATGTACAAGTTTTATTACCAGCTAGTAGTTTACTTCAAATGCACGAAGTACGAGAAGCATGCTGTAGATTTTTACTAAAGCAATTGCATCCTACCAATTGTCTGGGAATTAGGAGTTTTGCAGGTAACTACAAGCAATCAATAATTTAAAAAGATGAAGAAACCAAAAAACAAACTAAATAATAATATATATCTATGTGTATGTATTAAAAAGAAAAAAAAACTATTACTGATTATGTTAACGGTATCCCAAGGGCTTTACTTTTAGAATTTAGTTGAGGCCACTCTGACACCCTTGAGCATTTTATAATATAAAATAATGGTCAACAGTGGGTCGAAAAGGGCAAAAAAAAAGTTCTTGCAAACATAAAACTGCAATATTAGGAGTGATCAATTGGTATTGGGGCATCATGAACATAGTATAACTCATGACCACTTTTTCCAAAAATCGAAGAATTAGGGTATTTTTATTATGTCATTAAGGTAATGTTTCCTTTGTTGCAGATACTCATTCTTGTAAAGAGCTTCATCTGAAATCCCACATATATGCCTTACAGAATTTCCAACAAGTTGTTTCAACTGAAGAATTTTTGTTATTGCCATTTGATGAGGTAAAATTTATTTTATTTTTTTATAGTTTTAAATCAGTTATTGCGATTAGTTTACCTGCCATACTAACTTTTAAAAAAATATTTTAAACACGGAAATTATTAAATGGAAAAGTGCTGCAAATTATTCATGTGGTATTTGCAACTTTTATTGTTCAAGTGAAGGAAATAGAATCGCAAAAGTTTCAAATTTGTCAAGGTGTTCCGCATGTTTTTGTGTTGCCTTCATTGATATTTAATATCCATCCTCGCCATAGGATATTAGAAATCTGCCGCATTCTGCATTTTGGCCTCAATGGCTGGATGTCTTGTAATTTTTCTTCTCCAATTGGAATGGTATCGAGTGTTTTTTTCCTATCTGTCCTTTTTACGGGTTCATGCAATACTTATTAGCTTCTTTCAATGTTATCTGAGCTGTTGTTTACTCATCTCCTTCGTCTTAATTCTTCAGTTCTAAAGTACTCCATTTTCAAATCCGACACGCTCTTGGTCATTTTTACCGTCCTGACCATGTTTCTTTCTATTGCTGTGTATTGCCAGTTCCATACGTTCAAATGGCTTGCACTATAGCTTTGTGTTGAAATCATTAAATAAAAAGACTACAAAATTACCTTAACTGTTCAAAGTAAAGGCTTAAGGAGTTCGAAACTCAAATGTTTCAAATGTATCAAGGAGCTCCGCAGGGTTTTGCGTTGTCTCCATTGCCTTCTGCCCCATCCTGCATTTTTACCTTCATGTCTTCCTGTCTTGCCATTCCTCTTCTCCAATTAGAATAGTTTTCGAGTGCTCGTTTTAACATCTGTCATCCTCCATACTTATTAGCGCCTTTCAATGTTGTATGAGCTGTTATCTACCCATTTCGTTGTTCGTCTGACTTCTTTAGTGACGTAATAAATTTCTGAAGTTCGACACGCACGTTTATTTCCAACGGCTTGAATAATTTTCTTTCTGTTGCTGCGTGCAGTACCAAGTTAATGGCTTGCACAGTTTTTTGTGGAAAGATATTTTGCGTGACCATAGAAGAGGGTGTAGCATACCAATAACTTTTTTCCTGTTGTATTCTATTATATGTAACTTACTTCGAACTTCCTTAGATATAATACTTCGAAACATTTTTTATTCGTTTAACTATAAATCTTCAATAGGTCATACCAACTGTTTTTAAAAAGTAACCATTTAGTAACCAGTTTTAGTACTCGTCTTCGAATTTTCTTAGCATCTAGTCGACATTTTCCTCACAGCTCGCTACTTTAATATTCATTCAGAATTCACAGATTATCCAAACCATTTAGACATTAGAGTTTTCCGTTATTTGCTTTGAAAAATATTAATATAAATATATAATTATTTTGTAAATATAATAAATTAAAATAATAATAAACGTATTAAAAACTTCTTGTTTATTTTTAGGTAAGGGAACTGATCTCAAATAGTCAACTAAACATTTCATCAGAAGAAGACGTTTTTGCAGCCGTTCTAAACTGGGTCAAACACGACCTTATAGAAAGAGAAAAATATATATCTAAGGTAAGAAATATTAAAGAAACAGAACATTGTTTTCAAATAATGGTAAGTAAAAACGAAACTACGAAAATATGTAAACTAAAAACTTAAAAAATATTCAATGAATATCATGTTTTTTTAGTTAATGATACATGTAAGACTGCCCCTAGTTAATAGAGAATTTTTGATGACCAGAGTTGATAATGAAAAACTCATACGTGACAACAACGAATGCAGGTAACTAAATCTCTCCAATATTGAAATTATTAATTAAACCCTTGTTCCAGTACATTTAAACGGGGACACAATGTACACATCTGCTTTTTCTGTTTAGGGAACTACTATTAGAAGCAATGAGATACCACTTAGCTCCTGAACGCCGTTGTGCCTTATCTACAACTAGAACTATGGAAAGAAAACCCAAAGGAGCTGATCCTTACATTTTTGCTATAGGTAAAATTTCTAAGAAAGGTTTTCACCTAGTAGAAATATTAAACTAAAATACACATCTTTAGAGGCATGACCTTTAAACGAGGACGAAACAGAAACCGGGTTACGAAGAGAAAATCTAGAAAGGGGATCTAAATATGTGCAGTTGCGAATCATAATGTTAAGTAAATAAAACAGCTATAACTAAAGTAAAAACAAGGTAAAAACGTTTTGAAGATAACTGACCTTCAATGGCAGAAGAACAGGAACGAATGAATATTAGAAGCGATCCTTGTTAGCAAACTCATAATCGTCATTCTAACCTCTAATTATTCTTACATTGCTCTTTAAAATTCAGGTGGAGGTTCTCTGTTTGCCATCCATTCAGAATGTGAGGTGTACAATCCCAAAACAGACTTATGGAACCCGATAGCCCCAATGCAGTGGAGAAGATCAAGATCCGGGGTTACAGGCTTGAGTAGGCTACTGTATGTAGTTGGAGGGTAAGCGAGCATATTGACATGTGCTGTCATTACATTATGACGATAGGGAAATTTTGGAACGCTTATTTGATACTTCATTGTGGTAAGCACTAAGACTGCGCACTGGTTATATGTCATTCCATAGTGGTAATTAAACCCAGCCACTGCTAAAAGCTCCAAATCCGTTTTGTTGTAGCAGTGGTTAGTTTTATTGTTTTATTTTATAAATTTTTTGTGCGGGTTATAATAAAAACTACATCAGTTTTCAACATGCAAAACATTTATTTTGTAAAGCCTAAAATTTGTATTTTAGATTTTAATATTTTTGACTTGACAAGTGACAATTTTAAATACGTTCCAAAAACTTTGAGAAGATCGGCTAGTGGTAGTGGTTGATAAACACTACCACAACGACTCTAAAAGTTATTAAGATTTCAAGAGTTTTAAAATGTTCCGAATGATTAAAATAACTTCAAGACCACTAATAAAATTACGCGTTTACACCGCTATAGTAGACAATTTGACATTGGAAATGGAATAAAAAACCTTAAGAACAATTTACACCAAAATATCTTAAAACTATATATAAAAGAAAAGAAATTTAAGAAAACTACACAATAATTTAACTTTTTTCAATACATGAGAACTAAAGCATCTTCTCTACTGACATAGATGAGGAGATAATAATGACAATAAACATAAGACTGAATATTTCAGTAGATGTAAATAAATCAGATGATGTCAATAAAGTAAATACCAAATTTTCGTTGTAAAAACAGTACAAAATTACAAACAAATCTTTGTAGATATGATGGCGCTTCAGACTTAGCCACAGCGGAGTGCTACAATCCCTTGACAAACATTTGGACACCCATTACTCCAATGGGAACTAAGAGATCTTGCCTTGGAATATGCTCGTTTGATGGTATGTATAAAAACTCAAGTTTGGTTTCATCGTGTCAAATGCTTTGGTAAAACCATAAAAAATATTGATTTTGGCAATTGGAATTAACAGGTTTGGTCTATGCCTGTGGCGGATACGATGGAGCTTCCTGCCTCAGTTCTATGGAAAGGTTTGATCCGTTGACAGGTATTTGGTGCAGTTGCCCAGCCATGAATACCAGAAGGAGGTATTGCAGGATATCAGTCGTAGGTAAGCCGCATTTATGATTCATTTTACGTAGAATGCTCACATGACTTGACAGTGTCGGTATTTTGTAACATATTTTAAATGAGCTTGAGATAAGTGCATATCTATAACACAATCCCACAATAAATCGTTGAAAAAGTGCCAAGTTATCTGCTATTTTCCCCAGTGGGTTGATTTATGTAAAATCAACAAAAAAGGAGGTGTGGTCATTATTCCGATTTTAATGACTTTTGGGACATTCATTCGACCGATCAAGGGGATAAAGAATCCTATAAATTCTTCTAAGGTACCAAGTTTCTTGCACTCGAATGTTTATATGTTCAGCAAACTTTTTCCTAATAAAACCTTTTTTTACAGAAAACTGCATTTACGCGCTTGGTGGCTTCGACTCTACAAACTATCAAGCTTCAGTGGAAAAGTAGGTGCATTAACTTAAACATTACTGTTAACTAGTTTCATTGTTCCAGAGTTTAAATATGCTGTGGCCTTATTGATAGTAGGAATAAACTGAGGTTCGGTAAACAGGCCTCTCCGACTTGATGATTTCAAAACTATATTTCCGAAATGTTTAAAGGACTACATCAAAATGATACGGCATAATTGTGGGGCTATATCAGTTAATACAATAGCTATGTTTTAACCTAGGTTTGATCCAAGAGAAGGAAAATGGCAATCTGTGCCCTCGATGTCCTCCAAAAGATCAAGTTGTGGAGTCGCCGCTTTGGATGGCCACCTGTATTGTGTGGGAGGTAATCATATTCACATATATTGAACTCAAGGCTTGTGATTAGAACATAAACAATTACATCCCATTTTGATCTTCAAGTAACAAACAATACTAACCCACCATCCATAGAAATAGAAAAATAAATAGAAAGCTTGTCAAATCTGCGCCGATTGGAGGAAATGGGAAGAAATTTAAATTAATTTGTTAACTAATTGGGCAAGGCCAATTTTGACAGGCAGTATTTGAAAGGCGGAATGGAGCCACTGATCTCAACTAACGATATTTGACAGAGCCTCACTGCTTATTTGCCACAGCGACCTCTAGGGGTGGTGCCTTATACTACGCTTGTAAGGGCCCTGCGTGCTGAAGTCTGATGACGCAGTTTTCGTGATCCAGTCACCCTATATGCTTAATCACCATAACGACCTCTAGGGGAAACCGCTTGTACCTAAAATCTGTGAAAAAATGGCAGCTAACGTTCCGTCGCCCCTATTAGAGCTTGCGCAGTGGTCGAAGCGCAATCTAATTATTTTTCTATATCTATGCCAGCAACTTGTAAAAATAAACAAAAAATAAAAATATTTGTGACCCTAGTAAAAATAATCTTTTTTATAGAATGAAATAATATAGGGTATCTACTGACATTGTCCAGTAATTCTACAATTTATTTTCTTATTTAGGAAATGATGGAACTATGTGTATGAGTAGTGGAGAAAGATTGAATATCCGCAGAATGGCATGGGAACCTGTTTCTGCTATGCACAATCGAAGGTAATGCAAAGCAAATAATTAAAACTTTACTCTAAACAATTTTTTATTACCAATACGTATTGGTTTACTGTGAAAGTTGCTGCAGAGTAACAACTTTATGTAATATGTAATGCCAACCTACAGATACCAATTATATTTTTATTTAAAACAAAATTTTAACAACTGCCAAAAAGAGTTGCCCACCGCTTGTATTAAACAACTGTCAAAATGTCTCGAGAACCTGTAGTGTGAAGGTATTGGAGGATAAAGGCTATACTATTCTGAGAGTTCCCAGCACTCGTTATACATATTGTTGGAAAAGTAAATGTCTCTGGAATGTAGTCTGTTCTCACCTTTGAAGAATGACAAACATGCTAAAAGGGCATAAATACAGAGTAAATATCCCGAAATTTTGGGAACTGTCGAAGACTAGGATGTCCGAGTCGAAGTGTCGATAGTGTGACGGTGTTGGATGATTAATATTCTGACAAAAAGCCTAGCACTCGCTGCGCTAAAAGTCCTATCAAGGGAACTGACAGGTGCTCTCAAGAGTTCTGTAAAGGCAACTGGTTAAACTTATTCCTAAAAAAGTAAATTTCTCTGGAGTGTGGTAAATGGACGGCTAAAAGGCCAAAACCCCAATAAACATTCCGGAATTCTGGGAGCTGTCGAAGACTCGAAGTGTCGATCGTTTTAGATGATGACTGTTCTGGCAGAGAGCCTAGCACTCGCTGCGTTAAAAGTCCTATTAAGGGAATTGCCAGGTGCTACCAAGAGCTCTGGGAAGGCATAAACCAATTTTTGGAAAAGTAAGTGCCTCTGGGGTGTAGTCTGTTCCCACATTTGGATAGTGACGAACCGTTTGCTAAAAGGGCATAAATACCGCAGTAATCAATAAATTCTGGGAACTGTCGAAAACTCAGATGTCGAAGACTCGGTGTGTCGATGGTGTGATGGTATTGGAGGATAAAGACTGTTCTGACAGAGTGTTACTCGCTGCGACAAAAGTCGTGACAAGAAAACTAACAGGTGCTCTGAAGACCTTTAGAAGGCATAATAAATAAAGCTGGTTAAACACATTGTTGGAAAAGTAAATGTCTATGGATTGTACCTGTTCGCTGCTTTGGATAGTGACAAACGGGGTGCTAAAAGGGCATAAATATAAGGTCACTCATCGTCAAGCAAGCTTTACAGGTAGCGAAGCTAACGTCAGGCTTTCTATTTTTTGGTTATTATTTTTGACATGTTTTCCTCGGTTTCGCATTGGCGGTTCTGTTTTATGTTGAAGATGTTGTTTTACACAGTATGAAGGTACCTAAACTATATATATTTATGTAATTAGAATTAAAAAGTTATGCTGCAAACTATCTTGAAACTGTATCATTATTAAATAGATCTTTAGACTGTGTTAAAACCACATTTTTAAAATAACAACGAGCCGCCAATGCGAAAACATGTCAAAAATTATAACCAAAAAATAGAAAATCAGAGTTAGGCTTCGCTACCTGTAAAGCTTGCTTGACAATGAGTGACCTTACATAAATACCCCAGTAAACATGCTGAAATTCTGGCAATGTAGAAAATTGGGATGTCAAAGACTCGGAGTGTCGCGTCGATGGTGTAATGGTGTTGGAGGATAAATAATATTCTAACAGACGAGACGCTGCGATAAAAATCATATCGAGTAAATAGATA
Organism: Aspidapion aeneum; assembly: GCA_963576565.1. Taxonomy (NCBI): domain Eukaryota; kingdom Metazoa; phylum Arthropoda; class Insecta; order Coleoptera; family Brentidae; genus Aspidapion; species Aspidapion aeneum. Next base: position 36,340,948 of record OY755046.1, on the reverse strand, counting down.
GGTGCTGTCAAGATCTCTGGGGAGAAGGATTAATGAATAAAGCTGGTTAAACTTGTTAAAAATAGTGTAGGCTATATTAACATTTGTAGAGCAATACCAGAACGGCTGCTGCACAATAAACATCCCGACATTCTGGGAACTATTAAATCGGAGTATCGATGGTGTGATGGTTTATAAGATGTCCTGACAAACCTAGCATACGTTGCGATAAAAGTCAAAGGTTACAAAAACGTATTATCCTTAACAACATCAATAACCTTAAGTTTGAAAAATGTATCGCTTTGATAAAGCCGAGTTTTTAGGACAAAGTAATAAAAATTGATGGACAAGATAGTGTAGTCTGTTCTCACCTTTGGAAAGTGGTACCAGAACCGGTAAAAGGGCATAAATACTCCAATAAACATCCAGAAATTCTAGGAACTGGCGAAGACTCGTTGTGCCGGTTCTGTGACGGTGGAGGATGAATGTTCTGCCTAGCACTCGTTCAGCTAAGTCTTATCAAGGAACCTGAGGTACTCTAAAGTGCTCTGAGAAATTAAAACGACTGAAACTGGTTAAACTTATTGTTGGAAAAGTAAATTTCTCTGGAGAGTAGTCTGTTCTCACTTTTGAAAAGTGGTAGCTAGATTGATAAAAGGGCACAACGACACCAATAAACATCCAGACATTCTGGGAACTATTGAACATTTGATGTGTCGATGGTGTGATGGTGTATAGAATGTCCTGACAAACCCAGCACTGTGATAAAGGTCTTACTCTAACGTGTGTTCCCTAACGATATTAATAATTTTCATTCTAAAAAAATGTGCTTGATAAACATTTGACTCGTTCCCATTTCACTCAAAAAAATTTGTATATTACTCATTATAATGAAGATTTAATACCATCTTAAATACCAGTTTACAAAACGCATATTAAATATTTTATATTTTTATTTCACATGGAAAAGCAAATTCCATTCTTATGAAAAATAATCAATCTCTTTTTCTAACTTTTAGGGCAACTCACGAACTTGTAAACATAAACGGCTACCTGTACGCTTTGGGCGGTACGGATGGTAGTTCCAGCCTCAACTCCGTGGAACAGTACGACCCGAAATCTAACAAGTGGCTGCTGGTTAAATCCATGGCGTCGAGAAGAAGTTCTGTAGGAGCTGCGGTACTGGACTGTATCAATATTGAACATGTCCTGAGGCAGACAAGGATGGGCGCTAGTTGATACAGCTGCGAGTATGCAAAATAGTGAGATAGGAAATGAGTAAAATATTGTTTTTAAGTTCATTTGTAATATTACTTAAATTTTATTAATATTTTTTTTAATTTAGATTAGTTTTAAATAGTTGTCATACCATAAGCATGGATTAAGACGTAATTAAATAGCATAAGACGGAACCATAAATATAGTGGGTGAGATAGAGAAGAATACAGTAGACATAGTGTGAATAGAGCTGATATTGATGGTTAAACAATGTTTGGATTTGATTTATTTAAATTCTGTGACTTTCTAGTCAATTATTTCGTTCGTATTAGTTAATCGTTAGTTAATCATATAAGTTATAAAGTGTAGGTACAATGTGTACACTTTAAAATAGATAGTTTTTGGTCATGCCAAAAACGGCCGACGGTTAACGCTATTTGACACTGTTTACATTTGAACGTCACAAATAGTTAACGGCTTCAGTGGAACGCCGCAAACTCACGGCCGGTTAACATAATTTGACGTCTGTAGAACGTGCGCAATTGTGTTTTAGCGCATTTCTATTACATTCCGCGCCATTTCTGATCGGCTAGCGCTGGCTACACAGGTCCATGCAGGGTTGAGTGGAACCCACTTATTTGTCATAGGACAAGATGGGGGAATAAGAAAGTGGGGTAATATGAAATATTTTGTCATTTGAGATATCTGAAAAAAAACCTTTCTTCATCTACTAAAAAAATAATAAAGTTTTAGCACTTTTGTGCTCTTTTTCAAGACATATTTTTGACAAGCAAACCATTTTTTGTCTGAAGGATACACTTTACTTTCAGTTTTAATACTTAAGTTTGTTCTTAAATAACTATATATTTTTTAAAATTTTGCTTGTCATAAACAAGTATTTCAAAATGGAAATGTCTCTTTATACTCTTTCGTTTTGACTATCGTGGGGTAATAAAAAACATCGTAATGGCGCAATAAGATATATTGACCTATGCACGTTGCAAAAATATTAAATGGCATTTAACGCAAATAATCCACAGTACACCGGTCTATTTTTTAAGTGATTACTAAGAAGCTAAATTTTCTTACATAGCTCTATTTGGCCGAGATGCCTAACTTTTTCTCCTGGAAAAAATATTATGTTTGGTTTAGTCAATCCGCATTCTGTTGAGAATCACTTTCAAGAATTTTCGTAGAGGAAAAAGTAAGCCGTCTCGGCCGAATAAAGCTATGTACGAAAATAATAAATAGACCGGTGTGCTGTGGACTATATGCGCTGTATGCCATTTAATATTTCTGCAACTTGCCATTTCTACAGCTTAACATAAGTCACTTTAGTCAAATTTGAAGGTAACATCACTACTCAAATCAATATGCCACAAAAAATAATATATTTCTTATTGCCCCATTACGATGTTTCCTATTACGTTACGATAGTCGAAACGAAGAGGTAATACGAAACATTTCCATTCTAAACTACTTATTAAACACAAGAAAAATTTAAAAACAATCATAGAAATACTTACATTTGACCACCACAAAAAATATTTTCCCATCGTCCCCTATTCACTAAACGCCTCTCTCTCTCCCTGACCCGATTTTAATAGTCTTGCACACCAAACGACAAATAACCGCACCGTCGGCGTCGACTAAAACTTGTACCAAGAAGGCTATTTCAAACTGTCAAATATTGTTAAAGTTATCGTTGTCGGCGAAGCTATCGGGCCTAAATCTGGCACAACAAAAACTATCTAATAGTGAGTTTTTGGAACGTAAAATTTTTTGTCATCTTTGTTTAACTACAAATACCACGGGCCGCTTTCCTCTTCTGTTTTGGAACACAATTAAAATTGTCACTTATAAAGTCAAAAAGCCTAACTTTTGTGACATATAGCTAGTGCACAGACGCAGTGATTACCACAACCACAACGAAGTGTCAAATAAACGTTCCAAAAGCTTCCTAAGAACAAAAATTCAATTTATATAAAGTCTTTAAACATCGCTTCTGTGATATATACTAAGTATTCAGAACCAAAACTTTCTACCTTTTTATGTGTAGTCCGTAGTTAAGCTTTTCTATAACTAGCATACATAATTTATGTCAATGTTAAATATGATACTTCAACGATACAAGGTATAAACTACGATTGGTAAAATTCAAAAGTGTTTAAACAAGGTGATGTTGAGTAACGTGTTAGTATTTAAAAAGGTAATTCTAGGATCCATTTTGAGAAAAAAATTGAAACAAACGTATGTTCTAAACGTCTAAATAAGTATAAATAAAATTTTGCAGAGCAAATGATCTTGATTTTCTTTTTGTTTAACACACGAACGCCACATGAACAAAAAAAGTTAACCAAATTTTACAAAAATATCTAGAGCAGTATCACAGATATTAATAAAAAATAATATTTTTTTTGAAAATATCAACAGTTAAGACGTTTAAGACATAAATATGTTTATATAAAGTATTTTTTTTCTCAACATGGACCCAAAAACTACCGTCTTTAATATAAGCATGTTATTTACACACCCTGTGTTTGTAACTACGCTTGTATAATAAAAATAAGAATATTAAATAGTTGTATGTGTTTGAGAATAGGTTATGTAAAACAAAAACGGCTTCATTCGATTCTAAAAATTGGTTGAGTTTGGTGCTTTTAAATTTTACTCTAAATGTTGCTCTTTTAGGCTTGGAAAATTGTTATTTATGTGACGTAAAAATCTATATACATACTATTTATACATATGTTGTTGCTAAAGTTTACAATGAATCTAAAGCCGTGTACTCATTGGCAAGCAGCAACCGTAACTGCAACCGTTACAGCAACCAAATTCCTATGTCGGCATCAGGTTCATGACAACACTTTGAGCCGCCCGCATTAAGCCAACATGATTAAGGCATGAGCCAACATGAATTTGGTTGCTGTAACGGTTGCAGGTACAGTTACAGCTCGCCAATGAGTACGCTGCTTAACACGATCATTTCTCTTGACTATTTGTTTTCAAATTACTTAAAAAGTTTTGTCTTGTTGTTTTCTGCGTAATTATGAAGAAAGTTAGTGTTCCAGTCCAAAGTTAAATTTTTCAGCTTTTTATATAAAAAAAAAACGATAAATATTTGGACACAGAAAAAATAATGATAATTTGTTTAAACGCCAATGTTAAAAATTGCTGTTTTAATTTATTTGAAATTTGAGACTTAATTTACATAACTAATGTTATTATTGTGTGTCGACGACGAAAAATAATCAAAAATGCAATTTGTGAATTGATATTTGGACTACAAAATATTATTATAGCTTTAAACTGTATGATGTATGAAAATGTATAATCTGATGCACTGCCAATTTTTAAATAAACTTTTTAGAAAACTTATTTTGTTTTTTTAGTTTTGCAGATTTGGTGCACGGATTCACAAGTGAAAAGCACACACACGTCGATATTTGGAAGTCGTAAACTGATCTTCATAATCCCTGTAGTTATATTATCCGTTATTAAGAATGTAAACACCGAACGGCAGCAAAAAAATAATGTATAATATAAAAGGTGCCAAACCGAACCAAACCGAACCGAACCACCCCCTGGTCGTGGTGGGAGAATTAGAGGCCCTCGATACATTTGACAGTTGTTTTACACCAACTGGGCACCAGGCCAACTAGGCGCCGGGCCAATTCGGCCCCGCCAACTGGGCGCCAATCCAACTCGGCGGCGGACTAAAATATTTTTTTTCGATAAAATATGCAGATGAAAAACAAAATAGAGTTATTATTTATGCAAAAACAACTTTAAAAATCCCTTTACGTAATTTTCTTGAAATTTGGTTGTGTTAAGCAGAGTTAAGTCCATTAAGTCGAGTGTTGAAATTTGGTAGGTGTAGTGTTCTGCCTGGTAACAAGAATGGCGAATCCAAAATAGCGGATTTCTTAATTTTTAAACCGATTTGTCTCAAACTTGAAAGTTTACAGTGCTTAAAATTAAAATGGCGGCTCCAAAACGGCGGACTTTCTTGTTTATGCATCGATATGTATCAAATATGGAACTTGGCGGTGTTTAAAGTTTCAATCTCATAAAAAATTCAAAATGGCGGTTCCAAAATGGTGAATTTCTTTATTTTTAAATCGATTTATATCAAACTTGAAAGTTTGCAGTGTTGGAGACCACTTAATGCAGTTTTATTCTCAAACTTAAAAAAATTAAAATGGCGAATCCAAACTGGCGTACTTTCCTATTAAATGTAAAACTTGGAGGTGTTTCAAGTCGCTAATTATGACTTTTTACTCAAACTCATAAAAAATTTAAATTGGCATATCCAAAATGGCGGATTTCTTTAATTTTTGTCTCAAATTTTTGTTTTGGTGACGTGTGCGTTTTATTTTTTTAGCTTTTCTCCCTGTTTGTTTCGTAAATTTTGGAGTATATTTTTTCGCCTCCATTTCAGGCCTTACCATAATAAACGCCACCATTAAATCTTTCTTGGCCAAATTTATGTAACTCATTTTTCACAATGTCCACAAACAAAAAATCAAGGAAAGAAAAATTGGGGTTACTTCCCATCAACAACATAACTATTTGGTTAGTTGTCTGTCAGAATTTTTGGCTTTTTTGGTGGTCGAAATTCTCCCGTGCTGTCACCTAAAAATTGGCAACATTGCGCTCATTCATATCACTGTTGATGTATTCCCCAAAACAAGAATACTGCATTTATGCATGAGAGAGAAACGAGAAAGTGCTCGCTCGTCGTCGCTCCCTGGGGAGTACTCGCTCGGGAAGATTTCAAGAATACTGACACTGTAGATATATTATTCAACGATAACTCGTCGCCTTAACTCAGAACTATTGTAAGTCACAAAATTAAGTTTTTACAGGAGAGCATTTTTTAGTGTGACTTAGCGTGAGTCGAGGTATCACCGCTGAAATTGTTCGGGCGGATGGTGAGGAGACATCCGATATTTCTGCATTCAATCCCTTAGAGCTATACGTTCCCGCAAAAAAACGGAAAATGGAAAAATTGGACATAGAATAGTTCTGCATTAAGGCGACGAACTGCTTTTTTCATCAAGCCATTTTCTTCGTGGTTACTCATAGCGTATGCACACCGTTTCGATAGATTTTAGATGCTGGTTAAAGTTAGCCATTTAAGGATAAAAATAGAAACTAGCACGAGAACCATACAAAATGACGATTCACACCTACCTTGCACCACCAGAGTTCTTGATTTGATTGAAATAACTATGAGGTTAATGTAACGGACTGGAATGGATTTAAAATTGATTGTCACTAATTGGAAATTACTAAATTTTAGTTTTGGAAAACCAGGTAAAAATAGGGCGATTCCGGTGGAGGTTACAAGTGTCTCTCTTTCCATCGTACCGGTAGTTGCACACTTCCAATCTACGCAGTTTGCGGTGTCACGTGACAACCTGTATGGTTCAGTGCAGCGGAATAATTATTATTTAAGAAATTAAACGAATTATTAATCTTCCACGTCACGGTTACTCAGACCGACCAGGTTTATGAGATTAACGTGGCAAATTATTATTTTTTAAATTTATCCCAAAATTTAGTTAGAGAGAGAAACAAACGTCTTTAACTTACATTGTTCAGTCCGCACAGTCTGCTTATCGCGAACACTCATCTTTATTAACCACAGAATTAACCAGAACTATAAGAAAATTGCCGTTTAAGGTGACTTACCAAAAATACAGCACTGGTAACGTTACGTTATGACCAGGGATACACGTCAAACGTCTAGCTTTTTCATCATAAAAATTTGTCTTGTGCCAAATTTAACTGAAACAATTTTTAGGTGAGAGACACACACACAAACAAAAACGTCAAATGTCATATTATGTAATATCAAAAACTATAAAAGATGAGTGCGGTTGCTTGGCAGGGTTTTGACAGATGTCAAAATGTGTCATCTGTATAAGTTGTTACACTGTTTTATCATCAACAAACTATTTTAAAATAAAAAAGAACATAATTGTAGTCCTTTTTACCCATAAAAACGAATGACAGGTCTTGACAACTGTCTATTTTTTTTGTTTTTTAAACTCGGAAAGTTTATACAAGTTGAAAAGGTTAAACAACATAATAAAAAAACTAAAAAAGATGAATGCCGTAGTTTGGCAGGGTTTGGACAGATGTCAAAATGGTTGACATTTATTCGATTTACCATGGTCGACTTAGCAGAAATCGCTGTCTCGTTCATTTAAATTGACCATAGTTATTCTGCTTTATGAGTTTAGATTCCAATCTTTGACAGCTCATACCGGCTCACCTGCCCATGGTAAAAATTGACCTAAATATTATTCAAATATTATGGGTAACCAATTTCCATTTAAATACTGGGGGGTCATTTAAAGGAACCTTAATCACATAAAATAATAAAAATTAAATAAAACAACTTTTATTGTGTTGAACAAACAAAAAACTAAAATATTCTTATAAGTTAAAACTCAATACTAAAATAAAATTATAAATTGGAACAAGATGTCTAACCCTAAAATATGTTTTATTGCATTTCTTGATAAATAAGTGGATTTTAAAATTATTATTATTAATTTATTTAACATTTAAAAGTTTATAATGCCAATTTAGTAAAACCTACAAAGTAGGTTCAAAGTTCGTGTATCATATACTGTTTTTTTTTAATTTCCCTAAAAAATTCATCTAAATTACCTATTTTTTTTTAGATTTTAATATCAGCGGTATTTAAGAAAAATAATTTAATTTTATAGTTAAAATTCAACTAAGGAATAATAATATAGTACAGTTTGGGTAACAAACACGACAGAAATGAGATAACAAGAGCACTAATCATTACTAGTGTTCTTAGTTGACAGGAGAGGAAAATTATTATTATTTTGGGTTCCGTGATAGAAAGAGACTGTTTTGCTAAGGAGCTGAGGGCGAATGAAAGATTACAGAATATAATGAGAGAATAATGACATGATTTGGCGCAGGATCATTTGAAGTACGAGGTTCGTGGGGACGAAGGGTAAGAGTTACCACATGCTAAATGGATGGATGGACTTTCGTCTAGATTCTCCCACACATCATCGCCGGGCGCACAAAATCTCCAATGTAGTAAGAGGAGGAGGAGAAAAAAAAATAACATGGTAAAAAGGATTTAAACATACCAGTTTTAAGGCTTGTAGTTCCATCTAGAGTTTGTTTAAAGAACTGATAATTTGCATTTATAGAAAAATCCGAGTTTCGGCAAATGTCACATTGAAGATTTTCTTTGCCCGGCGACAAAAGGCTTCTCTGGGTAGAAGTCACTCACAGGGGAGTGGAAACCAGAGCGTGATTTGGCGAAGAAAAATTATTTTTCTGAATTGATTTTATTAATAGTATGTTAGCCCAATAATAAAATCGGATTGAATAAAAAACAAAAACGTAATAAAACAAACGAAATTGAAGAGGATGGACTAGACTAAGGCCGTCTTGTGAAAAGGAACACATATTAATTACCTTTTATAATAATCTGTACCTTAAAAAAAGGTATCGCTTAATTATCCCAAACATTACAAAATCTGTCTAAAAATGGTTTTTCTTTATATGGGCGGTTACATCGTTGATATTCTATTAACATTAAGGCTAGACTTTGAATTCTGGGGAACTGTTGCAACATTGCTAGATTTGCAATGTACGGCTTAATAAGAGACATTTGATAGGTGGTGCGATAATTGCGACATGTTTTCACGGTACCAAGACAACGAATAAAATGCCATTTAATTTCAAAAGTATTTGCTGAAATTAGATGTTTTTTAATCGACAAACGGATATCATGTGGTTCGGTTTGTTTTAGGAAGAAATGTTGTTTGCCAAATAATCAAAAAAATCTAGTGAAATAGTCTAGTTACAATGCAGAGGTGTCGTCTCTACCTAACCGCCTATACTACCAGCTCACAAAAACAATCAATAATCTTCTTTTTTTCTCACCTTGCTGAGTGTCTTTATGAACTGTAAATTAAAAAAAACGTAAGTGTACTAACCACATTCTCTACCTGCTGAGATTCGTGACGTAGATGTGCTTAAGTTCAGTTTTCGGGTTGTTCTCGAAGAGGGCGGCTCTGTTTTGTCCTTCGCCTTTTTTCACCCAGTGACCGTAAACTCTGAAGGCGCATCCGTCAACGATCTGAAAACAAAATCTCACATAGAGCCACTCCGAAACAACGCCTCTTCTTCACTATAGCGAGCACGACCAAACGAACAAATTCGTTCGCTTGGGCTTGGCGAATATACATTTTTGCTAAAGCCAAATACGTTACACCAGTGGTTCCTAAACTGGGGGGGGGGCGTAGATCAATATTAAGGGAGCTCGGGAGTCCTGATGTAATTTAAATTTTAAAATGACAAAGTTATATTAACAATCCGGGAACAAGGCCTTTGACGCCAAAGCATTGTCAGTGCTTAACAATGTGATCAGCCATATACTGTTCTGTCTCCCGTTTAATTATTAAAAAAGCAGTTTAGTTATAGTTTTATCAAGGAGGATTATATTAAATATCTTTGCTTTTACGTTGATACGTTGATGTTTTCACTAGTTGCATATTTATTTTATGTTTGGTTTATGTTTAACTAATAAATTGTTTTTTTTTAAATATTGCTTTTAGCTGGAAATATTCCTAATGCTCTTTAATTGAGTTAGTAGAGTAATAAAATTGTTAAACTGTTTATCCAGGTATGACTAAATTTATTGTGTTAACGTAGTTTGGGAACTCGCTGAATTCTTTTCAATGGGACGAAAAATATCAATTAAGCGGCGTTGAAAATTGGAGCAATTATTAAGAAAACATGCATTTCTTAATAAATTTTGGTTATTACAAATCTTTATAATTTTACTTGTGATTTGATACCTTCCTAGCCCCTCAGCACATTCCACTCCAAGTTTTTGGTTATAACACGAATTGTTGAGAAAAATAAGTTCTACAATATTCGGAATGTTCCGTTAAAAAGTTACCATTTTTTCAATTCTTGAACTGTCATAAAAACTGTCATTAACATTAATGGATTTCAACCAAACTTTTTTTTTCAGATCGTTAAAGTGTCAAACGCTTTTTTTCCTGAAAGTCGCATTAAAATCGGTTCAGCGGTTCCAGAGCTACCGTAGGCCGGACAGACACACACACGGACAGACGTCACATCACGCAGCAGCACCCCAAGATTAGAACTAGATTAAGTACATCAAAATGTTAGTTTTATTTTTAAAGCAATGTTTTTTTGTAGTAAAAATACAGTTTTTTTTCTTTATTCAGAGCAAGGGGGCGTGACCAATTCAAGATTTCAAAAAGGGGGCGCCATAGAAATTTGTTTGGGAACCACTGCGTTAGAGCATAAATACATGTTAAAAAAATCGAAAAGTTAAGCACCCATAGCTTGCTTTGGATACAATGCCAAATTTAAATTCGCAGACGGGAATTTTCAAGTGCATGTGCATGTGTTTTGTCACGTAGGCACACAGCTGCTGTGTGGATAGATGCCATATTTGTTTTTTATTAACATTTTGCGATGTTCTGCGTTTGTCGTGTAAAATTATGTTTTTTTCTGTAAAAAATGGGAAATAATTCACGTAACACATTTGCAGTTTGTGGAAAAATGTCCGGAAGAAGCAAGGGAGTGCCATTCCATAGGTACACATTTTTTTTTATAATTTGTAAATAAAGTTAAGAGTGGTTTATAGATACCATTAAACACTTTATGGTGTCCACAATAAATCTGCACAATTAATTTTAGAAAAACTACAATTTTAAGCCACAATTTAATACATTTTCACCCAATCAACCAGTTTTTAGAAAAAAACAATAGACATAACCCTAAATTTTTTACAATTGTCAATGTAGTGACGTAACGGAGTATGTTCCAAAACCACCAAAACTGACGCATGCGTAGTAACCGAAATCCTGTCTATTTAAAAAAGGAACATTAAGAATTAAATGGGGGTCCTGGCTTTAAGCATCACGTGTGTGAATGGATGGGTATGCACCATGTTTATGCTTAATTTGGCTGAATCGAATATTTTTCAAAACATGGACGACCTTGATGTTCCGAGTATAGTCGGGAACATGACGGACGAAGACGATGTAACTAAGGTCACTCATCATAAAGCAAGCCTTATGCCTTTTCGATGAGTATCCTTAGATGTAACAATGTCTAGCACCTGTTTTGCTTTGACAGTAAATTAAAACAAGAAAACTTAAGCAAATCCCAAAAGGGTGGATGTTCCTGAAGGGTAGAAGAACATATAGTGCCAGTAGTTTCAAGAATTTCTGAAGGCTCAATTACCAGTTATTTTATACCACATAAACCACAATTTTTATAAAACACTGACTGAAGAAGACTAAAATGTATTTTTGAAACCTTACATTTTATTGCCGTTTATTAAATGACGAACCCGGTACAGGTGTAGAATTTTGTTAAAATTGGAAAAAAAGCTCTTGATTTATGAGCGTTGGTTATTGTTTGGTTATAGGCGCAAAGCAACAAAAAATAAAATGCTAAATTTTTTTGAAATTGGAGCATCTAAATAAACATTAAATTTAGAACTGTTTATATTCCAAAAGTTTTAAAAACTACATACTACATTTTTATTTAAATAAATGCGAACATAGTGGCGTATTACCCAATATAATAATATTTATTCACTTGTTTAGTCTCGTGACATTTTTAATTGTATAGAAATAGAAAGAAATAAAAACCAACCACACCAAAGACTACCTGACACGAAGAACAATATTCTGAGACCCGATCTCTCAAATGATTCACAACAAACGACAAGATACTGAAGTTTTAAAACGTTTAGACTGACAACGAATTTCGTTTAATAATAGTACAAACGAGGCATACCATATGATGTGCATTCAATTACGATTTAAATATTTTTACGGCAGAATTATCGGAAGGATTAGTAAGTAAAACACCTACATGGAATGACTTGAGGACCATGCGATCAACACAGCAAGAGTCAAGCCAAAACTATGGCTACGATACATGGATGACACATTTATTATATTGCCGGAAAATGATGACGAACTACAGAATTTTCTACACCATCTGAACAGTATTCGACCAACAATTAAATGCACCATGGAAATTGAAAAAGACTCGGCCTTACCTTTTTTGGATGTTCTTGTCAAACGATTAGACAGAAATATTCAAACCACTGAATATAAGAAACCTACACACACGGGACCGTACCTAAATTTTAAGTTTATGATTGTGGTGCGACGAAACAAGTAGTTAAAAGAAGTTTTTATCTAAGTCGGAGTCGTAAATATTTGTAGTAATAATAATTAACCACAGAAATCTGCAACAATAAAAAGGACTTACAACAGAATGGTTCTTCCGAAAAATTAATAAACTCAAGGAGCTCTAAAATTAAAAACAAACCAAATGTAGTAAATTCTCAGAATAATTATCGGTTGGGTTTTGTTAACATTTGATATGTTTAAGGGGTTTTAGAAAACATAAGACGATAGCCAACACTATACTATTAAAGCAGTAACCTCGTCGGGAAAAACGATAAGGAGTTTTGTAACTAAAAGAAAAATCAGCAAATCCCCTAAATAATAAGCTTTGCATTTATTAAATCCGGTGTGAGTGTGGTAAATAATATGAAGGAGAAACGAAACACCTTCCTTAGGTTAGAGTAAATGAACATCAAAAAGTACCCAATTAGGGGATATAAAAAATCCGGAGTTTTCAGTCATACCAAACATATGGAAACCACTCCTTAGGGAAAACAAGCGTCTTAGGATTAAAAGGGCCGGCTCGTCACACCTGACGGCACACCAAGTAGTAGCCTGTGGAATGGATGGGTTCAATTTAGAATTGAAAATGGTTAAAGATACTAACCGAAACATTGTGTTAAAAATAATTAAAAACAACGGAAGTCCAAAATTTTCTTTCCACTCATTCCTTTTCTTTACTTGATAGCGTAGGCCACGTTCGTGGATTAAATCCTAATACAAAGCGGCCTGTTAACCTTACCTTTCTGAGTAGTTTGAGTTCTGGAGTAGATTTAAGCCTCTGGATTCTATTATTGCTCGAACGAATAATAGTTTCACCTCATAAGTTTTAGGAAGGTTAGTTAGTTACTCGAGAGCATGGGCCAAGTTCGTCATTTACATCCAATTGTTTGATAACCTTACCTTTCTGAGCAGTTTTATTCTATAAGGATCAAATCGAGCTGTTTCCAAACTCAGAGGCTCTGGAGTAAATCTAAGCCTTTGGATTCTAACTACTGCTCGAACGAATAATATTGCTAGTTGGAATTTTTTTCTTGCATTGAATTTGCTTTGTTGTAGTTTCTAAAACAAAATATTTAAAAAAATTATGTAAACGTTTTTAAATTGACACTAAAATCCAAAACTGACATTCATGATGATTATAGAATAATTAGTAATGATGAAAAGAAAAATTTCGAGGCAGGTTAGTAAAGAAAGTTAAGCAAAAACTTTAACAAACAATACTGCAATCGATAGTTTAAAAATGATTAAATAAAAATAATAATTAAATAACGAGGATAATTTAGTGGCATAAGGGCAAGGAAAAATAAGATAACAAAAAGATTTACTTAAGGATGGACTTGAACCAGCAGCTGGTTCGAGTCTAGCCTAAGGTAAATCTTTTTGTTATCTTATTTTTCCTTGCCCTTATGAAATTCTCCTCGTTGTTTAATTTATATCTAGGGCGCTAAAACTAACCTTTGTGAAAAATAATAATTTTTAAACAGCTAAATCTAATAGAACTTTTAAAGCAACAAAAACTTTTTTGAAATGTATTTTTTAATTTCTAGATTTTCCGTAAAGTTTTTAAGAACGGACAACGGACATTTTAATGCCAATCCTAAAAGGCAGCGGACAGATGGCTCTGTCTTTGTGTCATCATTGGAACTACATGAAAATACGGCAGAACCATTTGTCCGCTGCTGTTATTAAATTTGTTGGGTTGAATATCTAGGGGTTGTGTAATCATTGGTGTAAGTGAATTAGTAACTAAAAGTTTTGGTATTAGATTATGCACAAATACGTCTCAAACTAACTGACTCTTTTGTTTTTATTAGGGATAATCAAGAGCTATAAAAGTTACTGCAATAACAAAAAATCCATTGGTGTATATATGTATATATATTTTTTAATTTTTAGCTATTTTGTGAAAATGTTTACCACAGATTTATTCTGAAATTATGTTTTTCAACTTATTTGCTTGAAAAAATAAAGTTAAGGTATAATATGCACAATCGGAACACAAGAAATAAAATCGTTATCGCTACCTCAGCTCACAAGTCTAAATATTTTTGTGCTACGTTTTCTTACATCTCCAAACTTGACAACAAAATACCTAATTGTTTACAAAATATCAACTGCATAAATGTATTTAAGAAAAAAATTAAAAATAATTTGTTACGGCATTCTAGATTAAGTTTTTAGCACTCAAATTTCATATTTTTAAAATTCAATACCATTTTTCTTCTAATAGTTCATGTATCTCAATTTATTTAGTTTAAATATTCCTTAGAATAACATGTTAGATATCAATATCAGTTTACATATTAAGATTAAAATAAACAAAAAACAATGCGGTGTGCGAACTCTGCCTTTTGTCGCTTGTACGCCTAGTTTACAAGAATGTGTATTCCTCTCCCATCCCCATATAATACCTATCGTGTCCTCGTAGCTATCGGAAGCTTGTGAACACATACCCATACTAACAAAGAAAAATTAGAGATGACGAAACGGTTTCCAAATAGGCAGATTTTGAACCAGTGCCTCGGTGGCTCAGTGGTAGAGCGTTCGCCTAGATAGCAAAAGGTCGCTGGTTCGATCCCAGCCTGAGGTAAATATTTTTGTTATCTTATTTTTCTTAGCCCTTATGCCACTTAATTCTCCTGGTTGTTTAATAATAATTTAATTTACACTTTTGTTCTAAAAATTATACACTATTTGCCTGTAACATGAAAAATCTTATTTTGCTCTTTAAGGTACCCATATTAATGTTAATTTTCATCCTATTTTATAAAACGTTTTAAAGCATTTCCGTTTCAAGATATTTTAAGGATATCGCCAGCTACTAAATAAAACCTTTATATTATGTGGGCTAAAAAACCATACATTTTCATTTCGGCTGTAGTTTTTTTACACTAGGTTCAATTTTTGTGATTTTGCACTCCATCGAAAGCTAAGGCTTGAGAATATACGACTTTTTTGTTAAAAGTGACGTTTCTATAAAATCCAAGATGACGCATTATTTTAAAATTTAGCCATTTTTTAAACCCCTCTGCAAAATTTTTTGTTGCACCTTAACGAATTAGGTAACCCTTTGTATAAAGTAGGTCTGATAAATGTTGTTTTTGTTGTACTGTGGATTTATCAAAGACTATTCAATTTCTACGGTAATGGACTTTACAAAAAGTTTGGGCCTATATGATGTATCTTAAATTTGTAGTTTACCAGGTGGGGAAAAAAACCGGTCATTTTCTTCATTATAACTTTTGAACCATCGATTTTAATGGGACAAACTGTACTTGGCAGATAATTAATTAAAGTTTTGACTAAACATATTTTTTTGTCCGCCCTCTCAAAATCCAAGATGTTTTAATTGGTTTTCAGTATAAAAGCTGCATTCTTGCCACGCAAAACAAGGTACGAATCAGCAAAATCAGTTCAGTGGTTTTGTATCAACCATTGTTTTGCATATTATACGATTGCCTTGCATTTATTTCCATATAAATTTATTACTACTGAATCGATTTTAATAAAATAAAAAACATACTGGTTAGAATTGATTACTCTTGAAAGATTAAAATCAAAATTTGCCGCTATATAGAATTTAAGATGTTAGACAGAATCATACTTGATTTATCAAAATGGCGTGTTTATTCTTATTTTCCGTATTATTTTTTTTTCATTTATAAAAAAACACTACTTTTCTCCCGCATAAAGAAGTACAAATTAATAAAATCGACTTCTCAAAGGTAATTTTTTTTTAAATAAAAACAACACCTAACCGCTAAATCTATTTGTAACTACTAGTAGCTATTAACCTGATTCATAAAAATACAAAACTGTATAATTTCATAAAAGCGCTTTGGATATCAAAACTAAAAGTTGAAGCATGTCGTTCATTATAGGTATACTTATCAATTTTGTACCTAGCTGCGACTAGTAGGTACAAGTAACATAAAAACCGGAGTATAATTTGGGGACGTTATACTCAAACGCCTTTCTTTTTCTATGGCCACAGCTGGCATAGCTACCAGCGCCCCTTACAGGTAGATCACGGTTTCTAGACCTGAATTTTCTACGTTTTTTTTGTTCAATTACAGTTTCTTTGCTTTATAATTTCTACTAAATACTTTTATACACATATGGGAAAATAGAAAGTACTCTTTTATAGCCCAATGATTTGTGTTAATACAGGTTTTCTTTCAGGCAAATATTCAATGATTTACCAGGGTTAGGTCAGAAATTCGGCTATAACGCCTCGAGTTTCTTCTTAATGAGTGTTTCAATGACCAAAGATCCTGATCTTGATGGTACTACAAATGACATTCAAATGATGGTTAGTAACATCCACTTATGTTATAATAATACAAAATATATATTTTTTAAAATAAATGCTGCATATTTGGATAAAATATTAAAATATAAGAAACACGTTTTATAGTGGTGCATAATTAAAAAGCAGTGATTTTAAATCGCGTATAAAAAGCATAAAATATTTAGTGTAAACATAGGGTTTTACAATTTAAAAATGTATACAATTTGCCTATAAACCCTTGTATTTTAGTTGCTTAGAGGTCTTCAAACAATTTTCGTGTCAAGCAGCGTTTAAAAGCCCTTCCATTATTCCATGTATTGGATAAATGTTAAACTGTAAATACTAAATACAAGATATCGGCTCAAATATTAAAAAACAGGACAATTTTGGAAAATTCACAACCATTTCATTTCTCAACCGATTTTTTAAGTTAAAAAAATTAAAAATACAAGTGAACAACAACAAAAACGTTTAAAAAAAATTAACACACGGACACGAAGAGTCTCTAAGCGACTACCGTCTTTTTGGTGTGTGATATGAGTGTTAGCCGCGTGCGCCCAAATTCGGGACACCCCGACCGTTTAACGATCAATTAAAAAAAATGCACCCAGCCATGTATTCAACAACGCACACAGGCACAGGGTTTTAATGAAAGTCTGGCCAAAACCCATAAACAATTAGAGAGCAGTTTGAAACTATTTCAGTTGTGTTGATATGTAAAAAAATTAAAAGTTCAAAAACAATAATTTCGTAAAGGACCTCTCACAAAAAAGACTGAAACTTGGTCTTTAAAGAAATAAAATTTGTGATTTCATAGGAAATTTTTAAAAACTAAAAATGTTAAAGTTAGTAAATCCCAAAATAAAAACTTTTTGCCTTTACTACTAATCACTTAATAAATTCATAGGGTGTATTATTTGTAACATTTTTAACAAAGTAGCTAGATCGACATAAACTTGTAAAGGTACAGATTTTTATTAATTTTGATGTTTTTATAAACAAGGTCGCTTAAAAATGTTTTAGTATACAAAAATATTATCCTACATATTATATTTTAATAGCATTACAATATTTTTTTGTGTGCATCGCAAGAAAATATTACATACAGTGAAACTTATAACGAAAATATAAAAACTGTATTTTTACCTAGTCTCACAAAAAAATATTTCTTTAAATTCTTTAAAATAATCTGTTAAACTGCACTATTTGCTACAAAAAATACCTTTTTTTTAACTCCGCAAATTTTTTTTGTACAATAAAATTCGATATTTACCAACTTTTTTATGTTAACCTATTATAGAACTCAAAGCTGGTTTAGGAAAATACTTTTAATTTTTAGTTAAACTCTAAAAGTAAAAATTTAAACAGCTTTTATAAAAATTATATGTATATGATGATGACCTAGGCAACCAATTTATAGAACTTGAAACTTTGTTTATTATACTTTTAATAAATACACATAGATCGTAAGTTAGATTACAAAAACTATTTTAAAAAGTCATTACCTATAAGTCTTCTTATAAAAAACTACAATATTTTGCGCAGTTGCAGAAATAGAATTGGTTATATATCAAAATAAAAGATAATTTAAGCCGAATATTAAAAAGGCCGCAAATATTGGGAATTTATATTCTTTTTAATCCTCGAATAACAATTTTTTGTTAAAAACTAATTTTTGGATAATTATTTTGCAACTTAATCAAATAAGGAACTTTGACATAATTTATAAGCTAAAGGCAAAAATTGGCAACCAAAAATTATTTAATTATTTAAGTATTACTTGCAACTTTCAATAAAAACCGATAAAGTTTGTTAAAGTTGACACTTTTTATAAAATAATGCCGAATGCTCAAAACCTGATAGGTTATGTTTAGAGGTACCATAACTCAAGATAAAGAAGCAACTTGTAACAAATTTTATGTTAAATAAGGCAGTATATAACTCTTCAGTCTGACTTTATGTTATTTGACTAATAGCTTTACATGAAAGCGTTAAAAAAAATTACTTTAAGCTACCGAAAAGCAAATGCGCATGTATTAATATGCTTACTAAAATTTGACATGCCAAACTAAAACAAATTCTTAAGGAATTTGACGCCACTTTGTCATGACCTGCTATGGGTATTATGGGGTTTTGGCCAGGTTTCCAATCAAACCCGCCTGTGTTCAACGTAGAGAACACTTTGAATAATTTCTGAGAATTGTCTAATTTTAAACTGGAAATAATCGTTTTTTCTTTTTTTGTTTCCTGAGGCCCAAACGGTAAAGTTCCAAACAGGGTTCAATTAGGAGAACTTGCTTATTTTGATGAACCGTACAATCCCGATTTGTTTGGCAAATAAATTGTGAAACGCCATGTAGGTATATATTAATAAATTAAGTATAAACTTACCACAGCCTGGAAAAATTCATGACTTAGCGCGTCTTCCACGCTTATCCTATTCTTCGGGTCTACCACCAATAAGCGTCTAATAAGGTCTTTTGGTGCATCTATAAAAACAAGTAAAATCTTGTTTAGACCATGCAAACTCATGCAACTTTTTACAAGCATCTTTTTTTTATGCAAAGTTCCAAGGTTGTTCACACCATGCAACTAGAAAAGTCATAAAAAACTAATTTCCCCCCATTGCTTCACTTTTATTTATTTTTTATTGATTTGACCAAGCAACAAAGATTTTTAAAGCAGTTTTAAACGACAAGTGAAGATTTAGGAAAAAAATTGATGATAAAAAAACAACAAAAATATGTAACCAATTATGCCAAAAATTTGCCTCGAAAAAAAATTAGTAGACTAAAAAAAAGTATTTAACCCTTAATATTTTCCCAACTTTCTACCTCCACTTAATTTTTACTTATTAACTGCTTTTAAAAAAAGCTGCTTTTTGTTACAGCAGCATTTGACAGAAACCTGCTTCGCTCAAATAGCAGCTATCAAAAAGCAATTTACTAAAAACCATCCCATCACGACCTTCGATCGTCAATTGTTTAAGGTTGGTTGGTAATAATATGGAAACTTCCTATTAGGAATTTTAGACAGATCGTCGGTAAGGCAAATCACATTAGAAGAGTAATTTTTGAAACAGGGATCATCACTGCGTCCCATATTAACCACAAAAGCTATGTAGGAATACCGCACGAACTGATCATTCCCTGAGTCAAGATTCAGCCATCTGATAGACCAAAGTTAAAGCTAAAACAAATCGCAATCTCAAGATCCACATCAGTTAGCGGTGCCGGTAAGAGCTGACGTTGTGTGCCATCTAGCGGTAACAACTGAAAATTAGGCGGTTGTTGGAAACGAGTATTCGCTTCTGGGAATTCTTTCGAAGTTGTAACAAAACCCAAACAAATCATCACTTTCTTGTTAACAATCGGAGGCCGATGAATGTATTGTGCGTTTGCATAAAACTTTTTTACTGTTAGACATTCCTTGTTACTGTTTTCATTGTTTTTTTACCTGAAATATCTGCCCATTCGGGAGAGGTAAAACTATAGTTTCCATCCATAATACTTCGTAACATAATCATCTGTTTTCTGTGCCAAAATGGGGGACAGCCCACTAACCTATATAAAACAAAAATATTTTTTTAGACATTACGTATGGTATTTGGTAGTTTTTATATATTCATTAACTTTCATTTTATTTTTAGCTCTTTCATTTGGATAATAAAACAATCAATATAAAAATTTTTTAAAAGTCTGTACTTACAATGTGTACATAATTACTCCACAGGCCCATCTGAAAATAGAAAATATAAAAGTAATGTTAATATATTGCTATCTTTAGCTCTGAAAGTAGCCAACAGTTAAAGTTGGATCTTCTTTAGTGTATAATAATAAACGTTTTGTAGTCCCCAGGAGAATGGCGACTTTTTGGTGACTACCGCAAGCTCAACAGCCAAACATATGGAGATATATATCCCATACCCAACCTTCAAGTTTTTATTAATTTCTTGAAAGATAAACCAACTTATTATTAAAATTGCATATTACAGAAATGCATTTAAAATGATCCCAGCAGCCCCCAGAAAAATATAAAAGCATTTGGATAATTTAAATATGTTTGAATGCCTTTTGGTCTGCTAAATGGCTTTTGGGAAATTGGTTCGAATGATTTATGGAGTGCGGAAAGCCGGAAAAACCTGTCAGATTAATTTATATTACCAGTAGAATTGCATATTACATAAAGGTATTTCAAATAATGTTAGCAGCCCCCAGAAAAATATAAAACCATGTGGATAATTCAAATATGTCTGAATGCCTTTTGGTCTGCTAAATGGCTTTTGGAAAATTGGTGCGAATAATTTTTGGAGTGAGAAATGCAAGACAAACATGTCAGAGTAATTTAGATTACCAGTACAATTGCATATTACATAAAGACATTTCAAATGATGCCAGCAGCCCCCCGAAAAACATAACACCATAACATTTGGATAATTTAAATATGTTCGAATGCCTTTTAGTCTTTTTTGGGAATTAGTTCGAAGGATTTTTGGAGTGCGAAATGCCGGAGAAACATGACAAAGTAATTTAGACTACCAGTACTTAATTGCATTTTCCTATATATTGATGATTATCCATAAAGGTGAATTTGGTAAAAGGTATATTTAATTTTTCACCAAAAGTACAAAAGAAATTATATAGAACACCATTTGGATTATTTAAATGTTCGAATGCTTTTCGGTCTGCTAACATAATTTGGCATTGCTCACAAAAAAAGACAATTTGGATAATTTAAATATATTCGAATGCCTTTTGGTCTGCTTTTGTTTCAAAAATTTGTTCAAATGCTTATTGGTTTGCGAAATACTTTGATTTGTTTCCTATATCTTGATTTTCCATTTGCTTCTTTGGATATAAAGAACGCAAACGCCATCAAAAAATTTTCTTCCATGTGAGAAATAGTTAACTCTAATAAAGGTGAATATGGTACGTAACATTGAATTTTTTGTCTATCGTGATTAAAGAAAGCAAACTACTAACAACAAAATGTATTTGCCAAGTTGCCCTATTTACTATTTTCCACGGGTCTCGAAAAGTCGTGATATTAGTCAAGAGTCAAGACAGAGTTGTAACAAACAAATATATTTCTTGACTTGTTTAAGAAAAACTATTTGCATTTACTTGTCGTCAAAATATTCACTTTGTTAGCAAGGAAGCTAGTAATGATATAAGGCTAAAGTCAATCTACAGTAATAGGTATATTTTAAGTTAAAACCTTAAAATACTACTTTGCGATTCGATTGTCCTTTCTGTCTTTAATCACGCCGATATAGTGTATCAAAAAATTAATTTTCGCTCACAAACATACAAATTAAATACAAGAACAAAAATCAAATGTCTATTCCAAAACATTAAACTACTTTCTTTGAAAAAAGTTTTTTATCTGACGTAGCAAACCTTTATAATTCAAGTTTCAAAAAATTCTACCGAGAACTATTTATACAATAAACAACATTTAACATAAAAAACTCGATTAAATTCTGGAAAAACTTAAATTCTGCAAACTCACTTTTTTTTTACTTAGGAAAAGAATAACTTAATTTTTATTAGTGTTTAAAAAGCAAATACAATGAAATATGTTTATAAAATTTATAATTACCTAACTAATTTACTATGTATGTATGTAATATTTATTTATTTAATACGGCAAAAGCATTATTTTAATTTTTTCCAAGGTTAACTGATCAGACCTATTGCTATCAAGAATGTCAGTAGAACTAAATTTCGCCTTTTTCTGTTGTCTAATGGTTAGTAAAATAAATTCGACTATACTTACACGTCAACTTCGAATGAATACCCTGGAAAATTCTCGAACATGTTCGTCTTTAACGTTTCAGGAGCAAGGTACCCCGGAGTGCCACATAAATCTGTAAAAAAAGAAAACCTAAAACTTTTAAGCTCATCAAAGTTAATAGTCGATGCATTTTAAAAAGTTATTGAAAAAATCATGTACCAAAGGAAAAGTTCCGTGGATAAAAAAATTACAGCAACCATCATATTGAAAAAAAAAACTGGAAAATTTTGAAACGCCTTATGCACAAAATACATAAATGAAAATAGAGCCCTGGGAGAAGACGGATGTTGTGACTGGCAAACCTAAGAACATTATTCCACACTGTAACAAACAAGATCAAAATTGCCATGGGATTGCTAAAATCTGAAATCCTTATCCAATAGGCAGCTAGTAATTAATAATAGTTACTTACCATGTAACATTTCGCCAGGCTCCAATTTTTTCGCAAACCCGAAATCGGTAATTTTAATGTTTAAGTTGTCATCCAACAGGATGTTTTCTGGCTTTAAGTCTCTATGAACTATTCCTTTTGAATGAATATGCAATACTCCTTCGAAGATTTGTCTCATTATAAACCTAAAATAGAAAAGCTTTAAAATCTGGATAGAAGTTGGAAAAAATCTATTTATGCTAATGCCTAGTAGACATACATATGTATGGAAGAAAATATTTTAAATATAAAATGCAAACAATTAATGTAATTAAGAAGAGGCAAGCTTTAAAGTTTTGATTTTTTCGCCGAAATTTTGAGATAAATTCAATAAAAAGTAAGTACCTAGTCTTTTTTTCAGTAAGCGCCACCACTGAAGTCAAATAGTCAAACAATTCTCCACCTTTGCATAGTTCGAAAACTATAAACACAAATGTGCTTGATTCAAAAAAATCTTGTAGTTCAACTGAAAAAAGTGTATTTCATTATTATTATTTTTATTTATTAATCTTATCTTATAACTAATACTACAAAGTAAAAATGTGGATTCCGTGACTAAAAACATTAAGTTTTGGCCAAGTTAACCCTAGTTCAAAAGTTGATAATAATTAATACGCTGGTTGTCCAGGGGAAGTAAAAATGTTTGATTTTACTAATGAACTAATTTTCAAACCAATATTGTGTATCATTTCGTGTGGAGGAATCGTGGGGGAAAATTTGAATGTAATAATTTTGTTTTATATTGTAGGGAAAAGATGCTGAAAAAAACGCACAGATAAAAACAACTTAAAGACATGCTGTTTTCTAGAATTTTTTTAAAAAACCAAATGTAATAGCTGTAAAATGTTTTTATCGAGTACGATCCTATCCCATGAAAACTCTACCTACTTATGTATGGGTGTCCAGCAACCATCCTTAAAATACTGATTTCTTGTCGAGTCGATTCTAGAGAGGAGTCGTCATTGCTCAGGTCAATTATTTTGGCGGCAAATTCTATACCAGTCTCCTTTTCTATGCATCTTCGAACCGTAGATGAAATGCCCCTAAAGATAAGAGAGACTTATTGGAAATTCCAAAATAAGGCTAAGAGGCAACCAAACCAAACCGAACCTTAACACGGCTGGGACAAATTACAGTTATTGGATCATGCTTTTTATACCGCCTATTCGTCCCTTTTCTTTAAGCCCAATTTTAAGTCTTTAATCATTAGGTTGGTGCACGAGGTTGTTTTTTCATAATATGTTATGTTTATTATTCTGTTCGTCATATTTTTAAAAGAATAATAAAAATAGAACATTTTTTGCGTGCGAACCGAACCGAAGCGGACGATGATATTACAGAACATAGGTAAATTGTCGCCATTTAAAAATGCAAAGCCTGGCGCTTCGGGGCTAAACCCAGCAGGCGCAACGTTGTCAAAGTAGGTCTTTGGTAAAAGCGAGCGCTATATAATTGCAAATGGAGGCTCAGTACCTATTATAATAGACCATTTATTGGTTTAAATTGGATATTTATATATTTATAAACATTTGGTCATTTTCGTACAGAAATTCCGATAGGATTCTTTTTTTTCTGTATAAAAAACACTGCAAAAAATCAAAAATATCTGTAATAAAGCACCTCCCAAAGAAAAAAAGTGACAGCTCAGCAGACAAAATTCATGGAAAAAAAATAAAAATTTATTTAAAAATACCCACCTTCCCAAAATTTCTTTCGGTTCATATTTTGCATAAAACTCCTTTGCTGCATCTTTGTCTGGCAGTTTGTCATATTCTTCCTCCTTTGCCATGATATGTGTCAAAGTATGGTTTTTAATATTGCTTACAATTTAGTCCTGTACAACAAAAAAAAAAACAACTAATTTTCTAAGCTAGAAGTTTGAAAATTCTGTTTATCAGAGTTTATTTTTCAAACCCACTGGTTAATAGTTACCGTGAAATCAATTATAAATTTACACCCCAAAAACTACTTTGGAACCGAACTGAACCACATATTTTGAGTTAATGACATTTTTTACAAATCTTACAAGCAATTCAGTGTTTAGCTTGGTCAAGTTATAAGTATATTTTTTTGCACTTTATCGTGCACCTCTTATCCCATTTTTAGAGACAATAGGGCGACTTTTTATCCTACAGATAGGAGATAAGAAGTAAGAATCGGAATGAAAAATGACATACATATCAGGAATAAAGATGGCTAATAATACAGAGGCCTTAGTGGTATATCTTTGAGTCAAAGTATTAAGCCTAAATCAGTTATTGTTGTAATCTGCAAAGTTTTTTTATGTGCTGGGTGGAAAAAAAATATGCCACTTTACTCAAACTCATTATGTAGGTACGTGGGCACAATAGATCCATAATATGTGGTCGCAGTGCATGGAGGTCCAGTAGGGCCTGCCACCACTTTCGAATACATACATACATCAGGAATAAAGAGTAAACCGATTCCGGAGGTGCCTATCAATCATATGGTAGTCCATTTTACTATGCCGATACGAAAAAGCTATCTTGTGCATAAAATTTTTGAAGGAAAGAAATTATTTTTAACCAACTTTCACTGCAAATTAAAAATTGTACCTCCATCAGAGAATTTCTAAAAAAATTAAAGGAGTTGGTAAAAAGACCCTAACCTAATTGAATTTTATTAGATGTTTTTACTTAATTAGTTAAATGTTATTAATTTTTCCTTGTTTTCAAAGCACAAGACTGCAACAGCAAATTCTTTATTGACAGTCCACAAGACATTTTGTGTCCACGCTAAATGTTAAATTATAAGGAATGGTAATCGAAACACATCCATCTTATAGTTTGAAAAACTCTGCAGATTGTTAATTTAGGCTTCCAGTTACAGCCCCATGCAAAATATCACATAGCGCGGCATTGTTTAAACAAACACGAAACATTGTGGGTTTAGTCAGGGGCTTCTTAGCCCTTCCTGGGGGTCTGCGCAAGAAGCTACCGCAAAACCCCCAATGATTCTTGAAGAGGTGTCTTTGTCATGGTCCACCACAGATGGCTATATCTACTTAACCAAACTATGATGCGCCCATGTCCAGGTGTGCCACGAGGAGGCAGACGCCGCGGTCGTTGTATTCTCATCTCCTATGAGCTATCAAGCAGCCCTTTAGGACATGGCAATATGCACTAATAACAGTGAGGTTCAACAACATAATCACCCCATTCTTAATGTACTTTGTACATATTGCATTTTTTATTTTTGTTACGAAACCATTATCAATTTTTAATATTGATGGTGACTGAATTTTAGATTGTTAATTAAATAAGTAACTGTTGTTAGGATTACTGTATCTAATGATAATCTGTTTTGTCAATAGGATTTATTATTCTTGAAAATGTATATTTTGATTCATTGATTGATAGTAGAGTATCTCGTAGAGTACTTACCTGGTGTCATAGTCAGTTTAAAAATTGTTTAGGAATGTATAAGAAAAAACTCAGCAAAAAAATGTCCAAAAGTGTTAAACATAGAATATATACCTCCTGGTGAAAAAGTATTTTTATCCCTTGATAAACAAACCTTTAACCTCGGGATAAAAAGTGCCACTTTTATCCCTTGGTATACATATAATATATCGACTATTTACTGCACCGCATTTTAATTTTTTTTTACTGTCTTAAGGCACTACCCTGAAGATATAGCATATTGCATAAATATGTCAAAATAAACCAAATGTTGTTATAGAGTGGTTATTTATTATTGGCATTTTAAAAAGTGCAGTAATAGTATATTATAAACCGTGGGACTAAAGTGATATGTTTCATCCTGAGGCGAAACGTTTGTAGAGCAACTGAAAAGAGGGCTATAATTTGCTGAAGGATTACAAGGAACTTTACTCATGTGGTTTATATACTATTTTATGCACTGTAGTATACGAAAAATAATTCAAAAGGAAAATAATGGAACACTATTTAAAAACATGGGGTTGGTTATTCTTCTGAAAACCATACATGATTTAGCCTAAGTCATTGCTCATATATCACTGACTTTTTTATTTTTGGTATTTTTGTAGTAGTTGATCCCCTAAACTCAAAAATGTATTTTAGATATTTTTAAGTTGATTCATATTATTATACAGGGAATCAGAAATTTGGATTTCAGTTTTTATCAAAAACATTGATTTTACAAAAAGCTTTATAGTTCTCTCATTACAATACAAGTTTTATTATTTTCTTGGTAACTTATAAAGGTTAGAACTAAAGGGGCCTACAGACACGCGAACATTTCCAGAGATTAGTACGCGCGTACAAGTTTGCGCATACTAATCTCTTCGTGTGTAGACAATATCCGCCTAAAATATCTTTCGAAGATTAGTTCGCGCGCACAATGTACGCGAGCAAATCTCTTGGTGTCTAGGCAAAACGCATTGATAATATCGTGTTTATGTTTAGAACGTTTAATTTTGTCTTCGTGTGTGCAGGCAATTCCACCAAACGTACATGTATGCAGAGATTAGTTCGCGTACTAATCTCAAGAAATGCTCGCGTGTCTGTAGGCCCCTTAAGGATTTGTAAAATATTTTTATGTACAGTTTTCCTGAGATGTGACATATATATTTTAATATTAGCGAAATTTTGAGAAAAATCTGTTTTAACTTTTTTTATGAGGAAAGAAAATGCTTTTGACTTACTTTCTCTACAATAATCGGTTCCTCAATTTATCAGCAGTTGAATTACTGATTATATTAGAGGAATCCTATACATAGTAGTACTAAAACGCCATTAAATCGAAAATTTTCGCATTTAACCATCTCTAGTAGTTAACCTGAAGGATAGCTTAGTTAGTAAGCTATGACTATGTACATATTATATACAAGGTGTCCACAAAATCTGCAATTACTGGTTTGTTAACAAAACTGTTTTTACGGAAAAAGCTTAGCCGCATCAATTTGGTTTAAAAAGTCAAGCTCCAAACAAACACGACCATATAAACAGGGTGTCCTTTAAATGAAAAATAATATAAACTTTTAGTTTGCATCAGTTTTCTTTTCGAGGGCACATGAATTTTTGATTATTGAAAATACAAGTTTGTATTATTTATCATCACACTTTGTGTATATGTTTGTGTTTGTTTAGAACTCGCCTTTTGAAATTATTTATAATTAATGTGTAAGCTTTTCCTGTAAAAACTTTCAGTTTTCTTGACGAACCAGTGATTTCACCCCCTACAAAATATGTACATAGTAATAGCTTAATAACTAAGCTATCCTTTAGGTTAACTACTAGAGATAGTCAAACGCGACAAATTTTCGATTTAATAGCATTTTAATAATACTATTCTTCCTCTAGTATAATTAGTAATATCCAGCATGGGTAACAACTTGCATAACTGTTAACAAAGTATAAAAGGCAACTTTATAGGGGTATAGTCAACCACAGACACGGTGTTTCAGAAAAAGGCATTTTCTTCCTCAGAGTGGCTTGCCTGACACAAGGTAGAACAAACTGACTACAAGATACAGGGCAAATCAAAAAGAATGCTAAAATAGGTTAAACCGAGGGGTGATCAGCTACCCACAGTAGGTGTACAAATTTTTCTACAGGACCCCACAGGACTATACAGGACTTCCACACAGCGGTGCAGCGTGGGGAAAAGAGGGGGGGCGGAGGGTTCGTCCCCCGCCGCGCGTGTACTGGCGCCCCATGGTAGTAGGGCCGGTAAAGGCAAATCATCGGCTGGCTGAAAAACCGAGAGTTAAGACATGATGACCTTTTTTTTTTTTGCTCACGAACATTTTTCTGGACGCCCTTTTCAGCCTTCGACCCCCCGCCCATTCAGGCACCCTACACAGCTGCTTCCACAGGACTATACAGGACCCCACAGGCAGAACTATACAGCACATGTACAGGACTATACAGGACCAAAATTTTATAAAAGTCCTGTAGGACAGTGTACAAATTTGGTCCAGCTGATGATCCCATGAAACCTATTTTTCATTCTACGAGTGAAACGACAGCAAACCAAGGAAACTAAGTCCATGGCGGGACTGGTTGAACTGTGATGAAATGTCTTTCTTCCTTATAGACCGGTGGACGTTTTCGTCCCGCCAGGGACTTAGTTTCCTTGGTTCACTATCATTTCACTTGTGGAATGAAAAATAGGTTTCACCTATTATGTTAAGCCTAAATCATTTATTGTTGTAATCTGCAGAGTTTTTTTCATGTACTGGGTGAAAAAAAATATGCCACTTTAGTCAAACTCAGTATGTAGGTATGTGGGCACAATAGATCCATTTGTGGTTGCAGTGCATGGAGGTCCAGTAGGGCCTGCCACCACTTTTGAATACATACATACATACATATTTTTAATTCTTTTTGATTTAGGTACCTTGTATAACTGTGTTATGAACAAAGTCCAAAATCATTTTTATGTGACAAATAAAGGAAATTTAGTTAATCCATTGGATAATTTTTTTTTTAAATAAATTAAGTCCTTTTGGGCATGTGCTGTTTGAAATAGGGCTTTTATGCAACAAACTGGTGATTCCAAATTTGTTGGAAATCCTGTATATAATATGTACATAGCCATAGTGTACTAACTAGGCTATCCTTTAAGTTATTCTATTTAGGCTGTAAAATCATGTATGGGTATAGACCTGCATAACTGTGTTAAGCAAAGTTTCAAAAATAATTGTTTTTAAAGGAAATTTAGCACATCTATTTGATAAAAATTTTTGAAAAAAAAAGGTGGTCCTTCTGCACATGCACTGTTTAAAATAGGCCTTTTATGCAAAACTTACTGTGTTTGAGTGACCCTGTACAAAGTTCAAAACTCTTGCAGATATTTTTCAAATTATGTTCATTATGTTCAATAGCAGTAGTAGATATACCAAGGAATCAATTATTATAGAAAAAGAAAGTAATAAGCACTTCATTTCCTCAAAAAAAAAAACAGATTTTACTGAAAATTTCACTAATAATAATATATATATATATATATATATATATATATATATATGCCATATCTAAGAAAAACTTGGACACTTAAAAATATTTTACAAATCATTAGTTCTAACCATTTGATGCTTAACAAAAAAAGAAAAAAACTTGTAAAAGTATTGTAATTGGATAACTATAAAAAAATTTTTTGTCAAATCAATTTTTTGATGAAAAAAGATTAAATTCAAATTTCTGATCCCTGGTATAAAAAGATCAACTTGAACTATTTAAAATACATTTTTTAGCTAACTGTTTTAACCCCTAAACTAGGGACTTTAATAAAGTGTTAGTGAATATTTATAACTTGACCAACTTAAAAACTGAATTACTTGTAAAATTAGTAAAAAATTTCAATAAGCATTGATCATCAAAGATGTATTCTTCAAAAATAATAGAAAAATAATAATATAGAGTACCATTTAAAAAATAATATAATTCCATAACTAGGATGAATGTCATATTTGACGGGTGCTTAATTAGCTAGGCACAGTCCCATTTCAAACTCTTCTTACATCAAGTTTTTACATGCATTACCAAAAAACTTTTTAGGGTGTAAGTTTATAACTGGTCACACCGAGGGGTGATCAGCTGAACCAAATTTGTACACTGTCCTACAGGACTTTAATAAATTTTTGGTCCTGTAGTGTCCTGTATAGTACTGTACATGTCCTGTATAGTCCTGCCTGTGGGGTCCTGTAGTCCTGTGGCTAAAAGGTGCCCATAAAATTTGATGACATCTTAACTTCTGTTTTTCTTAGAGAGCCGAGTTGCCTTTGCCATCTTTAGTACTTAATCATGCTTAGGGCACCCCTTAGGCTACAGTACCCTCGGGGTCCTGTATAGTCAATGAACTTGTTTTACAAGTTCATTGTGTATAGTCCTGTGGAGTCCTGTGGTGTCCTGTAGAAAAATTTGTACACCTACTATGGGCAGCTGATCACCCCTCAGGTCATACTGTATATACTCCAGTCTCAACTCCAGTACTTTGCTATTAAAAAACAGGGAAATTTCTTGTTTTAGATAGATCAGGTCAATAATATCACTTAATAATATTGGATGGAAGAGTTTTTGTGAATAAAAAATTTGAGTTTTACTTATATTGAAAATGTCTTGAAATAATAGCATTTGAGTTTTAAATTTGAAACTAGGTATCTTGTTATAATAAATATTTTAACTTTATTTAAACAATTTAATTCTATGGAAGGAATCATTACTTATAACAGCATTTGTCCCAATAGTAAATAAAATAATTTATTGTTAAAATTCTACTTATCACTTTGCTTTCATCTTTGACAGATCTCATAAATCTTAATTACTTAATAAGACCATAATTAAAAGAACAGACAGCCTAAAAAAGTATAACTGCTAAAAATAGCCAATAAAAAGCAAGCCTACCTCAATAACAACTAGAGGTTACAGCCAATACAGCAAAATGTTACAGGGCACTGGATTAATAAAACACCACTCAATGAAATACACGATTATTGATGAACAAAGTTAACTGCGTTTTGTTTGTTGTCAATTGATTTTAATTAATATATTTTTAAATGTTTTTCTTTAGAAAAATTTCCCTGCCTCAAAAAAATGTGACAGGAAAAATTTTAAAATCAGCTGAGAATGAAATGTCAACGATGTCAACAGAGCAGAGAAATCGTCTTGGTTGGGGCAAACAAAAGACAATAGGATATATTCTTGTGTTTGCAAAAGACGAAAAAAAAGGTGACCAACCCATAATTTATCAAAAAAGAACCGTAGAAAGATCACAAAAGGAATTAATAGCCAGGAATTATCAAAAACGTTATTCATTAAATCAAGACATGAGCTTCCCTGCCCTGTATAATAAAAAAGACAAGTGGTACAAAGATAAGAATGCCAAAAAAAATGGCTTGAACTTCTTATTCATTGGGAGAATTTTAAAGTGCCTTCTTTTTCACACTCTTGTTATACATATAGCACTAGCTGCAAGGCCAATGAGAAGTAGAAGCTGTACTTCTTCATCCATCTAAAACAAGTATATACATCACTTAAACCAACCAAAGGATCATCACATGTATTAGGGGAGCCCCAATTACCTCCAACAAAAATGAATGAAAAAAAGGCTACCTACTTATATGTAGTTAAATTTAGTATTTAGTATTTAGTATTTAGTATTTAGTATTTAGTATTTAGTATTTAGTATTTAGTATTTAGTATTTAGTATTTTAGTATTTAGTATTTAGTATTTAGTATTTAGTATTTAGTATTTAGTATTTAGTATTTAGTATTTAGTATTTAGTATTTAGTATTTAGTATTTAGTATTTAGTATTTAGTATTTAGTATTTAGTATTTAGTATTTAGTATTTAGTATTTAGTATTTAGTATTTAGTATTTAGTATTTAGTATTTAGTATTTAGTATTTAGTATTTAGTATTTAGTATTTAGTATTTAGTATTTAGTATTTAGTATTTAGTATTTAGTATTTAGTATTTAGTATTTAGTATTTAGTATTTAGTATATTTAGTATTTAGTATTTAGTATTTAGTATTTAGTATTTAGTATTTAGTATTTAGTATTTAGTATTTAGTATTTAGTATTTAGTATTTAGTATTTAGTATTTAGTATTAGTATTTAGTATTTAGTATTTAGTATTTAGTATTTAGTATTTAGTATTTAGTATTTAGTATTTAGTATTTAGTATTTAGTATTTAGTATTAGTATTTAGTATTTAGTATTTAGTATTTAGTATTTAGTATTTAGTATTTAGTATTTAGTATTTAGTATTTAGTATTTAGTATTTAGTATTTAGTATTTAGTATTTAGTATTTATTTAGTATTTAGTATTTAGTATTTAGTATTTAGTATTTAGTATTTAGTATTTAGTATTTAGTATTTAGTATTTAGTATTTAGTATTTAGTATTTAGTATTTAGTATTAGTATTTAGTATTTAGTATTTAGTATTTAGTATTTAGTATTTAGTATTTAGTATTTAGTATTTAGTATTTAGTATTTAGTATTTAGTATTTAGTATTTAGTATTTAGTATTTAGTATTTAGTATTTAGTATTTAGTATTTAGTATTTAGTATTTAGTATTTAGTATTTAGTATTTAGTATTTAGTATTTAGGTATTTGGTATTTGGTATTTGGTATTTGGTATTTGGTATTTGGTATTTGGTATTTGGTATTTGGTATTTGGTATTTGGTATTTGGTATTTGGTATTTGGTATTTGGTATTTGGTATTTGGTATTTAGTATTTAGTATTTAGTATTTAGTATTTAGTATTTAGTATTTAGTATTTAGTATTTAGTATTTAGTATTTAGTATTTAGTATTTAGTATTTAGTATTTAGTATTTAGATTATATTTAGTATTTAGTATTTAGTATTTAGTATTTAGTATTTAGTATTTAGTATTTAGTATTTAGTATTTAGTATTTAGTATTTAGTATTTAGTATTTAGTATTTAGTATTTAGTATTTAGTATTTAGTATTTAGTATTTAGTATTTAGTATTTAGTATTTAGTATTTAGTATTTAGTATTTAGTATTTAGTATTTAGTATTTAGTATTTAGTATTTAGTATTTAGTATTTAGTATTTAGTATTTAGTATTTAGTATTTAGTATTTAGTATTTAGTATTTAGTATTTAGTATTTAGTATTTAGTATTTAGTATTTAGTATTTAGTATTTAGTATTTAGTATTTAGATTTAGTATTTAGTATTTAGTATTTAGTATTTAGTATTTAGTATTTAGTATTTAGTATTTAGTATTTAGTATTTAGTATTTAGTATTTAGTATTTAGTATTTAGTATTTAGTATTTAGTATTTAGTATTTAGTATTTAGTATTTAGTATTTAGTATTTAGTATTTAGTATTTAGTATTTAGTATTTAGTATTTAGTATTTAGTATTTAGTATTTAGTATTTAGTATTTAGTATTTAGTATTTAGTATTTAGTATTTAGTATTTAGTATTTAGTATTTAGTATTTAGTATTTAGTATTTAGTATTTAGTATTTAGTATTTAGTATTTAGTATTTAGTATTTAGTATTTAGTATTTAGTATTTAGTATTTAGTATATATTAACCAAAATGTTTTACAAAATTTTTTACAATAATTACTATTCTAATACATTTTTTTTCTTTCTTAAAAATATTAAATTTGAGTACCTAGGTATGAAATACCTGTATGTCCTAGAGTAGTACTTTTACATATCACAGTTTTTTTCTCTAATGTAGAATAAGTATTTACTGTTTTTACAATTTTAATAAACAAGATTAAGACTAAGAATATTAGGTATTGCAAAAGTTTTGAGAAAAAACTAATTAATTTAATAATTGAATTTAAAAAAAACTCCATTAACCTAAATTAATACTTAAAAGGTATCTAGAAAAACTTGACAATTTGAAAAAAAGAATACTTTGAATAGTTTTTTAAACGCTTTTTGTTATTTGTTTTTCTTATTGAATTAGGTACTAGGTTATATAGTTTTGGTCCAATATAAGTTACAAAATGATGATTGCTTCTATAAAAAGTGGAATTTAAAAGATTTTTTGTGTTACCTCTTGTTTGATATGTATGAGAAATGTATTTATTTTTAAATTTATTGTTTAAATGAATAAAATTGCACACATTGATAACATACAAGCTTTTAAGATTTGAAATTTCCTCTGTGTATAATAAATTTGTTGAATACAAACGTGGTCTTTTTAAAACAATTTTAACAATATAATTTTGAATTATTTTAAGTTGTTCTAAATGACAGTTATATGTACCCCCCCAAACCAGTATCTCGTAATTTAATAAACTTTCTACTAAGGCTTTGTAAATCATTATTAAGATTTTTCTGTTTAAAATATCTCTAAGAATATAAAATTTATAAATTAGACATCTTATTTTTTTACAAAGATAAAGAACATGCTCATTCCACTTGAGATGTTTATCAATCATTATTCCCAGGTACTTTGAGTTTTGTACTTCTTTAAGAGGTTCACTTATATTTTCTAACTGTATTGTGGTAAAATCTGGTCTATTTGCTTCTGTTATTGAGAAAGCTATATATTGAGTTTTTTTAATATTTAAACGAAGTTTTAATGTATCTAGGAGATTTTTAATTTTCTTGAAACCAGATTTTAACTTTTCTTTGGCTTCTTCCCATGTCTTGCCAGGAAATATACCAACAGTGTCATCAGCAAATGAATATATTTTTCCATCAATTTCTAGACTACAAAGACTATTTATGTAGATTGTAAAGAAAAGAGGCCCTAAAACTGTCCCTTGAGGGACGCCATGTGTCACTGTTTTAGGGTCACTAAGAGTTTTGCCAATCTTGGTTTGTTGTGGTCGATCTGCTAGATAATTTGCAACTAACTCCAACACAATTCCTCTTACTCCGTATGCTTCCATGATTTGTAAAAGCAGGGTATGCATAATTATTTCTTTTTTAAACAAAAAAAACCACATCAAAACTATCCAAACACAATATAAAAGTAGGGTTATGGTAAAAAAACGTAAACAAATGACGTCGCGATCAGGCGCGTAATGTGATTTCACACAAGACATAACATAAAAGTTGGGCATCTTTTTATGTCTCATGTTATGTCATGTAATGTTATGTCATGTTATTTTTCTGTATAAACACCAACAGGGTTTGTCATAAGCTCAACTCTGTTATGTTATGTCATGCTATGTCTTATGTCATGCCATGTTGCTGTATAAACTCTACTCTAACTGAAGTTTCCTATAACGTCTTTTATCAAACTGTTATTAGGGACATTTTGGGTCGCGTATTTTACGCTTTGTTACCGTTATTGTTATTACTGAGTCTGCGCATTAGCAGCTTCTCGCTCCTTTTTTGTTATGTACGGTAACGGCGCCCGGTACTTACGGTGGCCGGCCTTTAATGTTACCGCTATTTTTTAAGGTTAGTTTTGTATTGTTTGGTTTAATGCAGTCGAATTTTTTACTATAATTCGGTAGTTTGGTTTGTAAAAAGCCATAAATCTAATAAAAATAAATTAACAAATATAAATAAACAAAAAGTTGAAGGTGTGTGAAACTACTAAATAACGTTTGTGTTGTGTTATCTTAAGCCTTCCAAAATCTATCTTAGGGACATTTTGGGTCACGTATTTTACGCTTTGTTACCGTTATTGTTATTACTGAGCCTGCGCATTAGCATCTTCTCACTCCTTTTTTGATATGTACGGTAACGATGCCCGGTACTTACGGTGGACGACCTTTTAATGTTATTGCGCCGTTATTGCACCGTTATTGCTATATTTCTAACCAACCATTTTTTTTGCTATGGTTTGACTGTGCGCGTCCGCGTTTTTTGAGCTCTGGTTGGTCTGATTCTTATTAAATCATGATTCACTGGTTCATTTCTATTTAATACTGCCCTAATGTTTTCATCCATTTTTAAATGAAAATCACAGAACACCAAATTAAAAATTTAGGAAATTCCTAAAAAAACATAACCAAACAAGTTGAGGTTATGTAAAACTACTAACTTGACACAGGAACACCTGATTTCTGTTATGTTATTTTTATGTGATCCAAAATCTCTTTTTTTTTGCCCTAAATGTTACCGTTAATCTTAGGAAAAATAACGGTAACAGCTGCCAAATTTTCTGTTATTTTAACTGACCCAAAATGTCCCTCCTTTTTGCCCTGAATGTTGCCGTTATTCTTAGTAACAATAACGGTAAAAGCTGTCAAATTTTCTGCTATTTGACCTGACCCAAAATTTACTATGCAATTGAAGTATCGTTCACTCGCAGCCCACGAGAAATCGTTGGCTGCGCGTTCACTGCAAGCTTATTTTATGCAACCAAACAAGATTCAGGCGCTAGAGGTAGTTGAGTATACAAAATATGAGCTGAGAATAGGTCATAGATTAACGATCCGGATGTTGCCGGACCAATTTTTGGTTTAATTTTTCCCCCCCTCCTCTTATAATCGTGCTCAAATTTCTAAAAATTAAAATTTTTAGAAATTCGAGCTCGACTATAAGAGGGGACATAAAAAAATTGGGCAAAACAGGTTTGCTTAGGTTTGATAGCTTTATTTCAAAAATTACAAATAAAAAATTAAAAATATTTTCTAACATTATAACAAATTTAAATCGCAAAAAAGGCAAAATTCAGTATAATCCCACAGGAATGTAGGGTTGCGTAATTAATACCTACGTTAAAATTTCTTCTTATTATGATTTTTCAAATTTGATTAAGTTTGGCTCTATTAAAAATCACTGAAATTGGTCCGATGCATTTACAACAACAACTCTCTAAAAACAAAACTGTCACGTACAGACCCAGAAAAATATGTTATTAGATTATTAACTAAACCACACAAAAAATATATCTTTGTCCCCACTGGATTTATAAAATATTATATTTGATCCCAAATCTAAAGAGGTTTAAAGATAGAGTGTTTTTTTTTAAACAAAGTTTTTCTAACATCAATGTAAAATACAAAAATAAAAAATTTTAAATATTTAAAAAAAAATCATGTATTTGCACAGAGTCTACCTGTTTGGAAACAAATTGTAGAAAAATTTCGTGTAGGTACTCTAATTATTCCGAGGTAATTTGACGAGTCGCCCATGGAAATTCCGAGGCAGGTCACGTGGGCTGGTTGCTACCCCAACTCCTCAAACAACGCTACCCCTGAAGACGCCAGACTTCCAGGATTCAGTGACCCTAGTAATGGCTACCGAGTGTTACTTGCTAGGGTATCTATTCTGGGACATCACACCCTTTGAACAGTAACAAAGTCTGAGCGGTCGCGTGTTTTGCGAAATGACTTGTCTCGACCAATGGCATAGTCGCCCGCTTTTTAGAGTTAGTGAATTTTACGCGTTTCAAGTGAAATCTGTTCTCCTGCCCCGTACCGATTGAACGTTTCTCGGTCGGATCGTAGAAGCTTGCGCAATGGAGGTTTTTGGATAGCACATGATGGCTCGGAGCTAATTTAAAGCTTGCTATTGGTCAAAGCATGTGATGTAGATGTTCACATCGTTCAAGAACCATAATAGATCTTAAATAGCAAATTGCAAATAATGCAAGGACCTAAAACTATAAATAACAAATGAAATTAAAGAAACAAAAATAAGAAAAAAGTTTTTCTGTCCCGGCCGAAGACAGAAAAACTTTTTTCTTATTTTTCTTGCTTTAATTTCACTTGTTGTTTATAGATAATAGATACCCAGGCAGGTTGGATTCATGAGCAAGGGGTTTTAGTAGGTAGGAATCCGAAACAACACGGGCTCTCCTGCTAGAGGAGAAAAGATTCTCGCACGAAAGTAGGCCGGGTGCCATTTTTATATCTAGCATAAGTGATCGCAAATCGAGCGCAGACTCTCCCCAACTGCGATCGCAAACCCCTAACTAGCACAAAACAGCACACATTATTAAAAATTACCAACTTTAGGTTTGGTTACGTCATTTCGGTTTGGTTATGTCCTTTTGGTTTGGTTATATTGGCCATCATTTCGTTTCATACTTAAATTTTAAGCCTAAGCGAGAAGTTCAGTTTGGTTCGAAACGTACGATGAAATGCGGCGGGTATTATATCAAGATTTCCCCTTGATACCCTTAACTAAAGACTTGGTCACCAAAATTTATTTAAAATGCTGCTATTTTACGTTTACCTCACACGATACGGTAATCATCAAAAGGATGTCGCGTAGAAGCCAATACCAATACAAAATCCGTTCTTTGGTTGTTTAAAATGGGCTACAAAAGTTGCCGAGAAAATTAGAGAACCGCGACGAAACACGACACACAAGCCAAGCCCCTTTTTATGATTTTGTTCGGTTTGATAAAAGATCTTATGCAAAACCTCGATTCCATTTTTGTCATGAATGATAAACTTCGATGTTGCTTATGTCTAGTTTTGATAAATGACGCCGTATGCTGCATTCGGTAGATTAATTTCGCATTTCACCTAAGCAGGTATAAAGTTAGTTAGTAATTGATAAATAATACAGCTATGCATTTAAATTAAAAAAGGTAAAATGCAACTGATATGAAAAAAACACAAATTACAAATTTACGAAAACCAGCGAAATTTTAATAAAATACACAAAAAACTAATTTAAATAAGATATTTTTATTAACTGTTACAAAACTTCTGACAGATATCCATGATCAAATGCTTGCAGTTACGACGTTACACCGATTTTACAGTTACAACATTTTTGTTAAAAAAATCGATAGTCACTTTTATAAACTCTTCTTGTTTCTCCGAATGCAGCCAGTGCCCAGCACCTTGAATATATTTTAGTTCAGCATTTGGAAAGAGTTTTTGGATTTTAGGATAATCACTTTTCCTAAAAAAACACATTTGTTAAAAATTCTTTAAAAATTATATATCCGTTATTATTATTATGAATTCAGAATTGTAGACTTACTGAATATAGTCCGATTTGGCACCTCCAAGAAATAAAGCAGGTCCGTCATACGTAATATTGTGAATTTCAGGAAATATTGAAAGCTCTTTAAAATTTTTCAGGAGTACTTTTAAATTGAATTTCCACCCATAGGTTCCATCATATCGTTGAACTAAATTCAACAGCAGAAAGTTCATAAGGGCTTTATTTTTTACTTCGAGAGAGACATTTCCTAAAAAAGAAAGATAAGGTTTTAGGATACGGGGCAAACAGGTCGATTTTACAGACTTATATAGACAAATGATTTACACTTATAACACCCCTCATTTTCTATTTGGGACGGGGGCTAAAAATTTTTAAAAATCAAGTGTACCTGCAACAAAATTTCTGGCATCCGACAATGACAAATTTTTTGGAATTTCTATGGTATTCAGACGTTTTAAAATCAAATGTGTTGCTAGGAAATTTTGGCTGGTCGTAATTGGGGACATATCAGAAACTATCAATTTTTCTACATGTTCGGGCTAAAAATAATGTAGTATAATAAGCTCTTAAATTATTTAAAGTTAAGTTAGTTATTTAATTTTTCATACAATGAAACTGATGCTTAAAACCGTTAGTTGTTGTTCAGGGGGGCAACAGGTGGTAGCTGCCCCCTTTTCTAAACAGATAATTGTTAAAAGTGCATCAAATTACGGGAAATATTTGAGATATAATTCACAACGAGTGTATTATTGGGTCTTATTTTTCTGTGCTTAAGGTTATTCAAATAAAATCAAAACTTACATATTTTAATGCAAATAACATGGCAACTCTTCCACCTATATCATGGCCCATGAGGCATATCTTTTTGAAAGGCATGCGTTCGGTAAATCTCAAAACGTCCATAACTAAATCATCATAAGTATATTCTTCCGATTGAGTTGAATCTCCATGATTTCTGAGGTCCACTGCATACGTCTTAAAAATAGAAAAATAATTTCAATTTGTTGAAATATTATATATAGAAAATACACCTAAAACTGATATGGATTTCGTACCTCTACTTATACAGTTTTTCCATGAAGCGTGGTATCACCCATTTTTTGCCGAAATTAAATTTTTTGAGAAAAAAACTTACGTCGATTTTTATTTTAAAAGAAGCCTTGATTGATTACCAATATTTAAACGTTACGGAAAGTCAGACCTCCGCGAACTATCAAATCCATTGAATTTGGCAGTAAAAGTAAGTAATAGTTTTTTGTCAATTTACAAGTGCGGAAAGGCCTAGATCCAGTTTAGTATATAGAGATCAGTAATTTATATCGCGTTGTAGGGCTTCGCAATAAAAAGTGCGTACGCATAAAGCAAATTCACATGGATAAAAATTATATTCACTATTTCAGTCAGAAAAAATGTTCAATAACACTTGAATCGGCTGGCTACTTTCTCTAAAAAGTCTAAATTCTGGCTTTATTCGCCCATTAAAAGCTAATTTTTAAGACTTTTTTGATAGTATTTTTTATCGAAGTCTCATACAGAATATTTAGTATGAAAAGGCATAATTAGGTTAAAGCTCTGAGGCCGCTCAGTAAAACGCACATTGTTTTTCAGGAACATAAAATATGACAACAAATCATAAAAGATTTTCTGCAGGAAATAGTCGGCAGAATAATACTCGCGCATGGCCAATTATTGTACTAATAAAAATAAATTAAATACCTATTTTATATTTTTTTATTACCTTTCTTCTAGGTTTACTTTTTTCATTATAATGTTTGCAGATGCGATTAAAATTTGATTTGGATCCTAATATTCCATGCAAAACCACTATCGGGTTAGGTTGTTCTTTTAAAGATTCTGTACTACAAAATCAAATGGTTAGTTTTTTCAAGGTTTTTTCTCTTGCAAAAACTTAATTTGCTATTTACTTACCTTTGAAACGACGTGTAAGAAAGTTCTACGGGAGCTCCCAAATTATTAGGCACTGGGCTTGATTTTGACTTTGATATCACATTTAGTCTGAATAAATTTGAATTTCTAAGAACGATTTCACTTATATTTTGAAAAAAATACATGTTTACGCAAGATAAATATCACAAATGTTGGCAAACTATCAACCTAAAAAAATTG
Source organism: Aspidapion aeneum (assembly GCA_963576565.1). Lineage (NCBI taxonomy): Eukaryota > Metazoa > Arthropoda > Insecta > Coleoptera > Brentidae > Aspidapion > Aspidapion aeneum. Next base: position 36,299,537 of record OY755046.1, on the reverse strand, counting down.
CAAAAATTGATAATTTATGTATTTATATTTGAAAAACACATAGGGAGAGTAAATACTCCATACTTTTTACCAGTTTAGTATAGAATTATAGGATGTGGATTTACCTAACCAGACAGGTTTCTATTGCTATATGTTAGCGACTGAATGAAATATACCGAAATGTTTTATATAGCTTACAATTATTGTGTGATGTACAAATTTTAAATACACATTATTTTCGAAAGACATTTTTTCGAATATCAGTTTTTTAAAATGCCTTTTTTAAGATTCTAGGCCGCGCAGCAATGGCTAGAGAAGGTATTATTTTCGACGAAATTTTTTTTATTGAGATAACGTCGAAAATGTGTCTTTTGGGTGTATTTTGACTCTTAGCAATATCGTCGTGATGTCTGTGTAGGTTTGTGTGTGTAGGTGTGTTTGTGTTTGTGTTTGTGTTTGTGTTTGTGTTTGTGTTTGTGTTTGTGTTTGTGTTTGTGTTTGTGTTTGTGTTTGTGTTTGTGTTTGTGTTTGTGTTTGTGTTTGTGTTTGTGTTTGTGTTTGTGTTTGTGTTTGTGTTTGTGTTTGTGTTTGTGTTTGTGTTTGTGTTTGTGTTTGTGTTTGTGTTTGTGTTTGTGTTTGTGTTTGTGTTTGTGTTTGTGTTTGTGTTTGTGTTTGTGTTTGTGTTTGTGTTTGTGTTTGTGTTTGTGTTTGTGTTTGTGTTTGTGTTTGTGTTTGTGTTTGTGTTTGTGTTTGTGTTTGTGTTTGTGTTTGTGTTTGTGTTTGTGTTTGTGTTTGTGTTTGTGTTTGTGTTTGTGTTTGTGTTTGTGTTTGTGTTTGTGTTTGTGTTTGTGTTTGTGTTTGTGTTTGTGTTTGTGTTTGTGTTTGTGTTTGTGTTTGTGTTTGTGTTTGTGTTTGTGTTTGTGTTTGTGTTTGTGTTTGTGTTTGTGTTTGTGTTTGTGTTTGTGTTTGTGTTTGTGTTTGTGTTTGTGTTTGTGTTTGTGTTTGTGTTTGTGTTTGTGTTTGTGTTTGTGTTTGTGTTTGTGTTTGTGTTTGTGTTTGTGTTTGTGTTTGTGTTTGTGTTTGTGTTTGTGTTTGTGTTTGTGTTTGTGTTTGTGTTTGTGTTTGTGTTTGTGTTTGTGTTTGTGTTTGTGTTTGTGTTTGTGTTTGTGTTTGTGTTTGTGTTTGTGTTTGTGTTTGTGTTTGTGTTTGTGTTTGTGTTTGTGTTTGTGTTTGTGTTTGTGTTTGTGTTTGTGTTTGTGTTTGTGTTTGTGTTTGTGTTTGTGTTTGTGTTTGTGTTTGTGTTTGTGTTTGTGTTTGTGTTTGTGTTTGTGTTTGTGTTTGTGTTTGTGTTTGTGTTTGTGTTTGTGTTTGTGTTTGTGTTTGTGTTTGTGTGTGTATATGTTTGTGTGTGTGTGTGTGTAGGTATATATGTGTGTGTGTAGGTGTATATGTGTGTGTGTAGGTGTATATGTGTGTGTAGGTGTATATGTGTGTGTAGGTGTATATGTGTGTGTAGGTGTATGTGTGTGTAGGTGTATATGTGTGTGTGTGTGTAGGTGTACATGTGTGTCTGTACATGTCTATCCGTAACAAGATAGCTCCTAAACCGCTGAACCGATTTTCATAAAAAAAATTTGTAAAATAGTGTTTGACACTCTAACGAGCTGATTAGATTTTAGTCAAAATCTATTAATGCTAATGACAGGTTTTCAACAATTTTTGTTTATGTTAACTTTTTAAGGGAGCATCGCATCAAGATGCCGCATTTTGCTCAATAATTTGTGTTATAAACAAAACCAATCCGTCATGGATCCAGTTATTAAACATTTATTTGCAACACGATTTTTTTTATTTATAGCTCCCCTGCACTCCCCTTGGTAGGTTAAAATTGGTGTTAACCTAACCTTGGTCAATTAAAGCTGCATTTCCAATCGTGTTCGCTACCGGAGCTGAACGCTAGCACGCATGCTAGGCATATGGGAATTAATGTAACCATTTGTAATGACAACACGCATGCCAGAGCACGGTCCGACGTGTTTGCAATCTGCAAGGTTTTCGGACTGTGCAGCGCCACACGTGCTGCGTACCAGAGAAATGTTGGTGGCGCGATTACTTACCTGATAATGTACCTTCGACATATATATATATATATATATATATATATATATATATAAATGTATAATTTTGTATGGCCCTGATTGGTTCAGGGAGGGTGCTTTCGCTTTATAATCAGAGGGTGGTGGGTTCAAATCCCATATCTGCCACTACAAACTCTAACCTACTATCCGTGTGTTAATACAGATTCAACGGAGGTAGGTAATGCCTGTCTTGGGCGAAGTTTGGGCATCAACGAAGTAGAAAAAGTCGTTGATCAATACAAGGCTGTGGTTCGAAAGTTACGTTAAGCCGGTGGTCCCGTGCTAAGAGCGTGGATGGCGCTAGCATGATAAAGACCCCTGTGTTCGACAAAGAGCATCAGGGAAAATTAAATCCTCCATGAGAAACGAAAATTGGCCGGCCCGTCGGGTCTTCATGTAGTATGAATGTGAAAGTGAATGAGTTATTAAATTTTATAATCTTTGCTTTTATTGATCTACAATTTAAAATAAACCAATCAAATTTACATCCTATCCCGGTGGGGACCTTTGGGTATGATAGCAAGATTACCAACAGCTTTATTCTTGACTGCCTATGAGGTGAGGTGAGGTGAGTGTAAAAAGGTGGTGAAAATATTTAAAGTCCACCCGTGAAAAAGAACTTTTGACTCACCTCATCTCACGGGCAATCAAGGATAAACGTCCAGGACATTTATTCTTGACTGACCGTGAGGTGCATGAGGTGAACGAAAAGTTCACTTTCACGGGTAGACTTTGAACCTGGGCGTTTGTTCTTGACTGTCCGTGACGTGAGGTGAGGTGAGCGCTCACACGGGTGGATTCTTTTCCCCGTGTAAAAAGATGGTGAAAGCATTCCTAATTCACCCGTGAAAGTGAACTTTTAGCTCATCTCACCTCACGGACAGTCACAAATAAACGTTCAGTTTCACCACCTTTCCGCACGGGAAATAAATCAACAGAGGTGAGCACTCACCTCACATCCTGAGAAAAAGAATTTCATTGCTCACGTCACGGGCCGTCAAGAATAAACGTCCAGGGCGTTTATTCTTGAATGTCCGTGGTGTGAGGTGAGGTGAGCCCTTACACCGGTGGATTCATTTCCCGTGCAAAAAGGTGGTGAAAGTTTCAAAGTCAACCCGTGAAAGTCACATTTGGCTCACTTTATCACACGGACAGTCAAGAATAAGCGTCCAGGACGTTTATTCTTGACTGCCCGTGAGGTGAAGTGAGCCAAAAGTTCACGTTCACGGGTGAACTTCACCATCTTTTTACACAGGGAAATAAATCCACCGGTGTGAGCGCTCACCTAACACTCGGTTTTCACCTGTGCATGTTCTGTGCTATGCATGCCCACCCTGATTCAAAAAACGCATCGTGACGCTGCATTTAAAACCGGTGCAAATCCATGGCCCATCAAGTGATGCGTTTTTTGAATCGGGGCAGGCACGTATAGGTGGAAACTAGAGTCCCTGTATGTTGACATATTTGGATATATTATAATATATCCAGCCAAGTTTCCCTTATTAAAGCCTGGACCTTATAAATGTGTGTATCTACCATTGAGTTGTATAAGACTTATATTTATTGCTTTTTAAAAACTTTTACATACCTATGTTATTTTGTTGAAGAAAAAGTTTAATTATTTAGGTCAATAATTATCTGTTCCTGTTGTAATAATGTTAAATATAATATTATCAGATACTTAACAGTCTTACAGATTTTGTTTTATTAGTTATTCATACATACCTACTTAATTTCGTGCAATAGTAAATTAATGATGAGGCACTCAAGTTTATTTCAAGTTTAAGTTTATTTCAAGTTTATTTATTATTTCTCTTGTATACATTACATGATCTTAATGCTGTAAGCATCCTTCCTGAGTCACACTCAGGGTTCATTTCCTTGCTTTGTTATTTTGATAAACCTTAGTAGTAAAATAATAGTAATAGAAGCGTTTTGTAAAATGTAAAATACTGTATTTAAAATAAATTTAGAAAAAAAAACTTTTTGAAAACAAGCTATTATAAAATGGACTAAAAAGCATAAAATAATTTTTTGAGTGTTCTGATATCATAATAATAAAAGCGATGGGCGTATTAAAGGAAATTTACCCGTTTTTGTTTTAGCCTTGTTAACTCGAAGTTTAGTGAAAATCCAAATTCATTATATTATAGCAGATAAATGTAAGGGTAGACAATTTAACCCAACCCAACCCAACCCTACTCAAGCTACCCTTACATTTTTCTGATATAGATGGACATTATTACGCTTGCTTCATATTAGGCTGATCATCCGCGACCGGCAGTGTGTCGATTTATTTTGTCACATAAGAAGGCCCATCATCGGTTGTGGACGATCCACCAAATGCGCATGGAAAGGCATTTACCTAATATTAAATACGCCCATCGCTTTTATTATTATGATATCAGAACACTCAAAAAATTAAAAGCTTGTTTTCAAAAAGTTTTTTTTTCTAAATTTATTTTTTAATTTTTAGATTTGTCTAAGTCCATTTTAAATCCGCCATATTGAATTTTTGTAATCTGATCAAAAATTCGTAATCCTCATCCTCAAAAACCCCCCAGATACCAATTTTGGTGGAAATCCTACAAACTAAAATTTTACCCCCTCTCCGCCCTTCACGTTCGGGGGGAGGTACGCAGTCAGTGATACCACATTATTGGATTGTCATCGGAACTATAACGGTATGCGAAATTTGAAGTCAATCGGATACGTGGAAGTCAGTTGAAAGTAATCAGAAGAACTACATTGTCCATTTTGAATCCGCCATATTGAATTTTTGTAATCTGATCAAAAATTCGTAATCCTCATCCTCAAAAACCCCTAGATACCAATTTTGGTTGAAATCGGACAAACTAAAGTTTTACCCCTTCTCCACTCACCACGTTAGGGAGGAGGTAGGTACCCGATGAAACCATATTATTGTATTGTCATCGGAACTAAGACGCTATACGAAATTTGAAGTCAATCGGATGTTTGGAAGTTCTTCAAAAATGAGTTGCAAGATTTGATTACATACATACATACAGGTGAAGTTAATAGTGGGTTTACACATGCATGAATTTAGTGGCGCCAGTGTTCGCGCCAGTTCTATTTGCACGCCAGTAAAGGTTTACACTATTGTGCGAAAATTAGAAAGACTGGCACGCCAGCTTCATTTTTAAAGTGTACACGATACGCGATATGTCGGCTGAACTCTCGGAAGCCTGCAAAATAGTCGCTAAACTTTAATTGAAAAGGAACAACGAAAAGGCCGTATCTGCATGGGTTAAAGCATGGATTGCTAGTCGATCTACTTTGGGTGCTTCTGAAAAACTTTTAGGAGAACTTGCAGCAGAAGATCCTGCTAGCTATAAAAACCATCTTCGAATGACAAAGCAACATTTTGATATTCTTCTAGAGTTTCTCTTATTTAAACAACGTTCTTTAAAATTCGGCCTGCTACTTTAAACCATGGTACTTTTGGGGTGTATACTTCATTTGCACCGGCTCCGGAACGTTGGCATTTTTAAATTTTTGTCAATTCCAAAGCATATGTGTTTCTTATGGACCATATTTTTGCTTTTACTTCTGCAACTTCAAAGCCTTCAATAGTCATTATTTTACTAATTTTTTGGGAAGCATTATCTCGGCTATCTTTGTTTTTATACGAATTACTGTGTACATCCCATAAACAAGGAAAACATTCATAGCCTTCAAGAAACTGTATGGTCAGTTCTGCTGACCACTTTTTTTAGATATATTAAGCTATAAAAACAAAAATAAACAAAATTTTTAAGCTCAAACACAATGAAAATAAAAAATAATGTAAAATAATGAACTTAAAACTGGCGAGCCGACGTGCAAGCACTTGTTTACACATGAAAATTTTCCTTTCATGCGTCACCACTGGCGCCAGCAAATTCAGTCAGCTGCAGACTTTTTTGATACATGCATGCAAAAAAATAACTTGTGTGCAAGTCGGTGTTTACACTTGCAAATTTAACTTACTGGCGCGCCAGTTTTTATTGGCGCCAGCAAATCCATGCATGTGTAAACTCTCCTTTTATTAAAGCTTGTAAAAAAAACAATTCAATTCTTTAAGAATTCGGTCACATTAATTCATTTCAGGCCAACGCAGATTCATGTATGTGCACTTGAAGAATAGGGGACCAAAAAGTACAGAATAAATTTGGTTAGTTGTTGTTGCCTCCATGGTACAAAAAAGATTTGTTTATTTTTATTTTTCTGCAAAATAAAAAATTGTGTATAAATTAGTGACCAGGAAAATGGAATTACATTTTTTTCGCTTACCGAAATTTTAATCAAAATAAATATTACCACCTAAATTTGTCTTTCTTCAAGCACAAGCGAAAACATAGCATCTCCCAAGCTCAAATAAAGCTTGGGTTGGGGTTTGCTTTATATTTAACAGAATTCTAGTGTGTACTTCGCTTTCAGGTCTAGGAAGGCCCCAAAGGGCTCAAATTTTCCTTATCAAAATGTCTAAAGTTGTGTATGATCTTGATACCACAGGAGGGCTTATGGATGTAAGTTAGAAAGGTCATTGAGTTTTTAGCATTTTCATTTGGGACCATTTCATTTTGAAGGTCAATTTACCAGGATATGGCATTATTACTTTATATGCTTGCTCTTGCTACTTTGCATTTAGAAAAGTTGAAGATAGTATAAACTCCAGCGCTAAAAACAACAAAATAATGAGTTTGAAAAGATCAGGGTGTGTTTTTGGTGCTCTATTGTCATAGTTAATTGATTCACTTTTGGATGGATAAAGATAAGTGTAGATTAGAGGCCATCAATACATTTTGACAATTCAGTTTAATTGAAAAACTTGTATTAGCAATAAAAAGCTAGAAATACAAAACAAATTTACCTTAACATTCTTCCTAAGATTATAAACACTTTTTTCTTATTAAATCTAGTTACGGAATTAAAAATTTCTCTACAAGTCAAAATAAGTTTGCTAAGTTTTTATGTAAAAATTATCCACAACATAGACATCATACATTATAGACTTACTACCTAATTATTAAATAATTTGAAATATTTCTAAAATGTGTAATTTGGAAATTATTTGTTTTAAACAAATAAATGGATCCATGATGCATCTAATACCTTCCTAGCTAGCCTATTAGCACACTTCAAGTGAAGGCATGATATATCAGCCTTGAAAACAGTTTTTTGTAAATATCTCAGAAACTAAGCTTTTACAAATTTTTTTGTTATAGTATTGAGGAAAATGTAATCTACTTTAAGCCTAAATCATTTATTGTTGTAATCTGCAGAGTTTTTGTATGTGCTGGGTGGAAAAAAATAAGCCACTTTAGTCAAACTCAGTATGTAGGTATGTGGGCACAATAGCTCCATATGTGGTTGCAGTGTGTGGAGGTCCAGTAGGGCCGGCCACCACTTTTAAATACAATACAATACAAAAAAAAATCTGCTATATTCCAGAAACTGCATATTGATGTGATGCTCCATTAAAATGTTGGCATTTTTTTAGTTTTTTAATTGTCAAAAAACTGTCATTAGCATTAATGGATTTTGACCAAAATCTAATTAGCTCGTTAGAGTGTCAAACACTGTTTAACCTGAAAATTTTATGAAAATCAGTTCAGCAGTTTAGGATCTTTCATGTTACGGACAGAAATAATATAGGGTCGACTGGGGTAAATGTAAATGATTTTGATCATTTTGGGAAATTTCAGATTTGAAATCAAGAAATAGACACTCCAGTTTATAAAAAAAATTATACAAAAATTTTGTGGTAATATTTGGACATTATCCTTTGTTTTAAGAACAAAATTAACAAAAAAACAAAAGCACTTTTAAGAAAAAAAAGTTGTTTACATTTACCTGGGTAAATGTAAACTGGTATTTTAACTCATCTTTGTTTTTTTGATTTTACATCTGCATGCCATTTTGCAACTGGGATCAGTGCTATCTAAGAAATTCCTTTGACCATTGAGCCAATGGAATATTACAGATATTGTAACTAGAAACTTTGAGCTTGTGCTTTGTAATATTGTGCTTTAGAATCATACAATAGTTTTCATAAACGATTTCTGTAAGCAAGATACTTATTTCTTAAATCTAAATTTTTTGGATTTGACTTATATTTTGTAAAAAGATCGTCCCTTTTTCTTATACTATTTAACAGACCTATGGTAACCCAAGGCTTAATTTTGATTTTTTTAGAGCTTAAAATTTTATTTTCAGATGATTTATCAATACTACTTGAGATTTTATTAAAAAATATATTATAACATTTCAATTTCAATTTATTATTATTACATATTTCGTTCATGTGACAGATTTTTACAATTTAAATTGGATCACCCTCCCTGAGCCATTAATTGGCTCGTCGGGAGGTGGCTTCACAATATGTTTTATTCGATGGCCCATTTGTCTTGTGCACATATTTTCGAGCCATCCAGAATGAAATTAACTTATTTTGGCTATGTTTACAATTACCCAATGTGTGTTTACATTTACCTCAAAAATGAGTTTACTGAAAAAAAATTACCCAAAAATAATACCTACTCTAGCCATTGCTACACTGGCTAGTAAGGTAAAAGTGATTGGTACAAAGTATCCCATGGTTCTATGTTAGACATAATATAATGATTATAATAATACATTTATTTACCAGAGTTTATAAAATAGTTATATATAAACTTACAAATTTAACAAATAATAGTTAAAATAAAGGAAATTCGCAGAAGCAGCACATTAATAGCTACATGTTAGTGATTTTAGCTCACACATATACTATACTATAGTAGTGTGAGGTATGGTGATCCTAATTTTTTCAAGAAAAAAAAAGTTGCTCCGATTTCAAAATTTTTTATATATCTTTGCGTTTCAGATGATTTTGAAACTTTTTTGTTGCGTCGTCTGTCTGTCTGTTTGTATGTCTGTCTGTCTGTTTGTAACGACCAACGCGCATAACTCAAAAACCGCTTGGCCGATTTTAATGAAATTTGGTACCTAGGCTGGGTCTTGGGTCGAGATGGTCCCATTTAAAAATGAACAAAATCCACCAAACACAAACCAAATAAAAGGGTGGGGGTAGATTTCAAAATTAGAGTTTATGTGAAAATATGGCGTGTGTGATATCAAACGAAAGGTAATTGAGTCTGCACTTAAACAAAATACATTTTAATTTATTTTAAAAAAAGGGTGGGGGTATATTTTAAAAATTAGAGTTTAAGTAAAAATATGGTGTGTGTGATATCAAACGAAAGGTAATTGAGTCCGGAGTTTAACAAAAACATTTTAGTTTTTGTTTTTTTTAAGGGTGGGGGTAGATTTCAAAAATTTGAGTTTAAGTCAAAACATGGCTTGTGTGGTATCAAACAAAAGGTAATTTAGTCTGGAGTTGAATAAAATATATTTCAGTTTTTAGTTATATTAGCTCACACATACACTATAACCGAGGGGTGAACAGCTCTCACAATCGGTGTACACATTTCTCACAATCTGTTCATAATCCTTCACAATCTTTACACAATCCCTCCCAATCACCCACAATCTGTCACAATCTCTCACAATCCTTCACAATCTCTCACAATCCTTCACAATCTTACCACAATCCTTCACAATCTTACCACAATCCTTCACAATCCCTCACAATCTTTACATATTCCCTCACAATCTTAGCAAAAGAATGTGGAAAAGATTGTGGATTTTCGCAATCGGCGCACACATTTTGGGATCAGCTGGTCACCCCTCGGTTATTAAGCAGCAGGTCCGGGAACAGTAAATGAAGAGGGCGCCAAAGGAAACTATAGACATGATGACTTTTGTTTTTTTTTTTGCTCGCAAGAGTTTTTGATGGGACTGTGCCCACTCCGCCCCTTCAGGCGCGCTACGCCGCTGCACAGTCCTCCACCATCTGTCACATTCTCTCACACTCTCTCACAATCTTACCACAATCCTTCACAATCTTTTCACAATCCCTCACAATCCCTCACAATCTTTCACAAACTTGCCACAATCCCTCACAATCTTTCACAATCTTGCCACAATCCCTCACACATTTTGGGTTAGCTGTTCACCCCTCGACTATAACTATAGTACCTAGTGTGAGCTTAGGGGCCCATATATTGGCAGAGTATTTTTTGTTACAGTCTTGTTAACAAATTTTCTGTTTCAGGAAGTTTGTCTCATTCTTTTATTTTTAATAACTTGCTCTAATATATAGGTATTTATAGGGGAAACTTTGAACAAGACATGTTGTTCCATAAGGTTTAGTTTTGGGCTATGTATTGTTTATTTTATTTATTAATGATATTGTTAAGCTTATCAAATATTGCAGAATAAAACTGTTTGCTGATAATGGGCTGCTTTACTTCTGTGGAATGACCCAAGATATTAAAAAATTTATTAAACCTGATTCAAATAATATTTTTAAGTTGCTTTGTGATAATGGTTTGTCTCTCTTAACATAAAAGTAAACAATAGTGAAATTGAAGAAGTTTCTAGTTACAAATATCTTGGTATTATTATAGACAAACATAAATTTAAAACAACACTATACAGGTTGATGCAAATTGGGACCTTTTAAGTGGGAAAGGGTACTTCTATGGGAGATAGAGGAAAACCCCCCATTGCGCGCCTCAAATTTCAAGACAATATTTTAGGTTAAAACACATAATACCAAACCGTTTTATCTGTCACATTTAGTCTCAGAGATATAACACAAAGTTATATATTTTCCTATGGAATGACCACTTTTTTACTTAATTTTCGAAATCGACGTAAAATATCCTTTAAAGTGATGTATCAATCTTTATGTTTTTTTGTATTTTTTTAAATCCATATTTCGTTTATTTTTACCTTCCTAGCCCGCGCAGCAACGGCTTTTTCTTAATAATTCGTGTTATAACCAAAAATTTTGTAGAAGCTTCCGTTTTTGAGATATTTACAAAAACTGTTTTCAAGGCTGATATAGCGTGGAGTGTGCTAATGGCCTAAGAAGGTATCAAAGCCTTTATGGATCCATTTATTTCATCATATACTTTTTTGTTGCAGTTTTTATTAAAAACTAAAATAAAAAATAAATAAAATTGAAAAGACTAATAATAAAAATAATTTTTAAAAAAATGTGTTTTAGGCTGATTTTAAAACTCAAATAAAAAAGAGTCATTCCATTTAAATTTGTATGATACTTTTGGTACTTACAAAAAACACCAAACCTTAGAACAGTATATTAAAATTTTCATCCATCGGCCATTTTGTGACGTCGTACGTCACTAAGCTACAGAACTTTAAAAAGTATCATCCCAAACATTAATTGTTACTTTATTAAACCTTACCTTAGAACTGCATTGCTAAATTTATTAAATACCTCGTAGTGCAGGCTAAAGGCCCTTGATACATTTGAGTGATGTGCTTCCTCAAACAACTGTCAAAATATATCCAGGGCTTGTAGTGCAGGCTAGAGTCCCTGTGTGCGACAGAAGTCTGACAGGCTATTTGAGGGATCTAAATTAGAAGAACATTTAATTTGGTAACAGCATTTAATTAGCTTGTAATGAAGGGACCAACATTTTGAAACTGCTCATTTTAGTAACAAAAATTATTTCTTGAGGAAAATTATAAGCACATGCTCTCTAATTTGGTGTACAGTGCATTTTAAATTTGAGAATAAAAGACAAAATGTACATTTTTCAATTTTTTTAGCAAATCCAAGCCCTTATAGCACCGCCTGGTTCTGATGTGAAGAAAGATAAAAATAAAACAAAACCCGAACACCCATACTTTAGAAGACCAGGCAAGGGACACAACCATGATTCATGTGATGCCTGTGGAGAGGGAGGTGACTTGATCTGTTGTGATAAGTGTCCATCAAGCTTTCATTTAGGTTGTCAGTAAGTATTAAGACTTTTCTTACTGAATACATTTGTTTAATATGGTATTTCCTCAGGGGTAGGCAATTTATAATGTCCTCTATTTCTAACCTAATCCTAACCTAAAGATAGTTACTTATACCTCTCTTTGTGTTATTTTCCTAGTTTTTTCCGTTTTTATTATTTTAGAGTTTTAGGTTATGAAATAATTAAAATTTTGATGGCAAAAACAAAATAGATTATTAATCACAGAAATAACTGGGACCTTCTCAAATTAAGCCTAATACTCCATTTTTGGCGCCTGTTGAAAAGAAAATTGAATTAAAGAAAGACATTCCTAAATTAAGTTACTAAATTAAAAAAACATTTTATTTTTATTTTTTATACTGAATTGTGTTTTTAGTGACCCTCCACTAGAGAATGATGACATCCCTCTGGGGGAGTGGCTCTGTCACCAGTGTAAATATGAAAAAAAGAAAGATGAGCAAGAATCAAAAGCAGCAGAGGATCAAAAATCAACAGGAAGAGTTAACTTAAGAAAGAGGTCAAATAGTAGTCCTGCTGCAGGTATGTATGTCAAACATTATCGCGATATGGTTATGGCTATTATGAAGTATTTTACTTTAAAGCAAGAACACGCCACTTTAAACCAACTGATAACTGCACACCTTTTGCAACAAAATCTGGAAGCCGCGTTGAAAATTTCTGTATCTAATGCGCTGTTGATTCTCTCTCGTTTATGTAATGGCTGTCCACTATTACCAGTTTACATGGCATCGGTGGACACCAAGACAGTCTCATTCGAAGTCACTTGGTGCCCTCTGACCGGTAATTTGGGTATCCGCAAGAACTGCATTTTTATATCTCGAATAGTATTTAATTTTGTCATTTTGGTCATTGCCGCGATAAGGGTTCTTTTACATGGAACATAATAAATAGATGTGTCATTGGACCGTCCGTCTGTCCTTACTGAAGAAGAGTATTTAAGTCAAAGGGACCGCGACTTCTAGGTAAGGCGGTTGGCAGTTGCAGTGTTTATTCAGAAATTCTTCCTAAAATAAAAAACTCAAGCTAACCACCTGGTTTAAACCTGTAAACACTCAATTGCTAGACAGCCGTTAAGTAGGCCAAACTAGGCTTAATGCGCTGTTGTATTAATATGCGGACATTTTTATCACAGCGGCAGTATTGCCACAACCGGAGGAATTCGGATTCTTAGTTTTAAGAACTTATATGTTATAAATACTTCGTCAGGTTTGGTGTGTGTGAGATACAGTTGAGAATTTTAGGTCCTTCAGTTGCCAAGCAACAGCCGACGTCGAAAAAATCCAAACAAACAAAAAATGCCATAGAGTTACTAGTTGAAGCAGCGAAATCAATGAACCCGAAAACTTTTGATTTACCTTATGAGATGACTTTGCCAAATAACACTTTTCCAGGCAGTGATAAGAGTAAGTATTAATTTTAGTAATTTACGTCACAAGGTCGGAAAATTATTCATTATAGTACAAGTCTAGATGTTTCTGGAATTTCTAGATGAGGACTTTAATGACATTTTACGGCTGTGTATCGTACAACGTTTTATTTCATAGTTTTTTATTTCATTGAAAAAAATATGTTCATTATAAATTATTGATACTTTTTTTAGTCGAAGGGCCTAAAATTCCCCGCAAACTAATCCGCCACGAGAAAAAGGCAAACGGTTGTGTGCCTTTGCCCGCAAAAAAGTGCGCGGAATGTCGCAAATCGTGTCGAATCGCTCCTTTAGTCGCCTGCGACTTTTGTGACTCGTTCTATCATTTGGATTGTTTGGATCCCCCGCTGACGGCACCACCTGCTGCTATTTGGATGTGCCCGCAGCATGTTGAGCACGCTTTGGTAAGTACCTTTTATATTTTTTTAACCGAACCGAACCGAAGCCGAAACCCGTTGGGTTAATGTAAAATAGAAATATATCAAGCATATATTAACAAAACTACACTTTACATTCCTCAATGTTCTATTAAAAATGTATGGAATAATGAAAAACTATACCTTTTTGGTCTGTCAATTTTTAAACAAAACACAACGTTGGTTTTTAGGACTCAAATGTGTTAACCTCAGTCTCTCTAACAGAACGGATCCAATTGTGGGACCAGTTTTCGGTTCCTGTTGATCAGGATGCGATAAAGTTGGAGTTTTTCCGGAAAGTCAACCGAAAAAATCCAGCCTTTAGATTTAAAAAGGCTCTTCCCAAGGTCATGAAAGCCGAGGTAAGTCCCCAACTCAATTTACAAAATTTTCACTTTACTTTGCTCTTTTTTATAGGCTTTCCGTAGTTAACTACCATAACTATAGCTATTGCATGGACTTGAAATCATAAAAATTTATGAAATATGACTCTGGTCATAAAATGCCACCCTTTAAGTAATATGTGTGTGAGGTGCAATTTTCGACCAAAAATCTGGTCATTCCAATGAAGGATCTAACTTGTTTGACATTTTTTTCGGTTGGAGCGAAAATCGGAATGGTTTTTCAAAATTAGGACTAATGAAAATTAGTTCGTCAAGATATTTAAACACTTAGGGCTCCAATTAACTTCATCAATCAATATTTGCCACGTCGCAGGCGCGTTAGTTAAACCAAACGGCATCCGTTTCAATTGGTACAGGCCACGCACAGAAATAGTAAACGCCGTGAATTTTCGGCCTAAATCTTCAATAATGACTTACCAGTACATCGAAATAATTTATTGAACTTATATATTTGGCACCACAGAATTTGTCGAGTACGGCTATAATATACGGAATTGGGTAAATATTTTTCTTTATATATTTATTAAGTTGACGATAGTCGACACAGAAGCAATAGGATCCATCCGAGAGTGGTTAACTGTCATAAAAATTAGTAAAATTCGAACCTGATCATAAAATGCCATAAGAGTCGAAACTGACTTTTCGTAGTTTGCAGTAAGGTAACTGATAATGAATACTGTGCGAGGACACTCATTATTATTAACATTAGTTGTAGTGACAAACAATGTTTAATTACAAATTCAAGTTTTTTATCTATGTAGCTTAAGTTAGAAAAAAAAATATATTTAAAAATCACAGTCTTTTTTTTTTCAAAAAAGGCTAATAAAAAACTAAATAATCGGTCGGCGGTTAATTTACCAGCAAATGAACATTAAAATGTACGTTATTTACGCAAAAAGAATAAAAGTTTTTGCTCATCATATTAAAACCAAATACGCCTCATAGCAGCATGTCTACTTCAAGGTAACGCGTATAAAAGGTAAAGACGATAACCAAGTTGACAATCTCACATTACATACATTTTACCTAGGTATAGAGTACGTACGTGTGACATATTTTAAGGAAATAGAGACGCGAAAAACTTATTAGTCAAATTTATTTAAATCTAAATGAAATGAGAGAAATATCGGTCATCTATACTCTAGCATTGTTTAGAGAGAGGCCCACCTTCCGTCCTTGTTAATTCTTAAGCGTCGGAAAATAAAAATAAACGATTTTTGACGAAATATATGCTGTGGATGACGGACAAATGGATTTGTTTATATGTTTCATGATGATTGATATCACTCACCGCTGACAACTTAAATTATTTTAGTGAAACGCCAGTGAACTTGACAAGAAAATAACATAACCAAAGAATGTGAGTTTAGTGACTTTGATGGGTTTGTCGTGTCTCTATTTCTTTAAAATATGTCATACATGTAGGGTCTCTACCCAGAGATATTAGAACATTGAAGAGATTGGATTTCACAACCAACCAAAATAGAAAAAGTGGGGACGCCATGCGTTTGACATATCGAAAACAATAGTTGGGCACTTGGTATTCTGTGGGTCATGGCCTGCCGGCAGCCCAAACCAAACTGTTTTATACTTTGATTTTATCGTGACGGTCCGTGCAAAATGGCGGAAGACGTGTTCTTTTTGTGTTGTATTACTGATGTTTCTCCCATTTATCCAAATTCGATTAAGAAAACTCGCAAAAACTTTCAAAAAAATAAACAAAAACAGCGGTTGGCAAGAATTTGACATTTCGTCTTTGGTTCTCTGGGTTTTTTTGGTTGGGACGCGGCCATTTTGGATTTGCCGGTTTTGCTTTGGTCAAATCCAATCCGCTAATGTTTTATTATCCGTGTCTCTACCTAGGTACAGGCTTAAAAAGCTGAGAAAAGTGACTTCTGTTATTACATGTCACTGCCTCTTTGAAACGTATACAGTTTGTTTAAACATACGGGCAAACAGCTACTGCCGTAGTTGCAGGGAAGGAACCTGGGAGTATAAAACATCTACTGTGTAAATCTGGACTTGCCAGCGTCTTTCATACTTCTACGATATTGAGTTTGGCACGTTTCCCAGATTTCCAAACAGCTGTGGCTGGTTTAATTAAGCACTTGAGCTCTCTGTCCCTCATATTAACACAAGACGAGTTTAAGTTACTTTTATGAAATTATTTGTATTATAATGTTTACGTAAAATAAGCTGGCGCTGATTATGGTCTGCTACTTTACTAGGTTACGCCTACTTTAAAGTTCGAAGAAAAAAGGTCATTTAAAGGTTAGGTTAGATTAGGTGTCCCAAAACTAATAGTACAAAGTAAAACTTCAGATTCCTGAAGTAAAAATATTGAGATTTAATCACAGTTAATCAAAAGTTAATAAAACCGAGTAACAGAGACAAGATTGGTACAAGGTGCTTTCTGCGCCATCTTAGTACATAAAATAAACTTTTTAGTTTAATTTTTAAGAAAAAATGGAATAGCTTGTAGTATTAGTAGTAGTGTGGGGTAGGCTTTAGGCCTGGCGACTAGGCACATGAAACGCCCTTTTCGCCAACCCCCGGCCAGCCCCCCTTCGCTAAGGAATATGCCCGTCTTCTGTACAAAGGCCAGAATATCGGGCCACCTCAGATTCAGAAGGTCCTCCGTCTCAAAGGCTTCCTCTTCGAATACCTCTCTTCTTGCCTCCTTGTATGCTTCACATGATGAGAAGAAATTCTCCGAGGTCTCGTCCTCGGCCCACCATCGCTCGCACGTCGCGTCCTCCTTTATTTTCATCTTCGCCAAGTGTCCTTGTAAGACACAGTGGCCGGTTAGGACTCCCACTATGGCTCCCACCTCTCTTCGTGTCCTATAGAGCAGTCAGTCCCTACGGGACTTGCTGTATCCTGTCACATACTCCTTCGCTTATCTGGCGTTTCCTGTATTGGTCCATTCCTTTTGTATCTTTTTCTTGGGACCCATACGAGCCCCACCTCTTTTACTTCGGCTAACTCCTGAAGTGGATCCGCGCACTCCTGCAACAAACCCGCGGACATGGTTGGTTTGCCCGGTGCTTTCAGCGCAGCTTGACTGTCTGAACAGATGCAGAGGCACCTTTCCTGTTTCGTTCCTAATTTCTTCCTTTAATGTAACCGCCAATATAGCGTAAACCTCCGCCTGGAACACTTTTGCATTGGATCCCAGCGAGTAGCTTTTTCCAATACCCTTGCTTTACCCTGCACCGGCCGAATTCCGGTCTTTTAACTTCGCACCGAGCAACACTTTGGGAAATTTACTAATGATTTTTTAAAATGATTTAATAATGTTCCTCAGGATTTTTTTTATTTAATAAAACCCTTTAGTTGATACCTTAAGAATAAAACTTATTACTTTGAGTTAAATATTTTATTGTTAGTCAATAACTTTTTGTTAAAGTGGCGTCCACACTTATATAAAAGGCTTAAAATTTTTAAAACCTTTTGAGGATATCTGAAATTTATAAGACAGACATTAAAGGGGTTCTTTATGATTTCTTATCAAACATAAAAAATTTGGTTTTAAAGGTTTTGTAGAAAATGATTGGTGGCTATTTTATAAAACGTTTATCCGAATTGAGATTGGTTTTATAAAAATAGTAATGACAAACAAGTAAAACTTTATTTGCTTCTGTTATATGTTTATTTTAGTACTTTGTGATTTTTGTAGTTGGGACATAGGCCTCCCCCAATATCTCCCACTCTTCTCTGTCTGTCGCCGTGTTCATCCATTTAGCTCCCGCATGTTTCTTTAAATCACCCGCCCATCTCATTTGGGGTCTTCTCCTACTTCTTTTATTTTCCCATGGTTTCCAGTTTACAATACATTTGTTCCATCGATCGTCTTTCTGTCTGATGTCTGACCGGCAAATTTCCATTTTGATTTTTCTACTTCTACTCTGACATCCCTTACTTTTATTTTATTTCTTATCCATTCATTTCTTTTTCGATCTATTAGCTTTACAAATAACATTTGTCTTTCCATTTATCTTTGGAAATTTGTTACCTTATCCATGTTTGATTTTGTAACTGTCCAGGTCTGGGATCCATAGGTAAGTACAGGAATGATACATTGGTTATACGCTTTCGTTTTCACGTACTGAGGATATTTTTTATTTTTTTAATATGTAGCTTAGTTTACCGAGTGCTGCCTAGGCCAATCTTACCCGTCTCTTGATTTCAGCCGTTTGGTTTTCTTGTTTTAGTTTAATAATTTGTCCCAGGTATATATATATATATTCCTCTACTTGTTCTATTTTGTCTTGATCTGTGTTTGTTATGATTTTAGTTTTAGTGCAGTTCATACTCAACCCTATAATTTTAGCTGTTGTATCCATTGCTTTTTTATCAGTTCTTCTTTCTTATCTGTTATTAAGGCGATATCTTAGGTGGTTCAAGTATTGTCTGTTTACTTTGATGCCTATTTGTTCCCAATCTAAGTTTTTAAAAACATCTTCTAGGGCCTAGTTTGTATATAAAAATTTAATGACTTTGTTATAAAAATACACAACCATTATAAACCTTTGTAAAGGAAAAGATTAAATTTATAAAACTTCTTTATAACATATAATGTGAGTTAGAAAGGCACTCTTTTTTCTACAGATTCCGGAAATGATAAAATATCACTACAAAAGACCTGTCAACCTTTTGCCAAGTTTAAGAGACGTTTTGCGAGCGGAGAACGTGGCTAGAAGAAAGTTTTATAAGGAGTATTACAACATTACGGACGATGTGTATGAAGGGCCGATGGATGAAGATGTTGAGGAGGTTAAGAATAAAGGTAAACTGAAATTTAAAAACGCGGTTTATGCTTTTATAAAATATATAATTTTTGTAAAATTTTACTTTTTTAACTTTGGTCAAGTCACATTGAGTTTTAAATAAAAAAATTCTATGACAAGTGTTCATATTTTTAAAGGCTTAAACAAAATATATTACACTAAAGTTATTCATAAATCACTCTGGAATGCGATCCAACATGTACTAATGCAAAAGTAAAATATGTACGTATATGTCAAAAACATTATGCGTCAAAATATTTTAATGAGTGATAGAGGAGGTTTCGCACAATTGCAAACAATATGGTTCCCCGCTAGCAGCAGTTTTAACCATACACTTTAACACAATTATTTAATCATAAGAAGTTTTTAATAATGTTGAAATAGTCCAAGTCCAGTGTGTTTTTAGTTTGCCTAAATCATGTTTCTAGCAGTATTCGGCTTTTAGATATGGTGCTTAATGGTTGCATTTTAAAACACGTTAATTTTTTTTAATTTTATTTGTCAAACACACTGTGTTTTTTTTTATTACAATCTAGTCAGTAAGACTAATTAGCAATTTTGTTTTAACTTAATTTACTAGAAAAGTCAGATTTAAACTTAGGGTTCACTCAACAGTTCTCCCCGCTTTGTTTAGTCTGTAACTCACAATTGTGTTGTGTTTATAGCATTATTTTGTTTTATGTGTAATTCACTTAGTTTACTAGCTCAAAACGCTTCACTCTTTAACGTTAATAAATTAAATTAGGTTGTTTCTTACTTTAACTTATTTATGAAGCAGAAAACGACAAAACCGCAACAAAGCAACCTGAACCCACGGACATTACAGAAGTGAAAGAAGAAATTGAAATGGAAACAATAAATAAACCCACAAAAGAAGAAAACGACATGGCCGTGAAAGACAGTGATGACAATAACATGACAGTTGATAAAATTGAGATTAAAGAAGAAGAACTAGGTAGCGACGGGATCCGTGCCTTGATTTCCGGGGAAACTATGGACATGGAAGAATCATTCGATCCGAAGATTTGTGATATTAGTAAAATTAGGTAAGTTAGGGTAGAATATTTACTTTTTGAACTCTTAGCTAACTGTGAAATGAGAAATTATTTTAGAAAAGGGTGAAATCGATTTTTTTTATCACTTAAAAAATACTACCAATATTGTGATGGCGTCTGTCTGGGATACAATAACCTAAAAACCGATAAACCGTTTTTAACCAAGTTTGAGAAAAATTTTTCAGTATCTGTGGATGAGGCCATTATAAACTGCTCAAAAATTTTTTGGAAAATTTTAAAATTAATTTATTCCTAGACTAAACAGACGGACAATTTCCAAAAAAAAATTGTGTGATATAGAGTCATTTATTGTATTAGTCTTTTAGTTTCTTTGTTGTCCTGCGCTTGACTGTTTATCAGTTGCATTTTTTATTGAAAAAAAATCATATCTTGGAAACTAAAGAGAAATTTGAAAAAATAAATCACTTTTTTGGCTTAAGCTGACCATTAAAATTTTTTTGAAAAAAATTGTACCTGTCAAGCGCAGGACAACAGAGAAACTAAGCATTAAACGAGGATGAATGACGCTATATCACTCACTTATTTTTTTGTCTGTTTCGTTTAGGACTTCAATTTTTGAGCAGTTTATTTTGGGGGTGAGGAGGCTCCATAGAGGTAGTAGCGGGGTTCAAATATTTTAAAAAATCATAATTCGAGAACCACAACAGCAAAACGAGGTTTTCAAAGTTAGATAAGGAATTATATTTTTTTAACAAAATTTGTCATAACATCAAAGTTTGTCAGACTCACGGTTTTTATTTCATAAAAATTAAAATAAATAAATAATACCTTACAAACCCCAGAAACTAGCAAAATGCGGCTTTTCAAATTAGACAATTTTTGAAAACATAACCTATATATCAAAAACGACAGCAGCTAGAGTAACGTAGTTTTCATAAACTGATTAAGAATTACATTTTCATCAAAAATAAAGCAACCTCAACACCCAGAATGATTGGGTCTTATGTACGGCTGTACAGAATGTTTACTATATTTTGAACCCCCCGTCAGCGTCTTTAATATCAATGATAGAAAAAGAGTTTAAATACAAAAGTTTTATAGTTACTTAAAAGCCTTTTAACCTATATGCCAGATGTTGTCAAATGTCATTCTATAACTTAAAATTTGACATCAACTTTGTTGTATTAAAAACAGTCTGTATTTTATTTAATTTTTAATTCCGCATTTTCATTATAATTTTAAAAATGTATAATATGTCAAACATTTTCTGAGATATAACGCATTATTTACCTGTTAAAATCCTATACACTTCGTAATATTTATTTGGTTCATTTACCCATCAACGTATTTTGGTTTTACCATGGGAGTATAATAAATTTAAATGCGCTGATATTTATCGTAATATACAGGTTGTCTCTAAAAGGTCTGTACAAAATCTTAGCACATATTCCTGAGGTCAAAATAAGTTTAATGCAAATTACCTTAGTCCAAAATTGCTCCGTTTCAAAGATACAGGGTGATGAATTTAAAAATTAAATTTTTAAGTTAAAAAATTTTATGAGCGAAATTGCCGAAAAGCAACAAACTTGAATAAAGCTTTGAGAGCAATAGTCAGTAGTGTAAAACACTCTATATTTGATGTATTAAAGTGACACCGCGTCATCAAAACCTTGATGGGCGGGAAGGGAGTAGAGGGGTACATACAGTGGCACACACTTCCTTTAATTTTTTTATTGATATTGATTCCCAAAATGAGGCACTGCACTAATTAGTCATTAGCTTACTATTTTACTTGCTTTTTGTTGATGTCTTCTTCTAAACGATTGCATTAGAAAGGAACATATATACTCTTGTCTGGTTGTTACAAACATATTATTGATTTAGCCGGGCTTTGACGTTTTCTATTCGTTGTTGTTTTGACTGTTTATGTCAAACAAATTATGACGGAGCTTTTTACAAAACAAATTACCGTTTTTGCAACTAAATCAATATTTGCGCACATTTTAATATAATTTTGGATCCTCTTTTATGTTTCGGGTCTTTATTTATTAGGTAAGTACCTATTTGATCTCTCCTTTAAAAGGTCTTAGTGTTTTATCCTTCGAACGGCACACTGCATGTACAAAGTGAAACACTAACTTTTTAAGGCTTCTTTACTTAGATTTTGCTGCAAAATTTAGTTTACCATAGCTATGACGCGGTGCCACTTTACTACAATATCCACTATAGTGAAATAGTCATTCAAAATAATTTCAGTATTCCGTTGCGGCATCGAACACTAAAAACGGAAATATCTCGAAAACGACTTACTTTAGCGTATGTTAACAAGAGTACCTTTTTGGCTTAAAAAGATTCAGGAAAAGATTTTCTTAACCAAAAAAGTTAAAAGTTACCCTGAGAAAAAAGTTATAGTCATTTTAAACTATAAAAAGAGCATTGTGAAGCGCCCTCTAACGGCCACAGTGAAAAGGTACCCATATTTAGGTTTCGCATCCCAAAAAACCCCCGAGTACCAATTTTTAAAGTAATGCGTTGAGAAATGTTCATAAATTTTAAGACAATCGATTTTTAATTTTTAAATTTACCACCATTTAATTTGCTTTAAATCGACTTATTTTGACCTCAGGAATATGTGCTAAGATTTTGTACCATTGACTTCTATACCCTTTCAGGGCTTTATACAACTCAATGTTTTGTACAGACCTTTTAGAGACACCCTGTATATTATACATTTTTAAAATTACAAAGAAAGAGCGGATTTAAAAATGAAATAATATACAGGGTGTTCCATTTAATATAAGAAAGTTGATGTCAAATTTTGACATATTGAATGTTATTTGACAAGATCTGTCATATGGATCAAAATGCTTTTGACAAACTACAAAACTTTTGCATTTAAACTTTTTTGTATCATCAATAATAAAGGCGCTAACCGGGAGTTCAAAATATGGTGAATCACCCAGCACATGCCGCTCTATCTATCTATTAATTTAGCCTTTTTTAGATCCATCTTTGGACATAGGCCTCCGCCACTGGTCTGTCGCTAGTGTAAAATTTCCAGAAATATATTTTCGGAAATATTTCTTGAAACATTGGAAATATTTCTTGAAACATTGGAAATATTGGAAATATATGAAATATTAAAAAATTATATATATAATAATATTTATTTATAAAAATCATAACAAAACACAGAAAAACGCAGAAGGCTTATAAATGAACACAAACCAGGAGTTATTCTTCAAACAAATAAACAGAAATAAGGTCAAATTTGTACAACAAAAATATCATTCTTGACACACTACATTATTCACTAGTTGAGCAAGAGGCATATCTTCATCGCGGTCAGCAGCATCACACTCAATAACAGCCCGTCTACATCCTCAAAATCTTTAATAGTATCGGAAATAAAACTTGTTCTATAGTAAGTTTAATCCTTATAGGGTTACAAATAATGATAAGATAATATTTTTTCAAATATTTCCAATATTCTCGAGACACGTTCGGAAATTTCCAATATTTCCATTTCCAGTTTACGATAAATTTGTTCCATCGATCGTCTTTGTGTCTGCTATTATGACCGGCAAATTTCCATTTTAATTGTGCTACCTTACTTTTGTTTTATTTCTTATCCATTCATTCCTTTTTCTATCTGTTAGATTTACATATAACCTTTGCCTTTCCATTGATCGTTGGGCTTTTGCTATCTTATCCATGTTTGATTTTGTAAGTTTCCAAGTCTGGGATCGATAATATGTGAGTACAGGATATAAGGGCATTGGTTATACACTTTCATTTTTTTTATTTTTTCATATGTAGCTTAATTTACCTTAGTGTAGTTCATACTCAATCCTATATTTTTAGCTGCTGTATCTAGTTCTTCCATCATTTTTTTTTCTTTCTTATCTGTTATTAAGGCGTACATTCCTAATAGCTTTAATTTTCATTAGTTGAATTAATACTTCTCCGAGTGTAGATCCCCTTCCAAACTGTAGACTTTTCAATAAGCCCCTGTAGCTTAAAATCAAGCGTGGCAAGTACGGGTCAACTCCCCTAGAAACACCTGAAACCTCTCCAATGCATCGAATTTGGGACACCCTGTACATTTTTTAAAGGTATCATGTGCTCCTTCATAGTTTAACAGTCTCTAACAGATGTTTTTGAAAATTTACATTCATTATATCAATTTACAATAATATACTTTTTAGTACCACCCTAACCTAAAATTGTCTACAACAACGTACATTTTTAGTTTTAGCCAAATTATAGAAGCAGATCCAAAAACTTTTAACAAAAAACCTAGTAAAGATCCACCTCAGAATACACAAATTGATAAAAGTATTGATACAACAGAAACTGCCAAACAAGAAAATACAAATGACATATCCATAAAAGATGAAAATAAAGTTGGCTCAAAAATAACAGATCCTGATGAAATGTTAAATCTGGATAACAATGAAAAAGTGGGTGAAAATTTCGAAAAGAGTAAAAAAGGTAATGTAACCAAGGCTCCAACTCAGAAAGTCACCACAGAATTAATTGAAAGTATTAAAGATGAACCGATAAAAATGGAGGTAGATGATATCAGCGTTTTTAAGGAGACTCATAACCCTCTTGAAAAACGAAAACATGAAGATACTGATGAAAGTGGTCCATTATTATCACCTGCGGAAAAAGGAAGTTTTAAAAGTAATTTTGAAAAAGTTCCTGGTTCGAAAATCGCTGGAAAAATTTTGCAAAAATTCGAAACTTTAGAAAAATCCAGGGAACGATTATCTCCGTATGCTAGATTATATCAAACCAATGGCAGATTCTCCCCTCAAAATTTCACGGACAGATTTTCACCGATTCACAACGTAACGAACAACACGATCTATGCCAACAATGTTGTCAATGTAAACGTTAACTACGTCACTCCCAAAGAAAATGGAACGGCCATGGATTTAAACAATGGCTATTTTGAGAAAGATTTAATCAAAAAGGAGAATAGTTTTATTAAGGATTTAATGGAGAGTTGTTTTACTAATGAAGGTAAGTTCTTCCCCGTTAGTTAAAAGGCCGCAAGTGATTTGATTTTTTGATCTCGATGGATTCTCCATCTCTATGTAATAAAATAAAAATCTGATAAATAATTAAAACTTTGAAGTGGTTTTTCTCCAAATAACACTTAGCTTTCCGTTAGCTTTACCAAACCACTGAATGGATGATTATTTTTAAAAATGTGCGGGAAAAAGTATATGATTATGCCAAAAAATTAAGAAAGTATTCTTTGGCTTTTGTTTACGAAATACAGGGCGAAAAAAAACCAAAGCTTAATAAACATGTCGGCCATTTTTTAGAAAATCGGGAATTTAATTGGCCATGCAAAAGTTTGGGAGTTTTGAAAAAAAAAATTAAATTTGCAAAAAATATTTATGCCTTGACAAATTGCCTATGTCGGATTTGACAACTTAAGGGTGTCCCTGGAAGGTCTGTACAAAATCTCACCACATATTAAGTCTTAAATTCTTCAAACATTAAACCCTGTAGAAGCAGCATGCTTTCTTATTGAGTCTAATATTTACAAAGGAGCCAGGGGGGAAAAGAACCCAAATTGCCACGTTTACATAATTTGATAAGATAACTAAAAAGGCATAATTTAATAAACGGTATTTTCTTTAAAAATTAACATTATTTTTAATGAAAATATAATGTAAAAGCCTATATTACTAGTTTCACCAAGATAAATACAATAAAATATTTTTACTTTTGTCAAATTACATTAATTAATAATATTTGTGTGCTTTAAACGTTCGAAAAAATTAAAAGCCCGGCCACCTCGCCAACAATGGCGTTGTCGATGACGTCCTGTCACTTGTTGTTGATGTATTTTGAATCGTTGTGGACTAAAAGGTGATCCGTGCTAAAAAACCTGTGATTTTGTGATTTTTTATTGCTTTTTTGCGTTAAAGTCAATATGGTACAAAAATGCGAGGTGTGTAAAAGATCCTATGCCGTAGGAAATAAACGGTCCTTTTACAAGTAAGTAAACAGCTTATTTATCTGTAAACCAAACATAGGCGTAGTTAAATATTTTAAGCATTGTTATGTAATTGTAATTCTCTGGTTTAATGCTGCATTATGGTTTTGTACTATTTTTAAGATTTACAAAGCATTATTTGTATCATTAAAGGTTTAGGAATGTTTTCAAATTGACTCGACAACAATGTCGAGATCATTTACGCAAACAAACCTGCCTATGGTTTGAGGTTATGCTGCTTCTAGTAGTTTAATGTTCTAAGCTTAAATTGTTCAAATTCCGACGTACAAGGTGGTATATTTAAAAAATAAAAACTTTTTACTGTGACTGTTAGAGGGCGCTTCACACAGGACTTCTGATAATTTAAAATGGCTGTAACTTTTTCTCAGTGGACTTTTTTACTTTAAAGGAATGATTTCTTAAACATAATAATTTAATATTTTGAAGTTTTTACTTCGCAATTTAAAAGAATTTGAATATTTGGATGTGGCATAGATGACTAAAAACCGAAATATCTGGAAAACGGCTTATATTAGCAGATTTTGACAGCAGTACTTAAAAATGCTAAGGAAATTATTTGGGCACGCGTGACGAGTTCTGTCAAGCATTTAAGTGCGGAAAATAGATCTCTACGAGAGCGTAAAAAACATAAAATAAAAAAAAAATAAACCAAATAACAATATCCACACCACATCGTACCACATCCAAAAAAAATAGCTTTTGTTTTAATTTGAAATCTTACAGTTATAGCCTTAGAGTAATTTTATTACTCTAAGGTTACATCATAGCAAACAAGACATTTCATAGGCAATATGATAAACAGAAACTTCAGATCTATACAGGTTTTTCAAAACTTTACATATCGGTGCGAAAAAACGGATTTAGAATTTAAAAATAAGGTGGAATATGATATTTTTCGTACGTTTGTAGGAAATAGCTATTTTCCTAACAAGTGCAGAAAATCGATTTTTTCCCACGCAAATGCTGTCAAGCTGAAAAATAGATTTCTGCTAGCGTTAGGAACAATTGTTTACGACGAGTATCAGGAAAACAAAAAAATTAAATTATAAGAAAAATAAACCAAAACATATTACACGATATCATGCTACTTCACTAGTGCGGCAGTGTAGCATTTTCTGCACTAAAAATAATATGGAAAATCGCATTTTCCACACGTTCGAAGAAAAAATTATTTTCTTTAAGCTTCCACCTCTTATTAATACATTTTGCACAACATTTTTGTTGGAATATCGGGATGGTATCGGAGAATATGTCACTCTCAGCCATAGACCAATGACAAAGGCTATTCGAATTTCATCCTCAATTTATTAGTTAAATAAGTTAGAATTTTTTTGTTTATTTTATTTATTTTTATTATTTAAATTATAACTATAAAGTCACGCCTATTAATATTATAAGAAGCCTTTATTTCCCGCGTCGCGACTTTTATTCAAACTTCTCGCGTATCCAATGAAAGGATTAGAGCAAGCAAAGGAAGAGCCCTCTGTGTCGTTATTCTTGAAATCTCCCCGAGCGAGTACTCCTCGAAATTCGAGGGAGGACCAATAGAGGTGCGGAAATCAAGTGAAATCGCATGCGCAGTTCAACTTTCATTCGATTTTGAGGCAGTACTCCTTCTCACACGTTCAAGAATTTATACAGTGGTGGCGAAAAAATGCAACGAGAGAACGGAGCATGAAACTGGGACTGGGAAAAATGTCAAGCTAACCGTGCGCGGAGTAAAAATATAAACTTTAACATTCCAAGAAAAGTCCGTCTTAAAAGTACCAAAACGTTCTCTAAACCCAATCCGCAGTTTGTTCGACTCAGCATATGGACTGGTAAGTGTAAGCTCTGTCCTCGCTATTTTTTTCTACAATTAAACGGTTACGCAAATCTGAAATTGATACCTATCAGTTGATAGTGGTAGTTCAGAGGCTCTCTGCAAAAAGTTGATTTTTCGAGGAACTTTTTCTAGGCATTAGTGGTTATGACCACACTATATATTGACGTTTTAATCGTCCATCATTGTACCTGTTATTGTCATTTGTGTACTGGCAAAAATACAAAACAAAACATTTTTGTAGCGATTTTTCTGGAAGATTTTACGCATTTTGTAAGTAAATATCTGGAAAACGAAACCAAAGGGCGTGTTTATTCGTCTAATAATTTATACTAAATAGTTTTATTGCAACCTCTAAGCACATTATGACAAATTCCGAATTAAAATGATTTTCAGAAATACAGACTCATAGAAGGTTTGAGTGTCTCGGCCCTTTTTGCGTTAGGCTTTTGTTTAATAGAGCAAAATTGTTAATTTATTGTAGGAAAAAAATCAGCGCGTATTACGGTGCTTTTGAAAAAAAATGATTTTATTATATATTATGATTATTGTTATCAAAAAAAATAAAATTGAAATATTTTGACGCAAATATCTCCAAAGCTTAGATGTACATTATGGGATATTGCAGTACTATTTTTTTTTTCAAAATAATATTTTAAAAATCCGCAGAGTGAATAAAAAAAAATATGTATTTTGTTTAAAAACGTTTGTAGTTTTTTGGCACATCCTGTATAAAAAAATGTTAATTTATTGTAGGAAAAAAATCAGCGCGTATTACGGTGCTTTTGAAAAAAAATGATTTTATTATATATTATGATTATTGTTATCAAAAAAAATAAAATTGAAATATTTTGACGCAAATATCTCCAAAGCTTAGATGTACATTATGGGATATTGCAGTACTATTTTTTTTTCAAAATAATATTTTAAAAATCCGCAGAGTGAATAAAAAAAAATATGTATTTTGTTTAAAAACGTTTGTAGTTTTTTGGCACATCCTGTATAAAAAAATTTAAATCACTAAAATACGCGCTGATTTTTCTCCTAGAAATGAAACATTAAAATGCAGAAAAGGCCAAGAACCCTGTTTCTGTTTGTGCGCGTGTAACTCTGGAACCAGTAAACTGATTTCGATGTTTGCTAGTTTTTATTATAATATGTTTTTGGAAGGTTTATATTATATATTTAATATATCTACACGATATTGCTGCATATTTTACGACAACTATAGCATTAATGATTTTAGTGGAGGTGGAACTGAGACAACTCGATGAAAAACTGTTAAAGTTCCTAGCCTACCAGCGACTGCAGCAGTTGTCCGAAAACCCAAGTAGTTTTTTGAACCAAAATCAAACTTTTTTGGGCTCCTCTTGCGGCGATTCGAAAGATCGTTATCAACA
This sequence comes from Aspidapion aeneum, assembly GCA_963576565.1. Classification (NCBI taxonomy): domain Eukaryota; kingdom Metazoa; phylum Arthropoda; class Insecta; order Coleoptera; family Brentidae; genus Aspidapion; species Aspidapion aeneum. The sequence continues at coordinate 36,270,204 of OY755046.1, read as the reverse complement.
AATGCCGCTCCCAAGTGAACTGCTTACACCCGCCGATATCGATAGAATATCTAGGTGAGTTAACCGATTTTAATCTTCCAGCACTAATATCATGAAGTTGATTATTAAAGAGATCTTCAACAATAAAAACTTTTTCTTCTTGAGTAAACCTTAAATTTAGAAACAATACATTTTAATATTAGATGGAAATAATTAAAAAATATATTTATTGTGCATTACGTGTGCAGTGACCCTAGTTTCACATAGCGGGGATGCCATCTAGGAGTTATTTCTAAAAGTAATTGTAAACAATATCGACTTCGAATCGAACGAAATGGAGTTCACAATAGAAGAACTAGAAAGCTGCCTCAAGGACAAAAAAAAAGACACTGCACCAGGAATGGATTTGATAACTTACTCAATGATTTTTCACTTACCTAGAATAGTTCTAATAACCCTCGTATTCTTATTTAACAGAATCAGATTGGGAGATTGCATCCCTGTCAAATGGAGACAACAACTTATCATAGCCATCCATAAACTAAATAAAAACCCAGAAGATCCTGAAAGCTACAGACCAATAGGGCTTGGCTCCTGTATCATTAAAATATTAGAAACAATAATAAGAAACAAAATAGACTGGTTCCTAGAGAACAAAAGATTTTTTTCTAAATATCAGATGGGTTTCCGTAAGGGTCTTGGGATTAATGACAACCTTGCCTATTTAACCTCATATATACACAATGCTTTCTGCCAGGAACAGACAGTTGTGGGTGTCTTCTTGGACATTAGGGGCGCCTATGATAGTGTCAGGATAGGAGTACTCTACAACCTCCTCATAGAAGCAGGGATCCCCATAACCATTTGCAACCTAATCTACAGACTTATTAATAACAGACAGCTCTTTATAAAAGACAAAGAGGGAAAACTCCATGGCCCTAAGGAGGCAACCATGGGACTTATTCAAGGCTCTCCTCTCAGTCCTATTTTGTTCAACATTTACATTAAAAAAAATTTTGATATTATTCCAAGCTCAATCAAAATAATGGCATATGCAGATGACCTGGTGATCTTTTGCAAAGGAAACAACATTATTCAAATGACAAAGACCCTTAATGACACCCTAACTAATATAAACGAATTTCTATCATCACAAAATTTAAAACTCTCAGAGGAAAAGTGTGAGGCAGTCTGGTTCAGAAAAGGAAGATCTCCCACCATCCCACCAGATATACTTATAGATAACAGGAAAATTCTATATAAAGACCATATAAAATACCTAGGGCTTACATTACAAAGAAATTTAAAATGGGATATACACATAAACAATATTATAACCAAAGCTAGGAAGAGACTGAACTTGGTAAAAGCCTTTTGTGGAACGTGGTGGGGATCAGATCCCAAAACATTAAAAATAGCCTTTGATGGACTTGTTAGGTCTCACCTCGATTTTGGCGCGAGTTTCATAGAACCAACTTCACAAAGAAATTTAAATAAATTGGACCTTATTTTTAATCAAGGGATGCGTATTATAACAGGGTGTATGAAGTCAACACCAGTATTAGCACTGTATGAAGAGACGGCTTCTGTTGACCTGTCAACCAGAAGAAAGATACTTACTCAAAAACTGATTACTAAAGCAGCCAGTATCAAGAACAACCCCATTATTGATATTTTAAAAGAATACAAAAACACAGTTAATACCAAAAATATTGATTTATCTCGTATATCCTCCCTTCTTAAAGGTTACATTGACATGAAAGATCAATTAAAACTACTAGGATCACACGAGACACTGCCTTGTTACCAAGAGGAGTATCTCATTCAATTTCAAGAAATGGATATTCTCGATCTAAATATCAGTAGGGACTCAAATCTGGCAAAACTAAACTTCCTGGAACAAACTGAAAAATTCAGAGACAGATTTACATTTATTTACACAGATGCATCTAAGACAGAGAATAGGGTTGGCTATGGAATTCACATACCCAGTATAAAATTTAATTACTCAGGCAGACTTCCGGATGACATAAATATTAACACAGCAGAGATGGTTGCTATTTATGAGGGCTTGAGGTTTTGTTTGGAGAGGAATATAGAGAACATAATAATTTTCACCGACTCAAAAAGCTCTGTGGATAAACTAAAGAGGAACGGAATCAATGGGAAGCAGGATTTTATTACGTTAAGCACCAGGACAATTTTGGCCTTGTGGAGTCAAACCACACATGTCAAGCTTGCTTGGATTCCGGCACATTGTGGGATAGACGGTAATGAGAAAGTGGACCAGCTAGCCAACGTGGGAAGAATCCTAAATATTCCAAAAAATTTAGATTACACTAAAGAAGATACCTTTAACATAACAAAACATAAAACACTAAACACCTTTAAACAGAAATGGAAAGATAAAGTAAAAGAAAAAAAAGCATGGTATAGTTTTATACAAGCGGAATTTCCCACTCAGCCTTGGTTCACACGGTTTAATTTTACTAACAGAAAGCACATAACCACCATATGCAGAATGCGTACGGGACACTGTCTTACCTCAGCCCATCTTAATAGGATCGGTGTTAAAGATTCTCCCCTTTGTGAGTGTGGTCGGCTTGAGGATCTGAACCACATCTTTTTTGAGTGCCCAATTAACGAGGTACCAGACTTTAATATCTACAAACTACTTACAGACACCGTGTGCGGCCCCATATCCCTAGAAAGTATCCTTAGTCAAATTTCTTTTAAAAGGAGTAACCTTCTGTTGCAATTTTTAGAAAAAAACAGAATAAAACTGTAAAAATGACAAGAGAGAAAACTCTTGATTTAACTTTGGAAATTTTGGTTCCTTTTTTCCGTTTTGGTTTTTTTGTTTTTTACAAGATTAATCTAGAAACATATAGGTAGTCTTTTAGGATCCTTTACCTATTTTAACCTTTGTTGTGACGTCCGAGAATGAATGAAAGAATGGAGTGAATGAATAACAAGAAAAGAAAAAAAAAGTATTGAAAGAAGGGCAAAAGAAAAAATTGAGAGAAACAAGAAAGCAAAAGAAGAGCCAGATGGAGGGAAGATAGAAGGGAGAGAAGACAGAAGAGTGAAGATAGCGGATGGAAAAATGAATAAAGAAGATAAAGATAGAAAAACATCTACATAGAAAAAAAAAGAGAAAAGAAATATTTAACAAAGAAATATAGAACAGATATTGTTTGAAAAAGAAGTAAAAGAAAATAAAAAAGAAAAATATACATATAGAAAAGAAAAAATAAGCAAAAGGAAGAAAACAAGTAGAAGGAATAAATAAAATAAAACACATATCTACAAAGACTAACCACATCCTATGGATGTTATTTGGAAAGAAAAATAAAATAGAACAAAGAAAAACATCTACATAGATGTTTCTTTATTGGAGGGATGTAAATAAATACAGAGTTGAGAATTCTTAAGAGAGAGAAAGAAAGACTGATTTCACAAGATACACAAACTAAAATAAGGGGCCTCAAGTGGTTACAGAGCCAGACTCTCTTGAAGCCCACGGTATTGAATCTGGCTAACTGTCCCAGACGGACAAAGCCAATACCTAGGAACCGAAACCGACTTCGAATCGAAATAAAAAAGATATTACTTTACTATTAGAGTAAGGATAATATACCATCATACAACTACTAACAGATTATAAGACAGCTAGAGATTGCTAGAGGGCCTAACCAAACTATACTTTGATATTATCGCGGCCTTGTCAAAATGGCGGAGACTGTCAGTTGCGTTTTCGTTAAAAAATTCTTGGACTGTCCCTACTTTAATGGAAAAGTCCTTGAACAATTTTTAGCCCACTCATATTAGGTGAAAAAACCGTGAAACTTGAAAAAAAAATAGTTGCAACCTGGATTTTTGTATAATTATTCCTTAGCATCTGGGACACATCCCCAAATATTCTCCGCCAAAATCACCCTTGAGCTCCGCTGGATATAAGGCCCCAAATGTCCTAAAAATCAGTATTTTGCGATTTTCTCGAAAACTAATACCTTTTTTTAAAAAAAGTGAAGTCTATAATGAAAATTTAGGAAATAATATTTTAAAAAATATTTTAAAAAAATGTTTTATTTTTTTATTTTTTTCCTACCCTGTAGTTAGTTAACTTGTATTAAAATTTTAATACTTTATAACATTAGGCTTGATCCCCAATTGTACATCACACCATGTACTTAAATTTAGTTTTTTTTTTCTTAAAAATTAAACAACTTTAAGTAAGCCTTAGGCCAATGGTCAATAATATCCGGCCCGCCAATGGGACATGGAAAAAATATATTTATACAATACACTGTATAAGAAAAAAATATTTTTATACAATTAAGCACTGTATGAGAAAAAAAAGTGTACTTAAAAAAGTTCAACTTGTTGGTAGAAATAGCTTTGTGCAAATGTGAACACTTTTATTATATTTGAAATTTCAGCCAAACTGCTATTGATAGCAAAAATAATGTTTCACTAAACTTTAATGGGACAAAGGGGTTTAAACAACATAAATGTAACCTAAGGGTGGGTTTTTAAGGTTTTAAAATTATAAACATGAGTACATAAATTTTACCGAATAATCGTTGTATCATGATTTTTCCCTAAATAAGGTAAAGGTGGCAAACATTGACACCACTTTAAATAAAAATTTGCACAAATTTTCTTTCAAACAATAGTGCATTCCTATGAACCCATGGGGTGTTTATTTTTTTTGTGCGAATTGTGCAATTTGAACATGAAATGCGATAAAAAAAAACTTTTTAAAAAATCGCCAAGTGTCAATGTTACCCCACATAAGTACAACATTGACACCATATAGCAAGTTGCAGTTATCTCGTTTGGTGGCAATGTTACTTAGGGATGGCGTAACATTGACACCAGGAACAAACGTTTCAAAATGTAAAAGTGCCCAATTTGGGACACCCTGTACATATAGCCTGGTTTTTGACAGCCTTGGCGAAAAATCTTGACATAAAATACTGAAGATTGCATGTTAATACGAGTATTTGTTAACACGTTATGTGTGTATAGTCCTTGCTATAGCCAGTTACACTTTTGTGACATTTCCAACCTCTTTATTAATCATATGCATACTGAGAGCAACAAAAAAAAATCTGAAAAATGCGTATGGCAAAGACTATACCTCTGTTTATAATTTTCATCCCTTAATAAACCACCCTTATGATAGAGATCATTGCCCTTATGTTCCCTTTGTCACATTTAAGTTTAGTCAAACACAATTTTTTTTAGAATTTTATAAACATTACTTTAATATCTGTTAAGGTGGAATTTCAAGTATAATAAAAGAGTGCGCATTTGCGCGTATTTTAACACTGTTTCTAACCAGAAGTAAGATATTTTTAATATTACGCTTTTTTGTGTCGTACAGTTCGTAATTGTATAAAACTTAAATTTTCAGAATCTTAATGGTTGTCCGGCTAGTATTAACTGCTTTCCTAACCTTTACCTAAAGTTGTTTAACTTTAAATAACAAAAACTAAATTGTAGTAAATGGTGTTTAATACAAGTGCGGATTAAGCTTAATATTATAAAGTAATAACATTTTAAAACAAGTTACCTACAGAGTGGGAAGAAATTAAATTTAAAAAAATATATTAACTTTATAGTATAGACCGAATGATTTTGCGTATTTTTTCACTCTTGACGTTTTTTGAAAAAGTTATTAGTTTTCTACAGAAACACAAAAAAATGATTTTTAGAACTTTTGGGGCCTTATTTCTAGCGAAGCTGATGGGGGATTTTGGCGGAGAATATGTGGGGATGTGTCTCAGATGCTAAGGAATAGTTATACAAAAATCCAACTTGCACCTAATTTTTTCCAGGTGAATTCCTAATATGACTGGGCTATTTTGACTCTTAGGTTTTAGCCTAAATCCTAAAAAAACCTTCAAAAACACAAATAAACAAAAACAGCGGTTGACAAGCACTTGACATTTCTAACCCAGAGAACGAAATAGAAAAACGACCATTTTGGATTTTCCACTTTAACTGTGGCGACTACTAAGGACAATATATAATACTACTGCCACTAATGAAAGCATTGTACAGCTAATTAAAAAAAACTGATACGACTTTAAAGTACTTTTTCCAAAACTTGAGCAGTGTATTCTAAGCCACCAACAGCTTTATGAAAACGTCAGTGTTTTAACAATATCAAAACTGTAAATGACAAGTAAAAAAAAATAAGTTTGCTCTATAAATAAATAAATGGATCTATAAAGGATCTGATACCTTTGTAGCTAGCATTCTTAGCACACTTCAAGTGAAGCCATGATATCTCACCCTTGAAAACAGTTTTTGTAAATATCTCAAAAACTAAAGCTCTTACGAGGATTTTGGTTATAACACAAATTATTGAGCAAAATATTGTCTACTATATTCCGAAAACCGCATATTAATGTGTCGAACACTATTTTACCTGAAAATTGTATAAAAATCGGTTTAGCGGTTTAGGAGCTATCGTGCTACGGACATAAATAATATACAGACACACACACACACACAGAGAGAGACATCACGACGATATTGCTAAGATAGGACAAAATACATCCAAATAACATATTTTCGGCGTTATCTCAAAAAAAAAATTTTTGTCGAAAATAACCCATTGCTACGCTGGCTAGGAAGGTAAAAATGACCCTTTCGAGAGAGCAAAGAATGCAAGAATTTTTTCAGAACTTCCAGGCAGCTAAGCACCCATCATCAAACTTTAGGTGCCGAACTGTAGCAAAAAATTTAATTTAATTTAACAGAAACAGGTACGCTATTTCTAAAAACGACCAAAAATATATTGCTAGCTAGTTTTATCAAGTTTTACTTTATTTATTTTATAAACATGCAAAAGGAAATCCTCTTATTGGACGTCATAACTACTGTAAAATATAAATGGCAACCCGATTTAATATAATTTATATATACTGCTTAAAATATAAAACGAGTTTTTCCAGTCGTCTGATTTTTTGAAATAACAACATATCTTTCTTACTTCGGCACAAACTATGTATGTAGGATTTCTGTTTGGCTTATGACTATCCTATCACTAGAACCTACTCAGTATTTCACAGTGAATATTTATTACAGGTTATTGTCATGTCCAAGACCCAAATTTTTCAAACCGAAACCGGCCATAAGGGCAAGAGCAATGTTATGTCCAGTAGTGTCAAAACATTTCTATAATGTCAAAAGCAGCGATGTGGATCCTACGGATGTCAGGCACGATGCAAGGTAAGATTTTTTGGGATTTTCTTCTTATTGTTGATTTTTTTAGTTACGCGGTTACAACACAACGTTGTATGTCTAGTCAAGACTAGATGCTCTAAATACATTTGACGGATGTGTTTCCCCACTTTACGGACGCCAGTGAAGTGTTACTCATGATCTGGTCTACATCAAATACATATTATTTTAAGTAAAATATAATTTTCTACAAAAAAGTATACTATACTTTTTTAACAAAAGGCTTTATTTTCTTGAAAAAAATGGGTTAAACTTAAAATATTTGGTGTATTTATTTTTAATAAAATGTGTAAGAAATCAGCATTTTGGGGATACTTAAGGGTACAGAGCTCTGCAAGGGTAGCAGCTAGGTAGCTCGAAGCTATCTCGTTCAATAGGCCTCCCTTTACATATTTTCTTAATTAATAAGTAATTTCTGAGTAAAAGGCTATTTATTAAAGGAAAAAATTATCAAAAATCCAAGATGTCGGCGCCATTTTGACAATGTTCCTGGAGGAAAATGGGTGGGGCTTTTATTAGGTTTAATAGTACCCTAAGGGCTGTTGATTCCGACTAGTCTTGGTTTTATGTTTACAGAAATGATTTATTTTTTTATCCCTACTCGGGCGCCATCTTGAATATTTTAAAACGCCAGAGTGGCATCAACCGGATCCTTAAAGTAGAGCCTTTGAGCTACCAGAATCAGCAATAAAATTGTCTATATACCTCAATTCCACGGGTTTGGTGCAGGAGTGTACAGATGCACTTCAAGAGTTGGCCGGAGTAAGAGAGGTGGAGCTCGTATGGGTCCCAGGCCACATGGGAGTCCCAGGAAACGAGAAAGCGGACGAACTGGCCAGGAGTGGATCCCGGCAGAAATGCGTCGTACCAGAGCCTTTCCTGGGACTCACAAGAGGGCAAATGAAGTCGGCCCTAACAGAGTAGGCCCAGAAAGAGATACAAAAGGAATGGACCAACACAGGAAACGCCAGACAGGCGAAGGAGTATGTGACAGGATACAGCAAGTCCCGTAGGGACTGGCTGCTCCCTAGAACACGAAGAGAGGTGGGCGTCATAGTGGGAGTCCTAACCGGACACTGCGTCCTACAAGGACACCTGGCGAAAATGAGAGTGAAGACCGACGCGACGTGCGAGCGATGCTGGGCCGAGGACGAGACCTCGGCGCACTTCCTCTCATCATGTGAAGCATATAAGAAGGCAAGAAGAGAGGTATTTGAAGAGGAAACCTTTGAGACGGAGGACTTTCTGAATCTGAGGTGGCCCGATATTCTGGCGTTTGTACAGAAGACGTGCAGATTCCTTAGCAAAGGAAGGACGCAGTAGGGAGGATGCCCGGGGGTTGGCGAAAAGGGCGTTTCATATGCCTAGACGCCAGGCCTAGAGCCTACCCCACACTACTACTACTACTACCTCAAATCCAACCTCTTTAAAAATCTTCCTCTATGATCGAGTTCTCAAACACGCATTTCGTTCTATTTCTTACTAGTTTCGATATGTTAATGTAAACTTGACTATTAGGACCGCATTATTTGTAATTTATGTCGCAGCTTTTCGTTCCTAATCTAAAAAACAGTTTTATATGGCAATATTATTGTTTCTATAACACCCTTAATATACTATTAATTGTTTACAGTTTTATGGGATTTAGACCAACTGTTTCTGCCAGATTTCCTGAAGCTGTCGCAATGCGATACCGAGTTATAAACATTGGTAGAGGATCAGCCAACGAAGTGGACTTGGAAAAATTTGGGTATTGCAATTATATTGCGCCGAAGCATGCCACGATCTTTTATGATGAGGTAAGTCGAAAGAAGTCTGGAATATTATATGTACGTACAGCCACTGCCTGTACGGCTCGTAAGGTAGTGCAACGGTGCCATGTCACTACCGTATTCTACAAAAACACGTTTTCCTTTTAATTTATATGAAATTCGGTGACCCTATGCAATGCAGTGGATCACACTCCGGCTCGATGCGACGGCGACGCGAACTGAAACCCAAAGCAGCGTTAAACACTCTGCCACTCTTCTTCAAATAGAGTTAGATTTTATCTGCAGCCTATATGAGCGCAACTCATAGGGCCAATGTTGGGCATTTTAGCGTTTTTTAAATAGGAAAAATTAAAGAAATTTTTTGCCACGCACAGGCCATCAGTTAGTCGTCTTACTCGCATTGTTTTTGTGCGTGGAGCATCGATGTTTTAATGTACGCCCATTACAATACATTTCAATTATTACACAGCAGAATTTTTTGATAAATTTTGAGTCATTTCATGGCGGAATTCGGGTGGACATGGGTAAGTTTTAAAACAAAAATAGAATTAGAAACCCCAAACATAGTAGTTATGTTTTATGATTTGTGGCTAAACATTTGGGCGCAACACAAACACATAAAATTCTGGCACCACCATGTTTGGTCGGGCAGTCAAATTGGAAATATTCAATTTTTGGGTGATTTTGATATAACTTGGCATGTTGTTTAAGGACTCCCTACGAAGTTAAGAAAAAACAGTGATTTGCTCGGCGTCGCATTATAGGTAGCGTCGCGACGCCCTAAAGGTGAAGATAGTAACCTACTTTTTGTCAAATATCTCAAAAACGGTAATTTGTAGGACAATTTTGTTTTCAGTTTTATGCAGCCAGTAGATGTATCTATCTACCGCTCTATAACAATCTCAACAAATATTTTGAGTTTTTTTATAAAAAATTTTAAAAATGAAATTTTCGCCAAAATTTTAATTTGTAATTTTTAAAATTTTTGGATTATTTGCTTCCCTCGAACACAGTTTAGTGGTGATTTTGATCTCGTATAATAATTATTGTATTTTTTGAGTTAGCCTATCACAATGTGCTTAAATTTATTTATTATCTTTACACGGAACCGCGCAAAAAAATACCAAAATTAGCAATAGCGCGTTTTGTTAAAAAATATAAAAAAATGCTCTTAAGATTTAATAATTTTTTTTAAGTACTACTACTAATTTTTTTATTCTTATTTCTTGTCTAAGTATTATTAGAACTTAACAAAGTTATTTAAAAAAATATTGCGATAAATGTAAAATAGACCGGGTGTATAATAAAAAAATTCAAACTTAAGTAATGCTATTTAAAAAAAACATTGGATTTAGGGCTCAATTTCACATCTCTTCATTTGTGTGCCTCGGATTTCTATATTTTCTGGGTGATTTTGATCCTCCAAAGGAATTAGTTATATAAAGAAACAAGCTTTCAAAAACTGTATAATTTTACAAAAATCGTGCCGGAGTTTTTATGCCAAACATACTTAAAAATAGCACTTTTTAAAAAATTGTCGAAATTCCCAAAAATACAACATTTACCTTAAATATCGTTTTACAAATGACAATATTATAATGTTTAAAATCATACAGCCATACCAAATTTAAAGAGAACCTTAATTCTCAAAAACGGAACCAAAATTTTTATATTAAGTAGGGGTGCCGACTACAAAAACTTTAATTATTTGCTGTCAAAATATTAATATGTTTTATGTCTCAAAATGCTTTGAATTTATATAGAACCTTAGATAACTGAAGCCCATAACAGGACCCACCATAGATATTTAGGCGCCCTGGGCGAAACAGTAAATTGGCGCGCCTATACTCATACTTCTAAATACATCTAATCCGGCTAAACTAGATGTACAATTTAGCGCCTTTAGAGCTCTGATTGCTCTCCCTTATGATTGGGCGCCCCTGAGCAGAAGCCCGGTTTGCCCGTGCATACTACGGGCCCTGCCCATAGACGTACTAAAGGGGTGGTAAAGTTACAAAAAATACAAATACCAAATAAATTACTGGCTGTTTTCTGCGGGGTTTGCAAGTACCTACAAATGTTTTCTATTTAGCTCTAGATCAGCGTGTACGTATATTTATTGTACTATATTAGTTCTAGGGTAAAAATATTATAAGAAGACAATTTTAGGAATGCTTTATATAGGCAGTAATTTTAAGGCTTTATTTGTAAAATGTTGGCATACCCATAATACCTGTAATCGTGAATTTGAAATTAAGCATCGCGGAGGCGTCATCATGTTTCCTCCCAATTTATTGGTCATCTGAGTTACTACTGATATACTTATCGACCTTAAGGAAATCCTACTCTATGCAATACCACCTGTAGAGTATTATTTCAAGTATCTCATAGTTATATGGCTTGTAATAAATAATAGAAGTAAGAAGTAATTAGAAATCTGATGGCTTGGAATAAATGTGTCAGAAACAATGCAACACATTGTGTCATTATCTTTTTGGTGCGTTCGTAGGGAAGAAAATCAGAATCTTTTAATAAAATTTCGCAACAAAACTTATTTAGGTTTCTTGGTAAGTTGCATTTTTTTATAAAATTACCGGTATTTTAAAAATGTCGCTAGCGGAGTTTATTATTTCATAAATATCTAAGTTAATAAGTATTTCTTTTCTATTTCGGTAATTATAAATTTTTGTTTTTTCTAACTAGAGAATGTTAAATTAGCAATTTTTTAATAAATTATCGTTTTATTGTACGCATTTGGCTGCCCTCATATAACAAAACCTTAGGTGACTGCGTCGTTGATGGCCTTACCCCCAGACAAAATAGTTTTTTGGATTATAATAAATTATCAAAGTTTAACAGAAAGTAAAAAAAATATTATTATATGGTAAAAATACACTTTCTTTGGAAATTAGCAAACAATCTATGAGCCTAAACATTTGGGATGGATTTCTTGTTTGCTTTTTTAATTATGCTTCCATTTCTTTGCTTATAAATTCCTTATTAATGAACTGCTTTTAATGAACAAAAAAGCATCATGGTTAACATCGATAGGGGGTGAAAATTACTCGCAACTAAAAACAGCGATCCTTCATAAAGAGACAAATATTATTAAGTCGCCCATCTTTGATTAAAAAATTGACGAAAGTTGCTATGGTGAGGCTCAAAGAGCAATCGATTCTCACTATGATACTTTTTATTTAATTGAAATCGGTTTAGTTTTAATGAATTTGTGAGGAAATGTAGACAGAATTAGGCAATCGTATAGTTTGTGAAACATCTTTGCTCTATCAATGGTTTAAATAAAAATTAATATTTCCCAAACTGCTAAGCCACTTTTAAGGATTTAAGTTTTGTTCTGTGCGGCTATTTATCGCTTTTTAACGAATTAAAAAAAAAACGAATAGTTTCTCGAAACATAAGAATAAACAAACCTCTTTGAAAGGTTAACTTTGATTCTGACCGCCATCTTGGATTTTAAGAAGGTGATAAATTTCGATAGGGACCTTTAAAGCGCAATTAATTTTTGCCTTAATACTTTATTTGAGGAAAATCGGTTTAGTAATAATTAATTTATTAAGAAATTAATGGAGACAGAATTGAAATCTGTACAATAAAGGTCAAAACAAAAATTTTTTTTGGAAATTAATAACAGTAATGACTTGTTTTTATGGGATTTCGTAGATTCTCTAAAAATAGCTATTTTTGGGGGCAAATGGCATGAAAACTTCAATATGGTTTTTGGAGATTTACACAAATTTTGAAAGCTTGTTCCTTGGGAAAGTAAATTCTTTTGGAGGAATAAAATCACCCGGGAAATATAAAAATCCCATGGACATGAATGAAGAGGTGCCAAAATTGACTCAAAATTCAAGGATTTTTAAAGTATCATTTCTTGTGTTTGGATTAAATTCCCAAACTCCCTGACTATTTTTTTTGAACTGCAATATATTTTTTAAAATTTTCTTTAAATTCTAAAATATGATAATAAAAGTTTCAGAAACAAATAGTTTAAAATAAAGTGTAGTAAAAAAATGTTTTTGTTATGAGCGAAATCCATGGATTTTATAAAAAAAACTGACTTGACCAAATTCAAAAATTTTTTGCATCATTTCCTGCGGATGAAAAATCCAAGTTATATTATATTCTTATAGGCAGACTCAAAAGGAACCTTAGTTTGCAACCAAACCCAAAATCACCCCTAAAACCACTGAACCGCTTCAGATAAACCAAAATTAAGGAAAAATACAAAAATGTAAATTTTGATAAAAACTAAATTTAACAATTTTTATTTAATGGAACTTAATCATGCTTCTAAAGTGTAATACCTTGTTAGAAAGGCTCACTCATTGTCTGTCTAAAAGTAAAATTAGAACTGTTCTATCTAATGTATTTATTTATTTAGGTATCAACAGCCAACTGACCAATTTACTTATCTAAGACACCTTACTTATCTAAGTCATTGTACAGTTATCACACTACATATTCAACATCTATCTAATCAGACACAAAGGGGTGGCGGAAGTTTTTTATTTATTGCAATAATGTAAAATTTAAAATTTTTGTATAGTTAACAATACTTATTACTGTTTATCATTTCTAGGTTTCTTTATCCTTACACTTAAAATAATATTAATAATTTAATTTAAAAAAAAGAAAAAACTAAGAAGTAAAGGTAGATCGCCGCCCTCCCTCTAAAAGTCGAACATATCCGTCCCGCACTACAAAAATTTTACAACTACTCTACATAAGTTTAACGGGGTTAACGCAATTTATTATCAACTAATTTCTTAAAATGAGTTAAATTTATTAAATCAATGTCAACATCTGAAGCATATAGGTTAAATAGGTGACATAAATGATATATTGGAGAACTTTTATAAAGGTTTGTTCTTGGGAATGCAAGATAAAAAAACTTTAGTGCTCCTGAAGTTGACACGATTGATAGCAAATGGAAGTTGTTCGAGAATATCTGGGCAGTCTATTTCTCCTTTTAGAACTTTAAACATCGTGCATAAAAAAATTTTTGTTCGTCTCTTATCTAAAGATACGAGCCGCCGCTGCGTACAGGGTGTATTCGTGTATTTCAAGAGAAATAGAAAAATCTTACACCCACTTGCCAGCCGCCAAGGTGTAAACCGCATATTGATATCACAAGCCGTTTTTAAGCTACAGAGGTTTTTGAAAAGTCTTAAGAGGGGGCCTAAACCTTTTTTCTATCTATCTCCCCTAGAAACACCTAAAACCCGCCAAAAACATAGCATTTGGGACACCCAATATATCGAAAGAGTTAATGCACAATCCATACAACCTAAACACAAGTCTTTAATAAAGAATATAATTTTTTTAAAAATTATAAATCACACATACAAGAAGCAATACGACATTTTATGTCCGTTGTAACGGGTGTGATGTTTTATATTAGTTTTCGATCCAAAATTAAAATAAATGGATCAATGACGGATCTGATACCTTCCTAGCTAGCCTAATTAGCCCACTTCAAGTGCAGCCAATGATATATCAGCCTTAAAAATAGTTTTTTTGTAAATATCTCAGAAACCAAAGCTCCTATGAAGTTTTTGGTTATAACACAAATTATGGAGCAAAATGTCGTCTACTATATTCACAAAAACCGCATATTGATTTAATGTCATTAGCATTAATGGATTTTGACCACTATTTTACCTGAACATTTTATGAAAATCATTTTAGCGGTTTAGGAGCTATCGTGTTACGGACAGAAATACACATACACACACATACAGACAGACATCACGACGATATTGCTAAGATAGGTCAAAATACACCCAAATAACACATTTTCAACGTTATCTAAAAAAAAAAAATTCGTCGAAAATAATACCTTCTCTAGCCATTGCTGCGCGGGCTAGAAGGTAAAAATATATGCAGAAAACAAATACACGCTGCCAGTGTCTTTTTTTGTCTTTAAATGGATCGCGTTGATACATTTTATGATTATTGATTCTTTGTTATTTTCTTAATTTTGGAATGTAACTGGTATTACGTTTCAATGTAACAATGTGTAATTATTTTATTTTTATAGTACACGAAAACGTACGAACTAATCAATTACTCGGCACATGGCACGTACGTCAACAACGTTCTTTACTCTAACAATGTGTGCGTAAAACGTCCAGGCCGCGACGTAAATGGCAACGCCGCCTCAACGTCGCCCAAGAACGCGAAAAAAGAAGGACAGGAGCCGCTAACGCCCGAAGAAAAAGCCGCTGTGGTGGAGGGTCGAGTAAGTTAGATTTTTTATTTTTTTTAAAGTTTAAATTTTTATTATTTTGGCATAATCACCAATTTAAAGCAATTTTTACTTTGAAAAGACATTTCTTGATCAGCTTCTGTTAAAAAATTGACAGCGTCAAAGAGAATTGAAATATCTTGAAAATATATTTAAAGTTTTGCTTAAATTACGGCATTTTCAAAAAGCCGCTGTATAATAAAAACTACGGGGTATAACAAAAGTCTGAATTCACCAGTTTTAACAACTCAAAAAATACTCTGCCAATATATGGGCCCCTAAGATCACACTAGGTACTATAGTTATAGTGTGTGTACGTGTGAGCTAATATAACTAAAAACTGAAATATATTTTATTCAACTCCAGACTAAATTACCTTTTGTTTGATACCACACAAGCCATGTTTTGACTTAAACTCAAATTTTTGAAATCTACCCCCACCCTTAAAAAAAACAAAAACTAAAATGTTTTTGTTAAACTCCGGACTCAATTACCTTTCGTTTGATATCACACACGCCATATTTTTACTTAAACTCTAATTTTTAAAATATACCCCCACCCTTTTTTTAAAATAAATTAAAATGTATTTTGTTTAACTGCAGACTCAGTTACCTTTCGTTTAATATCACACACGCCATATTTTCACATAAACTCTAATTTTGAAATCTACCCCCACCCTTTTATTTGGTTTGTGTTTGGTGGATTTGGTTCATTTTTAAATGGGACAATCTCGACCCAAGACCCAGCCTAGGTACCAAATTTCATTCAAATCGGCCAAGCGGTTTTTGAGTTATGTGCGTTGGTCGTTACAGACAGACAGACAGACATACATACAGACACACAGACAGACAGACAGACAGACGGCGCAACAAAAAAGTTTCAAAATCATCTGAAACGCAAAGATATATAAAAAATTTTGAAATCGGAGCAACTTTTTTTTTCTCGAAAAAATTGGGATCACCATAGCTCACACTACTATAGTATAGTATATGTATGTGTGTGAGCTAAAAGATGTAAGGCAAAATCCCCAAATCGCTTTGTTTATTAATACCGCTGTAGAAATTCGTAGTTGTATATTTTATGTTTTTTGCATATACAGCTCGAAAGTATTTTCCACGAACACTAATGCCCTTCTGCATGTTCTCAAACCACTTGTCAAAGCTGTAATTCCACTCGTTTGTTGGTACTCTCAAAATTGCATTCTTGAAGGCGTCAATTGTTTCCTCTGGCGACTGAAACCTTTGACCAGGCAGTCCATTCTTGATTTTCGGAAAAGTATTGACATCGTTGGAACTTAGGTCGGGACTGTATGGAGGATGGTCAAAACTTCGACGTTTTATTGGGTTAAAAATTCAATGGTTTTTTGTGCTTTGTGCGAACTTACATTGTCTGGGTGGAGGATGATTCATCGTTCGGGGTTCCAGAGGAATTGTTGCTACCTGACCTGCTTTTGAGACAAATGCCGCGACCATCTTTTTGGATACACTTTAAGAACGGATGACTTTTTGGCTTTTCTTCATCATGAAACACCCAAACAGACGACTGTCGTTTATTTTTGCGTTCATATGAGTAAATCCACGATTCACCACCACTGACAATGCCGTACACGTTTTTCGAGTTTTCTGCTTCAAAGCGATCTATGGTTTTCTGACACCAATTGACCCTAGCTTCTTGCTGTTCTTCGGTTAACAGATGCGGTATCCAGCAGGAAACTAATTTTCTTACTCCTAATTTTTCATGCAAAATTTTTTGAATTGAGGTTTTTGAAATCCCCAATGAAGCCTCAACTCGCGATGTTTTACATGTTGATCTTCCGTGATGAGCATGCGCACTGCATCGATGTTTTCCTAGGCACCTGGCCTTGGATTGTCGTTAAGGCGAATCCGTCCACGCTTGAAATCTACATACCTACGAGAACCTGTCGACTAAATGCCTGACGTTTTGAATTTAGGTTAGGTAAAAATTGATGTTAACGACATTCGAACAGTGTCGCCCTCTTTGTTCCTATAGGCAAAATATAAAAGACAGACCTCGTTTCTGTCGGTTTAATGTGAAAGTCGCCGCTTTATGTTCGCGCAAACCTTGTATACTCTGTGCCTACGCGCGTACTAACCTCAAGATGTGTTTCTGTGTCTGTAGCGCCGTTTAACGTCTTTCATTATTACTATTTGTGTTTTTTATATATAGATCAGGGAAGTAATCAACCGTAAACGACGATTATCGACAAAAACCGAAAACAGCAGTAATGGTGGCGATAGACGATCTACAGAAATCAAAATGGCTGCAGTAGAGTTTAGTGACAGGTAAATGATAGTCTTGATAGTTACATTCTATTGTAAACTTTTAGGCCATTTTTACATTTTTATCATCAGCTTCTAGTGAAGGGAAGGTATTAACATTGGTAAAAAAAGAGATGTTAAGATCCCTGCCCTCGACAAAGAGGAGTCACGCAAAATGAAGTCCTCTTAGAGAAAGAAAACTTGCCTCCTAAGGGGCACGTGCATCAGTTTGGTATATGGTATACGAACAAATCGGGGTTAGCGAAGAGGGCGCGCCGTGTGCCTAGTCGCTAGACCAAAAATGTTCTCCCCACCACTACTACTATTACTTTATACAAGGTAAAAATTCTGTTTGCAATAGAACATCAAATAAAATAGTAAAGAAATTAGATTTATATCTTAAAAACTAATACAGGTATTAATTTCTTTTAAAATACTAAAAAATAGTAATTAAATTTTACCCCAAAAATGAAAATTGAAAAAAGAAGATTCTATATGATTTTTGATCTTTTCTCATCTGGAGCTTTAAAATCCTTTTTTCCTTTACTTTTCACTTTAAAAAAATCTTTTGTATTTCGATCTTGTGGCAGATCTTGTGGCTGTACTTTTATTTTCCTTCGATTTTTGTGTTTCACTTTTAAAAAAATCTTTTGTATTTCGATCTTGTGGCAGATCTTGTGGCCTTACTTTTATTTTCCTTCGATTTTTGTTTGCCTACCCATAACAAACTTTTTTTATTTTTAGGGCCGACTGTTACTGTACCAATAACTTCGAAGACCTGAAAAAAGGGTGGGAAGGTTCCGCGCTGTTAAACCACGGATCTTTGCTCAAATTCGGCTGTATTAATTTTGTGTTTTCCATTGTGGAAAAAGAAGAGTTCAAGTACAAAAGTTGCTAATTAGGCTAGTTTAGTTTTTTTAATTTAATTTGTGACACAACTTTACAGATTTAGTTCTATCTATGGAATCTTATATAACATTATTTTATAAAGGTTGCTAAGCAATAAGTCCAAAATGTAGGTGAAGGTTTTAACTATTTTTTTTTAACCCTGAATACAATAATAATTAAATTGAAGAAATAGTCCATGTTGGGTGGAGGTAATTTATAAATCAAACAAGTTCAGTCGTTCTCCACTAATTTTATTATTACAACGACAGGTTTCGAGAGCATACGCTCTCATCTTTAGGTTGTACACTTGATGGAGTTAATCCATCACCATTGCCTACAGCTTGTAGGCTCAAAAAAATTTACAGCAGCATGTGCAATGAAGCAGCACAACAAATTACAGCAGCATGTGTAAGGAAGGGGTTAAATTAAATTAACTTGTGGAGAACGAAAAAAGAAAAAAAAGAAGAAAAAAAACTATCCCCCAATGTACATTCTCAAGATAACCCTCCCCCAACGGAAGGGATTTGTTTTTAATTTAATAAAATAAAGCATTTAAAAAATTGATTTTTTTTCACTTTTCTCTAAAATGTGCCACACCGTTACAGTGCATAAACGGAAAAGGATCAATCCCTTCCTTTGGGGGAGGGTTATCTTGAGAATGTACATTGGGGATAGTTTTTTTTTTGATTTTTTCGTTCTTCACAAGTTAATTTAATTTAACCTCTTCTTTAAACATGCTGCTGTAATTTGTTGTGCTGCTTCATTGCACATGCTGCTGTAAATTTTTTTGAGCCTACAAGCTGTAGGCAATGGCGATGGATTAACTCCATCAAGTGTACAACCTAAAGATGAGAGCGTATGCTCTCAAAACATGCCGTTGTAATAATAAAATTAGTGGAGAACGACTGAACTTGTTTGATTTACAATAATAATTGTTTTTAAAATTGTAGACTATTATTGTTTATTATATACCTTTCTTGAGGGGAGGGGCTCTTCTTTTATTATTAAAATTTTCAACTTCGACCCAAAACTTTAAAATAAATAAAAATATTCTTGAAGGTTTCAAAATAACTAACCTCTTTAGTTTTTAATCTTTTTAGTCTAAAATTCTCAAACGACGCGGTCTATATTTTGACCGACGGCAAAGTAAAAGCAAGCGCGGTAATAGTAGAGATAAATTATTGTAATATATTTTTGTATATTAACTTGAATTATTAACAAAAAGTGCATATTTTGTTCTCAGGGGGGGGGGGGCGGTTTCGGTTCGGTTCATTCGCGCGCTGGTATTTTTTATTATCAAAACTTAATTAAAACTCGCGTTTTTAGGTCGATTACCGCGATTCGAGAAAAATGTGTTGTAACAATTCTTTGTTAACTTGTTCCATTCAGGTTCTATAGATAAAATTTCTTCTGTATAGTTTGTAAATAAAAAGATTTTTATTTTTTTTAGGATAAAAAAATATTACTTTTTTTTAATTTCTATTTTTTCTTATGTATATTTAATTACTTAGAAAATAAAATCATGTGTATATTTTGAAGTCCTGTAAAAGTCTTAATATAGGGTTTCAATAAAGTATCATTTTTATTTAAATATATTTTTTATTGACAGACAATGCAAAATCAAAGAATAAATCTCATATATTTATCAAACTTGATCAGGATTTATCTGCTTATTTTTTTATAAATAATTTTAAACAGTTAAGGGCTTCTTTGAGATTATTCTCACTCACGACAAACTGCTGAAAGTTAGTTTTATCCTTAAATTTAATTTCAGATCTAAAAGCCCCAGAATCGATGTATTGCATGGTTAGAGTCATAGTTTGTTTACTATAGTTAGACTAGAGTAGGTAGGGTAGAGTGTTTTTTCTTTTTAAATTAGCCCCCATCCCTTTGTTCGTGCAACTTTTAAATTTCTAAGTCATATTTTGCACCAAACTCGCATATTTAAAAAAGCACAAGAAAGACGCCATCTACAGAACATGAATCTGCGCGAGAAGGCTGAGCCAGAAAGTATCAATCTATCGAAAAACACCATGGGGTTAAAATTCTATGGACCAAAAACTTAATAAAACAAAAAAAAATATTTCGTAAATTATAAAACTTTACAAAATTCTCTAGATTATAAGTGATATTCTAGTGTGGATCGACTGCAACGGCTGAGCTAGACAAGAGCTCCTCTGGACGATGAGAAACATATGTAAATGTCAGTCCTTGTTTTTTTTTAAACATTTTCATTTAGTTTCAGAAATTTTTGATAGATGAGTCTATAGTATGGCGGCCGTGAAATTTTTTGGAACTTATTTTCTTAGTCAGCAAACATTAATAGAATTGTTCAGTGAGCAGTTCTAAGAAAAAAGTCGAGGACCTTTTTTTTTAGTAATGTATACAGTGAAACCTCTCCTTACGGACACCTCTATTAGGCGGACAAATTTGTTGGAACCAAGCTTTTCCCTAGTTCTTTACATGTAAAATTCACTTCTATAACCGGACACTCTAATAACGGGACGCGGACAATTTTTTTGGTTAAAAAATTCTGAAACCTCCCCTTGGTTTTAACAAATTTGTCCGCCTAATAGAGGTGTCTGCAAAGAGAGGTTTCACATGTTTTTTAGTGAAAGCTATACTTAAGCTATTCATATAACAAATTTAGCTTGGAATTGATCAAGGAACAGTTTTATCGATGTTTGCTGACTAAAAAAAATTAGTTCCTAAAATCTTCACTCTCCCCTACTATTAGAGGAAATATTTGTTGTACTATTTCATGGGTTTGGCAGACATGAGATTATGAACTCGTCCAGGATCTGGTGTTTGTCAGACCCATGGAGGGACTTGATGTAACTTTTTTGTAGGTTGTTATTTATTGTAATATTCTATGATTTTTAACATTTTTATCTCGATTTTTATAAAAACGACTGTCGCGCTTGCAGTCCCGCGGCTCCACCTTCCCTCGACCTCCAAGTAATGCCAATACCCTTAAAACAGGGATCTCATTTCTCAGTTTATCTAAAGAAGTTCAACCGATTCAGTGATACTGAACAATTACTAAACGTGATAAGACATTTTCATTAGAATACAGGGTGCGCCACTTCACTATACCAACGATTTTTATGGAATGAACTTCCAGTAAATTGATCCGACCTTTAAGAAAAAATATTTTTCTGTCCGCCACCTTAAAATACAAGATGACGCACAGAATCAAACTTGACCCTTCAAAGAAGTTTTTTATTCTTATGTATTGATTTTTTTTACCATTTGTGATTATACTGCATGCCTTTCCTCATAAACTAATTTTTGCTTAACCAATTTCAAGGCTTCATGATGAAAATCGATTGCTCATTGAAGATCACAATCAAGATTTGCTGTCATTTTAAAATCCAAGATGAGGAAAAAATTAAACTTGACCCTTTATTTTAATGTTTCGACTTAAATAAAATTTTTTAGAAACGCTGTTTTTACCGCGTCCAACGAGGTTCCACTTACTAAAATCGGTTTAGCTGTTCCGGAAATGTTAATTTTTGCATTCATTTCCTCATAAATTCATTAATACTGAACCGATTTCTATGAAATCCATTGTTTTTTGAATATCAAAATTGAATTTTGCCGGATTTTAAAATTCACGACGGCGGACTAAATCGCAGCGTCCCTCTGTGAAGGGTCGCTATTTTTTGTGCTTTATGTTGCGAAGAATTTGAAACCCTTAAAGCAGTGGCGGCGCGTGGTGTAAAACTTTGGGAGTGCCCACCCAAAAAAATGCGATTTTTTTTTTCAGTGACACTACCAATTTTTGGGCCATCGAGTGAGCCATTATATCATTTAATTTTGAGCAAATAATTAAAAAAATAGATATTTAGTTAGATATTAGTTACCTATTATTATTGTTTCTATAAATAAATAATAATGTATCATACCTAGTTTTTGTATTTCACAAGCACTTTTTGTATTGAAAATGAAGGCGTTGGTCCTTTTTTGAATTAAATTTTTCATTAACCAATTCATTGAAGTTTGAAATTTCTTGAATCAGTTTTTCTCAATAAATAACGTTGGGAGGGCAGTTAATCTATTCTCACCCATTGTGGTAAAGAAGAAAGTTTAATTGTCTTTAAATACTGCATACTAATGCTACGCACCATCAGATGACGAAAGAGTAGCTACAAAACAAATGTTGTTTGATTAACTTGATGAGACTATCACAAAAATCGGTAATACCAGAGAAATAATTATGCTTGGCGATTTTAATAGCCGAACTGGTAGGCAAACCCAGAGCAAAGTGATAGGACCATTTGGAGAGGAAGTAACAAATCATAATGACTTAAGACTGATGCAATTGTGTGAAACCCACAACCTTAAACATAAGGATATTCATCGTTATACCTGGATTCAGCCAAGAAGAAATCTTAAATCAATCATTGATTATGCTATAGGTGGACAACACTTGCAATTAAAGTGGTATGATGTGCGAGCACTTCCTGGTGTTAACTGTGGATCTGACCACCATCTGGTAAAAGCAAAAATTTTATTCCCTTTAAGAAAAACAAATAAGGACGAAAGTATTAGAGAAAATGAAAACCTAGAATGCATCGAAGACAATCAAAAATACAACTTTAGACGTCTAGAAATCGAAAGTACTCAAAGATTGTATCAGAACCGATTAGATGAAAAATTAATAAACACAAATCACTCATTTGAAGGGATATATACAAACATAATAAAAAGCTTGAAGGAAGCAAGCAACGAAGCTGTTGGATACCAAGATAATAGAAATACCAGGAAGATGTGGTGGACGGACAAAATACAGGAAATGGTCAAAGAGAAAAAACCCACATATTTGAAATGGCTCAGTACTAAAGAGCAAGAAGACTTAGAAATCTACAGGGAAACCAGAAGACAGCTAAGAAATTTGATGCGCACAGACAAAAATGAAATGTTCGAGCGCAAGTGCCACGACGACAAAAAACTCAACAAAAGAAAAAGTAAACATCCAGATAATCAAACCAGAACAATGGACTGCTGCAGGAGACGAGACCCGAATATCTGGCAGCCTCTCCGAGGAGAGACATAGAAGTACACGGAGAGGAAGTAATCATCGAAAAAGAAATGATAAAGAATAATAAATTAAAAAGCTTAAATCCGGAAAAGCTAGCGGACCTGGGGGAATATACGCTGAAATGCTCAAGTATGGATCAGAGAAACTACTCGAAAATCTCACATATATTATTAATCAATGCATAAACGGACATCCAGTACTTAATGATTGGAAAATTGCATTCATATCCTCAATACATAAAAAAGGAAACAAGCTGGATTGCAACAATTACAGAGGAATTTCAGTAACCAGTACTCTAAGTAGATTGTACGGTAGGATTTTTAGAGATCTAATAAAGAATGATTTTCATGAACAAGAAGAAGAAGAAGAGCAAAGTGGGTTTCGCGCAGGCAGATCTTGTCGTGATAATGTTTTTTGTCTTAAACAAGTAATTGAAAAAAGGAGCGCCAGAAATATAGAGACTCATGTTACATTTGTGGACCTACAAAAAGCATATGATACCGTTCCAGTAGAAAAATTATGGACAGTGTTAGAGCAAACTAATATCAATCATACATACGTAAAAGCGATAAAAAAACTATACAAAGGGACAAAATCTAAAATTAAAATTGGAAATCGACTTTCAAAAGAATTCCTGGTAACAAAAGGCTTAAGACAAGGATGTTGTATCTCTCCAACTCTTTTTAAAATATATATCGCAGTAGCTCTAAAAAACTGGAAACGTAAAGTTCACGGCATGGGAATACAACTTAGCGACCGATTTACCATATACACACTTCAGTTTGCTGACGACCAAGTAATTGTGGCTAATGATAAAGAAGACATGGAGTATATGATGAGAAAGTTAACAGAAGAATACCAAAAGTGGGGATTAACAGTGAAAGTGGACAAGACACAGTACTTATGTATTGGAAACGAATCCAGTGAGTTAGTACTAGAAAATGGACAAACAATATCTCCATGCAATGAGTATGTATACTTGGGTGTCACATTTGATAAGACAGGAAGAGACTGTAGAGAATTGGAAAAAAGAATAGTAAAAGCAAAAAAAGTTATTGGATGTCTTAACAGTATTTTATGGAGCAGAGAGATAAAAAAGAATGTAAAATTTAACATATATGAAATAATGGTCAAAAGCACGTTGTTGTATGGAATAGAGACTTGTCGCGTAACAGAAAAATACAAAACAAAAATGGAAAGTGTCGAAATAGATGCAATAAGAAGATCAATGAGAATATCTAGAATAGATCACATAAGAAATGAAATCATAAAAGAAAGAATGGGAATCGAGGGAAGCATAACGGATGACATTACTAAAAGGCAACTGATATGGTACGGCCATGTACAACGGATGAACGACGAAAGATTACCAAAGCAGGTCCTAGAATGGCAACCAATAGGGCGCAGAAAAAGAGAGCGTCCTAAACTAGAATGGCAACAATCAATCCAAAGATCAATGAGTCAAAAAAATCTGACAGAGGATGATTGTCAGGACCGAAGGAGGTGGAGAATCGGCGTCGGACAACGTAGAAAAACGTTCTAAACCAACATAGTAGTAGTACACTAATGCTATCAGAATTAGAAACTGCCGCCATTCTCGTAACTACGAAATCGTCAAAATCAAAATTATACGGCCCGACCTATAAGGCCAAGTCCCAGTGCACTAATTTAAAGTGGCACATAAGATGCTGTAGCAACCAATGCTAACTGTTGACGCGGGAGGCATCACGGGGGTGCGAACGGCATCGATCCTCGCAATTTCTGCATAAGATCACAACCGAAGTAAGTCCCAGATTCTATGTACACTATAAAATTCTATAGGAACATGTCGTCCTCTCTTTTTATATTTCGTAATTAGAATGCGACATAACATCTACGGTGCATATAATTTGGTTCCAGTAAAGCGCGGCGCGAGCCGGCCTACGCATCCATCATGCACCGCTTCCTGGTTTGAACACGAATACAAACACATACATGCCGGGTATTAATTTCTAGTTCGTATTCAAGTCTTTGATGAATTCCTTTTGGGGTTTATTGATACTGTATTTTGAAATTATTAATTAAAAAATGATCAAATTTTAATTTTTTTTTAACGAAAATTTGGAAGGGCACGTGCATGTGCACCTGAAGGAACCGCCACTGCAAGATAGCGGAAATTTTTGATCGTGACCTTTGTAAGCCATCGTTACCAAATGCTTTGTATTTCCCTAAAATCTGTTCCGTAATAATGATTTTTAATGGAAAGATGCAAACGTCTAAAATGCAAACAATTGTTAAAACAAACAATAATATCGTGGGAAAAAAACGATTCATACTGAAGGACAAAGCAGATTTAGTGCACCATATTGGATATCAAGACGGCTGCAAATTTCGATATAGATTTTTCAAGAACCGATTTTCACCATGATGCTTTTTATTTCATTAAAATCGGTGCAGTAATAAAGAAATTATGAGGACAATGGAGACAGAATTGACAAGGCAAAAGGGAAAACTTCTTTATTCTGCATTATAAACGCAGCTTCAATAAACTTTTGTTTAATGGTAGTTTAAAACTAAATGCTCTACAACATATCAAAAAATAGGCGCAGTCTACAGAGTCCCAATACTTTTTGCGTTATCCTTTCTTTTAGTTTTTCACATTTCTGTCTAATTTGATTGGGGTATGGCATGACCGCCTAACATTCGCAAATGGATTTGTTTTGAAACACATAACCACACATTTTCAAATTATACGGACCATGATAAAAAACCAAAATTTCAGTAAATTTCTTCAAATTATACGTGAACTAAACACCGTAAGCTGTTTTAACGTAACCGTCAACGTAAGACGTAACGCCAGTAGTAAGGTACGTACCTATGAAATTTTCTAGTTTTTTGTTTTTATATAATATGTAGGTATATATTAGAGTGCTGCAAATTTCAAATTGTTGACTGTTTTCTTTTGATATAAAAAAACGTATCATAGTATTGAATATTAAATCCTTTTAAAATATATTAATATGTTGTTGTCTCTCTCACTCTCACAGTACACGGACCGCAAAGCGGCTCACTCTTATATAAATCCACCCAAAGAGGTCTTTTTCATTTATAATGTAGGCAATTACCCCAGTCAAATTAGACTATGCAACGTATGAAAAAGCATCTGGCGGCCAAGATGCGGCCCCCTTGATAGTGATGCATGGTCTTTTTGGATCCAAAACCAATTGGAGTAGCCTTTGCAAAGCGTACCAACAGAAGACGGACCCGCCCAGGAAAATTATTGCTTTGGGTAGGTACTTCAGAATATGTTTGACTGATATATAGGCTGACAACTCCTATATGTAACTATAAAAGTTTAAATGACAAAAAGCACTTCTTTATTGCTTCAGTGCTAATTCATCATAATAATAATAATACATACATAATAATAGTTATAAACTGATCAACTGCATTAGTTTTAAACAAAGTCTGTCAGAAAAATAAACTGTATCAGTACCATTACAACACCACAACAAATTGATGAAGAAATTGAGTACTGTATTACAAATATTCAGCAAGAAGCTTAGAAAAACAGTCCCTAGTCCTTTTTAAGAAGGATAGCACTAAAGCGGTGATCCTCATAATAAAATATATCAGCAACCAGCGGCGCTTTGCTAGAAGTCATGGGGTCTCGGGGTAAACAATTTTTTGGAGGCCCTCATAAGTCAATAAGAATATTAAATGATTGTCAACAAAAATTTGTCTTGCTTTTCAATTGGAAAAATCATTCATTTCATCATCATATTTTAAAGCTAGCTATTTTATAAACCCTATGAATATAAAATATACATTTACAGTGACGGATTCAGTATGTCCGGATAGGAGGGACCAAGAAGGCAGTAAAAACAAAAAAAATTACCGAAAATTTTAATAAAAGTTAAGTAATTTTTGTAAAAAAACTCAAAGATTGTTGAAGGTAAAATTTAGTTTAACAAGTTTTTTGTTACATTTAAGTTTCGAATTTTTTACTACTACAACTACAATGTCGGTTTAGAACGTTTTTCTACCTTGTCCGACGCCTATTCTCCACCTTCTTCGATCCTGACAATCATCTTTTGTCGGGTTTTTTTGACTCATTAATCTTTGGATTGACTTTTGCCATTCCAGTTTAGGACGCCCTCTTTTTCTGCGCTCTATTGATTGCCAATCTAGGACCCGTTTTTGATCTTTCGTCGTACATGGCGGTACCATATGAGTTGTCTTTTATTGATGTCATTCGATAAGCTTCCTTGGATTCCCATTTTTTTTATGATCTCATTTCTTATATGATCTGTTCTAGATTCTTAACGAATTTAGTGCCGCTTAAAAAATATGTTTTTACTAGGACCGCTGGGGCCTCTTTTACGCCGGGGCCCCGGACACTGCCCTAGTTTGCCTAGCGATATCTACGCCACTGTCAACAAGATGCAGCAGCGAGATATTTTAAAAATAAAAAATGAATTCATTAACAGTTTTTAAGAACTTATAGGTGACAAAAAAACCGACTGTTCTCTTTGGGAAGCAACCAAACGTTTTAAAAGATAAATTATCCAAATTCCACCCAAACGAAAATCAAACGACCAGTGGGCAATGAGTAACAAAGAAAATGCAGAAGTTTTTGTAAGCCATTGAAAAAAACATTTCAGTCTCATGAAGCATCAGACAAAAACCTTAATTTTTGAATGGTCTTTGCAACCTGAGTCTTTAATGATATGGGTAAATTATAATAACTATGATATTATTACAACAACGCTACCAAAAACAGAATAATAGGTTTAGAAAATATGGGTCGTTTAACAAATTAAGGTTGGTTCCATACTGGAGTTTTCTAATATAATCAGACATTTCGGGTTCCTTGGATTTTTCCATGCTTGATTAATGACAGTAGTGCATATTTTGGTCCTTGGGTGATATGTCCTAGATACTGCACTTTTCTCCTTTTAAGTCATTCCTTTTCAATGTATAGTCTAAGAATTGTTGACCCATGACACCTAAGTATTCTTCTGTACACCCACATTTCAAAAGCTTCAGATTATTGTTTTTGCGGCATCCAAGCCGCGACTCCATAAAGCAGTATGGTCTTAAAAAATATGACAGGTGACAAACATGTTATGCTTTTGGTAGACTTAAGGAACCACGGCGATAGTCCTCATACAGAGAAACACGGATATCCTTTAATGGCTGACGATCTGAAATATTTTATGAAAAGCAATGGTATCGGCAAGGCAATAGTTATGGGCCATTCCATGGGAGGGCGGACCGCTATGTTGTTTGCTTTGAAACATGTAAGTATTGTCCAGCTTCAACTTTAGTTACAAGAAATTTATTCAGGAGTTTTGCTGTAGATTTATTTTATCGATACAACACGGAAAAAAGTAACAAATGTATGATGTATTTTGATGTTTCTTACACACAGTACACTATCTCCAGAACCGAGGTGAAGTTTGTTTAAACTTTTTTGAATGTATATGGGAATGCGGACTAAAAATCATTTTTCTTTTCCAGTATCACTTAGCGGATTTCAGCTAAACTTGGCAACACTGTTTATTGGTCCTTTAGTTACACTGCTGTTATATAATGAAACCTAACTGGTTGAAACAAGGTAGCCTAAAATTTTAAATTATTTTGGAGTATATGAGAATACGGGATTTTTGCCAAACTTGGCAACAATTTTCTTTGGTCTGTCAACTATATTTGGTACCACTATAAAAGGGTCGCCGATACCTAAGGGGTAGAAAAGGGGAGAAGTTAAGTTAAATATTTCATGCCACTATAAAAAGGTTGACTGATGCTAAGAAATAAAAAAGGGGTGAGGTTAATTAATTTTTTTTTGTTTTTATATGGGTATGGGTATATTTAGCAATAATGTTCACGGGTCCTTTAGCTATATTTGTTGGTAGATTGAAAATGGTCGGCTATAGCTAAGGGGTTGGAAAAAGGTGAAGTAATTTTAAACTCTTTTGGAGTGTAATTTCAAACGAAATAGTCTACTGAATGCCTTTAGTTTTTCTCAATATTCATATGTGCAGGGTGTGCAATCATAATTTCTTAAATATGATATTTTTTGCTTTCGAAGCACACTTTGGCAATATCGATATTTTTAATAGAGTTGCTTCCAGCTGATACAAAATTCATAGCCACGTAAGTCGCAGGCAGATGCAGATCAATTTGATATATCTTAAAGTATATTAATGTATCACCAAGAAAAGATCAAAACTACGAGGAGATATTTGGAGATTTTTTTAAAGCTCTATAAAGTAAAATCAATTTTAAGCAGATCAGATTAACAGCTTTGGTGATATGAAAAACCTAATGAAGAACATGATTATACAAGATTATTAAATTAACCTAATGGTAAACACGGTAGTAGTTAGGGGTAGATCTTATAAGATGTCTATCAGGAGAAATGAATCGACCTCTGCCTTTCGTAGATTTCAGGCACTCTCTGACCCGGAGGGTTAGCACCTGTCTAGGGTCCCTTTCCCAGGGATACGGAAGAAGACCACACCGGTATGAAAGGCGGAGAGGAAGGGCCTCGGTACGGCGAACATAGCGTAGGTGGCAACCCTTGTTTTTGGGGAGAATAAAAAAGAGAAAACACAGCAGCGTCTGACTCATAATGAGCGGCTGCAAATGGCGTCTTTTCCAGATTGGGCGGCTGAATATAAACTCACCAACACGCCTGGCAAGTTGTTTTAATGCCAATACCCCCCAATATGAAAAATCATGGCGAATTTAAAAACAAAAGGAATTGGTCCCCAGGTGGGAAGGAAACTCTCCGAATCCCACACCTCTGTGGTCTGCCTCACGGAATCTGGGGGAGGCAAAAATTCGCTTATGAGAAAAAGCATCCACCGCACAAAAACACAACAAAAACTAGTAAAACTAACAATAGGAACATATAACATTAGGTCAATGAACACCGACCGAAAAAATAGAAGAACTGGAGGAAGAACTGACAAGGATAAAATGGGACATTGTAGGCCTGTCAAAAACCCGACGAAAATCAGAAAATCGGATAAAACTGAACTAATCTACTATATCATAAAGGTAATGAAGATAATAGCAACTTCGGAGTAGGATTCATAATCAATAAAGCAATAAGTAAGCACATCCATACTATTAAAGGAATCTCAGATCGCGTTGCCTATCTTACACTCGAAATGAAAAGAACATCACTTAAAGTAATTCAGGTATATGCCCCCACCTCTACCTACGATGACGAGCATATTGAAGCATTCTACGGAGACATCTCAAAAGCCATTGAAGAAAACAAAACCCATCTGACACTAGTAATGGGAGAAATAATGCTAAATTAGGTAAGAGGATGAACATCGAAGAGACTAAGATAGGAGTTTTTGGATATGGAGAAAGGAATGAAATGGGCACAACCTTAATGAATTATCTAGAGGAAAAACAACTTTATGCAATGAACTCGTTCTATAGAAAGAAACCGCAACAAAAGTGTGTTCACTTATGGCTCAACCCTAATTGGAATAACGAAAAACGAAATTGATTACATACTGACTAGTGAGATAAAAATCGTTAGAGATGTAACAGTCCTAAACAGCTTTAAAACAGGCAGTGATCACAGGATGGTGAGAACAAAAATCTGCATTGATAGCAATTTCGAAATGAAAAGAAAAATAAATAATAACAATGAACAACTTGACATGAATAAACTTACACAAAATAAAGTTATATACAAAGAAAGGCTAAAGGAACAGCTACCCAAAACTTAGGATGCGAAAATGAAAATATAGATGAAATAAATGATACCCTGACAAGAGCTATGAACAAAGTAGGAAAAGACATCGCACAAAAAGATAAAAAGAGGGAAAATTGTATATCAGAAGAAATAAAGAGACTGATGGAAAAAAGGCAGACCCTCGAGAGAGAAGGAAAAAGAACATATATAGAATACACAGAAATAAATAAAACTATAAGAAAAATGATAAAATAAAATAAAAGAAAAAGGCAAGAAATTAAAGTTAAGAAAGTTATAGAGAATAACAGAAATATGAAATGTCTAAGGCCGACTCTAGGGACATATGAAATAAT
The DNA here is from genome assembly GCA_963576565.1 of Aspidapion aeneum. Lineage (NCBI taxonomy): Eukaryota > Metazoa > Arthropoda > Insecta > Coleoptera > Brentidae > Aspidapion > Aspidapion aeneum. The sequence goes on along the minus strand of OY755046.1, from coordinate 36,238,656 downwards.
TAAAATAAAGAAAACTAACGTTAAAGAGGATATCATAAATATCACAACTATTCTATACATAATTATACCAAACAAAAAGGAAACCATCACGAGAGATAAAACTTCAAGCAAAAATAAAAAACATAAACTCAGAGCTACAACCTGAAATAAGCAAAGCGGAAATAAAGAGAACATTAAAGAAAATGAAAAATAACAAATCACCTGGGAAAGATGGAGTAACGGCAGAAATGCTGAATAAAATACTGACCGAAAAAATAATCCCAAAGAACTGGAAAGAATCCATAATCATTATTCTACACAAGAAAGGCGATAGAGCAGACCTAAAAAACTATCGATGTAATTTATAAGCTTTTCACGAAAATATTAACAGATAGACTAACAACTAAATTTGACGGATAGCAATCAAAGGAACAGGCAGGTTTTAGAAAAGGTTTCAGTACAGTTGACCTCTTATTAACCATGAAAATCCTAATATAATGAGCCAACGAATATAACAATTCACTTTATATTGCGTTTATAGACTTCGAAAAAGCTTTTGATAGCATTGTATAGAATACAATACTTAATAGCCAATATATATAGCGAAGCAACAACATCAATTAAAATCCACGAAGGAACCAAGCCAATCCGCATAGGAAGAGGTGTCAGACAGGATGACACAATATCCCCTAAACTATTTATCCAGGCCCTAGAAGATGTTTTGAAAAACTTAGATTGGGAAGAAATAGGCATCAAGGTAAACGGACAATTCTTGAACCTCCAAGATATGCTGATGATATCGCCTTAATAACAGACAAGAAAGAAGAACTGATAAAAATGCTGGAAGAACTGGATAGAGCAGCTAAAAATATAGGCCTCAGTATGAACTACACTAAAACTAAAATCATAACAAACACAGATGAATATATTACGGTCAGAATAAACCAAAATAAAATAGGGCAAATTATTAAACTGAAAAAAGAAAACCAAACAGCTGAAATCAAGAGACGAGTAAGATTGGCCAGGGCAGTATTCGGTAAATTAAGAAATAAAAAAAATCCTCAGTACCTCAAAGCGAAAGTGTATAACTAATGTATCCTTCCTGTACTTACCTGATATGGATCCCAGACCTGGACACTTACAAAATCAAACATGGATAAGGTAACAAAAGCCCAAGGTTCAATGGAAAGACAAATGTTACATGTAAAGCTGACAGATAGAAAAAGTAAGGGATGTCAGAGGGGAAGTGGCAAAATTAAAATGGAATTTAGCCGGTCATAATATCAGACAGAAAGACGATCGATGGAACAAATGTATTGTAAACTGGAGACCTTGGGAAAATAAAAAAAGTAGGGAAAGACCCCAAATGAGATAGGCGGAAAAGAAACACCCGGGAGCAAGATGGATGAACACGGCGACAGACAGAGAAGAGTGGAAGCTATTTGGGGGAGGCCTATGTCCAAAGATGGATTAAAGAAGGCTAAATAGATAGATAGATAGATAGATAGAATGATAAACACGTAATACTGTCACTGCAAGAACGCGTATAATTCAGATGACAAATATGCAAATAAAATATCGCACGCGGAAATATCAAAATGAAGGGGCCAACGACATTTAACTAGGTAAAAACCACTTTTTATAGGAATTGTTGGACTAATATTCTTTAAAAAAAGTTTGAGGTTTATGAAGTCACAAATTGATTTATCTATTTTTGTCCACGAGACAATTCAATGTGCACTATATCGATTGAGTTGCTATAATATAATATTACAAAAAACTCTTTCACTAAATAAAGTTTATCTTTTATTTCAAAAATATCATAGAAAAACACACAGTAAACACTGAAAATGTCAAAACTAGCAAATAACTTCGCATCATGCATTTGAATGAACCTATGACGGCGAAACCACTACCACCAGTTTAGTTTCTCGGGTCAGTCTGAATACCCATACCAAAAAAATGGCCCATTTTTGCTTAAAAACATACCCAAAAATTGTTGTAATTGAACCTCGGGGTTCTTAATAATAATAATTAAATTAATATTACGCATTTCTAAACTACGATTTGTAGCCTTGCTATTGCCCATGGGAAATTTTGTCCAATTTAAACATTGTTCACCAAGATATCCTCTATAACACACTGGAATTCCAGCCAATTTAGTCGGTGGCTACTGTAGGGTATATACCCTGTATGTTGACATATTTGGATATAATATCCAAATATTTCAACAACAAGGACCGTACTTACAACAGGGACCCTACTGTACTAGGTTCACTGATTTTCCTAGCGCCAGGCTTCCTGGATGCAGTGACCCTACACCGTACTAACAGCCAGCGCCACCTAGACAATATTCGTGGTTACTTTGCATTATAAAAGGGATTCTGTTCTACTTCCCGCAGAAGAGCGCGATCTTCATCGGCAGTGCCGATTCTTGGTCTTTCAGAACCCCCCCTTCATTATAAAGTCTGGTCTACCCTCCATCTTCTGTTAATTCGGCATGGCGCGCTACTCTGCTAATGTTAAAATGATTAGCAACTAATTAATTATTAAATTAAAAATCAAGTTTTTGTGGCTAAGCGGGTAAAGGTTTTTGGTTTCTCTCGTATTTTTCCGTGGGTAGCTCGAAAGCTTAACCCTTTGGGGGTCCAAGATCTAATGGACACCTAATAAGTGTTGATACTTAACTGTTTCGCCCTTATGGGACTATTCAAAACACTACTTGGTCAAGTGACAACCTTGCTAAATTAAGTATACGGTTTTGTCTCTCACCTTACGTTTTTAGTAAAACAAATCATGTACTCTACAATACCAGAGAAACTAAAACAGCAGCAGGCAAGTAAAACTGCTATATCATCGATCGATGAAAATATCGATTGAAAGAGAGAATCCATTACGTGACCTATGACACACATTGTTTTTTAGGTCAGATCAACGCCGATTGCCTTTATTCCGCCACGTCGGCGTCGTGTCTGGCAACGGAGTTTAAAGCTAAATACTAAAAAACGTAAAATTACTTTAGTGCATCCATTATAATCCAGCATGTTGAGGCTTCGTGTATTTTTAGCCCGAATCTGTTCACAAACTAATAGTTGCGGACATATCCCCAATCGGGACGAGTCCCAGCCTTAGATCAATGCCGCCGATATTTGGCATTTTGCAGAGGGTTCAAATGCCAAAAGATGTGCCCATGTCAAAAGCTAGGACCATAGTGGATGCACAGCTTGCTAAGGACGGTTTGGACAACTCCGATTTAAGGCAGTTTTTCTTGACGAATCTAGTGCAAAATTCTGATAAAACGTAAGTTTTTAAAAATGCATATAATTACAACCACAGTATACTAATTATTTATAGTAAGGAAGAAAGACAAAAGCTTGCTTGACGGTCTTGTCTTAATACTGTTATACATACCCCCTGTATACATTAGTGCAGGAAACAAAGTTCGAGAGGCGCTGATTACAGAACGACACCACCGGTATAAAAATATTAATTGTAGACACATGTGCTGTCGCAATGTACATTATCCGCTACTCTCGGTATAGTTTGATTGGCAAGATACAAAGATTATAGATTATATATATTATTAAGATGGGCCTCAAAATTATATTATTATTATATACAGTGTGTCGAACGTACATAAGTTCGGGTAAGCAGTCCAAAGATGGTGCTACAAACATTTTCAAAAATCGCGCACGGGTGATATATTTAATTTTATTTAAATATACTAAGTGATTCAAAAATATATTTAATATAACTTAAAGATTATTTATATTCCATTATCTTTGGATTATATTAAAAATTATTTTAAATATTTTAGGAAATCATTTTGGTGAAATGAATCCAAAATGTCTCAACTACTACTTGTATTGAAAAGTCTTTATATTTTATATTTTAGATAATCATTTCAACGAAATACATAAAAAACAACCCAATAACTACACATTTATTTTTTATTTAGCTATGTTCAGTATTCCAGCAGTCAGGATTTTTTTTACTGTAATATATTTTTTATAATAAATCAATGTTAATTTAGGCACATGCTAGTCATTTTAAGCTAGGTTTACATTTAAAGAGTTTACTGGCGGAAAGTACTGGCAGCCACTTAACTAGCCAGCCCGTCAAGTCTTGGAAAGTACTTGCGGGACAGTAGCAAGTGCACTTTCTTGTAAAAATATAAACGTAGCTTAAGGAATGTTTAACAAAAGTATCTGACTGTCGGTATCTCAATCACAGTTTTTTTTTATTTAGTTCAATAATTTCAGCCTAATTTAAATATTTTATGAATATCATAACAAAAACATTTCATGTAAAAAAAAGCCAAGGACGCGAAAGTAGTATTTCGTAAAAAGAATTGAGATAAAAGTAAAGCCAAGTTCTCCAATACAAATTTCAAAATGAAAGGTTTTTACTACTTTGGAATTGTTTTTTAAACTGTGCTATTCCAGCCAAACTTCTTTATGTTCAATTTAGCACTGTGCCTATGAGTCATTTGCAGCCGTAATAGCCAAGTTTAGAAAAACATTTCCAAACTAGTAAGAACCTTTCATTTTGAAATTTGTATTGGAGAACTTTTTACGGAATACCACTTTCGCGTATTTGGCTTTTTTTTTCATGATATGTTTTTGTTATGATTTCACTCCTTTTTTAAAGGATTTGGATAATATTTAAGTTTTAAAGTAGTAAAATATGCGGAATATTGTTCAAAACTTTAGCAATACCTTTATATTTTCCTATGGTTTTATCATAGTTCCTATCTGCCTTCTAAAGCTCAGCTCTCTAGTGTTCCTGGAAGTAGACAATGTTATTTTTACATAACATTACATTTATAGGGGAGGAAAGTAAATTAAAATTTGGGTTTTTTAATTTTCTTTTATAGTTTTATCATAGTTCCTATCGGCCTTCTAAAGCTCAGCTCTCTAATGTTTCTGGAAGTGGAGAATGTTACTTTTACATAACTTTACATTTATAGAGGAGGTAAGTTAATTAAAATTTGGGGTTTTTTAATTTTCTTTTATAGTTTTATCATAGTTCCTATCGGCCTTCCAAAGCTCAGCTCTCTAGCGTTTCTGGAAGTGGGCAATGTTACTTTTACATAAATCTACATTTATAGGGGAGGGAAGCAAATTAAAATTTTGGGGTTTTTAAATGTTTTCCTATAGTTTTATCATATTTCCTATCAGTCTGCCAAAGCTCAGCTCTCTAGCTCCTCTGGAAGTGGGCAATGTTACTTTTACATAACTTTACATGTATGGGGGAGGGGAGTGAATTAGATCTTTGAGGTTTTTTGATTTTTAACAATCCAAGGGTTTGGTCACAATTTATATCAGTCTGCCAAATTTCAGCTTTGTAACATGTCTGAAAGTACAGAAAAATTTACATGATTTATACATGAGTGAGTGAGTGAGTGGCAATTTCAACGTATTTTTGAAATTTCGTAACTACTTTATGGAACTCCATGAAACTTGGAGGGATTGTTAACTCTATAAAGATCTATGACTGTACAAAGTTTGAGTTTCGTAGCTCATTCCGAGTTTTAGATAGGTCAAATATGGGCTTAAATGTTTCAAAAAAAGATGTACAGCAGTTTCCGCGCGAGCTTTTGTATAAGTCGATAGACGTTTTCATGTCCAACGGCATTATCCCATTTTTGGCGGAGCTGAAAGTAATTAAAGTGTTTTTCATAATAAATCTTTCTATAAAACAAGCTTATTTCACTGTATACATACTAAAGGCAATGCTTATATAAATATATATTTTTATTTACCTGAAAATATCTTGGGAAGCTATGAAAGAGTTTAATTTTGAAAGGACAATTGAGTACGCAACACGTTGAAGCCATTTTTAACTAAAGATCTTATTTAAAATACGCAATAAATTTAAAAAAGAAACATTTATGAATGACAGAAAAAAATTGACAAATAAAAAAAATTGATAAATTTGAAAAGTTTGACGGTATAAAAAAATTATACCGGGAGGAAGCGCGCTGTTGCTTCTTTTGCTATTTTTTCTGAAAAAAACTGTAAAAATTATGGAATTAGTGCCATCTCGGGAATGCTTACCGAACTATCAGTGTGCAGGCCGTGGGCAAGATAGATAAAAATATGACGGTGATGTAATTCCGCTAAATTATAGCCAATCAATCAGTATTTTGAACGTTTTAAAGGCGATCCGCCGCTTAAGAAATTTAAAAGAAAACAATGTTGTGTTCGTGGGTGCGAATACTATGTTACCAAGCGAAAATAAGTACTTATGTATAGTTTTAAATGTTTATATTATATATATTATATTTTGACAAACATAGATAATTTCACTATATTTATATACAGGATCCGGTATACTGATCTCCCACAATTAAAACGCCATTGTAAATGTTATTTAGATTTTATTTTATTTTTACTGAAACTGTATTCTATACCATATGTTTTTATTACAGAGTCCATGCGGCGGCCATTTTTTTCGATACACATTCGAAGCTGATTTCTGAGTTTATCTCGTGCAGTAATTTAAACACGATATTCCTGTAATTTCTAGGCGTATTGCTGCTTTCAATTCGTCAATGGTTCGGGAATAGTGTTTAGGTATCCCCAAAGGATCTGGAACTAAAGTATGTCTACCAAGTGCGAAGTGAGTACGAAAAGTTATTTGCGTCGTAATCACAGATTCGTTGCCTACTTTTAATAAATGTTTCGATAACGAAGGCACGATGGCAAGGAAATGGCAAGGCGCGAGCTACCAATTTACTACGCTAAGCTTCCCCTCTCTTCACGGATTCAGGCACAGTAGCTGTGCAAAATGTGGAAGATCACTATACCGGACCCTGTATAATTAAATGAACAGCCAGCAATATCCCATTAACCAAATTGGAGCAAAGTTAATGTAGATAATATAGATATTTTCTAAGCACTAATAAAAAGGAATTTACTGCATAATATAACTCCAAGAACCCAATCTTTTTTTTAACTAGATAATTAGCCTCTCAAGGAAATTTATGTACCTAAATCAAAGGGCAACGAATTTTTAAACCTTAGATTCAATAAAAAATCAACTTTCCTTTTTTTATTGCTAGTAGTCATTAATAAACAAATGAGTTAATATTTAATTGACCAGTAGAATGAGTTTTTTGGTGTTAAAATTTAATTTGATAAGAACAATTCAAAACACCATATTATAAGATGTAATAGCTTGATTAAAGAATGTTTGCATTGATGGCTATGAGCATCCGGTATACAATAATTTGAAAAGCCACCCTGTAGCTTAAAGATAAACTGCGCAAGCGTTATATTGTTTCAAATCCCCCTGGAAATGTTTAGTACCAGAGCACAACGTACTAAGGATACTCATCGTAAAGGCAAAAGCTTGCTTGACGATGAGTGACCTTACAACGTACAAAGCACAATGCACTGTTTTAGCCTAATGTAACCTCCGTTTTGTAAGATCCATTTTGTTACATTCGCTGCGCACTATTTTAGTTTACTATTAAAAAAATACACTTAAACCGGTCGAGGTCAAGTCAATAGATTTAGTACTAAGACGCTGGTGTAAGTGCTAAGTGTTAAGATCTTGGTGAATACTAGTGTAAGTTTTTTTAGTTTATTTAGAAGAAATTCGGAGATAAAAAGTAACACACCGCAGGACATATGATGCAGTTTCATTCCTAAAATGCGGGATAAACAATGCACTGTTTTACCCTAATGTAACCTCCGTTTTGTAATATCCCTTTTGTTACATTCGCTGCGCACTATTTTAGTTATTACTAAAAAAATACACTTAAACCGGTCGAGGTCAAGTCAATATATTTTGTACTTAGACCCTGGTGTCAGTGCTAAGTTTTAAAATCTTAGTGAATACTAGTGTAAGTTTTTTTAGTTCATTTAGAAGAAATTCGGAGATAAAAAGTAACACACCGCAGGACATATGATGCAGTTTCATCCCTAAAATGCGGGATAAACAATGCACTGTTTTACCCTAATGTAACCTCCGTTTTGTAAGATCCATTTTGTTACATTCACTGCGCACTATTTTAGTTTATTATTAACAAAAATACTCTTAAACCGGTCGAGGTCAAGTCTATAGATTTAGTACTTAGACCCTGGTGTCAATGCTAAGTTTTAAGATCTTAGTGAATACTAGTGTAAGTTTTTTTAGTTTATTTAGAAGAAATTCGGAGATAAAAAGTAACACAGTAATAGTTTCATCCCTAAAATGCGGGATAAACAATGCACTGTTTTACCCTAATGTAACCTCCGTTTTGTAAGCCTTTTGTTACATTCGCTGCGCACTATTTTGGTTATTATTAAAAAAATACACTTAAACCGGTCGAGGTCAAGTCAATAGATTTAGTACTTAGACCCTGGTGTCAGTGCTAAGTTCTAAGATCTTAGTGAATACTAGTGTAAGTTTTTTTAGTTCATTTAGAAGAAATTCGGAGATAAAAAGTAACACACCAGAGGACATATGATGCAGTTTCATCCCTAAAATGTGGGATAAACAATGCACTGTTTTACCCTAATGTAACCTCCGTTTTGTAAGATCCATTTTGTTACATTCGCCGCGCACTATTTTAGTTTATTATTAAAAAAATACATTTAAACCGGTCGAGGTCAAGTCTATAGATTTAGTACTTAGACCCTTGTGTAAGTGCTAAATATTAAGATCTTAGTAAATACTAGTGTGTAAGTTTTTTTAGTTCATTTAAAATAAATTCGAAGATAAAAAGTAAGACACCAAAGGACATATGATACAGTGTTAGCCCTAAAATGCGGGATAAACAATGCACTGTTTTACCCTAATGTAACCTCCGTTTTGTAAGATCCATTTTGTTACATTCGCTGCGCACTATTTTAGTTTACTATTAAAAAAATAGACTTAAACCGGTCGAGGTGTCAAGTCTATAGATTTAGTACTAAGCCGCTGGTGTAAGTGCTAAGTTTTAAGTTCTTAGTGAATACTGGTGTAAGTTTTTTCAATTTATTTAAAAGAAATTCGGAGATAAAAAGTAACATACCGAAGGACATATGATGCAGTGTCATCCCTAAAATGCAGGATAAACAATTAAGTGTTTTACCCTAATGTCACCTTCGTTTTTTAAGATTAGTTTTCTAACATTCGCTGCGCACTATTTTAGTTTACTATTAGATCCTTGGGCTGTATTCGTAAAAATATTTATTTTCATGCTATGTCAGATTAAATCATAATCTTTTTCCATAATAAAATTAGCAGATATTTGGTATTAATAGGAAAACATGAACAAGCACTTCTATTTCGGGCGAAAATTTATGTTGCTCCCCAAACATACGAGATCTTTTATCTTTTGCATATAGGAACATAGAGGGCGACACTGATCGAATGTCGTTACTAACACAACCTCAATCTTGAAATAACATAAACGCCAGTGCAATACATATAGTTTTATAGCTACAGTGAATTTTCACCTTCCTAGCCCGCGTAGCAATGGCTAGAGGAGGTATTATTTTCGACGAAAAAATTGTTTTTCAGATAACGCCAAAAATGTGGATGTATTTTGACCTATCCTAGCAATATCGTCGTGATGTCTGTCTGTGTGTATATTATTTCTTTCCGTAACACGATAGCTCCTAAACCGCTGAACCGATTTTCATAAAATTTTCAGGTAAAATACTGTTCCACACTCTTACGAGCTGATTGGATTTTGGTCAAAATCCATTAATGCTAATAACAGTTTTTTGACAATTAAAAACTTTAAAAAATGCTAATTTTTTTACGGAGCATCGTATCAACACAGTGTTTTCGGAATATAGTAGACTATATTATGCTCAGTAATTCGTGTTGGAACCAAAAACTTCGTAGGAGCTTTAGTTTCTGAGATATTTACAAAAAACTGTTTTTAAGGGGCTAATATATTATCATGGCTTCACTTGAAGTGTGATAATAGGCTAGCTAGGAAGGTGTCAGATCCGTCATCTATCTATTTATTTTAAGTTAAAATATCAGTCGAAAAATGGAATTAAACCGAGAACATTTTTGGGCTATAATTTTTTACAACTTTCGAAGGAAATTATCTCAACAAGAATGCCTTGCCGAGTTGGTTTCTGTTTTCGAAATGAAGCACCACATCAGTCGACAGTTTCTCGCTAGGATGAGGAATTCAAGCGTGGACGGATTAGCCTTAGCGACGATCCAAGGCTAGGCGCACCAAAAACGGCTGCTACCCAGGAAAACATCGATGCTGTACGCATGCTCAGTCCTGAATTCAAAAAAATTTACATAAAGAATTAGGGGTAAGAAAATTAGTTTCCCGCTGGATACCGCATCTGTTAACCGAAGAACAGAAAGAAGCTGGGGTCAATTGGTGTCCAAAAACTCCGCTTTGAGGCCGTAACTCGAAAAACGTGTACAGCATTGTCAGTGGTGTTGAATCGTGGATTTACTCATATGAACCCGAAAATAAACGTCTGTTGTCTTTTTGGGTGGTCTAAGATGAAGAAAAGCCAACAAAAGTCATCTGTTCTCGAAGTGTATCCAAAAAGATTCCTCTGGAATATCAAAGTACTGTTACTGCTGATTGGTACATCACCACTTGTTTGCCGAAAGTCATCGCTCAGCTTCGAACAACGAACCCCGAATGACGAATGATCCTCCACCAAGACAATGAAATTTCCCACAAAGCACAAAAACCATTGAATTTTTAACCCAACAAAACCTCGAATTGTTTGACCACTCCCTATAGTCGACGCCTTCAAGAATGCAATTTTGACAGTACAAACAAACGAATTGAATTACAGCTCTGGTAACTGGTTTGAGGGTATGCAAAAGTGCATAAGTTTTCGTTGAGAATACTTCAAGAATCAATAAAGTGTTTTAAAGTTATCTACTGTTTTATTCCAGCTCTATATACAAAACTATAAGATAACAAAACGGTGCCCGAATAAAAGTAATAATAATAAAGTATTCTATGCGCTTTTATCAATTTCAAATCAATGTTAAACGTTGTTTATACCTACTTACGTATATTTGAGTTTATTTATAAGAATACCAAGTAAAACATAATAACGGTTGTGTCGGTTGTTTCTTTTTCTAAAAATCCGATCACCAAGTTAAAATAAAATACTGACAAGATCAGATTTTAAAAGAGTAGTAGTGATACGTTTAAGACCAACATACCACCACATGTATATAACGTATATAATAACGTCATGATTTTCATAGGTGAATAGTCTGGGGTGCGTTAACAGTTATCGCCGTGACGGCTGTGACAGGCCTTTAAATTGGGTGTTCAAAGTTTTCGCCAGGTAACTTTTGAAATCGTTCACAGTTCCGGTAAAGATTTGTCGGGCGAACAGCTGTTTAGCCTGCTAAATAGCTGGTGAAAATTCGTCGCGCCTGCGCAGTGTGCAAAAGTACAAAATCCTACTCTTTGTTTTTTTTCTTTGTGTGTTTTGTGGGTTTTATTTTAATAATTTGATTTACGTCTACCCATTCTCTTCTCCTCATTTCTTTAAAAAAACCATAACAAGGTTTAGCTATTCCATTCTCTCTCTTTGTTGTTTTGTATGTGAGCTACAAGAACTTAAGCGCATTTATTACGGTGCATCAATAGGTTACTGCCACGGGATCCGTTTTGGAGCACAGAGTTTTAGAGGTTAGGTAATCGCTCGCTGTCTGGTTAAAAAATCGTGAACGTGGATATTTCACCGTGCGTTCTCCCGTAAATTAACCTGAATAAAGACTAAAATTTTTGGTTGATAACTGTTAACGCACCCCCGGGGTGGTCTTTTTGACCATAGGCCAATAGTGTGAGTGGTTTTTTGACCTTGAAAAATTGTGTGCGTGAAAAAACAGTAGACTGTAATGAGAGCTAGTATTTAGTAGCTTTTATTCTCAATTATGCCTTCACACTTTTAGAGTAACAATACTTTTTAGATACAATTGGCGGCTGAACCTTCCAGTTCTAGAAAAGTTTTTTTACAAATTGGCAAGGTTTCCAATGATAAACATCGACCATCGATACCTCGACTTGCAGTACAATGGAAAAACATTATTTGTTGCTGGGTCAAATTCTGATTACGTCAAGTAAGTTTTGAACAAAAACAGTTTCCGTGCGTTTAAGTAAAAATTATTCATTTCCGGCTATACCAGTTTTACATTTTGCACCATGTTTGTCCATTTGCTAAATAACCATATTGAAATTGATGGAGAACAGCTTCCAACAATACAGGATAAATATACCAGAACTGGCTCAATCTAAAAAGTTCATTAAAAAATCTGAAATTTCCTCTCAAGTTGCAAGTTAACCACCAGGATGGCAGGGCAAACAAAGTGATATCAACAGCCCTAATTAGGGAACAAGGGGTGGACGCAACTCTAGGAATGATATCCGACGTCATTCCCAACACGGTGTACAGCAGAAAGCTATACAACATTATCCTCCCGAAGAGGGAGGACTGGTTAAAGAACAGGACCAATTTTTCAAATAACGATAGCTTCTGGACCGAGCCGACGGATCCAAAATGCCATCAGGCGTTGGATCTGGAGTTGTAAGTCTCGGCCGATTGGCTCCTATATTTCAGGCCGAACTCGTAGCCATTGAACTGTGTGCCCGGAGGATCACTGACTAGGAATGGACCAACAGGACAATGAAACTATTCGACAGTCAAATCACCAGAGCATTCTAGGCACGAGGGAAATGAGGCCGCAGACTAAACAGCGAGGGAAGCGGTGTTCATCGAATTTTTCGGCCCCGAACCAGCCCTGCTGCTAAATCAAGCAAATTAAAACGAAAGGAGAACAGCTTCCAATACTGGATAAATATACCCGAAGTAGCGCACTCTAAAGAGTTTATTAAAGGACCTCGTAGAAAGAGAGCCAGGAACATCATTGGACTTACCCGATAGGAAATTCCAACATTGACTGGTGTTTTCACGGGTGAGTGTCAACTATGAGACTCTGTAGGGAGGATGACGAAACAGTCAGACATATACTGTGGGAATGTTCGGCTATTATACGTTTACGTCAGAACACTTTCGGTACACCTTAGATTATTTCAGAAGATCTGAACAGTGCCGCACCCAAACTGATACCCAAACGTTTTGGAGGACTTGGCATAGAGTGGTGAGAAACCACTCAAAAGTGAGCTACAACAGACCCACTGGTGATCGCAGTGGAAGGACTGCAAGGCCCACTCACATATAAATCATCATCATAAAGACAAATAAAGCCGTCAGATACTAGATCAGATCCCCCCTTCCCCCTCTGATTACATCATCATAATTTTACACAAGGGTATCAAAAAAATATATATTAAGGGCGGTATTTAAAACTCTCTTCTACAAATAATGTCCCAACAGTTTCTTTCGTGGTCCATGTCCATAGACGTGATTTTCTTAACATATACGGTTTCCACATTGATTTGTAGCATTTTTTGGGAGCTTTGCAACGATGTATCACAATATTGACACCGGTAATGGAGATATTTCTATTTTTCTAAATATATATTTTTACACCCAGGACGTTATCACGGGAGGGGAAACTTAACATTATTTATAACATTTTCGACAGCTTTCTAACTATTCATCACACCAATCAATTATGCCACTCGTTTGTGTCTTCAACTTGCTTCTAGCTTACTCTATAAATCAATTTTTAGGCAAGAAGATTTATCAAGCATTAAAGTCCTTTTTCCAAAAGCGGAACTGAAATTTATAGAAGGTGCTGGTCATTGGCTACACGCGGAGAAATCGATGGAATTTTTAAAGATTACTTTAGATTTTATAAATGAAACGTGATTATCTACATATATCTAACACAAAGATATATATTTAAATTTTCTAAGAAAATAACTTTATGTAAAAATTGTACATAAAAACGATTTCAAAATTATATAAATATTTGGTATTAAGTATATGACGTTTCCTCGAATTTACAGGGTGTTAATAAAGTATGTCGCCAAACTTTACAGCATTATTCTTTGAGTGTGTGTACCCTGCTAAATGACATTAAAACGTAAAATAGTCACTATTTTACATTATTAATTTTATAAGAGTTTTATGTAATTTCTGAATAGCAATCGAAGATAGAAATTATCTTTTTTTTGCCTTTTTTTACCAAAAACGGTTAGAGACTTACTGCAAACAATGATTACCCCATCCCTAGATATGCAACCCAACAAACTTAATAATAGAAGCGGACAGATGGCTTTGCCGTATATTTATGTAATTCCAATAATTAGGGTCACTGCATCACGAAGACGTAGTGTCTTCTTTGGGTAGCGACACGACAGCTAAATATTTTTGGTTATATGACGAATCTGACACTGTCACGAGCGTAGCTTTTTTTGTATTTAAAAAAATAAAATGGTTTACAAATGTTACGTAAATAACTGTCCGTCACACTCGGTATATATATTTAGACAGTCCAAATAAACAAACCATTCAAATAATGCTTTTCAGATTGTCGAATAAAAACGATGTTTTTTATGATTTCAATATTTACCCACATAGCGCAAGAAACCAAAAATTATTTGATATGTTTTATAAAATATAGAACTTGTATATATTGTTGGATTTATTCTAGGGCATAAAAGTGTACGTTTAATCCCTTTTTTCATGGACTTAGGTGATTAAAAGTAATTTCTTTAAAACTATAAAGGAAAAATTATAGGTTTTTTGGATCATTTTATTTTATTAATATACAAAAAACAAAAAGCTATCATAATACACGATAACGGTTATTCTGTTGCTTCCAGCTTGGCAGAAGTTACTGTACTTTGCTGATGACTTGGTTGGTTTCGATTATTATTGTGTCCTTTGGCATAGCCTTCATATAAAGGAAGCATTTAACTTTCTAGACTTCTCCAGGATAAAAAACAGGAATACCTTTTCGGTGAAATTTTTGACATTCTTTTTATTGCATCATTTTCGGTACTCTGAAAGCTGCTTTCTTTGGCCGCCTTTTCAATGTCCATCTCAAAGTAGGAATTATTATTTGGTCCCTCGATTGTTCAATCTTTAAGAAATTTAATTCAAACTTGTTCTTATTTAGTTTGTTATGAAATAAATATTATTTTTTGCACATTTTTTTCTATGTTTGTTAGCGTCTGACTGACTTTTGTTTAATATCTACCATAGCAACGCGCCCAAAGCTCACCAAAAAAATGAAAACTATCACTGCCCTCTGTATTATTATATACCGGGGGTTGACATGCTAAAACTAGAGTACCGGAGTAAGTGGTTTAATATTTATTTATTTTATGATTATTATTATTTTTAGTATATAAACATTGGCATTAAAGTCCCTTTTAATCACTTAACAAAGTATAGCAGTCCTTCCGGTCGGGCTTAAAAAATCTTGCCGCGGAATTAAAAGTAAACACAGCATATACCTACTATTATTTTATTACGGTGTCCAAACAAAAGCGGGCGGCGAAGAAAACGTCGAAAGAACAAAATGTCAAAGACACGAAAGGTCGAAAGTACAAAAGGTCGAAAACATAAGGTCGAAACTACAAAAGGTCGAAAATACAAAAGGTCGAAAGTACAAAAGGTCGAAAAACAGAAGGTCAAAACTTCAAAAGGTCAAAAATACACAAGGTCGAAAGTACAATAAAAGATCGAAAATAGAAAAGGTCGAAAGTACAAAAGGTCGAAAGTACAAAGGGTCGAAAATACAAAAGATCGAAAAACAAAAGATTGAAAAACAAAAAGTCCAAAATCGAAAGTAGCTATACTGTAATGATTGCAAAAAAAGGCTTTACTATAGACACAGAGGCGCACACACACACACACCTAACGCACATACACACAAACACATACACGCACACACACAGACGTCACGACGATATTGCGAAGATAAGTCAAAATACACCAAAATAAACACATTTTCGGCGTCATCTCAAAAACATTTTTTTCTTTGAAAGCAATACCTTTTCCAGCCATTATTGCACGGGCTAGGACGGTAAAAAAAATTCAACAATCCAAAAATTGAAGGTCTAAAAATTTTTTTTGTAGCATCTCTAGGTATTTTTGGGTAGCAACACGACGGGTCGCGGAACTTTGTTCGAAAACATTTCCCTCGAACGGAAAATTGTCAAAAACGGTTTATTCGAACGGAAATTTCTTTGAAACAAAAATTTGCCATCAATCGGTGTTTTCCTAACCTTTCTCAATTGATCGCAAACGTATTCTAACCGGTACAGACAATCTCTGACCTTTTTCCACCAAAACACTGTCTTCAAATCACAGGTTTGCTATCAATTGAGAAAGGTTAGAATAATAGAATAATAGAAAATATGTTTCGGTTAGGTTTCACACTCTCTACCCAGACAGCACAAGTACGTAAAAACTCGTACTAGGTACGTACATGGTACATCCAATTAAACGTAAAATGTACGTACTCTAGACGTACATGGTACTAACATGGGACATCAAATTAAAATAACAAAAGTGTAGAATTAAGACTAGGTACCACTAAAAACTATTCTGGCTTCCTAAACATTCCTACTTTAGAGTGATCGTCCGGGTTTACCTTAAGGCTCGAAGCCTTGATAGTTTTGAAGTTTGTTTTACTTGATTTAATATTTAAGTAATGTATCTCTAACAATGCCGTTAAATGTTATAATTTAAAGACACTGTATGTTATTTTAAAAACAAATAAAGAATATTTTTCAAAAAATCATGTTTTTGCACAAAGTCTACCTGATTGGAAGCACGGCAGAACCACAGAAATGACTTTAGAAACTATAAGAAATTTACAAAAGAGGCAAAATTTAGGGTAACCCCACAGAAATGATATTTTTTATGATTGTAGTTAAGTACTATAACTACTATTATATCTAAAAGTAAAAGTGTATGCAATAAATTGTTGTAGTATTTTTTGTATTAATTTATATTATAAAAATAAAAAGTTGGTCAAAAACTTAAAATATAAGTATGGTCTTTAATTTTTTTAAAAATATTTTACATACTGTAGGTACTCTACTAATTCTGAGATCGCTTTACACTTCTACAAAAATTGTAGGTACTCTAAAAATTCCGAGGTTAATTTACAATATTGTATAGAAATTGCGTGTAGGTACTCTAATTATTCCGAGGTAAGTTGACGAGTCGCCCATGGAAATTCCGAGGCAGGTCACGTGGGCTTGTCGCTACCCATGGAGACGCCAGGCTTCCAGGATGCAGTGACCCTACCAATAATGACATGGCAGAGCCATCTGTCCGCTGCTGTTATTAAGCTTGTTGGGTTATATATCTAAGAGTTGTCTAAAAATATCACCCTGTAGTTTTTTTCTAATATTTGGCATGCTTAATGTTGTATTCCTTGTAGTAAACATCTCAAAAGCTGCACGAGCTTTAAAGAAAAAACAAACAAAACATTTAAATTTTGACACCCTGTATCTCGAAAACTAATCATTTGCGGAACCATGTTTATTTAAAGTTTTTTTCTTAAAATCACTTAAAAAAATCATCCTCTAAAGTGTGGCAACATACTTCATGTTTCGTTCCAGATGAGATATAGGAACAGTCGTAAATCAAATCAAAAACAATGGTCTTAAAAATTGTTTAGCATCTAGTTGGCCGACATAAAAATATGTGATAATATAGTTTAAAGAATTATGAAGTAGACTGAATTCAGTACAATTATCATTTTTTAGTTGAAAACACAAAGAAAATTTTTGTAATTTAATATTTACTACTATCACGGTTTAGAACGTTTTTCTACGTTGTCCGACGCCTATTCTCCACCTCCTTCGATCATCTTCCGTCAGGTTTTTTTGACTCATTGATCTTTGGATTGACTGTTGCCATTCCAGTTTAGGACGCCCTCTTTTTCTGCGCCCTATTTGTTGCCATTCTAGGACCTGCTTTGGTAATCTTTCGTCGTTCATCCGTTGTACACGGCCGTACCATATCAGTTGCCTTTCTTTCTATTATGACCTCATTTCTTACATGATCTGCTCTAGATATTCTCATTGATCTTCTTATTGCATCCATTTCGACACTTTTCAATTTTGCTTTGTATTTTTCTGTAACGCGACAAGTCTCTATTCCATACAGCAGCGTGCTTTTCACCATTGTTTCATATATGTTAAATTTTCTTTCTTATCTCTCTGCTCCATAAAATACTGTTAAGACAACCAATTACCTTTTTTGCTTTTACTATTCTTTTTTCTAGTTCTTTACAGTCTGTTCCTGTCTTATCAAATGTGACGCCCAAGTATACATGCTCGTTGCATGGAGATATTGTTTGTCCATTGTCTAGTTCTAACTCACTTGATTCGTTTCCAATACATAAGTACTGTGTCTTTTCCACGTTCACTGTTAACCCCCACTTTTGGTATTCTTCCGTTAACTTTCTTATCATATACTCCATGTCTTCTTTACCATTAGCTACAATTACTTGGTCGTCAGCAAACTGTAGTGTGTATATGGTAAATCGGTCGTTAAGTTGTATTCCCATGCCGTGTACTTTACGTTTCCAGTTTTTTAGAGCTACTACGATATATATTTTAAAAAGAGTTGGAGAGATCAACATATTGATAAAAAGAGTTGGAGAGATACACACTCCTTTTCTCAGTTACTTGTTTAAGACAAAAAACATTATCACTACAAGATCTGCCTGCACGAAACCCACTTTGCTCTTCTTCTTGGTCATGAAAATAATTTAATATTTACCAAATGATATTCGTCATGGATTAAATCAAGCCGACAACCTTGCAAACATTAGGGAGTTTTAAATGAACCATGACAAATGACAAAAGGGGAAAACGTTTTAGGCTGTGGTTTTAGGAATGTTTAAACCACTGGGCACTATATTGCTAAAAGGAATTATGATTCCAAAAAAGCGGTACTAAGTCAACAAAAAAAGTTCGAGACGCGTTTCGATTCCAGTTTCCATAATAGGTTTAAACTTGAATTCGTAAGTTAATAATTTTTATTTGACTGTTAAATAAAATCGGATAATATGGCGACCATCACACTTCTTGAACTACTTTTTTATTTGTCACTTGGACCTACGTTTTAAGCATTCATTTTGCAACACTTTTACATGTAAAAGAAATGCTTAAAACATTGGCGCAAGTAGCCTCAATCTCAGAAGTCCTTTATTTAGAATTCTTCTTGTTAGACTTTTTACGAGCCATTTTTATTATAACATAGACTGATGCGCAACGATTATTAGATTATTGCAATTGTTTTAATCTATCTATATTAAGGGTATATTATTCCCTTTTATATACCAAATCCCACTAGGCACTGTACAATAACGTACGGAACCAATTTAGGGTTTCTATAAATTAAAATAAAATTTGTTTCTGCATATAACGCTCTCTTCTTTGGAAAGTGGAAAGGTCAAAAAACTTACCATTATCTGCAGTCAACATTCATCTTCAATATCCTTAGAAGTCACATCCTGTAAATAAAATATACAGTTAATAACTTTGTTAAATTTAACTATAAATTAACGCATATACATCTGTAATTCTGTAATAATTGCATTAATATCCAGAAGCTGTAAGTCAACTATAAATCTATAAAACAGTCTTCGGCGTTAAAAGCTTAATTGGAAAGAAGATCAATGATCAGAAGGTTAAAGCAGATATGAAAGACTACAAATCCGAAAACCTAAGTAAATATAAAGAAATCAAGAAATCAGAAGTCAACGATGCTTACAAAATCGCGCCGAGGCCGAGGGCTATGTTTCAACCACAGTTAAAGTCGTAGTTACAAATTCAGCTTATTTCAACAATTATGAAAGGCAAGCAATGAAAAATGTAGGTGCTATCACAGATTTAAAGTCCAAAAAATCATAACAAACTTACAACGTTTGCGCTAGCTTATGGGTTAGCCCCGGTTTTTGACCTTGATGGTGACAAATTTGTTATATATTAATTTTAGTATCAACGAAGCCTCATTTGTTAAAGAAGACTTCTGGTGAAGCCGATCTTAACTCATTTTGCTAAATAATTAAAAGGGTTTAAGAAAAGCCGCAAAGCTCGCCCAAAGAAGTTTGTGATTGAGTACACAAGCGAAAATAGAAATATATCCCTATTCGAAAATTACACGAACTAGAGAAGAAAACTTAGATACAGCCAAATGGGTTAGATTTGACTATATGTATGCTATGAGTGGTGCGAATGCCACCCATCCAACATGACTTGTCAGTCTATTGTGGCCCATCTCAACTTAAATGTCACCAATTGTTTGGTGAGATTTCCTCAAGGTCCTAAGGCTCTATCTGACCAGTTCCGAACAATGTCGCGCTAGTTATGTCATGCCATGCAGTAGCAAATTAAATGAAGTGGCGTCTCCCCCTCAACCCCACAGAACCTGCTGCCTGGTGTGTAATTTTTTCCCACTCAGTTCCTGTATTAGTTGATTCATGTACATATACGAAGGCCATCCCTGTTTAATTCCAGGAGTTGCTGTTGTCGGGCTTGTTTAGAAATGATTTGGAATGTTGCTGTCTCGAAGTTGCTTGCCAGTGCTGAAGCCCCTTTCTGACAACCCACTCTCCTATTTTTTTCGCAACTGTGGGTTTAGGTAAGCCGAATCAAAGCTACGATCCTACCATCGCAGATTCTGCTCTCACCCTGGCTAGTGTACCTGATTTTTAATTTTCCTTAACCACAGCATGGCTTGGCACCCAGACAAGTAAGGCCGTCTAAAGATATGGCGATGGATATCTATAATTTTGAACGTGTAAAAGAGTATAATATAATATCGAAATTAATAAAAATAACATAATAACTGCAAACAACAAAAGGCGACATTACTCAGCTTTCAAGCTGCTTTAGCTATCTTGTAAAACAAATGTAAACTGAGACATTTACAAGTGACTTGAATAACGAACTTGTAGTGTTTGAGGGTAAAATCCATGAAAAAGGACCACAACGGTAACGTAGGTATATGGAATCTTTAATTTGACAGGTACTCCATCGGCTCAAAAAAACTTAATTTAGACGCCATGCGCAGTAGTATTCTAAACGTAGAAGGTAAAGATGCCCTTTCCCGAAATTTAAGAAACATTATAATAAAGATCAGAGTAAAAGAACCAAAATAAAAAAGTGTTATCAGTTAAACATGCAGTACAAAAAGATTGTAAAGTCATCCTTTCTAAGAAACAACTCGGTAGTTTTTAAGGGTAGAAGCCAAGAAAAAGAACAGAAACATACCGGAAACTTTTAATTTGGCGGGTACGCCATCGACTTCAAAAGGCATTCTAAAAGTAAACGCTAGATGCAATTTTCCGAAATTCAATACTGTTACGGGTTCACAACGACAAATTAAAACTCGCAATTGTTGAAAACGATACGTCAATTTATTTCGACAAATTATGTACAAAAACACGCACCTAAACTTAGTAATAACTTGCTAATAATTCACTACTATAATCGGTCTATTAACTTCGTGTTAATCTCACGACCACTACCAGCACGCTATCTGTGACTGACTGACTGGTGCGCGACCCCGGCCCTATATATAGGATCGTCCATCTCTCTCGAACTTTCCGGCAGCCTTCGACGTCCGGAAAGTTCCCGCACTACCGCGACCGCAAGCCACAGACAACGCAACTAAAACCTAGACTAAGAATACAACCTTAAGATAAATCGACCTAATACTACACTAAACCTAAATAAATTCCAATTATAAAATTTAAATAACTTAAATTTGTAACACTATCCTCCTCTTCAGGTTTGATCGTCTCGATCAACATTTCCCAGGTAAGGTTTTAGTCTGTCTAGATGAACAACTTTCATCTTGGACTTCAGGCTTCTCTGGATTCGGTAGACTACATCATTAATTCTCTTAACAACTTTATAAGGTCCTTCCCATGGTGGTGTCAACTTAGGTGATCTTCCTTTCTAGCGTTGAGGATTGTATAGCCAGACTTGATCATTCTCTTTGAACCCTGAAGAGTTTGCTTTCAGGTCATATCTCGCTTTCATGCGGTCACTGGCTATTTCTATTCGCTCTCTAACCACTTCATGGATATCGTGCAGCTTTTGCCTTAAACGTTCGACATAGTCATTAACCTCTAAGTGTGCTTCTTCAGGT
Source organism: Aspidapion aeneum (assembly GCA_963576565.1). Lineage (NCBI taxonomy): Eukaryota > Metazoa > Arthropoda > Insecta > Coleoptera > Brentidae > Aspidapion > Aspidapion aeneum. The sequence goes on along the minus strand of OY755046.1, from coordinate 36,216,652 downwards.
GAACCAAACATGATATCACATGGTAAACGCAGTTCTCTACCAAACAGGATACTAGATGGAGTAGCTCCTGTCGTATTGTGAATGGCAGTTCTATAGGCCATCAAAAACAATGGAATATATTGGTCCCAATCTGTTTGGTGCTCATCAACAACTTTGCAAAGATGTTCCTCTATTGTTTTATTAAATCTTTCAACCATGCCATCTGACTGCGGATGCAAAGCAGTAGTCCGTGTTTTATGTATTCCTAAAAGGTCACAGAGATTCTGGAAGAGCTTTGATTCAAAGTTTCTTCCTTGATCTGAATGTAGTTCCAAAGGAATGCCAAATCGGCTGAAAACATCATTTACCAGAACTTCTGCAACTGTAGCGGCCTCTTGGTTAGGCAAAGCAAAAACTTCTGGCCATTTGCTAAAATAATCCATGACAACAAGGATGTATTTGTTGCCCTTTTTAGTTTCTGGAAATGGTCCGGCCACATCAATAGCAATGCGTTCGAATGGCAGACCTACGTTATATTGTTTCATTTGACCTCTGGACCTTGTTTTGGGACCTTGGCTGGCTGCACAAGTCGAACATCGGCGGCACCAGTTTTTCACATCTTGAAAGTAATTGACCCAATAAAATCGGTTTCGAATTTTGTCCATAGTTTTATTTATGCCTAGGTGCGCGCCTGATTTTCCACCATGGCATTCGGCCATTATATTGTCTACCATGCTCCTAGGAACCACTACTTGATTAATCACAGTAAGGCCATCGGCACTTTCCCAGGCACGTTTAAGGATGTTTTCTTCTACTATCAGTGAATCCCATTGTGCCCACAGTGATTTGAATATCACCCCTTGGTTTGCGATATCTTGCCATGATGGTCGTGGCTTGTTCTCTTCTTTCAATCGCAAGATAGGTCCTACATCTTTGTCGTTAAGTTGTGTGGTTCTAATCGAAGCCGACATCCATTCTTCATCTGGTTCTAACTTTATCTGGCGCACGTAGGTAATTCCTTCTTTCTGGTCAATTTTCCTGCAATGTTTACAATCCTCGGGGCAAGGTCTTGTGGACAATGCATCTGCATTATTATGCACCCTTCCTGCTCGGTGCTTAATTTGATAATGGTATTGTTGTAGCTTTTCTATCCATCTCGCGACTTGCCCCTCAGGTTGTTTCATTTTCATGAGCCACTGTAACGCAGCATGATCCGTTCTAATCAGAAACTCTTGTCCGTAGAGATATTTGTGAAAGAGATCTACGGATTTAACTATGGCTAGGAGCTCCTTTCTAGTAACACAATAATTTCTCTCTGGTTTGGATAGCTTCTTGCTGAAAAATTCGATGACCCGTTCTTCTCCATCTTGTACTTGGGAGAGTACTGCTCCTATGCCATCGTTGCTCGCATCAGTATCTAATATGAATTTTCCTTTTGGAATGGGATATGTGTTTCGGTTTCGCAAAAACCTCTTTTTCTTTTAATCTAATTTTTATTATTTTTTCAGAACATTTTATTTTTATTTTTTAAAACTCATATTTTGGGTTACAATTGGGTATAATTGGGTTGTAGTTTTACTCAATAGGTTAAGTTAAATTTAAAACTTACAAACTAGCTATAAACTATCAATTTGGCATAGTTTAATATTTAAATTCCAAACGCATTTAATAATATATTTCTAATTTTAATTCAATCCTCATATTACTACCGCCCTCTGCATATTTTAATTTAAATCGCGTTTTTTTTCTTTTTAATAAAATTAGAATTCTAAATTCTTTTTATTAGAAGTGATGCGATTTTCCTATAGAGGGCGAAGAAACACGCCGCAAAAAACAAGAGAACCTAAAAGTGGGTCGCCATACACACACGCTCTCGATCGGAATATTTTGAACGATCAACGCTTTTATAAAAAATGGTGAACTCTAAAAACCATTAAATTTCTCTAAAACTCCAAACATTGAAACTCGGGAGTGCTGGACCGCTATAGAAGACTTCTGGCGAATCTGGTGCACCAGTTGGAAGAGATCAAGACATCACCGGTAAGTCCCTCTCCTATAAGATCGCATCATTAATATTTTTCTATTATTTCGCTCTTAAATAGTCAACATATACCAATATTATTTTTATGTCTCAATTAAATTTCACTTCAGAAAGGTACGATTTCGCGTGCGTTCCTATACCCTTCAAATGAAAGCGAAGGACTTGTTTAAATACAGTCCACTAGGTAAACCACAATTTTTGAGCTATCGGAGTGAGACATATTTTTGATCACTTCGCCGGATTTTAATTTTTATTAGTTTAAAATTAAAAAATCATCCTTTCTAAAGTGAAACGCAGGTAATATTGGTAATAACATGAGGACTGTTTTTTACAAGAATTTTTAAATCTTAAAATATAAAAATATAAATTTATTTACTGCTCGTGTAGTAGGTAACGCCATATCAGTTTTTTTTATAAAATCCTTGGTCTCGACAGTAGGCTAACAAAAAAGGTTTATTCGGTTGTTTTGGATCACTGATCTGAGGTCACCTCGCTATAAAGATAAACGCATATATTTTCAGGAATTCTTTCAGTGGTATACTGAAAAAATTACTACGTTTATATCGCTTCTATAAATATTTTTAAAAAATTATAAAAATATTTTTAAATTACTTTCGCTTTTAAAATAGCTTTGATTTACAGTTTAATTTTAATAAACGCTTTTTATAAACGCTTTTTATAAACGCTTTTGATATTCGCTTTTAATATACGCTTTTATTATAATACAAAATGGCAGCTGAGAAAATCAAGAAAATTAAAGTTTTTCGAGATATGGAGGAATCCAATGTTAATGAAATTTTAGCAGTAGCCCTCGAAGCTAAAACTGACGCCACAAAACGCAATACTTTTAAAATTCGCTTTGAAGAACTTGAAGATATTCGCGCGGAGTTTTCAAAAAAGCATTCTACTTTGCTAAATGAAATTTTTGCTGATAAAAATGAAGTCGAATCAGCTAGGAAAAAACTTCACGATTTTCAGAAAAGTGTCACGCAAATTCAAGAAATTTTTAATGATCTTTTTCAAACTTCTGCACAGGCTTCTAGTGGCAATCGTCGTCTTACCATGAATCCACATTCTCCGGGTGGTTCGCAACAAAATGACAATATGTCTTATCATTTACCGAGGATCGATTTAATTAAATTTAATGGAGAATTGAATCAATTTCCAGCTTTTTATGATTTGTTTAAAAGCTTGATTCACGACAATCCAAATATTCCAAATATGCAAAAATACTCTTTGCTTGTTACAAATTTGGAAGGTCCTCCAAAAAAATTGGTCACTCAATTACCCCTCTCCGACGCGAATTATCCTATTGCTTTTGAACAATTAGTAAAACGCTATAAAAATGATCGCCTCTTAGCCCAAACATATTGGAATGCCATTGAAAACGCTCCAAAAGTTAATTCTGAAGACCCTTTAGCTCTCAGAAATCTGCTTGATATTTTTACAAAAAATCTCGAGGCTCTTAAAACAGTTGGTTTAGAACCTGATTTTTGGGATTTTATTTTAGCGCAAAAACTGCTTAAATCGGTTGACCATAATATTCAAACCCGCTTTGAAGTTTTTCACGGAAAAACTACGGAAATTCCTTCCTATAGGAGTATCTACAATTTCTTTGATCAACATTGCAACGCTCTTTTTACTGTAAACGCTAGTTCCTCATTTAATATGGAAGTTTCTCTTAGAAATAAACCCGCAAAATCGCAAAATAATAATTTTAAAACGCAATCCACGCATCAATATAACACGCGACAATCTCCACGTGCCTTTTTTGGTACAAATAATTCGCCGCAAAATCAAACCCCTCAAAAATTAAAATGCCCTATTTGCTCAAGCGATCACGCTTTAAGTTTATGTCCAAATTACGTTTCTAAGTCTCCTCAAGAAAGATTTAATTTTCTGAAGGATAAAAAATGGTGCATAAATTGTACTTCTAATATGCATCGCACTTTCCAATGCAAAAGCACACATTCATGTCGATTTTGCCGGAAACGACATCACAGTTCTTGTCACTTTAATACTCTCGATATAAACGCACCCACTGCCACTGAAACAATTTCAGGCGTCGCGACGTCCAGCAGCGAAGCGCGCATACAGCAACAACCAACGGTCGAAAATTTCCAAAATAACGGTGGTGCATGCTATTCGTCTTATATGAATAATTCCGCTGTACTTTTATCAACCGCGATTTTTGAAATCAAAGATGTTAGGGGAAATTTTCAGACTGTTAGGGGAGTTTTGGATACTGGGTCGCAGCTCTCATTTTTATCCTTGAAATGTGCAAATAAATTAGGGTTACCCCGCGTATACGTGACTACTGAAGTCCAGGGGATTGGTGACACGCATTTACAGTCAAAATTGGGTTCTGTAAATTTAATTATCAGGCCTTGTAATGACACGCAAACTTTATCGGTTAATACTATAATTTTGCCGCAAATATGCTCTTCAGTTCCTAGCAGTGAGATTAAAATAAATGACTGGAAAATAGTTAAAAATTTGAATCTCGCGGACCCGAACTTTTATAGACCGGGAGCTATTGACATTTTAATCGGAGCTGATTTGTTTCCTTATATAATTCAAGATGGACGAATTTTTGGAAATAATCAGGAACCGATTGCGCTAAATACCATTTTTGGATATATTTTAATGGGAAAAGTTAATTCTCTCGCTACGCAGCAAATTTCACAATCATTTTTTTGTCAAATTTCAAATAAAATGCTAAATGATTCGCTTATAAAATTTTGGGAAATAGAAAATATCCCTGAAACGAAACGTATTCTTTCACCTCAAGATGATATGTGTGAAAAAATATTTCAAAATACGGTATCTCGTAATGATGAAGGCCGCTATACTGTAACTCTTCCTTTTCGCGATAATATTGAACCGATTTTTCCAAATAGTCGTGATCTTGCGCTAAAGAGGTTTCTCTCGCTAGAAAGAAGGTTAATAAAAATGCCGGAAACTTATAAAAAATATTCCGATTTTATGGAAGACTATTTAACACTTGATCACATGGAATTAATCGAAAACCGGGAAGTTACAGAAAAAAGTTATTACATTCCTCATCATCATATTGAACGCCCTGAAAGCTTATCAACTAAGCTTCGAGTCGTTTTTAATGCGAGTACAGTTATGCAATCAAATAACCAAAACCTCTCCTTAAATGATACTCTTTACGCTGGTCCTAAATTGCAAAAGGACATTTGCAGCATTTTACTTAATTTTCGATTACACGAAGTAGCTCTTTGTTGCGACATTTCTAAAATGTTTCGTGGAATCTTAATTGCACCTCAGCACCAGGATTATCAAAGAATCCTGTGGCGTTCTAATAACTCTGAACCTATTCGCGATTATCGTTTAAAAACTGTGACATACGGTACTACCCCCGCTCCTTATTTAGCTCTTAGAGTTTTACAGCAATTGGCTGAAGATGAAAAACAAAATTTTCCTCGCGCTTCTCAAGTCTTAATGTCTGACAATTTTGTCGATGACTTTGTAACTGGCGCTAGCTCCGTACAAGAAGCTATTTCGCTTCAAAAAGAGCTATCTTGTTTGCTTAACTCTGGAGGCTTTAAGCTTCATAAATGGGCTAGTAATAACAAAAAAGTTTTAGAAAACTTGTCTGAACCCGATATAAACCCAACCGCGCTTTCTTTAGATACGGACGAGACCACTAAAATTTTAGGTCTTAGATGGCAACCTTGTTCTGATTATTTTTCTTACTCGGTAGAACCCTTGAGTCGCGAATGTACCAAACGCAATATCCTTTCTGAAATTTTTAAAATATATGACCCTTTAGGTTGGCTCGCGCCAGTAACCATTTTAATAAAATGTCTAATTCAAGAATTTTGGAAACTTAAATTAGACTGGGATTCCGAAGCACCTGTTGAAATTATTCGACTTTGGGAACGTTATAAATCGGAACTACCCTTACTCAAAGATTTTCGCTTGCCTAGATTTATAAATAGTTTTTCTGGTAATGCACGCATTGAAATAATCGCATTTTCGGACGCTAGTAATAAAGCTTATGCCGGAATAGTATATTTACGCGTTATTTACAAAAATGAAATATCAGTTTACCTTTTATGCTCTAAAACTAGAGTTGCTCCTCTCAAATTTACAAGTATTGCAAGACTTGAATTAGCCGCTTGTAATCTTGTGGCTGATTTAGTTCACTTTGTTTTAACCACTTTTGAGTCCCGCTTGAAAATACATCAAGTTTTTGCTTTTAGTGACTCACAAGTAGCACTTTCTTGGATAAGAGCGCACCCTTCTAGGTGGAAAACGTTCGTTCAAAATCGTGTTACACAAATTCAAGATAAAGTACCACCCAAAAATTGGTCATACATCTCAACGTCACAAAACCCCGCAGATGTTGCTTCAAGAGGAGTTTATCCCAGTGAATTAATTAATCACAAATTATTTTTTAACGGCCCTGATTTTTTGAGAAAATCTTATGAATACTGGCCTAAAGACTGTGAACAAAATGACTCTCCTGAAACTCTTTTAGAGGAGAAATCATTGCCTAATTTAACTTTAATTGCAACGCAAAATACAGCTCCTAATTTTTTGGACACGCTTTTAATGGAAAACTCTAATTTTTCTAAAATGTGTAGAGTTTTAGCCTATGTTTTACGCTTTTTAAATAATAAATTTTTCTTAAAACCGCCTAATTTAAAAATTAATGAAGATTTTCTGACATTTGTTGAAATAACAAACGCAATTCATTTACTCATAAAAAATGAACAGTCAATTTATTTCTCAGAAGAAATTCACGCTTTAAAAAACAACTTAAAACTAAATAAATCAATGCAAAAATTAAATTTATTTTTAGATCCTCACGATTTAATCAGAGTAGGGGGCAGATTGCATCACTCCTCTCTGCAATATGACAAGAAACATCAAATTTTATTACCACGCAAGAGTAAACTCACCCTCATGATTATCGAACATTTCCATATAAAATATCTTCATGCAGGAGTGAGGACGGTACATTTTTTGCTTAGTCAATTGTACTGGATCATTGCCGCAAAACGCGAAATTGCACATGTTTTATCAATATGTATAATATGTTTTAAATGCAATCCTAAGTCGGTTCAGCCTATGATGGGTTCATTACCGTTTCCCCGCGTATCTCAGTTGAGAGCATTTTTGCACACCGGTGTTGACTACGGAGGTCCAATAAATATAGTCATGAGTCGACATCGTGGAAATCGTACTACGAAGGCTTACATATGTCTGTTTGTTTGCCTAAGTACTAAGTGCATTCATATAGAAATAGCAAGCGATTTGACCGCTGATTGTTTTATTGCTGCGCTTCGCAGATTTGTTGCGCGCCGAAACTACGTATCCGATTTGTATAGTGATAATGCAACTAACTTTTTCTCAGCTAACCGCAAGCTTTTACAGCTTGATTCTACGCGTCCCATTAAATGGCATTTTATCCCGAGTAATAGTCCAAATTTTGGAGGACTTTGGGAGTCAGGAATCAAGTCAGTTAAAAAACACTTGATCCGCTTAATAGGACATCAAATATTAACTTTCGAAGAACTATACACGGTAACTTGTCAAATCGAAGCTATTTTAAACTCGCGTCCTCTCACTGAAATTTCTAGCGATACAAATGATATTTCCGCGCTGACCCCAGGTCACTTTTTATCTCTGGAACCGCTAAGTGCCGTTCCTGACGCAAACTTTATTGATATTAAAATAAATCGTCTCACGCGTTGGCAGCTCCTCCAACGAATCCACCAAGATTTTTGGAGACGCTGGCAACAAGAGTATCTCCATACTCTACAACAAAGGAGTAAGTGGTTGGAACCCACTTCAACTCCTGAAGTTGGACGCTTAGTTATAATTAAAAACGATTTATTACCGCCCCTTCAGTGGCAACTCGGCAGAGTGGTTGAAATTTTTCCCGGTAAGGATGGGATAAATCGAGTAGCCTCTGTCAAAACCAAGGATAGTTTGTTAAAGAGACCAATCTCTAAACTGTGTCCTTTACCTATTGGCCCCTTGGAAAATGCATAGCATTTTCGGCCGCCAGTATGTTTCGGTTTCGCAAAAACCTCTTTTTCTTTTAATCTAATTTTTATTATTTTTTCAGAACATTTTATTTTTATTTTTTAAAACTCATATTTTGGGTTACAATTGGGTATAATTGGGTTGTAGTTTTACTCAATAGGTTAAGTTAAATTTAAAACTTACAAACTAGCTATAAACTATCAATTTGGCATAGTTTAATATTTAAATTCCAAACGCATTTAATAATATATTTCTAATTTTAATTCAATCCTCATATTACTACCGCCCTCTGCATATTTTAATTTAAATCGCGTTTTTATTCTTTTTAATAAAATTAGAATTCTAAATTCTTTTTATTAGAAGTGATGCGATTTTCCTATAGAGGGCGAAGAAACACGCCGCAAAAAACAAGAGAACCTAAAAGTGGGTCGCTATACACACACGCTCTCGATCGGAATATTTTGAACGATCAACGCTTTTATAAAAAATGGTGAACTCTAAAAACCATTAAATTCCTCTAAAACTCCAAACATTGAAACTCGGGAGTGCTGGACCGCTATAGAAGACTTCTGGCGAATCTGGTGCACCAGTTGGAAGAGATCAAGACATCACCGGTAAGTCCCTCTCCTATAAGATCGCATCATTAATATTTTTCTATTATTTCGCTCTTAAATAGTCAACATATACCAATATTATTTTTATGTCTCAATTAAATTTCACTTCAGAAAGGTACGATTTCGCGTGCGTTCCTATACCCTTCAAATGAAAGCGGAGGACTTGTATAAATACAGTCCACTAGGTAAACCACAATTTTTTGAGCTATCGGAGTGAGACAATATGCAAGAATCGGACTAGAACATAATGCTGCTTTTAGTCTTCTAAATGCTTGGTCACATTCGGTATTCCATTTGTAAGAAGCTTTATCTTCTGTAAGTCTATGTAACGGAGACGCTATTTTGGCGAATCCTTCTACAAATCGTCTGTAGTATGTACACAGACCCAAAAAGCTTCTCAATTCATGTTTGTCACGAGGTTGAGGCCATTCTTTTATTGCTTGTAGCTTCTTTTCGTCGGTATGGATGCCTTCTCGGGAAACGACGTGACCCAGGAACTCAACTTTTTCTTGGAACAGAAAACATTTCTTTGAGTTTAATTTAAGATTTGCGTTCCTGATTCTTGAGAATACTTCTCGTAAATTATCTAGATGTTCTTGAAATGATTTCCCCATTACTATGACATCATCCAAATAGACTAGGCAGGTTTTCCAAGTAAGGCCTCGTAGAACGACTTCCATTAGTCTTTCAAATGTAGCTGGGGCATTGCACAGGCCAAATGGCATCACATTAAACTGATAAAGTCCACTTCCAGCAGAGAATGCAGTCTTCTCTTTATCTCTTTCAAAGATTCCTACTTGCCAATACCCACTTTTCAGGTCAAGAGTAGAAAACCAATATGATCCTGCCAATGTTGTTAATGTGTCGTCTATTCTTGGCAGTGGGTAACTATCTTTCTTGGTCACATCGTTAAGTTTCCTGTAGTCGACACAAAATCTAGTACTTCCATCCTTTTTAGTGACCAACACCACAGGAGATGACCAAGGACTTGATGACTCTTCAATAACACCGTCGCTGAGCATTTTATTAATGAGATTGTGAACTTCTTCTTGTTTGGCCATTGGTAGTCTTCTTGGGGGTTGTCTTATCGGTTGGGCATCGCCAGTGTTGATAGCATGTTGAATAAGGTTTGTGCGTCCCGAACTACTCCTAGTTTCGAAGATATTACTTTGTTCTTCTATAAACTCTCTCGCTTTACTATATTCTTCTGGAGTGAGATGTTGCCAAGTTGACTCAAATTGCTGAAGTACCTCCATTGGTAACTTGCTTGTATCCTCGGAAGTTGGCTCTTCACATCTTGTTACTTTCTGTACTGGTTCAAATAATGCTACCACCTCCCCCTTATTAATTTTGACACTATTTGGGAAAATATTAGCGACTCTAATCGGGATGTCTTTATCGGTTTTAACTAGTGATTTTGCAACGAGGTAGGTGTTGGGTGTGTTTTGTTGGCTTATGAGTCCGACGCAGCTTGATGTTTTACTTTCCAGCCTCCCAAAAATTATGGTCTCACTGTTACCGACTAGTCTTGTTGTGCATACTGCCACGACCTTTATTGGTTCTTTATTGAAGTGACTATTTGACAAAATGAACTCTTCATTCCCAAATCTTAGGGTATTAAGTTTATTATCAAACGCAAATCCATGTTTACTTATCAAGTCCATTCCCAAAATAAATTCGTCTTCTATTTCGGCAACCAATACAGTGTGGCGAATCTTCAATCTTCCCAGCTGTAGGTCTATATCTGTCTGCCCCAACACGTCGGCGGATTCTCCAGTCACAGTCTTAAGTGTTATTGTCTTTTCTATTGGTCGAATTTTATATCTCGTTGCAATTTTGAACTTAAGCAACGATATGGCAGCACCAGTGTCTACTGTTATATTAACTTTTCTCCCATTAATGAGTCCGTCGATGTTAAGACTGTCAGCAGTATGTTTTAAGCTCTTAATAGAGTAAATTTTGGGGGCTCTATTCCCATTAGCCAACACCCGCCCCTCTGCGTTGACTAGTTTTAGTTTTTCCTGATCTCTTCTTCGGTACTCTGTCCCACTAGATGGTGAGCGGGACCTCATTTGGACACGACAATCGCGTTGAATATGCCCTGTACGTCCGCATCTGAAACACTTTACATTTGGAGGGGATCGTCTGCTTTCTTTCAAAGAATCAATCTTCTCTATCAGTGACTGAAACAGTTGGTTTAGCGTTTTTAAGTTGACCTCCTCTCCAGTGCTCATTTCTTCTCCCTCCTGAATTGAAACAGCTCTTACTTTTGGCCTGGACATATTATTTGATGATTCAATTTCAAGGGCTCGAATCAACACTTCACTGCTGTTTTGGAAGCGTTCTCGACGTAGTAACTTTGCTAAGTCCGTGTCTCGCAAGCCGTTAATAAAGCGATCTACCGTAAAGGGATCTCTGTAATTTTCTGGCATTTCTGGGTAAGCCAAGTACATCAGCCTCCTGATATCCGCTTCATACTCTTGTAATGACTCCCCTGTTCTTGGTTGGCGAATATTTAATTCTGACCAATGCAAATTTCGTAAATGTTCATCTCCTTATCTTCTTTCTAAAGCTGCCACTAAAGCATTGTAACTCTGTTTTTGTTCCGCTGGAATAGACCGTAAAAGTCCAAGAGCAGGTTCTCGTAGAGCTACTAACAAAGCTCTAGCTTTTTCGTCATCGTTCCAACTATTTGCAGCGGCGGCAGCTTTAATTGTTGTTTGTAGGTAGACCAGGAAGACGTACCATCAAAATTTGGAGGCTTAATGTTTTGGTTGGAATTCACAACACATCCCTGAGCTTTCATTTTGTTGTGTTCTTTTTGGAGCTGTATAAGCTGTTTTGACACGTCCTGGAATTTTTCTTCCATGGTTTGAAAAACTTCTTCTCTAACATTCTGTAGTTTGGTCTCCACTTTTTCTTCTACATTCTGCATTCTATGAGTTATGTCTTCCTTAAGGTCTTCGGTTGCTGTCTTGAACTCCTCTCTCAGCTGTTCAGAGTTGCTCTTTATTTGATCGAAGTTTTCTTGAATGCCATCTAATCTTTGCTGAAATGTCTGTTTCATGTCGTTCTGGTTTTGTTCCATGGTCTGCTTCATGTCGTCCATGGTGTGTTTCATATCGCCCTGGTTTTGTTCAATGGTCTGTTTCATGTCGTTCTGGTTTTGAGCCATTTGAGCTGCTAGAGCCTGCATCATTTTAGTTAAATCTTCCATCTTGACCGATCCTTGTCTAGTAAGCATCAACTTCCTGATAAATCACTTAAAACGTCTATTTTAGGGCTATAAAGCGAATGTCGAAGTCGGTTTTTCAATATCTCTTCCAATTCTTAAATAGAACCTAATGGAATGTTCTGGAATATACTGGTAGATGCTACTCTTTCTGCTACTAGGCAAATGTAGAAGTCACTTTTTGATTATCTCTTTTGGTTCTCGAATAGACCGTCGTAGAATGTTATGGAATATTCTAGAAATAATTTCTAATTCTTACTTTTAAAATAACTAAGCTACTGTCGAAGTCGGTATTTGTATATCTCTTCTAGTTTTTGAATAGAACGTCGTAGAATGTTATGGAATCTTCTAGAAATTCTTTCTAATTCTTACTTTTGAAATAACTAAACTAATGTCGAAATCAGTATTTGTATATCTCTTCTAGTTTTTGAATAGAACGTCGTAGAATGTTATGGAATCTTCTAGAAATTCTTTCTAATTCTTACTTTTGAAATAACTAAACTAATGTCGAAATCGGTATTTGTATATCTCTTCTAGTTTTTGAATAGAACGTCGTAGAATGTTATGGAATCTTCTAGAAATTCTTTTTAGTTCTTACTTTTGAAATTACTAAGCTAATGTCGAAGTCTCTTTTTGGATATTTCTTCTGGTTTTCGAATAGAGCGTCGTAGAAAGTGATGAAATGTTCTAGAAATTCTTTCTGATTCTTACTTTTAAAATTACTAATCTAATGTCGAAGTCGGTATTTGTATATCTCTTCTAGTTTTTGAATAGAACGTCGTAGAATGTTATAGAATATTCTAGAAAATCTCTCTAATTATCAAATTTTGGACTGTAAAGTTAATGTCGAAGTCGGTTCTTAAATATCTCTTTTAGTTTTTGAATAAAACAATATCGAACTTCTTCGAATATTCTGGAAAAATCACTTACTGTTTTTCTGTCCAATTGTCCTATCCGGTGGTAATATGTAAGGATAGTCTTTGCACTATTTATTTCTTTTAATCTCACTTCTGACACCAATTGTTACGGGTTCACAACGACAAATTAAAACTCGCAATTGTTGAAAACGATACGTCAATTTATTTCGACAAATTATGTACAAAAACACGCACCTAAACTTAGTACTAACTTGCTAATAATTCACTACTATAATCGGTCTATTAACTTCGTGTTAATCTCACGACCACTACCAGCACGCTATCTGTGACTGACTGACTGGTGCGCGACCCCGGCCCTATATATAGGATCGTCCATCTCTCTCGAACTTTCCGGCAGCCTTCGACGTCCGGAAAGTTCCCGCACTACCGCGACCGCAAGCCACAGACAACGCAACTAAAACCTAGACTAAGAATACAACCTTAAGATAAATCGACCTAATACTACACTAAACCTAAATAAATTCCAATTATAAAATTTAAATAACTTAAATTTGTAACAATACATATTATCTCAATCAAGAATATCAAAAGTAGCATTGTTTTCTGTTATAGAAAACTAAAAAAAAATTAACTAGGCTATCGGGATAAATTAGACCCTTTAGATAAAGCTACAGTGAAAAGAGAGTATGATAAGACATGCTTGCTGAAAAAGAACTTAGTTTTTCAGATCAAAAACGAACAACGTACTAGTCCAGTCATTATAGAATTTTAGAAATAAAATTCCGGACTTCCATTGTCTTTATTATTTTAAACACGACGTTTCGGTTTATATCTCTAACCGTTTTTAAATGTAAACTAAACAATGCTACTATTTATACTACTTGGTGTGGAGTCAGGTGTGAGGGCCCACACTCTTTAGCAATCGTAAAACGCTTGTTTTCCTTCCCATATATTTGGTATGTCCGTGCTTGGCTTGACCATGCATGATCTGCTAAACAGGATTTTTCAATATCCCCTAATTGGGTACTTTTTAGATGTTCATTTACTCCTACCTGAAAAGGGCGTTTCGTTTTACCTTAATATGATTTATCACACTCACACGGGATTTGGTAAATACATTCCTTATTATTTGAGGGATTTTCTGCTTTTGTTTTAGTTAAAAAACTCCTTATCCTTTTTCCCGATGAAAATACTGTTTTTATATTATAGTGCTTGACTATGTGTGTCTTATGTTTTCTGAAATCCCTTGAACATATGGAATGTTAACACCCAATGGATTATTATTATATTAAGAATTTGCTGGTTTGTTTTTAATTTTAGAGATCGTTGAGTCTATTAATTTCTCGGAATAACCATTCTGGTGTAAGTCCTTTTCAATGTTGTAGATTTCGGTGGTTAATTCTTTAGTATTACTACAAATATTTACGGCTTTTAAATACAAACTTCATATAACTCCTTGTTTTGTAGCAACAGAATGATTAGACTTAAAATTTAGGTAAATCATTAAACATGCGAATGTTCCTAGAATGTTTCCCGTTAACATCTTAAAAATTAACCCCAATTTAGGGATGCCAATTAAGTCTGCTGAGCGGGGGTTTGACCCACTTAGGTGATATATTGTTGAAAATATAATTTAATTTTCTACAATAAGGTAAAATGCTTACCTTTTGAGAAATTTACACAAAACTTAATAATTTAGGTTTATTTTTTATATACTATTGAAATTAGGAAATCGGTATACTCCTAACTCAGGGTTTGTATCTCAGCAACGGTACTACTCAGACAACTCAATTATATCTCATTTTAGGCTATTAATTAGTCTTTATTTTATATTATTACAGATTTTTTGAAATAGCAGCAGTTTTTAAGTTAAAGGCCACTTAAAAAAATATTGGTCAAAATTCAAAATGGCGGAGAAATATGTAGCCTAATAATTCGAAAACGATTCGTCTGACGAAATAATTTATAAAAGCGCTTTTATAGGAAATTTTATTGTCTTCAATTTTTATTTTAGGCTTTTTTTCTAGAATGTACAGAAAAAACCCCATCGGATCCAAGAAATATGCCAAAAGTTTCCTTTAGCCGTTGGTATTTTAAATGTTAATTTAAACAATTTCCGATAATTCAAGAACAACAAACAAAAATGGCAAAAGGTACCAATAATAAACTAAAAATCCAAAAGAAAAAAGTTTTTTATAGGCTTCAGCTTACAACTGGCATGCCAATTAGCACCATACTTCACTAAAGTGGAGTAGAATTAGAAAATTATACACATTTGTAATGACGTCATAGCTGGTTACCATGTGAAAAAGCAAGTAGGGTATAACAAATTACATGGTAGAAATAAGAACATGGGACAGTGCCGACTTTAGTAATCGCAGACTATTGAAGCGGTGAAACCCGCATCCAACTATAGATGTGTGCCGACACAAGCCGATTTTTCTGATATTTTGATATGTTATGGAATCATATCAGAGTATCATAAAATCCTAGGTTAGAATGTGGTGGCTCTTTTGGTTTCGACACAGTGGCGTATCAAAGTACCGCAAAAATACATGTTAAGATTAAATATTTAGCAAAAAACCGTTTAAAAATAATTTGTTTTTTAAATTTAATCAATGCCCCTAAGCTAATTGAATATTAATACAGCCGCTTTAAGATTCTTATACAGTAGCGTAGCTTGTTATTTAATTATTTGGTATGACAAAATGCTTGTGAAGAGTTAAGTATCTCTAAAAACACATTTTGTCATTCTGCTATTGGTTTTTAACTATTATAGCTGCTAAATTAAATCACTTTTAAACATTTTTATAGAGAAGTGCCTACCCATTCTTTTTATTTGTAAAAGTTTACTTTTTACTGGAAAGAACAAAAGTCTGGTAAACTGTTGTTAAAAGTAAACTAAAAACGTTATTAACCCAATTTGAAGTACTAGGCGAAAAAGGTTAAGTATAAAAGAAACCTTTTATTGTAACTTTTGCTTTTTAGAAAGACATAGAAGAGCGTCTTGACCGAAAATAACAAAAGTTGTAATTGTATTAAAATATGAATGTAAGTGCTTTTTTAAATAAAAGGCTGATATGTTTATTATCATTTATTAATATACAAGGTAAAGATACACTTAGAGGCGGGGCTAACAAATATTGCGATAAGAAAAAATACTTTTACGCTTTTTCTTAAACTTTATAGATACTAGAGTTTCAATGGAATTTAAAAAAAAAAACAAAAATTTGTACAAACGCTAAATATGGAGATATTGTAAATTAAACAAAACATTTTGGCAGTATATTGTAATCGTAAAACAAAAATTTTGAAAAATGGTATTTTGGAAGAAATATTAAATGGAAGTGGAAAAAAATTAGAATAAATTGCTCAATAGAAAAATGAGTATTCTTTAGCGTATACGGTTATTGTAGCCTTACAAGAAGCAATTTAGAGTTTTAAAAATCGTTGTTAGTGTTTCAAAATATAAGTCAGGAGAAATTCCTGAAAATGGGATTATGCTTGCTTGAGGAGTCTTAATATCAATAATTACTATATTTTCATTTGGAGCTGAATAATTTTCAATACTTTTCCGTTTTCATAAAGCGATTTGAACACACTTTTAGCGATTTGAGTATTTGACATAACCTGAATGTCAGTCAATGTTGTAAATTGGTTAGTTAAAATTAGAGTCCCTGTATGTTGACATATTTGAACCATACAGGGACTCTAGTTAAAATCAGGTGTAAAATTTTTAGCTAGTTTTTTCTTAATTTGTTTTGGCGTTGATTTTATTTTGTTTTCGGTCGGTTTGGCTGTGTTAATGTTAAAAAATCTGATTGCAACAAATGTCTTATTTGCAACATTAGAGTTATTTTCATGTTAGTTTTGATACGATACTCGTCTTCGCGTTCATGACAGTCCACTTTTAATTTCATTATAATTAAATCGTTTATTTCCAACCAACTGAACATAAAAAAAATAAAAATAAGAAATTGTTATTTTTTTAAATTTATACTGGGACTTTCCATCCAATCAGGATCAATCGCCCAGTTTCGCAAAGTTCAAGCAAGGTTAAAGCATTTTTAAACAAAATAAGAAATTATTAAAAAACAATAGTTAAAAATGACATTAGGTAAATTGTCATTTGAAATGAATAATAGGTTCTTGCTATATAAAAATATTTTAGCATTTGTAAAAATGTCTTTGCTAACTTTGTAATCAACAAAACGATTTTTTTAAATTCAAATATCTGCAGTAGGCAGTTGTTTATAAGATCTTTTTTGAATTTAATCATCTTTTAGTTTTTAAGAGTTTTAATGATCAAGATAACCGATAGATTTGTAAATGTTTATTGTGGTTTCTAAAAACGGAAACATGTATATAACTTTAATAGCTTTTTAACGGTTTTATTATAGTTTTATGTGCGGACGTCCAAATTGATATTATAAATTGTAATTTAGAGTAGATTAATGCATAATATATGTTTTTTTAATATTTAGGTGGAATGTAATATCTTATCGTGTATAGTATTCCTATTATAGGTAAAATCGAATTTCTCAAAACTTCAATATATTTATCCTAGCTCACATGTTTGACTAGGTGTAAACCCAAAAATTTTGTAAAATTAAAATAATTTATTTCATTATTATTAAATTTTATAAGATTCCAAAAAAGCGGTATTAAATTCAGCTTGGTCAACAAAAAAAGTTTGATACGCTATTTGATTTGCATTTCATTGTTTTATAAGTGAATCGTATTAAAAACGAATTCAGTTCCACATTGAAACATAGTAACTGTTATAATTGTTTGTATGACATTTGACTAAAATTTAACAGTCAATTTGCATTTACGTTTTAAGCATTGCATGCTTAAAACATTGTTGCAAGTGGCGTAAAATATCTGGAATTTTATTTATTTGGAATGCTTCTTGTTAGACTTTTTTACGAGCCATTTTTTTTTAATATATCACAGACTGACATAGCAAACTAAAACGTAATAACACTGAGCGACTATTATTAAAAACTTGCAATTTTTTTTAATTTTCCTGACACTTTTTTATCGTGATCTTTGGTCTGTCTGTAGATTAAGGTTATAATCGAAGGGCTATATTATCCTGAACATAAGCCTGCATTTATTATACAGGGTGTCCCGAAAAGGTCTTCACACACAATTCTGTTTTTATTTTTTAACACCATGTATCTCGGAAACGAAGCAATTTCGGACTAAAGTGAGTTGACTTAAAATCTACTTATTTTGATCTAAGGGATCTGTGGTAGGAGTGTGTAAAGGCCTTTTTGGGAAACTCTGTATTCTGAATATATGCCTGCATTTACTTTCAAAACTTCCTCATTCCTTTTTTTAATGTTTTAATAAATTTTTATTGCCTAAAAATTGTTGTGGGATTTTAAGCTCTAACTTTGCTTCTATTTTTTCTTGGAGAATGAGCTTCTAGATTAAACATCACATCACATTTCATCAAAAAATTGGAAAGAAAAGTGACAGTTGAATGTACCCTAGGTTCAAAATCACATAGCCTTGTGGTTTTTGCAAGTCTTATATAATATTCTACATAACAACACTACTTAAAACTAACTAGCCTACTGAACAAATAAAATTATATGCGCTAAGTTTGTAGCTATTAAGTCCTATATAAAACATATTTACAACATAATTTTCTCTCAAAAAATTTGAGTTTCGTTCTTTAACATTCGTAATACATTTTTTTACGTATACAGTGGAAGAAATTATTATTTCTAAAATTTAGGAAGTTAGTAAATGTAATCTCAAACAAAAAAAATAACCAAAAGATATTATCTTGTCACTTTTTATTTTAATTTGTCTCCTGAAGACCTGTTCTAAAATTTCATAAAAAGTGAGCTACTACCTTTCCTTTAATTTATTTAAAATACTCTATAGAAACTGGATGTTGATAGGAATATTTTTTTGCCAATCTCAGGTCTCAAAAACACCAATCTTGATTGTTTTTTGTTAGACTGATACTCGTTCAAAATATTTGTCAAAAATCGTAAACTTGTGCAAATATGACGAGATAATATACCCTTAGTTATTAAGTACTACGTTTTAATATTGTACTTAATCGTGATTCGACCCATGACTTTCCGGGTCATACCAAAATTTTTTAATTTCTATAAAAAAAAACAATTCCAAGCCTACTCTTAAATGACAATGCAATAAAATTTTTACGCTTAATTTTCTTGTAAACCGTTCTCTGGGCACTTTAAAAGAAGAGTACCTTTTTACAATAAAACGTCAGTATTTTCTAAAGATTTACTGAAAACTAAAAAAATACTTTGTATTTAAGTAAAGTAAAGTAAAGTAAAGTAAAGTAAAGTAAAGTAAAGTAAAGTAAAGTAAAGTAAAGTAAAGTAAAGTAAAGTAAAGTAAAGTAAAGTAAAGTAAAGTAAAGTAAAGTAAAGTAAAGTAAAGTAAAGTAAAGTAAAGTAAAGAAAAGTAAAGTAAAGTAAAGTAAAGTAAAGTAAAGTAAAGTAAAGTAAAGTAAAGTAAAGTAAAGTAAAGTAAAGTAAAGTAAAGTAAAGTAAAGTAAAGTAAAGTAAAGTAAAGTAAAGTAAAGTAAAGTAAAGTAAAGTAAAGTAAAGTAAAGTAAAGTTCTACTATTTCTTAAAGTTGCTCTACCCTTAGGGAAAAATAGGTAAGCCCGCTTAGAAAAAAAAACTAATTTAGCAAGGATTTAGATAAGAATAGAAGCAAGTTCTTTTCTTTAACCCTGCCTTCCATTCCGTGTCGCATCAATTTCATTGGTTGTTTTTGGTGAAGATGTCTAATTGACTAGTCTTGCGTGTGTCCGTCATTCAGTTACTTCTATTTTTATCTAAACACCTGCTAAATTAGTATTTTTCTTATTAAGTATTATTGCCTGCTGGAGTTTGTAACATCAAACAAATTTTAGAGCCTTATGTTAAAAGATATTTAGAAAAATTGTCTTGACTTTATAAAGCGCATGAATACGTGAAGGTGTTATATCCGTCATGGGTCCAATTATTTACAAAGTATGTTCTTTGTCATGATTTAGTATAATATTAAAACATAGTATGATTGATTCAGTTTTGGGATCACTTTTAAAGGTGCCTTTCAACCTCGTCCGAATGGCCCTGGCTGTCAAAACTATGTTGGGCATTGTCTGCCATGACCCTGGCAATCAAGGACACCCTAACCAAGAAGTCGAAATCGAACTGTCCACTTTAAAAAGCGTTTCTAAAATAATGAAAAATAAAAATTGAGATTACCCTTCTTCTATTAAAATATGTTATCTTAAAAACATTCAAGCTTCAAACAGAAGAGACACCCATATTTAGTTCACTATTTGGTTTATTCCAAAAAAGTATAAGATGCCTGTCCCATAAATACATAAAAAAACTGATTTGCTACATAGAGCAGAATATAATTCGACATTTTTATTTTTGAAAAACGTCTTTTGCGTATTTATTGTACAGGATTCGTATAGTTTGGTTTAAGAATTAACCAAAAAACAAACTTTTCTCGTCGATAGTTTTCTAAAAAAAATGTATATTTATATATGGATGGAAATGTCGTCTTAAAAGCTATTTATTGTAGTTCCTTTTTTACGTATATAGGTTTCAATGTGGTATACTTTTGTTTATTCTGATTTTGCGGTACTCAGAAAAATTTTAACACAAAGAAAAAACTCTTGGAATGTATAGCACATAATTCCACAAAAATTTGTACTTTATAAATCGTATACTTAAAGTTTATTATTCCGTGATACTCAACTAAAAACTAGTCCAGCCTAAGGATCAATTTTTTTCGTTAAGATTTGACATTCGCCACATTAATTACAGCATTTTTTTTTGCAGGGTGATTATTGTTTACTTCTGTTTTTAATGTTGAACTTGCATCTTAAGTGGCCTCGGACATACGGTGGCCATCTCAGTGAGCTTGGTCAAATCTCATATTAGAAATACCGCGGCAAAGCTAGCAGAGAAAAGATGCGTAGGGTGAGAAACAGCAGCATCTTAAAACAGCTGTTGCCAAAATGGAATGTGAAAGAGACATCTAAGATACAGGTGGAAAATGTTGAGGAAAGTCAAGGACTATAGACATAAAGGACTGCTTAGTTCCATTTAACTTGTGTTAACAAATTGTGCGGGGTGAGGAGAGCGGCGTGACGTCACCACTTGTGCTAAATCCTATGTTTACGTTCGTTGTATATGATGTTATTCGTATTTTCAAGAGAGTCTTGTTGATATTTCGCTGAATAGTTTGTGTTTTTTGGATTGTTTCAGTGCAGTGCTACTAAGAAAAGACATATAAATAAACATTTTCACGTTTGGTTTGTTAACAGTGTGTAAAAATTTGATTCAGGACAGAGAAGAACGTTTGTTTACAGGGTAAAAAAATGGCCACGATTTTCTCAGCAAATGGGCTTCTTGTTTAATAATATCTATCAAGAAAATTACAAAAGATTGTGAATTGAAACGGAATATTTTTCTAAATTAAATATTATTATTTATATTAATATTTTTAATTTATTGTATGTATCTGTACTTTTCTGTTTTTTTGTGAAAATGTAATAATAAATACTTTTTTTATGTTCTATATTCCCGTTTTTTAATTATCTAATTAATAATCTCTTAAAATGCTTTAGAAAGCGGTTGTAATAATTAAACTATACATTATGTGCATTTTTTCCTCTTTGTTTTTTGTCTATTTGTTAAGAACAATATTTGTGCTTTTCCTTTTTTAAATAAATCAATAAATTTTTCGTCTACCTATATTTCCGTTTTTAATTATTTTCGCAAAATAATTTCTTGACATACTTTTAAAACAATTGGACAAATTATGGGTGTCCCATAACTTGGGGGCCATAGTGCAGCAGGTGATAGAGATATTTCCGAAAAAAAAGTTTATGTAACATGGGGTCAACACACATCTGTTTTTAAGATATAGGCTTTTTAATGTTAGAGGAGTGGGGGAAAAAGCGTTTTGCAAAAAAAGGAAAATCTATCACCGACAGCTGAATACTCAGCTAATTGTGATTCAAAAATGTAATACTTCTTTTTTTAATAAAATTACACGTTAAAATAATCTTTTTTTTTAAATTATTTTTTGCTTACTTATTCTTTTAAAAAATATCAATAATATTTTATTTATTATTGTGTGTCGTTAAAGGCCTGTTTTTATTAACAAAAAATATAAAAAAACATTGCGTTTAATATGGCATTTATAAAAGTTCATAGCAAAAAAATAGTTTTTTCTAAAAAAAAAATGGACCAACTAATTTTTTTTCAAAATAAGTTTTATTTTAATTTATTGCTCTTGTTCTGATACATGACTTTACCCAATTTCATGTTTTTACTGCGTTTTTTGAAAAAGTTATTATCAAAAAAGTTGCCAACTTTGATGCTCTGTATCTCTACAAAGAAAGAGTTTTGACCCATGCATTATAGGAACTTTTTTATCAGACATGACCTCCTCTATCACCTGTTGGTCTATGGCCCCTAAGTTATGGGACAACCTGTATAGGTACTACGACATTATGTGTAGCTTTTTTTTCACTTTTAAAGTATTTAAATTTAATTTATTTAACAGATATTTCAAATATAAAATCATTTATCATCCCTGTAAAGACAATATTTTTAAATGTACAATGCCTCAATTTTGCATAAAGAAAATAGCTCTAAAAGCACATAAAATCCAATATAACGATAGGCGCGCTTTCTGCCCAGCACAAGTGGTGGCGTAACAGCGAGTTTGACCTTGAACATCGATTGCAGACAGATTCGGCAAACTGAGCAATCCTGTCTAGTGTATAATCGTTGGAGGAAAGTAACTTCGGTTGTTACAGGTCACTGCCTCTTCGGAGCGCATGTCGTCCGTCTAAACATACAACTAAGGCAAACGACTAGGTTTGTAGGGACGAGGAGGAACCTGAGACCATAAGACATCTGCTCTGTGAATACCCTGGCCTTGCCAGGACGAGATGTAATGCTCTGGGCCTTGCTTACTTCCACCATCTAGAAGAACTGAGGGACATAGAGCTAGGCACCTTCCCCAGATCTCTAAACAGCTGCGGCTGGTTTAATTGAGCTCTCCCTCATATTCGCACATAAATGGTTAAGGTTAATTTCATAAAATTATTTTCATAAACATGTGGTATCACAATCGACCGGCAGGTCGACGTGAGACCAGCTAACGTTACCAATTGGTGATCCGCCACCTTATCTAACCTAACCTAACCTAAGTGGCCTAGAATTCGAGAAGAGCAATGTGTTTGCTCTTCTCGGCTAGAATGTCAAACATTAACGAACAGGTATGCCCTTAAGGAGGTATTTATATTTCATCGTATACTTTAAACACAACCTAACCTAAAAAATACATACATAGTAGATTTTTATATTTCTGAGTACCTCGTAAACTAAATGTTTAGTTTTTTTCATGTTAATATCTAAATATGCTGTGTACAGCGTTTAAATTTTAATTTGACATTTATTTTAATAATTTTACCTAAATAAAGAGTGTCATTTGTCGCTTTTGACATTTTTTGGATAAAATCCAACAACTGCTTAGACCCATTCTAGCTCAATGTGCATTAGTAACTTTTTTTTTTAATTTATTTTTAATTAGATGACATTTTAAGGGGGTATAGTTTGATTAATGAGGTATTAAAACCGTTATGTTCCGTTTATTCTTGGGTTTATTTATTTAGTTTTAAACAATAGACTGGCCTAACAAGAAAACGAATTTTATTCAAAACATATCAAAATTTTAAAAAATGACACTCCTGAACAAATAAAAAAAACAATCGTACATACTCCCGGTTTATAAATAATGTTGACGTTAACAAGTGACTGAGACATTCTTCACTACATTTTTTCACGTTTCTGAAATTTTCACCGGGTACAAAAAGTAAAAAATAATATGTCGATATTGTGTAAGTGATATACCAAAGGATTTTTTACAATCGCATTCCAACAGATTCTTAGTATTTTCTTTAAAAATTAACAACAATCTATATACAGTGTTTTTTTACACAGAGGATTTTTCAGGAATTTGTCCTTTGTTTTCCGGAAAAATCCTCGATACGTCGATTTTGATTGCGAGGGGGACACTTTTTGGCTATTTTAAACTTTACCTCTACATTTTGAATAGGGAAAGTGGGTCAAGTGATAACTTTTCGTAAAAACAACAGTGTCAAAATTACGAAATGAACATTAAAAATCATTTTCTTATTGCTCCATGATAAAAAAAAACATAGCGATAAAAGTGCCAAACACGCAAACAAAATCAACGTGTTTTAGGGTTTTTCCAAAAACGGACGATGAATACCTGAAAAAGCCTTTATGTTACCTTTAAAAACACACTGTATAACTAAAAAAGAGGCAGGTTTAAAACATGTTTAGCCTCTACGGTGGTTCTGCAACAAAAAACTGGAGGGTGGGGGGCTAATAATAAAACAATTTTTTTTTGGATGGTAAGTAGGTAAACTGTACCTGTACGACAATCCAAACAAGTTTTCGTGGCTAAGCGAGTAAAAAGGTGACGACTGCTTGTAACGACAATTTTCTGTTTTTTCTTATTTTTACAAACCTTTTGATAATGTTAATAAATGATTTATATAAAAACATTTTCTTACAGACCAAATTGTACCCGGTTTATAAAAGCTGGCTGAGTGAAAAAGATATCAAACATAGATCAAGGTTACAATTTATTTACTAGAATAGTAAACTGAATAGTAAATTCGATAAACAAAATTCGATATAAGTCAATTAATCGGGTGATTTTATTAATTGATTGAATTGTCCTAAACAGAGACCAACAAATTTGGAATTGAGCCAACATTACCTATAACTTAAAGAAGGTGAACATATTAATAATAATCATTTTGGCCTTCGGAATGTTGCCCAAAAAATCCCTAGATTCTTCAAACGAAGATCAACACTGAAATTTATAAATCAGGAGTTGAAACATTCGAGGCATAAAGCTGATGCATTTTTATTGCAATAGTTTATATCCCTAATGTCTTTAATATCTATTATAAAAACCTATATCAAGAAGACGTACCAAAGCGTTTAAAACTGCGTATTATTTTACACAAATTGTTTTCAAAAAATGATTAATAATATTTTAATTACACTTTAAAAAAATTTACATAGGTAATACTGTATGAGCATATTATTTTGACTTTTTAATTTAAAAAGTATATTTGTAATTTTTTTTACGTATACATTGAAAAAAGAACGGTATACTCGAGTGAAAGAAGGTTTATTTTGGACAGGGTTTGGTATACATATGCATATAATATAATAACTAGTGGTAGACATTTTTGGTTTAGTATATCAGTAAATTAAATAAAAAATCCTGCACAAAGAATTGTCCATTTGAACCCTCAATTAGAACTGAAAAAATAATGGTTAAAGAAAACTACCAGGTATGGTGTCACTGAGAATAACTAGTTTCTGGGTGCAAATAATCCCCGACTTATTCTAAATAACCCCTTTACAAAGTAGGTATGGCAACATGGTTTTGTCCAAAATATAACCCTTTCGTAATTAACAAAAATGAGGTATATGATACGTATACAAAGTTACTGAATTATTTACTAATAAATAAAGTGAAAAACAAAACAGTTTTCTGATACATTTTTCAGAAGCATGAGATTTTAATGTGCGAATATATATTTATTTTTACTACGCAATTGTATAGAAACCGCATTGCTTTTTACTTTGAATTAATAGGTTATTGTTTAATAAATATAAATACACAAAAACTGTTTTTCTATTAAAAAAAAACTAGTTTTGTGCACATTTTATTCAACATGGTTTGAAAGACATTTAAAACACCACCTAGGTTTAAAACTGGAACTTTTTTGTTCAAAAACTCCACCAAGAATGACAGCTTGAAAGCATATAGAGGTGTGACAGCCCTGACAGGTGTCTTTTAGCAAACATTATAAAAAAGTGGTAAACCAAGGCAAACAAAATGGTATTTTCTATCTATAAGAGAAATGTATTTTAGTAAGGTATAATGGAACTGGAGGAACATAATAGAATAATATTGTTATGGGTGCCAGGACACAGAGGTATTCGGCAATGAAAAAGCTAAAGAACTAGCAAGACAAGGATCTTCAAAAAAGTATACTAGACCAGAGACAGCCCGGGGTGTATCAAAGAACTCTAAGGTCCCAGGTCAAACTCTGGGTAAGGAAAAAACATGAAAGCCACTGGATAGAAAGACAGCTAAGACACAGAAGACCTTTTATTAAAGCTCTGAATGCCAAACTCAGAAAAGACCTGCTCAGTTATAGTAGGATGCAAGTAAGAACTATCATAGGAATCATGAACGATAATATGGCGGTTACAGTTCACTTAATCAAGGAGACCTGAGCTGCAGACTATGCCATCAGGAACGTAGAACATGTAATATGCCAATGCGAGGGCCTGTATCGCAAAAGACATTTAATGTTTGCGGGAGCTGAACTAGACCCAGAAACGACTGGGGACTACTCCATTAAGGACCTGTATAAACTTGTAAATGGGAGCCTAAGAAAGCCTAGGAACCAAGAGGGTGCACAATAAGCCTGTTATGACTGCAGTCTAGTGTTTGCCACCAGGCCGGTTGGAGTCATAATCCAGGGGTTTTAGTCGGTAGGAATCCAAGACTACCCGGCCTCTCTTGGTCTTATGCAAGATTTTCCCTTAAGACCCTTACAAAAAAAAAGACAGAAAAAGGTAATATGGCAATATTGGTTACCTCTGTATGATTTTTAATGATATTTCTGGATAAAAATATTCTTATAAAACTGTCATTACATGTTTAAGTTTTTAGTTTCTCTTTGTTAAAAATGTACACTAAAAATCAGCCTTTTCATAACACATTCTTACATTTGTTTGGTTTAAAACATATTGGAATGCGCGGATTTTTTTCTACATTTGCATCTAACGTAACAATCAATGCACTTTTTGTTGCTTGCAGGCCTTCTTTTTACCTAGAAGGAAAAAACAAAAGTGTTAAAAATTAAAAATTGAAAAGAAAAACACAGAAAAATGGTAAACAAAAAAGCATGCAGAAAAGTAAAAACAAAAACATAACGCTACAACAGTCCTTTTATTATAACCCTTTAAACCAAGTAATAGAATTGGAGGTTCCTGGAGGGTAGGAGACCACCATTCCTTTTTCAAAACTAATTTTTTAGTATAAATGACGTATTTTTTTTGTTTTTTATAATTTATGTTAGGAAACCTCCAGATTTCCTAAATTTTAAAATCTTTAAAATATATTGTCAAAAATGTTTAATTAGTTAATTAAAGACCTGGAAAAAGACTGTATTTAATTTTTTTCGCTAATAAAATAAATTCAGATATCTCGAGAATTATGTGTTCCAGAGTAGTGATATATAGCTTTTTTAAAGGTCTTTGGTTGATTTTATATGAATTAACTTAGTGGGGAAATTTCCAGACGTCTAGGGACTTTTTCGACCCTGGATTTGGACTCGAAAAATACATAGCAATATCATGGACTGTCTTACAGATCTCGACATTTTTTTCTTGTACGAGGATGGGATGAAAAGTTTCCGGCCTAACATAGAACGCAACACCATAGTGACTAAATAATAATTTATGTTTCAACATAGTCCCCTTGTAAGGTAATACATTTGGCCCAACGATGTTCAGCTGATTTGATGCGATCACTGAAGTCTGATTTATCCAACTCGTCAAAATAGGCGTTTGTAGCTGCAATCTGAGGAAAATTTTTTTCCAGCACGAAATTTTTTTAGGTTTGGAAACAAATAAAAGTCTGACGGGGCTAGGTCTGGCGAATAAGGTGAATGGTTTAACACTTCAATGCCTAGCTGATGGATTTTAGCTATTACAAGAGCAAACTTGTGCCAAGATGCATTTTCCTGATAAAACAAAATTTTCTTTTTTGCCAAACCAGGGCGTTTTTCGTTTATATTCTGCTTGAGCTGGTCCAGTAAGTCGCTGTAGTACTCTGACTTTATTGTTCTTCCTTTTTCGAGATAATCTATGAGGAGTATCCCTTTAGCGTCCCAAAAGACGATACTGCCTTTGCCTTCTTCGGAACTGGTTCGTCCTTTGCCGTCCATTGTTTAGACTGTTGCTTAGTTTCAGGGGTATAATGATGAACCCATGTTTCATCAACCGTAATAAATCTACGCAAAAAGTACCCTGAATCACGTCTAAACAGTGTTAAATTCTCCTCTGAAATGGTTAGACGCACGAGCTTTTGATCTGGCGTGAGCAAACGCGGCACCCATCGGGCGGATAACTTTCTCATACCTAAAACTTTACATAAAATATGCGGAACTCGCTCTTTTGATATGCCCATAGCCTCAGCTACCTCTTCCAGTCTTAATCTGCGATCTTTTAGAATTAGTTTGTGAATGGTTTGCACCAATTCTTCAGAAGTTGCCGTTTTTGGCCTGCCAGAACGCGAAGCATCATCAGTGTTAGTACGACCACGTTAGTCCGATAACCAGGTTTTAACTATGGTATAGGAAGGAGCAGATTCCCCTAGTGTAGCATCTAGTTCAGCTTTTATTTCCATCGGCGATAACCCTTTGATATGAAAATATTTTATTATTTCTTATCTCGTTTTTCCCATCTTTTAAAATTGAGACACTGTATAAACTTTCAAACTACTTGACGCACTCACTTTAAACTTCGAGCGTATACTGATCACAAGCAAGGCTACACAAACACGTTGGAACACTAAAGCAAATCGGGCCTGCTATAGTGTATGCCGGAAACTTTTCATACTATCCTCGTATGCCTGTGTTATTTTAAATATTACATTTTCAACACGCCGTAGTTTATAACATAAAAAATCGATGTTTAATAATTCTCAAGCATTTTAAGCATAATAAAAGAACTTTTCTACGACAGAAAAAGCATGCCAACTTACCGACACAAGGAACATTTTTCTACTGTCCACTGGTGTCACCATCTACACCAGGTGTACCACCACCATACACTACCCCCACCAAGTTGGCCGGTATAGGGGTTTGCTCACCAGATCCTTGTTTTGCAAAAGCAAGCAATGAAAAAGAAACATACACAGAACATGTTAGGCCGGTTAAGGTTAGGTTAAAAATAACAAACTATTTTTACTATACTAAAAGCGAAGTGTGGAAGCGCCTCTAAAAGGATATAGGGGGTACCATAAAAGTGCGAAAATTATTTAAAAAAACAAATACTATATGTATGTATATGTATAGTAAGTAGGCTATGCATCTTGTTGCGAAAGAACAGCGTTACTATAGCTATAAGAAAAGTTTTTAAGTTTTGTTGACAGTACTAGTTACATTTTAAAATAACGCAAGTTACTAAACTTATGGTTGATTAAGCATTAACTAAGAACAATATTTTAATTCTCATGTTCTATATTTATCGAATTTTTAATAACTGTTGAAAAACCACCAAACTTACAACTTAATGTATAGTTGAGACAGGAAGTTTAAGATTATCCTAGATCCATTTGTGATGGATCACACAATTTTAAGTCACCGGGTGTTGGCATCGAGTAAGAGGGCCTGTGTGACGTCATAAATTCAAAATTGAGACATTTTTCATGTATATACAAAAAACTATAATCAGCTAATATTCTACATTAACTGACTTTAAAAATACTTCCTAGCGATAGCTAAAAATAATTTTTTTATCTCTTCAAACAAATACCAGGCAAAAAAGTTACTACTTCTAATCAAAATCCACTGTGTTGAAGAAGCTTTACCCAAAATCATTTCGAAATATTTTTGCGTGCAATAGCGTAAAGATGCTGACAGAGCGTGAACAGTCGTTTTTCAAACAGTTGCAAGTCAAAAGTAATCGAAATGCAAGTTAAAAGTAACATGAGAGCAAACAAGCAGATTAAAAGACGCTAACTACAGGAACGCGAACTTGTAATTTAAAGGTTTAGAATTCACATAAGAAAAAAAGGTTTGCGTTACTGTTATCTGGTTATGGTTATCTGTGAGCAGCAGGTTTGTTAGTAAGGGTAGTGATATAAAATATGTACAATGTAATTTCTTTTTGCCGGATCAACAAGCCAATAGTACGGGTTAACAAAAATAAACCACAAGAAACTTTATTTGAAAGAACTTGCGTAGGACAAGGACAGTAGATTAAAAAAAAATCTAGTTTGTATTAGTTTTTGTTGGGACCGGAAAACAAGCACTTTCCGTCCAATTTTTTGTACGAAAAATGTCACTTTACAGGTAATTCCTTTTAGAAAACTTTCCGGTTTCAACGGAGACCTAAAAAGAACAAATAGACCCTAAAAATCTATTTATACGGTCCCTTTTTCAGTCGCGGTGGTCATGACTTCTGTTGAGAGCTTTTTGATAGTTTTTAATTTGTGTTTATTTATTCGGCATGAAAAATTTATATTTTCATAATGAGTATATGAGTATGTTTGTGGGAATTAATTTTGGTTTAAAAGAAAATGCGTACGATACATAACCGGATACTAACTTTACAGGTCTCCCCAGGTTTACAGGTCTCTGTAAATTTCCTGGGTCGACCTGTAAAGTTCACCTTTCCGGTCTAGAAACGTAAATACCCATTCCCAGGCCTAATATAGTAAATTGAGTCCCCAAATATTCCAGTGCATGTAACACTATCTTAGCTACGTCACAGTAACAAATTTAAAAAGGATGGTGTCTTTCTTACCTAATTCCTGATGTCCATTTTGACTGGCGTCGAGAGGTGGCGCGTCTATCACTAATCCTCCTTCGTCACCATCACTATCGTATGAGCCTTCATCGTCTGAGCTTGAAAGAATACCTAAATTGAACATTAAAAACATTTTTATGAAAGACACAGTTAAAGAATCTAGTAAAATCACAAAAAAAACACATTAGTTTTTAATGACTGTTCTTCCACTGTTTTTATATCTTAAGCCCTCATGTTAACTGCGTTTTTATTAGCCAATGACAATTTTTGGATTCTTATTGGATGTTACGGTGAGCAAAATGAGGAAGATGTGGACGCGCATAATTTACAGAAATACAAAGTACAGAGGGAACGTTTGTACGAAAATATTTGGTAGAAATAGTAAAGCAAAGAAACTGTAATCAAACGAAAACGAAATGGTAGAAAACTAAATTTGTACAAACCGTGTAGTGTAGAGAAATGTTCTACCGGCAGAAAGCGCTGACAGCTGTACCAGGTTAGGACCACTAGGTCACGAAAACTACGCTGGAGACGACAGGATGCAGTGACCCTATACCAGCTGTGGCCGTAGAAAACGAAGGCGATCCGATTATATTGGCCCAAAATGTGATAGTACATCCAAAAAAAGGTTGTGTTTTATTTTAATTTTAATTATTTTCAACAACTTTTTGCCTCTAGCTGATTTGCTAGACCTAATTTTTACTCTCAAGGGCCAGGACGGGAGGGCTAATTTAAGTTAACAGAAGTTAGAATAGGACAGGTTTAGTTAGGTTAGGTTTTAAGTCAAATCCGAGATGACCCAGTCTAATTTTCCTTTGTGCACATGAAGTCTGTGCCCTTGTGTTTTTAAAACCACAGCTGATAGCGCCCTTTACCGCCAGATCCGTGAATCATTTGTACACTTTAGGGTACAAAGTATGGTTTCTAAGCTTAAAACTTTTTCTACATTTTAGGAGGACTCAAAAATGTCGATAGCCCCCCAAATTTTTTACAATATCTTAAATAAAATGCTTTAAGATGAGCCCAAAAAAAATCTAAGTTTTTGAAAAATATTTCTTACCACTATCAAGTTGCGGCTGCATATTTCCGAATTCCTGCGGCCAGAATCTCCGGTTATTGTTTTGGCTTTTCTTCTTTTTATTGCTGCTACTTGTGCTGCCACCTCCTGGTGAGTTAGGTTGAGGCCCCTACAAAATGAGGCAGTAATCAATTCCTAACCTTTCCTAAGTTTTTAATATTAAAAAAATACCCAAGCAGCATTTGGACGTCATATTACGTTACCCATACGTTGCTTGCGATAAACGCGACGTCGGGTGCCGACGTCGTTTCGACCGCCTGACGACCCTCGTTTGCACCTAAATGGGGAATACAATTTCGGGTCGCTAGACGTCACCATCTGACCTTATAGGTAATAGAGTTTAACAATTAACAACGTAATTGTACGTTGGATTTCCGTCACTTAAATTTAGTCGCAAACAGGTAAGTTGCGTTTGGTTTCGTTTCCATTGCCTAGAATACATATAGTTTTTGCTAAAAAGAATTCCTGTAGAGTAACTAAAATTATACCTGATAAGTAAATATTTTACACTTATTATAACAAGTCTCATAAAAATGGGTGCATTTTACAAATCACAATTATAGTCATGCATGAAAGGGGGTATTACAATATTAATAATTTATATTTTAAAGCAGGAATCCAACAAAAATTTTACAACGAAGGCATGTTTATTGATAAATGTGATTAAAATACTTTCAAAAAAAGCAAGCGCTCCTGAAATATGCAAGATTTACTAAAATATATATTTGTTAAATAGATCTAATTTTTATTATTTTTTTTATTTTTGTAAAAAAATATTTTGCTGCCTCACTAAACTCAAATTTGTTAATAATTTTACAATTATTCTTTCATTTCTACTTAAAATTAGAAAAAGAAAAAATATTTTATAATGGCCAACAGACGCTAACCTTTTCAGAATGGCGGATTACTGTGTCTGACTTAATGTGAACTAATAATATACCAATTCGGACCGGGTCTCCACTTTTGGTTGTGAAAGATAACCAAAGAGTTACTTCGTCCGGCAAACGTATTTCGTCCCATTAAATTCGGACGTTCGCTCCGCATGATTTTGCGTCGGCCTACCAACGGATTGGAACTCAACGTCCGCTCTTTTTCTACTACAATAGGTAAAGCCCACGGTCCCAAAGCTAACTACCCACCGAAATCATTGTTCTTTTTTTTATTTTTTAGAAATGTTTGTTTTAATATCAAAAATCTAAGGGAAATTAAACCCATACCCCACCTGTGGGAAGAGGATGGAGTATTATGGTTTCCAAAATCCAAAAAAGATATAAAACTGCGTCATGTCCTGAAACGTAGCCGTCCTGACCAAAATATCTCTCGACCAAACAAATGCACTTGTTGTTTGGTTATGGGCGTCTATAAATGACAGTAGGCTGTACATGTGACGCGGAAAATACACCAACCAAACTAAACGCTAGTTTAGGTCTGAGGTTAGGGTCTTCACCGGACGTACCCGACGCCCACGTCTGTTGGTCGTTGGGCTGCTCAGAGTTTTTTTACGTCGAACAAACGAACGTAAGACCGACGTTGGGAAATTAATGGTATATTGCGTTGCATTATTTGACGTCGCGAGATCGTTAAAAAACGGACGTATATTTGATAACGTCGGTTTTGATATGAATGCGACGTCGCTTAACGCATAATCAATCTTGCAACTTAAAATTCTACTAAATCCGTCGTCGGTTCAGGTCACATTAGGTTGTAAGTCATATAAATGTTTCTTGGGTACTATGCCAGTTTATGGGCACCTAAGCACACACTATTGTGTATTGTTGTATAATGTGATTTGTACTCATTTTGAACGCAAAGATTTATAAAAGTTATTAAAATCGGCCCAACTTTTTTTTTGACACGATACCATATCTCACTATAATTATAGTATACGTATGAGCTAAAACACACACTGAAATTATGAACATTAGTGAGAAAAATTTGAAAAAAGAAGACAACGTTTCTGTCCAACAAAATTGGGCAATTAAGGCCGATTCTCACATACGCGGTACGTCGCGGCCCTAACAAATAACCTTTAATGATCCACTACGCATAGCCCATCTTACCGCACCGCTTAAGTGATAATCAGCCTTTAAACGGAATAATAAAATACTAATCACCCATATCTCGTCCACTGGGGAAATCTTGATCTACTACTTTTAAATTTAAAGATTGAAAACATGTGTCAACTAAATTTGGTTAGAAAATTTCAATATAAAGTTGAAAAATAAAAATTCTAATAATTTAAATCTAAACTAAAGCTATAAGTATAAGTATAAGGTCTAAGTATTGCTTTTTTATCCAAAAAAGAACTTAACATGCATATTTTGCATTTACTTATCGAACACTCAATATAATAATTATATTTTTATTACACGGTGTTAATAAGCCAACTGAAAGTATGCATTATGTTCAGTTTTTTTAATTTAATGATTTTTATAAAAATTAAAGCCTAAAAATATTACCCTTTTTTAAGGAATCACTGCTTATTGGTAAAAAAAACAACAAATGCACTCACCTGCTGATCTGGCGGCGTGCTTGCATCTAACATGGGTTGCAGAATGCGCCTGCGCGCGTTTATAAACCAATTATTGACTTGTAGCAAGGTTAGGTTGGTTTGGGCGGCGATGTGACGTTTTTCGTCTTCCGTTGGATAGGGATGCTAAAGAAAATTTTAAGATTTAGAAATAAGATTTTATTGATGAATATTCTAAAAGTGTGTTTTTAAGTGTAAAAAATTTCATGAAGTGTTCTTTGGAGAAAATAATGCTCATTTGTCTGATAGACTTGGGATCTATACTTTAGAAAATATAGAGCGATTAAATTAAAATTAATTTAATTTTTATTTTTTAACTTCAGCGTCTTTAAAGATACTCGAACCAAATTTGGTTTATGTTCTGAACTTATTAAGGTACAAATAAATTTAAAATCAGCAGATCAAAATTTCACCAGTAGCGAAGATTTAAAATTAGTCGAAATTCATATTCTCGCAATGAAGACTTTGAAATGAGAATGACATCAAAATAAGCAGGTGCCATCGAAATCATGACTAAATTTTGTGTTTAATTCTTGGTAAAGGGTACCGACTTTCCTAAAGTTGTTTATTAACTGTGAATTTATAATCAGTGCAAAGTCGAATTCTTCCGCTATCCTTTGGTATAATAACTAGTGATATTCTTCATTCCGAACAATCCATTTTCCATACTCTAATAAATATAATTCTAAAACAGCTTCCCCTTGCAGAGCATTTAAAACTATATTAGTTTATGTTATAGAAATGTAGAGTCAAAGTTCAAGATCTTACCACTAAATGTTGAAATAGCCAACTCCGCATCACACTGGTAGCATGCTTAGGTAAAACCCCTCGTTTCTGCTTTGCTCCCCTCGAGAAATCGCTATCACAATCATCGTTGCTCCCCCCGGGGGTCGTGGGAGCGGGGGATAAAGGGCCGGAGCCTTCCGAAGGTGGTGCTGGGATAGGTTGACATAGACCAGCACCTAAAGAGTGGAAAAGTAACAATTAAAAATTAAAACAAGAAAGAAAACCACCAACTATTTTCATGAAATTTTACCCTTAAGGGAGCATAAGCAAGTTCTAAATAAGAATCTGAAATATATCTAATTGTTGCCATCAATGCCATAACTCGATGGAACATATGATTATGACAGCGATCAGCGATGAGGCTAACAAAAATTAGAAGAACCCGACTGTCTAGAAAACCTCAGAGATATATTTGACCCGGAAAACGAAAAAGTGTAATAGTGTTCCAAAAGCTTCTTTTTTTCTCATTATCCGTGCCGGCTGACAATCGGCTGATTGACCAAAGCTATTAAAATTGAAAGCCGGGAATCGAATTTTGAGAGGGTCTGACCCAGGTCAAACAAAAAAGTTTTTGGTCTCGTTATCGTAAAAAAACACGTTTTAAAACTACATAAATTATAGCACTCGCCATTTTTCCTATCTTCAGGAAGAAACGAGGGGTGGCTCGGTATTTCCTTTTGGTGTACAGACAGGCTAGGATAAATACAGGAAATACGTGGAAGTTCTTGGGAACAACGTGGAGGTACTCGGGAAATACCTTGGAAATTTGGGAAAATACTGGGAAATATACCGGGAATTCTCATAGGTATTTCCTTCTGGAGCCAACCCTCGGGAAGAAACATAAATTATCTAACTTTAGAAATTGATGATGTAAAATTAAAACTTACTTTATTCCATTTCTATATTTTAATTCAAATGAACTCTGACTTACCAATTTGAGATAAAGGAGTTGACCCGTGCACCACTAGAGATTCCGCAACCAGCGCCTGTGGTTGCTGGGGTATTCCGCTCATATTTTGAGGCTGAAGGGGAGGCGTGGGTCCTCCACTAGCTCCTGCTACGTAATGGGGGTGGGGAGGGTACGTTGAAGGCTCTAGAGAAGGAACAGCTTGAGGTGGCCTGTCGAGGTGTTGAGGTTGAGGAGCCATTGCCTGTTGATGAAAGTAATTTGTAAGTTAAAAAAGAAAAGGATTAATAATATCTTATTGGAGCAGGGCGGCTAGTGGTATTTTTTTATGACTTAAACACCAATTCTTCTTTTTTTCTCAATTTGATTACTTTTTATTACCTTTCAAAATGTTCAGTCGTCCATTCCATAGGTTAGGTATGCATGGCTATTGGTATCATTAAAAAAAAACTGTTTTGTATTTTTAATCAGAATAGGTTGTTTAAGTAATTTACAACATTAAATAGGGTATTTGAAAAATTTTAGAAAAGAGTTTAGAATGATACATAGATCCCTAATTTGCTACGCAAAATTATTAAAATAGTATATTTTATAATGACTACATTTAACATCAAGTTTTCTAATTTCCGATTTGAATTTGCCGCTAAAACGCTAATTTCTAGTATGGCGTTGCAATGACGTCACAGCGCAGTAAACTCGCGGACAGATACACGGCATTCAAGTGTTTATTTGTTTTTGGTCTGTGTTTTGTGTGCCTCAGTGTTAAAATACTAGCATAAAAACACCTGAAAACTATTTAGTCATGTGCCTACAGCAGTAAAAGAACGGAAAAAGTGGCTAGAACTTGCTCGAAGAGACCCAAACATCTTCACTTTACATTTGTGAAGATCAGTTTGATGTGAGTATAACTAAATTGTTTCTATTAATTTTTGTCACGTTGTCTATAATCTCAGAGTAACCCTCTAAGTCTATAATATATATAACTATTTCGTAAATGACGATGACATTTTTGAGGTTATATTTATTACAAGGGGTGAACAACTATAATAGGTAGAAAGGTGTACAAATTTTTAGGCCTCTAAATGCAGGATTAGGCACTGCACATGCAGGCTAAATGTAGGACTGAGCATATGCAGACTAGGCAGTGCATAGGCAGGACTAGGCAGTACCTACGCAGGACTATGCAGTGTAACCTATGCAGTACTTCAAGTATTGCTAGTCGTAGGTCGTAGAAAGATACACCACCAATTAATAGACATTAAAATCACTTCATATTAATTTTGGTGTTTTGAAATTTGTTATGAAGGGTTATAAGAATTCTTTGCAACAAAATGTATTTAGAAAATTTTGTTTTAAAAAAGCAATTTTTGATTGTTTCTAAATGCTTAAAATAATTATGATTGGGTATTTAATTGAATCTATTGTAAGTGGCATATTAAACAAAAAAGCAAAACATAACCTAACCTCAAAATATAAATGAGTAAAAGTAGGCGAAGAATATCGTAAAAAAACTTTCAGTTATATACAGAACAACTCATCGAATACTTATATCAACATTTTAACGTTTCTAAATTCCGCAGAACAAAAATCACTGTTGTTGGCAAAGAAGCCTGCCACCATAAGAGCTATCGGCTTTGGAGAATCCGTTATGAATTTAAGAAAAAATTAAACAAAAAAGTTTGTTTTTAGCATTCCCAAGACCTAAACAGATATCTAAAAATAAATATATATTTATTTTTTACTACTGTCAAACACCCTATTGATGCCTTTTATGACAGCTGGCCGCACTGAGAGGAAAGTAATAAGATCAGGAATAAGCATGACCTACCGAACCGATCCGAACCGAACCGAACCGAACCTACCGATTTAAGAAGCAAAAAAATTACAAAAAAATAAAAGAAAACTGGCAAAATGGAAATTAATATCAAACTAGTTTGCTGTTCGTATCCCTGGATCATAATGAAAAGGTTTATCGTGGGTTACTGGATAGGGCAATAAAAACCTTAGTAGTATTCTTTGGGATGTGTCGTCTATAATCTAGACTTTATCAACCCTAGAACAGATCACATGATATAGAAACGATGATCAAAAAAAACCCCATTTAAATATACAACATTAAATTATAAAATCAAGGAAATTAAATCACAGTAAAAAAATTGTGTGAACAAGGCGAAATTAATAATACTAGCCCATAACATATTCTGCAAAGCGGACCGAACCAAACTCTTCTGTGTACTAGCCTGCATCTGTATCATCATATCGCTCGCTGAATGTTTCTCACAGTTAGTCGACTCGAGCCGATTTCACCCGAATGAGCGTTACTTAGCCGAGCCTGACGGCTCAGTTCAATTCGCTACCCACACAAACTGCTAAAGGCGCCTAAAGAAGTTTACACTTCAAAAAACTTACTTATGTCAGAATTTTTGCCATAAGACTACTCTCGCAGGACAACACGCTTGTCTTCTCATTAAACATATTATATTTTTTTAACAACAACCAATTATATTGTATTATACTTTAAAAATGTAAAATTTTGCTAGTTATATTCAATTTGTTTATCATTATTTCTTGTGTTATGTGTTATTGTAATAACAAACCTTTTGTATTTCGTGACAAAATAAAGAGTAATAAATCGAAGTAAAAAAAAAGAAGGCTGCTAGGCCAAATGAAAACACCAAAATATTTTTTCTTTAATTACATTCTATTTGCTCTCGAATTCAATTTCATCCACATTTATCCGGTTTAAAAAGACTAATCTTTTACTATTTTAATTTAAAATGACAAAATAGCAGGCGGGGAGCGCTAGCGATAAAGAGGGGTTGTTATGTATCTGGGTTTGTCGTCAATAAATTAGCCATTCATTAGTCCCGCTAAATGATCCTACATTCCAGCATAACCTTTTTTATACATCAACGTATTTTTTCCAATTTTTATTGAAAGACTTCTGTCACTTTAATTTATTTGAAATCAATATACAGGCAATAGATTGTGTATACAGTTTTTTGTGAGCTCAATATAAAAAATCGTCTTTTAGAAAATGTGGGATGACCGGGGATAACTTAATCACTTTCGAAAACCATTTGTTCGAAAGAAATAGTAGAAAAATTCTATAACTATAATATAAAAATGTGTTCGAAACCATTTTCTTCGAAAGGAAATTTGTTTGAATATTCCCTTCGGTGTTAAAAGTCCCATATGAGGAGAATTCGAAAAATTATAGCGGTAATTGCACAGTATCTATATTATGTCAGCTATTTAACAACTAATGTAAAAGTTTATTGTCATAATTTTGACTGCGGTGTCGTTTCACCCCCGAAATCATTTTCTTCGAAAATATATTCTTTCAAAAACATTTGCTTTGAACGCCAATTTGTTCAAAAAATTTGTTTAAAAACGTTTTCTTCAACAGACATTTTTTTTGAAAAATTATTTCCTTATATTAGCTCACTTGTCCTTTTGTAACCTGTCCAAAAACGCAAACACATATACAACTTTATATCATAATTTTTGAGATAACATTTTGACAGTTATCAGCTGTTTACCATAACAAATAGCATAGTCCAAAAAAAAGTTGTCTCAAAAATAATCGTATAAACTGTAAATGGAGATTTGCCAAATAAACAGACTTAATAACCAATATACAGGATGTCCTATAAGTAGCGGAACACCTAAATTTTTTGAACATGTTTGAAGCAAAACTTTAAGGCCTTATAATTATTAATCAAAGGATTACCTTAAATTTGATATTTACGTATCATTTGAAGGGTAGTTTGAAGTCAACCAACTTTTTTTAAATGAAATTCAATTTAAAAAAATATATATTTTTTTAAAAATTAAATATTATGCATACATTTTTGGAAAGATAACTTTGACATCCTTTAACTTTAAGGAAAATAAATATCCCAGACATGGATAAGGTAACAAAAGCTCAAAGATCAATGGAAAGATATATGTTGCATGTAAATCTAACATATCGAAAAAGGAATAAATGATTAAGAAATAAAACAAAACTAAGGGATGTCAGAGGAGAAGTAGCAAAATTAAAATGGAAATTTGCCGGTCATAATATCAGACAGAAAGGCGATCGATGGGACAAATGTATTGTAAACTGGAGATCTTGGGAAAATAAAAGGAGTAGGGGAAGACCCCCAAATGAGATGACCCGACGATTTGAAGAAACATGCGGGTACTAAATGGATGAACACGGCGACAGACAGAGAAGAGTGAAAGATATTGGGGAAGACCTACGTCCAAAGATGGATCGAAGAAGGCTAAATAGATAGATCATTCGAAAAGAATGACGTTCCGTCACTAAGTAACTTACCGCATGTGATGGACTTATCGAATACTGAACTGGACTATTGGAAGCTGATCCGCCACTTTCCGAGTTGCCGTGAGACATCATACTATTGTTATTGCTTTCTAAATTGTTTATCATACCGCTACCTAATAAATCTAAACAAAAAACGAATTATTAAAACACTTGTTATGAAAGGAAACTTTTAATAACATATTAGGATGTTTTTCGTCAGTCACAGAAAAACATCAAATTCGCAATAGTGGTTAATAACAATAGGTTTTATAATATAATTTTATTTTAATATTTATGAACATTTTCGCAAATTTTTAAAACCTAACAATTTAGATTTGGAGATAGAAAACAATTCAAGTTTTGATAAGTTACAAATGTCAATATTAAATAAACAGAAAAAACCGTTAAAAAATTCTTTCACAAGAAAAATATTTATAAACTTGCCAAAACTATTTAAAAAATAACAAAAATTTTTTAAAGTATAACCAAAATATAAATTTGGAACACGTTTAAATTTTGGTTAGTTGAAAATGTCAATGTCAAATAACCAATGACAGTTCATATAAAGTTGGCGTAAGCCTTCGTAGGTAGCCCCACCCAGGTC
The DNA here is from genome assembly GCA_963576565.1 of Aspidapion aeneum. Taxonomy (NCBI): domain Eukaryota; kingdom Metazoa; phylum Arthropoda; class Insecta; order Coleoptera; family Brentidae; genus Aspidapion; species Aspidapion aeneum. The sequence goes on along the minus strand of OY755046.1, from coordinate 36,175,992 downwards.
GTTACTGCGTTGACTCAGAATAATGAGAACTGTAGTGAGAAATGCACTGACCAAAAAGCCCTATTACCGTAAGACCTTCGTAAAGAGTCACGTTGGTTATGGTTATTAAAAATAACGGCGTGACAGGCTGCTACTGCGTCGACTCAGAAAACAATAGCAGTGATAAAAACACCTTAGTGTGAAGTAAAACTTGTAATGCCGGTTTCACATTGACAATTCAGTGTAATACAGAAATCGACGTTAAATAAATTTATTAGTAGTCATTATAGAATTTTAGCTTACAAAAGGTGGTGTATTCGCGATTTTGACATGTTGTTCACATTGCGGAGTCCTAAAAATAAATTTAATTTCGACCTGAGGGGCTTCCACCGCCACCGTGGATTTAGTGGGTACAAAAGGTTTTTTTTATATTACTTGGTTACTGTACGTTTTAGAAAAAAAGTTTTAAACAAAAGTTGAAGACAATAAAATTTCCTACAAAAACGCTTTTGAACGTTTTTTGTCAGACGAATGGTTTTTGAGTTATGACGCTAAACATTTCGCCGCCATTTTGAATTTTGACAATTTTTTTAGTGGCGTTTAACTTTGAAACTGCTTGTTTTTGAAAAAATCTGTAATAACATAAAATAAAGACCAATTAAAAGCCTATAAAATGAGATATCACTAAGTTTTCTAGGTAGTACCCTTGCTGTGATACGAACCTTGAAGTGTTAGCAGTACACCCGTTTCCTATGTATTTCCATAGTATATACTTTATTGTAGAAAATTAAATTATCTTTTAAACGATGTATCACCTAAGTGGGCCAAGACCACGGTTGGCACTTAATTGGCATCCATAAATTGGGGTCATTTTTTAGGATCACGAAAAAAAATCATGTTTGTTTAGGTTTTATTAAGTTTTTAAAAAAACTAAGCATTTTAGGGAAAAACATTAAAATACCTTTACCAAGCTGTATTACACTGCATTGTCATGAAAATGGCCTCAAATAAATTCATAAGGAATTTCTAATTTTGGCACTTAACCTATTTGTACCTGACACCCTTCAATTGTCAGTGTAAAATAGGTTTAGTAAAAATGGTAAATATTAGTACCTACAAGTGATAAAAAAAAATCGTGGCTAATCTCGTAAAAAGGGTTTTGTTTCTCCTGTATTTTTCCGTGATCTTCTCTCAGTTTATTACTCGCTTGCCTGTTCGCTTAGTTTCTCTTATATTTGGTAGATGTCGCTACGTGTAAAAGCATAGGGTTTTGAGCAGGTTGTGTCTTTTGTTTAAACCATTAGATGGGATTTAAAAACCGTCTCCTTAGCATTGTATAGGTGGGCCCCGTGGATGATAACCTTTAGGAGCTACCCACGGAATTATACATTTTTCGTAAGTAAAAATATTGAAAATGTTGATAAAAAGTGAATATTGTGTATACAGGGTTGGTTGGTTTGGAGAATTTCCATGGTCTAATTGAACTAGATTATTAAAGAAGAAGAAAAAGTTTAGAGATTAACCGGTAACTATGAAAGCAAAGTACATGTTCTTGACATTCTTACCTTGTGGATAATCCGATCTAAGAAGATTCTCTGATTGCATCTTGCCCTTTAAACAAGTTATATATCTATTGCAAAAGTCTTTACATAGTTCTTGTACTTTTTCTAACTCTAGCAGGTGTATCCTTAATACTTGAATGGCTTTAATCATCTACAAATAAAATAAATTATCAATTGGGATCTTAACTCTCCTACGTGGAGCATTTTTCAATTTAAAAGAATCGTCACCAAAAACGTCCTTACTTCACAAGTTTCTGATAAGTTAAGAAATAAAAAACGTAGTTTGATTAAATTACCCGACACGTTTTGGATTGGGAAAAAACATTCTCAAGGGTTTTTCAAAAGTAGAAAAACAAAAAATATAAAAATGACAAGAAGAAAAAAACACAAGAAAAGTTTATGACAAATAAAAAGGAAAATTAGATTTCTTGTAGTGGCTTTTCTAAATCTAGAATAAAATAACAATAATAATTTATGTTAAAAATACGTAGCAAACAAAAAATTTTAAAAATTAACTTTACAAAACAAAAATAATTGAAAGATTTAAGCAAAACAATTACATAGTAGAACAAACAAATATTATGCCACCATTTTCAGTTTTTGTATTTGTGGTGCCATCTAGGCGATTTCGTTCGAAAGTTGTACTCTTATTATCGAATACAACTCAAAAAGTCGGGGTTTCGACTTACATATAATTTTTAGTAAAAGCTTTGGCAAAAAAATACATAATTTACTAACCAGTCCATCTATCTCGGGTTCGTTGGCTAAAAAAGGCTTCCTATCTCTCTCCTGATGCTGCACAAACGCTTGAATATCCAAATTAAAAGCGTCACTCGACTGCGGCTCGCTCGACTGTGTTGCCAGCTCGCATCGCTCAAACAGGAGGGCAAGTAAAGGAAATAACGGGTGCCTGAAAAATATTTTTTATATTTGACAATTTTTTTACAATTACAAAAAGTGATTTTTTCAAACATTAAGCACGTTTTTCAACATTAACATTTCTTAATCGATGCCCTTCAGCTCAATTTTTAACAGGTCAAGGCTCAGTTTATCCACTAAAAAACCGAAAATGTTGCCAAGGTAACATACGTCAATTTTGTGGAAACGCAGACTTGGTCATCCTTAAACCAAAACGCTATAAGGTCGAGGCATTGCTAGGGAGCTTTCTTAAATTTGCCAGCCTGTGGAAGAGAAACATCTCTTTCTAATTACACGGCTAGATTGGCGTTCTTTGTATTACCCGTACTCCTTATGTCAGCAAAATCTAGGGACAAAATGGGTGCCGCTCTAAAAATATTGGTGGTTTTGGATTATATTTGTGTTTTTTTTCTCATTTTGAAAAAATATTTTGGGTTTTTAACTCAAAGAGGACCAAGAGAAGTCTATAAAAAGACCTTTCTAGTTTATATACCCTTACTTTTGCAGTACAAATTTTTTTTCCCATGCGCGATACCCCAACCGTATAGAATTTAAAAACCGTTAACATTACTTCGGCTATGTTTAATTGGACGACAGCAGAAATAGTGATAAATTTGCCATGGTTCCAGCGGTTGAACCAGCAAGTATGTGGAATTGGGCAGTTGTGTTAGTAAATTTTAATATGATACTTGATTTTCGCTACAGCCTGTTTAGTACTAAGTTGTAAACATCCCTCTTATCAGCTTATCGGCGTACCTTCAGGTAACGCGATTACAGATGGCGTAACTTGTACACTTAAATTGCTTTGATTCTCTTTTATAGGTTTAACGGTTTTGACAGATCGCGACGTAGTATTAGCAGTTGGAGGACAGCGTAAGAGAAATGCGATGGTAGTGTTAACAAATTTAAAGATAATACACTTTTTAAAGACCCTGTATAGCACTCACAACGGCCTTTTTGTTGAGGGTGCATTACAATTACTAGCTAGTCGCTCGCGACTTAGTTGCCCGCTAATGAGCGAGTTTAAACTCGTAGAGTGGTTTACAATTACATACAGCGTTTAAAAACGCAGTTGCGCAACAACTATGATCCCCGCCCGAACTACTTCTTACGACGTGTCTGCGGTCTACCTGCAACGATTTTTACCAAGAACTGGTATTACACTTGACTTTGCTCGCTACACTAAAATATCCGGCGAATCGCGACTAAAGTAGCGACGCGAGCGGCGAGTTTGGTATTACACTTAGCTTTTTTAGTCCCGGCTATTAAATTCGCCAGCGACTAGCTAGTAAATTCTCCCAATGTAATGCACCCTTTAGCCAAAAGTCGTCATCGGTCGCTGAGCGTTGTTGCAGGCGACGCGGTAGTAGATGGCGCTACTGGTACACTTAAGATTGCTATGGTTGAGTTTGACAGGCGTAGAAGCAGGGCACTGACAGGTTCAGTAGGCCCGCGGCCGCTTTACGATCAGGAAGCCAATTCTTGAATTGCATAGGAATGAACGTTCTCTCGAGAGACGTGATCGTTCCCGGGTCTGATCATCGTGTTCTCTCGATGAGTGTTCCTCGTATTTTTGAACCTTTTCTGACTAGGCGTACGGTTGCCCGATTTACCACGTACAAATTAGCTACTTTCTAAACTAACCATTTTAGTTTCTGTGTATTTTGTATGTTTTTCGGTGTTTTTAACTGCTACATGCTCCGTAAGCATTAGGCTTAGCTAATCCATTTTCTCCCTTTGTTGTTTTGTATGTGCGCAACAAGGACCTAATCGCGAATAAACCCATAATCGCGGGGGGGAAAATGGATTAGCTAAGCCTTGTTACGGTGCATACCGTAAAAAGGTGTGCTCCATTAAACTCAATTAAAAAAAATGATAATCAAGTTTTTGCAAAAGCATCCGAAATTGAGGGCGGGGACAACTATGGGTAACGATAACCGGAAGATTAAAAGCCATACCGGGAGGATGCAACACAAGATCGATATAAAACACAAACGGAAAAAAATAATACAGAAATCCTCTATCAAACAACGATATAAACAAGGATTCACATATAAACAAAACGTTTTGCTTTCTGAGCAAGTTTCTCTCATCTTTCCTGCGACTACAGCGCCATTCTACTGTCTCATAGCAGAAGAATGTTCACCGGCGAATTTTGAACGGACGGAACGCTCTTCGGGCGTTCAAAAATACAGACAGACGATCACTCTCTCAAAAGAAGTGAGCATTCGCATGAAATTTCACACGAGCATAATTCAACGATCACTCTCTCAAAAAAAGTGAGCATTCGCATGAAATTTCACACAAACACAATTCAAGAATTAGCTTCCAGAGGGTAATAGGTTCGACCCCCATGCATGCCAGTACAAACACGAACCTACTTTCCGTTTGTGAATACAGTTTCACTAGAGGAAGGGGTAAAAGCCCGTCTTGGGCGAAGTTTGGGCCTCAACGAATTAGGCAAAAAGACAGGCGCAAAAGTAGAGAAGTGGACAGTTTTGAGAGGTCGCGAAGTTTGGTTCCAGCGGTTGGAGGAGGGCATGAAAGGAATGCGTTCGTAGCGTTAACAAATTTTAATAAAACACATGCCCCATTCAGTACTCACTTGTAAACGGATCTCTTGTCAGCTTCGAACTGCGCCTGATCAGTGTCGGGTGGCGCGAAAGCTGTGGTGGTCGACGTCACATCGCCCAGCGGTGGTACAGGCGAAGCGGTCACAGATGGCGCTACTGGTACACTTAACATAGCTTTGGTTGAGTTTGACAGGTTCGACAGCAGAGAAGTCGACAGTTTTGAAAGATCGCGAGGTGGTTCCAGCGGTTGAAGGAGCGGGTAACTGGAATGCGACAGTGTGGTTGACAATTTAGAAAGGTTCTGAGGTTGTTCTTGAATTGCGGATATCGAGAGGAATTTGCCACTGTCCATGCAATTGGCGGACGGGGGGTTACCCCGTCACCTGAAACAAAGAAAATAAGGTTAGGTTAGTAAATCGACAGGCTAGACATCTTCCGGTGGACATTTGGATCTGGGAAATTGACTTTTCCCCTGTATTGTCATGTCCATTGTGCGTAGCTGTTTCAGGCTTAACCCACAGAACTGGTTGTGTCTGACAAGCCTAACATACTTGTGTCTTAGTTTTATCTCCGACTGAAAGGTTTTCTAAAAATTAATAAAAAAACACGAAAACAGAAGCGAAAACTACTTGTACAATTGGCTAAAATTCAATTGTGTGTCAGTTCGCAAATCTGGTGGTTACAAATAAAGTTAATAAGTTAATTTAAACCTCGTATAAGCTGAACTACTTAGTATTTTTATCTATCAGTGGGAAAATTTTCCGCTTAACATTTTTAAATAAAGAAGCTTTTTAAATTTTTATCCTCATATAAGAAAAGTAATACATATCATAAACAGAAAGGTAAATAAATTTAAAGCTGTATGTAAATAAATAAAAAACATATCCTCGCTTTGACTTTTCACACCTATCCCTTATTTTTTTCTCTCTCTTTCCTGTTACATTTTCTAATGAAACCTTAGAGAAAGATAAATGATAAGGAGAGCCAGTAGGGTTTGCGTAGATATCAGAATTTAAAAAATTACTGTGTTAACGCGTCTCGCTAATGCATTTTATGACTATGACTTAGCCAAGGCGACGATAATATCTAATCTTAAGTCGTTTAAATTGCTTTATGCTTACCGAATTAAACTACTAAATTCCGCCATAGCTTACATTTATAGAAGGATCCGTTTATATGCAACAAAGTCTAGGTCATAAATATAAACTGCCAATAAAAGAAAGCTGTATACTGATACGATATAATCATACGCTTTTTGTAGATCTACAACAAAAATCTTTCAATTCGTTTTTGAGATCTTTGCTTTTAAATTTAACATGGAATGATACAATAAAAACTAAATACAAAAAATATAAAATTCTGATTAAATTTTTATTTTATCAGTCCATGTTAAATTTGAAAGTTTGAAGGCAAATATCTTAAAAGGTAATCGATAGGTTTTTAAAATTTTAACACGGTTGTAAAGATATTCAAGAGACGTTCAAAACAAGGTATCACCATCACTTTCCCTATTCAAAATATAGGGGTAAAGAATACCCCTCGAACGGGGTGCGTGCTACAAAAAACTTCACGATAGCCAAAAAGTGTCCTCCTGGCAAACAAAATCGACGTGTAAGCATTTTTTAAAATTTTCAGCAGTTCTCGAGAAATCCCGGGTGGAAGTTTTAAATGAGGCACAGTGTATATATATATTTAAGTTGTGTTTATAGCCTTTTTCTAGAATTTGCCTCATAACAAATATTTTATCTGAAGTAAATCAGATGGGGCAAAATCAAAATTGGTATTCTCCGATAGCCGTTCAGAATACTCCAGTTGTATTAAACTTCTGACAATACCTTATAAACGATGTTTACCCTATCACCTTTTTTGTAAATTGTCTGGATAATACCCAGGGTCTATTCGTCAAAAATTTTCTTTTATGTACAGATTCCTGTTAATAGGTCATTATCGCCAAAAATTTTCACGGCCATTTTTTATTAGCTCAGCGGGTATGTTGTCAATTCCAGCAGCTTCTGAATTTCACTGTAGTAACAACCTATTAGTAACTTATCAGTTCAATATTTGGTTCTGCTGTGTCACACACAATAAGTTCTAGACTATCGTTGCTGTTCGTTGTCAGCAAATCTTTGAAATATTCCATCCATCTTTCTATTACTGCGTCACTTTCAGTTAAAACTATACCCTGTGTATCCTTGCATGCTATCATTTTCGGCTTGAACTCTTGAGTTTGTTCCCTTATACTCTTATACAATTTTCTACTGCCCTTTCGATTATGATGATCCAGCAGGGTTTCTCTCTTTTTGCGGCGTATAGTTCTGGTTGCATCCAATCGCTTCTGGTTTTACATTGATCTATTTGTTCTATCCCTCTGCATTCTTTAGCATATCATTCCTCGTTTCTTGGTCTATTGTTTCGATTGCTGCTTTCTGTATTCTGGTTTTAATTCTTCATCTACATTTGTTTCTCTGTTCCTCGTTTGTAGATCTTCATCCTAAACAGATTGCATTATTTGCACACTATTGTTCGTCATATTTTAAAAATTGTGTAATAAAAACACCGGCAAGAGATAAGGGAACGAAAATCAAAGCGCGCCACCGACCTTACCTTAGCTGTAGCAACGCAAAGGCTAAAATTTTATACTAAGTGCAAGTAATAACTCGTATATTAAAACTAGTGCGCGCGATGCCACCTGAATTGAAACAAAAACATGCATATTAAGGGCGATTAAAGTTTTAGCCGCTTGCAGTGAGCGTCGTGTCATCGACCCGAATAATATACTACTATGTCGGTTTAGAACGGTTTTCTTCGTTGTCCGACGCCTATTCGCCACCTCCTTCGATCCTGACAATCATCTTCTGTCAGATTTTTTTGACTCATAATCTTCGGATTGACTGTTGCCATTCCAGTTTAGGACGTCCTCTTTTTCTGCGCCCTATTCGCTGCCATTCTAGGACCTGCTTTGGTATCTTTCGTCGTTCATCCGTTGTACATGGCCGTACCGTCAGTTGTCATTTAGTGATGCCATCCGATATGCTTCCCTCGATTCCCATTCTTTCTTTTATAATCTCATTTCTTACATGATCTGTTCTACATATTCTCACCTATTTTCTTATTGCATCCATTTCGACACTTTCCATTTTTGCTTTGTATTTTTCTGTTACGCGACAAGTCTCTATTCCATTCAACAGCGAGTTTTTCACCATTGTTTCATATATGTTAAATTTTACATTCTTTTTTATCTCTGTGCACCATAAAATACTGTTAAGATACCCATTAACTTTTTTTGCTTTTACTATTATTTTTTCCAGTTCTTTACAGTCTGTTCCTGTCTATGCCAGCCTGTCCTGATATTGCTTGTCCATTGTCTAGTTCTAACTCACTTAATTCGTTTCCAATACATAAGTACTGTGTCTTGTTCACGTTCGCTGTTAACCCCCACTTGTGGTATTCTTCCGTTAATTTTCTCATCATATACTCCATGTCTTCTTTATCATTAGCTACAATTACGTGGTCATCAGCAAACTGTAGTGTGTATATTGTAAATCGGTCGTTGAGTTGTATTCCCATGCCGTGTACTTTACGTTTCCAGTTTTTTAGAGCTACTGCAATATATATTTTTAAAAGAGTTGGAGAGATACAACATCCATGTCTTAAGCCTTCCTTTACCAGGAATTCTTTTGAAAGTCGATAAAGTTTTTGCAAAGTCAGTTGAACAAAGATAAAAGCCGACCATCGGCATATCCTTTAAAGAAAGTGACATGGGCGGCGGCAGATATACTCATGAAAATTATTTCATTTAATTATAGCGTAAACTAAAGAAATAAAAATAGATAATAAAACTTTCTATTCCCACACCTACAGAAACGACACTGATTTATTTTCTAACTCTGCATACTGCCGACTAAAGGGTTCCCGAAAAGCATACCCGAAAGCAACTAAAAGCGCATCTCAAAAAAATCTGCCAATCAGGTGCCGTCTATCCACCTGTGCTGGGTCGGTGAGAAAACAAATACTTTGTGCTTGGACCGCAAAGAGCCGCGCCTTTTCTCTGTCGGTAGGGTTGAAATTATACCAGGAAGATTTTATATGAATTTGGATAACTTTTGAAGGGCAGATTGAAGCAAATATTCATGAAATCGATAGAACCCCGTATAAGAAGCATTTCAGGTGACTTCGCAAAAACTATACCAATAATAGGTAATAACAAAACCAATTGAACGCCAGTGATGGACTGTAATAAATTAAAGACGTAAAATATTTTTTTAATTGCCCCACCTTGTAACTAGGGGGGCTGTAGCCCTGTCGCCCTTACAGGTAAAACACCACTGCGCTGAACACAGCGTTATGAAGGAACTACCACTTATTAAGGTTCACCCTGTAAATAAGAATTCACGCAAAAACAAATACATATAAATAATAGGTGTATAGGCGCGATGTAGTATCATTAAATCGCATTATCCAGTTTAATGAGGCTCATAATTTATTTTCGAGCGGTTTTATGAGCGCAATAATCATTGCTGTTTGTTTTTGAACGCTTTAGATGCAGAGTAAATTATAAGGGCCCTGTAATCCTATCGCAAGAAACAAAAAATCTTTGTTTACTATTGAGAATTTAAAAAAACTCTGAAAAATCCTTACACATGAAATTAAGCTGGGAACCACAAATAGGCCGACTAACAACAAAGACATTCAGGCAAATAAGAAGGATGTTAGGAAGAAATTGGGGACTTAACCATCATAAGACCGATAATCCACTATGGATACGTGGTCTGGTGGTCGCTAGCAATGAAACCACCATGGACAAAGAACGGGATTGAATGCCACGGTCTGCTATACAGACGGATCAAGGCTAACAGATCGGAATTCGACAGGCGCAGGAATGTACTCGCTGGGATCCAATGCAACAGTTTTCCAGGCGAAGGTTTACACCATACTGGCGGTAACATGCTTCAAACAGTCAAGATACGCTGAAAGCACTCTGCAAACCATGTCCGCGGGTTTGGTGCAGGAGTGCGCATATGCAATACAGGAAATGCCACACAGGCTAAAAAGTATGTGACTGGATACAGCAAGTCTCGTATGGACTGGCTACTCCGTCAAACACGAAAGGATGTAAGAGTCATAGTGGGAGTCCTTACCACGTGGCGGGGCCGCATATTAATATAACCGTCATCCGACCGACATCGAGGAAGTGTTCTAAGTAAGGGGTGGGGGTCAATTTGAGAGAAATACACTCTGCTCTCGAGAATATTTCTCACAAATGGACACATTTCAGGGAGTAAATATTAGATAACTTCGATCGGCTATCAGACAGCGCTGATTTTATTTGCTGATCTTGCCAGCTGAGTAACCGGCTCATTAATGTCATAGTTTGTTTGATCAAAAGGAACAACAAAACTCCCTCAAACTGGCTTTACTTTGATATTATCGCGGCCTTGTCAAAATGGCGGAGGCTGTGGTTGTTATTTTTGTTGTTTTTTTGTTGGGAAATAAAGTAAATCATGGACTTCTCCTACTCTAAAAGAAAGAGTAATAGTTTAAGACCCTGAACAATTTTTGACAGTTAGATTTTATCCCAAATTTAATTGAAAAATCTAGCAAAAATACAATTCAACAAAAACAGCGGTTTACGAACATCTGGCATTTCTAAACGAACGCAATGTCAATGATTAAAATGACCACATTTGCCGCTTTTACTTTGGTCAAATACAATCCGTCCATGTTCTATAATCCGTGCTTAAACTGAGCTAGCAACTCAGGACCATCTATAGCGTCATTCACGACTCTGTGTAAAAAAAAGAATAAATCAGGGAGTAATAATTTGAATTTTAAACTCATTTATTAAAAAAAATGAAATAATAAATTTGTCACCAAAATTTTTATTAACTAACAATTTTTGAAAAAAAACACAAACTTTTGATTTGACTGTGGGCTTGAAGATGTTGAGATGCAGTAGTGCTTTGCTATTCCTCATTATTTCAACCAGGATTTCTGAGTATTAAACTGAGATTAGTAACTGCAGTATTTTAAAAGTTAAAATTAAAAAATCGGCTGACGAGCGCTTTACAAAACCAAGCATTACCATTACCTTAAAAGTAACGTGTTTGATATGACTAGAATAAGTTAACTTGGAATCCAGATAAACACCCATATCTCGCATCCTTGAAAACAATTGAAGAATTATTGATTGTGTAATCATAGTTAATGTATTTTGATGTATAAAGTTTAATAACATTTATTTATGTTTAGATCCATTTTGTTGACCTTGCAGTTGTTCAGCATCTCCAAGTGATAACAAAGCAATACATACTTTTATGTTATCTGCCAGTTTTCACATTTTATGCTTAACACAAGGTCCATTAAAAACATACAAGACCAGGGCCACTGTAAGTGAGACCCTTGACTTCATCTTTAGCTCGTGGTATCCATTCTTTCATAATTTTTATGAAGCTTAAAAAAAGAGCCGTAAGTCCCCCCCAGTCATTTCAGCTTATAAACATTCTGTGGTTGACCCGGTCAAAGGCTTTTGAAAAATCCGTATAGATCGAGTCAACCTGCATACCTCTCTCTTAACTGCCACTTATAAATTTAACATATAAAGCCAAGTTGACGTCAGAAATGTTTTTTCACCAGAAAATTAAGGATTTCCGAATGACAACAAATAGCTTCACAGTTAGTCGGGTCTTCCCTTGATCCGGACTTGAAATGTTTTCTAGAAATTAGGAAATTTACCCAATATAAATAAAGTGCTTAATCAATAATTTTTGAATGAATGAAAGGAAAACGCTGTTTTGTTGATTTCAACATTTTTAGTGTGCCAAAACAATACAAACAAAATAATTATTTTGCAAATTAATTATATTGTCCAAAAACTTCAGGAACTGTAAGAAAAAGAAACAAAAAATAGGAGATTATGTATTTATAAGAAATTTTAGTCATGAAAGCCGTCAAGGTCACTCCCTTTTTGCTTGTTCATGATATCCCTGCCCTGTAAACACAATACTACAAATACAATTAGGGGCCTCTACTAGGAAAGATACTCATTTTTCATAGCCTCTACGCGATAATTTTATTGTACAGCAAGTAGTTTGTCATTTAAGCGGCTGGTATAAACTATAAAATTTTTGAGGGAAACAGGGTGCTATTTAATCAAGAGCAACAAAAAATACCAATACTAATATTAACTTTTTTTAAATTCTCAAGTCTAATACGTTGTCATTTGGATTATTGTCCTTTTTAAAAAGCTTCGGTTTAAGGAAAAATAATACCTTCTCATTAAGGAGATCAAACGAAAGAGAAAAACCCAATTATACTTAGGCCGAAGGTTGCCTCAATCTGAAAGTATTAGTTTTTGAACAGCATCAATTTTTTCTGGCGCAGAAACAACACGATGGTCTCAATCAATACGTCGTAGGTATGAAATGATAAATTTTGGGAAATTAAAAAAAAAAATTGAATTTTATGCCTGGCATTCAATTAAAGTTTATTTCATAAATTAGGAAGGAAATAACTTTAAAATCTATAATAAATACTACTCTACTCTACAAGTTGACACGTTTAGTTTTGTCGTTGTTTGACTCCCATCAAACAACGGTTTTGTTAAAAGAAACAACAATTAAAAGTAGAAATTTCCGGACTTACGAATTGATTTGTGAACAAACAACTGATTTTGAACGATTTTGCGACTATCGTCGATGACCAAACAGCGGCCAAGACTAAATTATCACATTATCGTTTTACAGGAGCAAGGAATGGTACAATATCGCCGAAACTTCAGAAGACTCAAAAAGTTGTCGGAAGTACGGCAGATTCTTAATCTATTCTCAGCCAGTGGCGTAGCGTGGTTCAAAGGGCGGAGGGGGCAGATGATAAGGGCGCCAATTTTTTTTTACGTAGAAATAAGTATCAAATTAAAATAGCTTCCTACTTTTTTTATTATTATTGAATATGGTGTCGAATTTAAATGGCACGCTACCGTTACCCTAGCGGGTTAATATTTTGTTTTTCGGAAAAAAAACAAAAACACTACACCTAGTACTTTTTGGAAAAAATCGAACCGAATTTTTTTTTTGTAGATATAGGTGCAAAAAAATTGCGACGCAGGCGAAAATTTTTGAAAAATCAAGTACTTTTTGGAAAAAATGGTGCCAAAGAAGAAAATTTTTAATTTTAATAAGAACGAAAACAAACATTTTAGAAAACTAAAATTACAGTCGAACCTCTATAACTCGAACTTCAAGGGACAACCAAATCAGTTCGAGTTATGGAGAGTTCGACTTATAGAAATTCGAGTTAAAGAGGTTAAAATTCATATAAAAAGTGCAGGGACCACTTAAAAGGCTCGAGTTATAGAGAGGTTCGAGTTATAGAGGTTCGACTGTATTGAACAAAATAAGACGCCAAGATTTTCGGGAAAACGGGGACCAAATACAAAAGTTTTGGTTAGTTTCAAAGGTATTTAAGCGCCGCAGTTAGTTGGTTCCGTAGCTAGGTATTTTTGTGTAGGCAAACAATAAAAATGGCACCCCCTTTCCAAATTTAAAAAAAAAAATTAAATCAACACAAACAGTTTGTATAAATTGCGCCGCAGGCGAAAATTAAAAAAAAAATAAGTATCTCAACAATAATGGCACCGCAATAGAAAACTTGTAAATTTAACGAAAAAAAGGGCGTCGGTTCGATAATTTTAGAAACATCTTTTTTGAAAAAAATGGCGCCAGAAAAAATTTATTGGTAAGAACCAAGAAAAATTACAGGCGAAAATTTTTGGGGCTAATTTATTTTTAATTCTTCATTTGGGCGCCCTAGGTAGGTGTTACGGGACTGTGTTATCTAATATTAAGAATTACAGGTGCAGTAAGTTTGTTTGGTTTTGTCTTTCTTACCGCGATGAATGATGCTTCGGGCTTTGAACGGCAAACTTTATTTTTCTCGTAGCAAGCAAAAGGGTCCGATTTTACGAACGGGGGCGCCGGCAAAATTGTATAATTTCCACACTGCCTGAAAAGATGCGTAATATTGCTTAACTATCTAAATAATAAGTAGCTCAAGGTATTTTTTTTTACCGTTGTACCAATTTTTAGTTACTACTTAATAAGGCTTAGAGTGCCCATGGGGCGCCAGGATCCTTGAGTCGAAGGGGGGAACCCCCCCACGCTACGCCGCTGTTCTCAGCATGGAAAACTATAAACACAATTTCATTCAAGTTTTTTCTTGTGATACATTTTTATATTTTAAAAAAGGTGACAAACAAGGGCCTCTACTAGGAGAAAAACTCGTATTTCAAAACATCTAGGCGATAATTTTATTGTACGTCAAGTCGTTTATAATTTAAGTGACTAGTTTCACCCATAGACCTATAATACGAATGGACTAAGCCTCATGCTCGAAAATTGATTCCAGAGTGAGGTGGAGCTAGTCCGGGCAAAACACGGACAAAATCGCATTATATGGTATGGAAGACCTCTTTTGATTCTCTTCACGTCGATACATTGTGACAGTTGTTTTACAGCAACTCTCTTTGAGATATCAATAATTTATTATGAAAATCTAAAGTTTTTATTTTGTCGCAACTTTCACAGTAAACCAAGTACTTGCAAAACCTAAAATATAAAAATGTCAAATCTCTTTTGTTTCTGTTGAAAAAATGAAGTATTTTGTAACCGAAATTAATTAAAACAGGAAACTAACACAGACAAAGAAAGGTATGTCTATCTATCTCCTAAAATCGGTTTTAGAACTGGATTATGTCAAAGAGGACAGAGAAAGCAATATAACTTGACACCTCTGGCGAAACATATCCGTGATATGTATCCAGGGCTTCTAGTTTCATCTATAAAACATTTTTAGAGTTACAGGGTGCTCTTTATCTTTAATCAAAAGCACTAATCTATCTATCTATTTAGCCTTCCTCGATCCATCTTTGGACATAGCCCTCCCCCAATATCTTCCATTCTTCCCTTCTGTCGCCATGTTTATTCATCTAGTTCCCGCATGTTGCTTCAAATCGTCCACCCATCTCATTTGGGGTCTTCCCCTACTTCTTTTATTTTCACATGGTCCATAGGTAAGTACAGGAAGGATACATTGCTTATACACTTTCGTTTTGAGGTACTAAGGATATTTTTTAATATGTAGCTTAATTAACCGAATGCCGCCTAGGCCAATCTTACTCGTCTCTTGATTTCAGCTGATTGGTTTTCTTTTTTTAGTTTAATAATTTCTCTACTTGTTCTATTTTCTCTTGGTTTATTCTGATCGTGATATCTTCATCTGTGTTTGTTATAATTTTAGTTTTAGTATAGTTCATACTCAAGCCTATATTTTTAGCTGCTGTATCCAGTTCGTCCAGCATTTTTATCAGTTCTTCTTTCTTATCTGTTAATAAGGTGATATCATCAGCATATCTTAGGTGGTTCAAGTATTGTCCGTTAACTTTTATGCCTATTTCTTCCCAATCTAAGTTTTTAAAAACATCTACTAGGGCCTGGTTAATAGGGGATATCGTGTTACCCTGGCTTACACCTCTTCTTATGAGGATTGGCTTGGTTCCTTTGTGGATTTTGATTGATCTTGTTGCTACGCTATATATATTGGCTATTAAATCGGTGTATCTGTGATCTATTCGGTTATTAATTAAAGATGCTTTTACTGCCCAGTGCTCAATGCTATCAAAAGCTTTTTTAAAGTCTATAAACGCAATATATAGTGGAATGTTATATTCGTTGGCTCATTCTATTAAGATTTTCATGATTAACAGGTGGTCAACTGTACTGATTCTGATTCCTGCTTGTTCTTTTGATTGATATCCGTCAAATTTTGTTGTTAGTCTATCTGTTAATATTTTCGTAAAAAGCTTATAAATTACATTGAGGACTACGAATTAATGTTTTTTGGCTATATTGTCCAAAGATGCATATTCGGATAAAGATACTAAGCCTAACGTAGTAATTTGGCTTATTGTCCCTTTTAGAAAGCTCCACTTCAATGAAAACTTATTAAGCGAAGAATAACACCTCTCCAATTAAAAGAATAAGGAGAGCAAACGAAGGAGAAAAAAACCCAATTAGGAGCGCCTTTAATAGTCGGATTAGGGCAACAAGACTCTAATTTTGAAATTCGAAAACGCGGCTTTTCGTTTTAGGGCGGGATTCAGGCTTTTTTGGTTTCCCGGGCGAAAAATAAATACATTTTAAAAACAACCATTACAGCAACATGGATTCGTTTTCTTTATTAAATAGGGTAAAAAATTCTCTTAAAAACTAACTTGTTTACATTAATTTTAGAATTTATATAGACGCCACAGCAAAAAAATACTCTGCCAATATATGGGCCCCTAAGCTCACACTAGGTACTATAGTTATAGTTTACGTGTGAGCTAATATAACTAAAAATTGAAATATATTTTATTCAACTCCAGACTAACTAACTACCTTTTGTTTGATACCACACAAGCCATGTTTTGACTTAAACTCAAATTTTTAAAATCTACCCCCACCCTTAAAAAAAGCAAAAACTAAAATGTATTTTCTTAAACTCCGGACTCAATTACCTTTCGTTTGATATCACACACGCCATATTTTCACTTAAACTCGAATTTTTGAAATATACCCCCACCCTTTTTTTAAATAAATTAAAATGTATTTTGTTTAACTCCAGACTCAATTACCTTTCGTTTGATATCACACAAGCCATATTTTCACATAAACTCTAATTTTTGAAATCTACCCCCACCCTTTTATTTGGTTTGTGTTCGGTGGATTTTGTTCATTTTTAAATGGGACCATCTCGACCCAAGACCCAGCCTAGGTACCAAATTTCATTAAAATCGGCCGAGCGGTTTTTGAGTTATGCGCGTTGGTCGTTACAGACATACAGACAGACAGACAGACAGACAGACAGACAGACGGCGCAACAAAAAAGTTTCAAAATCATCTGAAACGCAACGATATATAAAAATTTTTGAAATCGGAGCAACTTTTTTTTTCTCGAAAAAATTAGGATCACCATAGCTCAGTATAGTATAAATGCTGCGTGATTTAAAGTATATTATACGAATAACAGTTTTTTTTTGCATTAAAATCTATTAACATAAACAATATAATTTCCTTGTTAAAAATATAAATAACAACTTTTTATATATATCATATACAGGGTGTTCTAAGTTAAGTGTCCACCATTGCTAACTTTGATATTATTAAAGATAGAAAAAAGTTTAAATTGGCAAACTAGTAGAATTTTTGACACTCTTGAAGATGCTTGAATCAAAAAAACATCGGGTTTTTGAGTTTTGTCAAAAAACATAGAACCAATTTTAATTGAGTATTTTATAATTTTTTCTGATAGGTAATAATAAAAATTGTCTTTTAAACTTTTTTCCCTAAAGTTAAAAATAACATTCCAAATTCAAAATTACGCTTAGACTTCTTTCTACCAAATAAAATTTCAATAGGTAATTTTGAATTTAAATTATCTTCGTTCTTTTTTTAGAATTGAATGGATGTTTTATGATCTGACATCACCTGGGCCCTTCTTTGAAAAAGTGCTTTAATGGAAACTTAAGGAAACCCTTAAAGAGAACTTAAAGCTTCTAGGGAAAACTTAAAGCACTTAAAAGCTTTAAGAGTGAACTTGTGGCTCCTAAGGGAAACCTAAAGCCCTTAAGGCAAAATTGACTTCTTAGGAGAACTTAATAACCCTGTACAAAAATGCAAGGTTTCTTCTTTTTATTAGTTTTTTAGGAGATTTTTGAGCAATGTGCAAGAGGGCTAATGCAATCATGAAATCAGCCTCGATTAATTTCTTAATTTTTTAGATTTACTTCTACCGTTTTATGTAACTGTTTTTATCCTGTTTTTTTTTCTTGTAGATGACTGCCACGATAGTATTCTTATCTACCACATCTCGAGATAGTAACACCAAGTTACTAATACTGAATCCTCTTTCCGAAGCAACATTGATATACGATATAGTCAAAATTGTCAGCCAATTTTACCAGTCTTCGAGATTTAGGCTGATTCTCCAAATCAAAGATTTTGCCAATTTTCACCCAGTAACTGCCAATTCTAAAATGTTCTTCTTTATAAATCCAAGTTAATACATTTCTTTTTATTTCTCGAACACTGTGTTTATTGTATTACAATGAGTAGGACTAATTAGTAACTTATTTTACTAAAAAGGTTAAATTTAAGCTTAGAGTTGACTCAACAGTTCTCACCGCTTTTTCTCACAATTTTGTTCTGGTTGTAGCATTATTTTCTTTTATTTATTGTATTTAGTTTACTAGCTTAAACGGCTTTACTCTTCATTATAGTCTTCTAACTTGCATAGTATTGTCTAAAAGCTCAATTGCTTCGTGGCTTTTTGCATAGCTTTTTATAGTCTCTGCTAGAGTTTAGATCTTTAGGTCTCGATGATGGTCACTAATTCGAACGTATCAAGGTGCATTATGTTTCTTAGTACTGTATTTTGAAATCTTGGTAAAAATAATATATATAGTAAAACTCCATACCTTGTAAACAATGTTTCAGTAGAAACAAAATTTCGGGCTTCCATTGTCTTTATTTTATTTTAAACACGACGTTTGTAAACTTAACAATTCAGTCTACAGCCCCATAGTTGAAAACCATATGTCCATATTAGTTTCAGTTTGCGTTTCAGTATTTTTCTATAAAGCAGTAACCTGTTACGAATGGGTTAAATTGGGCTCCTTTCAATTAGCCAGTTTATTCTTCATGTTTTTCTTAACATTTGGCATCAACTGCAATACCTAGATATTTTGCCTGAAAATTAACATGAATTGATTTAAATTCATTAAATTTCATTCGACATTTTTTTACCCAATTTTGAACTATATTATATATACAGGGTGTCCCAGAACATGGTTAAACCAAAGATTCCTTGGGTTAAAATATTACGATTTAGCCATACTTACCTTAGTCCAAAAGTTTGTATTAACCGAGATACAGGGTGTTAAACTTTATTTTTTCAATTCGATTTTCTTTAATAACTTCTTTACTAATTAATATTTGTGCAAAAGCTAACCAGCGTGTGAGTTATTTTAAAATTGGCAAGACGATTCCGTTGAAAATTTTGTCGTACAATGTACAGGGTGTTCCTTGGACACTATTCACTATACCAGTTTTTATGTAAAATAATGGTTTTCCCATCCTTTTTATGTAAAAAAGTTATTCTGTTTTAAAGTCCCTCAGAGCAATGGTTTTTGAGATTTTTGCATTTAAAGTTTTTATTGCATGTGAGTGATATGCCTATTTTATGTATAATACTTTCTTCAATTCTTTCTACTAATTAATAATTTTGCACAAAAAATTGGGTTTAGTGGTTTTTGGGCATGGACGATTTAATTTTGGTAAAAAAATTAAAATATACAAGGTCGGGACCGTTACATTAAAATAGGTCTAACATTTTTGTTTCCTCGGTGTATACAAAATTCTATTAAGAACATAATTTTTTTTATTTTTTAAGTAAAAAATTTATAGCGTTTAGAGGTCGCTTAGAGCAACGGTTTTCAAGATATTTGAATCAGAAGTTTTTATTGTATGCGTAAAGGATTTGTGATTAAATTCTTACCTACTTCATACATATAAGCTATAATCAAAACTTTTTTATAGCATTCTAAGATTGGATATTTGCTTAAGAAATATTAAGTTAAAAAATATAGTGTGTTAAAACAATAATTGTAAGTTATTGTCCGTTACTGCAACTGTGTAGGGCTATATTTTTAATGAGGAACAAAAACCTCTTCGTATTTTTTAAAAATGGTAAGTGGTTTTTTTAAAAATGGTAAGTACGTATACTTTATTAATGCAAGTATTTTTTTATTGTTTTGAAAGAAAATTTTAATTATTAATAATATTAATATTTTATTATCTATTAAAAAAAAATTCTTAAGCATGGCGCTCTCAGCAACTAAGTTAACATTTTAAAATTGACAAATAGTAAATTAAACATAAAATTGTTTATTATAGTAGGCTTTGAAAAAAAATAGAATCCAATAAAGTTGCTGTCAGCATTTATTCTTATTATTATTATTAAGCTTTCTTAAAATTACAGAACTGTTTGTAAAATTATTTAATAATTAAAATATTATTCTGTTTAAAAACCTGCTTAAGCATACACCGAGGCACAAAAAAATACGCTGAGATGATTTTAATGCAATGGTAGTGGTCCAAAGAACACCCTGTACATTTTACATCAAATCTTTCAACGGAATCGTCTTGCAAATTTCCGAAAAACCTACATGCTGGTTAGTTTTTGCAAAAATATTAATTAGTAGAAAGAATTGAAGAAAGTATCATACTGTTACAAATTTAAGTTATTTCAATTTTATAGTTAGAATTTATTTAGGTTTAGTGTAGTATCAGGTTGACGTATTTTATGGTTGTATTCTTAATCTAGGTTTTAGTTGCGTTATCTGTGACAAACTGGTATGCGTTCTAGAAAAGGGTGGAATAATTCCGAATCGAACAAGAATGGAAAATTCTCGAATAGTAGGCAGACCCTTATATATAGGGCCGGACGTCGTGCATCGGGCAGTCAGAGATAACCAATGGTAGTGATCGCTAGATGTTAACGCGAAGTTAATAGGCGTATTAAAGTAGTGAATTATTAGCAAGTTATTAGTAAGTTTAAGTGCGTGTTTTTGTACATAATTTGTCGAAATAAATTGACGTATCGTTTTCAACAATTGCGAGCTTTAATTGTTGTGGAGAACCCGTAACAATTGGTGTCAGAAGTGAGATTAAAAAAAATAAATAGTGCAAAGACTATCCTTACACAGTACCACCGGCTAGGACAATTAAAAAGAAGAACAGTAAGTGATTTTGCCAGAATATTCAGAACTGAATAGTGCAAAAACTACCCTTACATAGTACCACCGGCTAGGACAATTGGACAGAAGAACAGTAAGTTATTTTTCCAGAATATTCGAAGAAGTTCGATATTGTTTTATTCAAAAACCAGAAGAGATATTTAAGAACCGACTTCGACATTAACTTTACAGTCCAAAAATTGATAATTAGAGAGATTTTCTAGAATATTCTATCACTTTCTACGACGCTCTATTCGAAAACTAGAAAAAATATCCAAAAAGCGACTTCAACATTAGCTTAGTAATTTCAAAAGTAAGAACTAAAAAGAATTTCTAGAAGATTCGATAACATTCTACGACGTTCTATTCAAAAACTAGAAGAGATATATAAAAACCGACTTCGTCGTTAGCTTAGCTATTTAAAAAGTAAGAATTGGAAATAATTTCTAGAATATTCCATAACATTCTACGACGATCTATTCGAGAACCAAAAGAGATAATCAAAAAGTGACTTCTACATTTGCCTAGTAGCAGAAAGAGCGGCATTTACTAGTATATTACAGAACATTCCATTAGGTCTTATTTAAGAATCAGAGGATCTCCTCTTGAACAAAAAAACCAACTACGACATTAAATTTATAGACAAAAAAAAACATTTTAAGTGATTTATCAGGAAGTTGATGCTTACTAAACAAGGATCAGCAAAGATGGAAGATCTAACTAAAATGATGCAGGCTCTCGCAGCTCAAATGGCTCAAAACCAGAACGATATAAGACAGACCATTGAGCAAAACCAGAACGACATGAAACAGACCATTGAACAAAACCAGGGCGATATGAAACACACCATGGGCGACATGAAACACACCATTGAACAAAATCAGAATGATATGAGACAGAAATTAAATGGCATGCAAGAAAACTTCGATCAAATAAAGAGCAACTCCGAACAGCTGAGAGAAGAGTTCAAGGCAGCAACTGAAGATCTTAAGAAAGAAATAACTCAAAGAATGCAGAATGTAGAAGAAACCGTACAAGACAAATTGCAGAATGTTGAAGAAAAAGTGGAGATCAAGCTACAGAATGTGAAAGAACAAGTTTTTCAAACAGTGGAAGAAAAATTCCAGGACGTATCAAAGCAGCTTATACAGCTTCAGAAAGAACACAACAAAATAAAAGCTCAGGGCTATGTTGTGAATTCCAACCAAAACATTAAGCCTCCAAACTACGATGGTACGTCTTCCTGGTCCACCTACAAACAGTTTGAAGCTGCCGCTGCTGCAAATGGCTGGGACGATGATGAGAAAGCTAGAGCTTTGTTAGTATTGAAAAACAAAAAAACCAACTACGACATTAACTTTATAGACAAAAAAAAAACATTTTTAGTGATTTATCAGGAAGTTGATGCTTACTAGACAAGGATCAGCAAAGATGGAAGATCTAACTAAAATGATGCAGGCTCTCGCAGCTCAAATGGCTCAAAACCAGAACGATATAAGACAGACCATTGAGCAAAACCAGAACGACATGAAACAGACCATTGAACAAAACCAGGGCGATATGAAACACACCATGGGCGACATGAAACACACCATTGAACAAAATCAGAATGATATGAGACAGAAATTAAATGGCATGCAAGAAAACTTCGATCAAATAAAGAGCAACTCCGAACAGCTGAGAGAAGAGTTCAAGGCAGCAACTGAAGATCTTAAGAAAGAAATAACTCAAAGAATGCAGAATGTAGAAGAAACCGTACAAGACAAATTGCAGAATGTTGAAGAAAAAGTGGAGATCAAGCTACAGAATGTGAAAGAACAAGTTTTTCAAACAGTGGAAGAAAAATTCCAGGACGTATCAAAGCAGCTTATACAGCTTCAGAAAGAACACAACAAAATAAAAGCTCATGGCTATGTTGTGAATTCCAACCAAAACATTAAGCCTCCAAATTACGATGGTACGTCTTCCTGGTCCACCTACAAACAGTTTGAAGCTGCCGCTGCTGCAAATGGCTGGAACGATGATGAGAAAGCTAGAGCTTTGTTAGTAGCTCTACGAGAACCTGCTCTGGTACTTTTACGGTCTATTCCAGCCGAACAAAAACAAAATTACAATGCTTTAGTGGCAGCCTTAGAAAGAAGGTATGGAGACGAACACTTGCGAAATTTACATTGGTCAGAATTAAATGTTCGTCAACAAAGAGCAGGGGAGTCATTACAAGAGTATGAAGCGGATATCAGGAGGCTAATGTACTTGGCTTACCCAGAAATGCCAGAAAATTACAGAGATCCCTTCACGGTAGATCGCTTTATTAACGGCTTGCGAGACACGGACTTAGCAAAATTACTTCGTCGAGAACGCTTCCATAACAGCAGCGAAGTGTTGATTCGAGCCCTTGAAATTGAGTCATCAAATAATATGTCCAGGCCAAAAGTAAGGGCTGTTTCAATTCACGAGGGTGTAGAAATGAGCAATGAACAAGAGGTTCCCTCAAAGATGCTAAGCCCAATTCTTCAATCACTGAAAGAAAAGATTGACTCTTTAAAAGAAAGTAGACGATCCCCTCCAAATGTAAAGTGTTTTAGATGCGGACTTATAGGGCAGATTCAACGCAATTGTCGTGTCCAAATGAGGTCTCGCCTACCATCGAGCGGGACAAAGTACAGCAGAGGAGATCAGGAAAAACTAAAACTTTTCAACACGGAAAGGCGGGTGTTAACTAATGGAAGGGAAGCCCCCAACATTTACTCTATTAGGAGTTTAAAACATACTGCTGGCAGCCTCAATATTGACGGACTTGTAAATGGAAGACAAGTTAACATCACAGTGGGCACCGGTGCAGCCATATCATTGCTTAAGTCCAAAATTGCAACGAGATATAAAATTCGAACCAACAGAAAAGAAAATAACATTTAAGACTGTGACTGGAAAATCCGCCGACGTGTTGGGGCAGACAGACATAGACCTACAGCTGGGAAGATTAAAGATTCGCCACACTGTATTGATTGCCGAAATAGAAGACGAATTTATTTTGGGAATGGACTTGATAAGTAAACATGGATTTGCGTTTGATAATAAACTTAATACCCTAAGATTTGGGAATGAAGAGTTCATTTTGTCAAATAGTCACATCAATAAAGAACCAATAAAGGTTGTGGCAGTATGCACAACAAGGTCGGTAACAGTGAGACCATAATTATGGGGAGGCTAGAAAGTAAAACATCAAGCTGCGTCGGACGCATAAGCCAACAGAACACACCCAACACCTACCTCGTTGCAAAGTCACTAGTTAAAACCGATAAAGACATCCCGATTAGAGTCGCCAATATTTTCCCAAATAGTGTCAAAATTAATAAGGGGGAGGTGGTAGCATTATTTGAGCCAGTCCAGAAAGTAACAAGATGTGAAGAGCCAACTTCGGAGGATAAAAGTAAGTTACCAACGGAGGTACTTCAGCAATTTCAGTCAACTTGGCAACATCTCACTCCAGAAGAATTTCGTAAAACGAGAGAGTTTATAGAAGAACAAAGTAATATCTTTGAAACTAAGAGTAGTTCGGGACGCACAAACCTTATTCAACATTCCATCAACACTGGCGATGCCCAACCGATAAGACAGCCCCCAAGAAGACTACCTATGGCCAAACAAGAAGAAGTTCACAATCTCATTAATAAAATGCTCAGCGACGGTGTTATTGAAGAGTCATCAAGTCCTTGGTCATCTCCTGTGGTGTTAATCACTAAAAAGGATGGAAGTACTAGATTTTGTGTCGATTACAGGAAACTTAACGATGTGACCAAGAAAGATAGTTACCCACTGCCAAGAATAGACGACACATTAACAACATTGGCAGGATCATGTTGGTTTTCTACTCTTGACCTTTTTAAAAAGTGGGTATTGGCAAGTAGGAATCTTTGAAAAGGATAAAGAGAAGACTGCATTCTCTGCTGGAAGTGGACTCTATCAGTTTAATGTGATGCCATTTGGCCTATGCAATGCTCCAGCTACATTTGAAAGACTAATGGAAGTCGTTCTACGAGGCCTTACTTGGAAAACCTGTCTAGTATATTTGGATGATGTCATAGTAATGGGGAAATCATTTCAAGATCATCTAGACAATTTACGAGAAGTATTTTCAAGAATCAGAAATGCCAATCTCAAATTAAACTCAAAGAAATGTTTTCTATTCCAAGAAAAAGTTGAATTCCTGGGTCACGTCGTTTCCCGAGAAGGCATCCATACTGACGAAAAGAAGTTACAAGCAATAAAAGAATGGCCTCAACCTCGTGACAAACATGAATTGAGAAGCTTTTTGGGTCTGTGTAAATACTACAGACGATTTGTAGAAGGATTCGCCAAAATAGCGTCTCCATTACATAGACTTACAGAAGATAAAGCTTCTTACATATGGAATACTGAATGTGACCAAGCATTTAGAAGACTGAAGGCAGCATTATGTTCTAGTCCGATTCTCGCATATCCTATTCCAAAAGGTAAATTCATATTAGATACTGATGCGAGCAACGATGGCATAGGAGCAGTACTCTCCCAAGTACAAGATGGAGAAGAACGGGTCATCGAATTTTTCAGCAAAAAGCTATCCAAACCAGAGAGAAATTATTGTGTTACCAGAAAGGAGCTCCTAGCCATCATTAAATCCGTGGATCACTTTCACAAATATCTCTATGGACAAGAGTTTCTGATTAGAACGGATCATGCTGCGTTACAGTGGCTCATGAAAATGAAACAACCTGAGGGACAAGTCGCGAGATGGATAGAAAAGCTACAACAATACCATTATCACATTAAGCACCGAGCGGGAAGGGTGCATAATAATGCAGATGCATTGTCCAGAAGACCTTGCCCTGAGGATTGTAAACATTGCAGGAAAATTGACCAGAAAGAAGGAATTACCTACGTACGCCAGATAAAGTTAGAACCAGATGAAGAATGGATGTCGGCTTCGATTAGAACCACACAACTTAACGACAAAGATGTAGGACCTATCTTGCGATTGAAAGAAGAGAACAAGCCACGACCATCTTGGCAAGATATCGGAAACCAAGGGGTGATATTCAAATCACTGTGGGCACAATGGGATTCACTGATAGTAGAAGAAAACATCCTTAAACGTGCCTGGGAAAGTGCCGATGGCCTTACTGTGATTAATCAAGTAGTGGTTCCTAGGAGCATGGTAGACAATATAATGGCCGAATGCCATGGTGGAAAATCAGGCGCGCACCTAGGCATAAATAAAACCATGGACAAAATTCGAAACCGATTTTATTGGGTCAATTACTTTCAAGATGTGAAAAACTGGTGCCGCCGATGTTCGACTTGTGCAGCCAGCCAAGGTCCCAAAACAAGGTCCAGAGGTCAAATGAAACAATATAACGTAGGTCTGCCATTCGAACGCATTGCTATTGATGTGGCCGGACCATTTCCAAAAACTAAAAAGGGCAACAAATACATCCTTGTTGTCATGGATTACTTTAGCAAATGGCCAGAAGTTTTTGCTTTGCCTAACCAAGAGGCCGCTACAGTTGCAGAAGTTCTGGTAAATGATGTTTTCAGCCGATTTGGCATTCCTTTGGAACTACATTCAGATCAAGGAAGAAACTTTGAATCAAAGCTCTTCCAGAATCTCTGTGACCTTTTAGGAATACATAAAACACGGACTACTGCTTTACATCCGCAGTCAGATGGCATGGTTGAAAGATTTAATAAAACAATAGAAGAACATCTTTGCAAACTTGTTGATGAGCACCAAACAGATTGGGACCAATATATTCCATTGTTTTTGATGGCCTATAGAACCGCCATTCACAATACGACAGGAGCTACTCCATCTAGTATCCTGTTTGGTAGAGAACTGCGTTTACCATGTGATATCATGTTTGGTTCACCTGAAGAAGAACACTTAGAGGTTAATGACTATGTCGTTGTATGAACGTTTAAGGCAAAAGCTGCACGATATCCATGAAGTGGTTAGAGAGCGAATAGAAATAGCCAGTGACCGCATGAAAGCGAGATATGACCTGAAAGCAAACTCTTCAGGGTTCAAAGAGAATGATCAAGTCTGGCTATACAATCCTCAACGCAAGAAAGGAAGATCACCTAAGTTGACACCACCATGGGAAGGGCCTTATAAAGTTGTTAAGAGAATTAATGACGTAGTCTACCGAATCCAGAAAAGCCCGAAGTCCAAGATGAAAGTTGTTCATCTAGACAGACTAAAACCTTACCTGGGAAATGTTGATCGAGACGATCAAACCTGAAGAGGAGGATAGTGTTACAAATTTAAGTTATTTAAATTTTATAGTTAGAATTTATTTAGGTTTAGTGTAGTATTAGGTTGACGTATTTTATGTTTGTATTCTTAATCTAGGTTTTAGTTGCGTTATCTGTGACAAACTGGTATGCGAACTAGAAAATGTTCTAGAAAAGGGTGGAATAATTCCGAATCGAACAAGGATGGAAAATTCTCGAATAGTAGGCAGACCCTTATATATAGGGCCGGACGTCGTGCATCGGGCAGTTAGAGATAACCAATGGTAGTGATCGCTAGATGTTAACGCGAAGTTAATAGGCGTATTAAAGTAGTGAATTATTAGCAAGTTATTAGTAAGTTTAAGTGCGTGTTTTTGTACATAATTTGTCGAAATAAATTGACGTATCGTTTTCAACAATTGCGAGTTTTAATTGTTGTGGAGAACCCGTAACAATACATAAATTAGGCAAAACTTTAAATGCAAAAATCTCAAAAACCGTTGCTCTGAGCGACTTAAAACAGTATAACTTTTTTAACAAAAAAAATACACTGATTTTAATGCAATGGCAGTGGTCCAAGGAACACCCTGTACATTGTACATAAAAATTTTCAACGGAATCGTCTTGCCAATTTCAAAAAAAGTTACACGCTGGTTATTTTTTGCAAAAATAATAATTAGTAAAAAAGTTATTAAAGAAAATCGAATTGAAAAAATAAAGTTTAACACTCTGTATCTCGGTTAGTACGAACTTTTGGACTAAGGTATGTATGGCTAAATCGTAATATTTTCATCCAGGGAATCTACAGTTTACCTATGTACCATTAGTTCTGGGACACCCTGTATATAGATGACTACATTCCTGATTGAGTTTTTTTATTGATTTTGCAATACATTTTTTTGCCGTCTATAAAACAGTGACAAATGTTTCTAAGTGATAATTTTCTGGCTTTGGGATTTTTTTTTTTTACGGGTATGCGCACTTGCAAGGAGATCCCTATCACGCTCGAGAAGCGGCAAGTGCGCGGAAATGTTGGTGCGTGTTGGTTTTGAAACGGTTCAGGTTATAACCTGCAGGGAAAACTGTCGCAGGGAGTTTATTCCACAGCGATGCTGTTCTCCAGAGATATGAATTCTGATATAATGAGGTTCTTGGTGCCTCTATTTTGACAATAAATTGATGGTTACCGTCGGTTTGACGTGTTCGCCTAGTAGGTGCTACTCCCGGGGGGATCATACGTGCCAACTCTTCAGAGCATTTTCCGTGATAATACCTGTAGAAGAGAGATAGATCGCCCACAGTTCTTCGATGTTCGAGACTATCCAAGCTACGGGTAAGTGCGGGGTCATTGATCAGCTTGATAGCTCGTTTTTGCACGGTGTTCAAAAGCATTAAGGTATGTTTGGGTGCCGCACTCCATATATGTGAGCAGTACTCCATAGTTGGTCGAATCTGGGCTTTGTAGAGTGTCAGCAGCTGGCTTGGTGTATACAGATGTCTTGTACGAAATAGCACCCCAAGCTTTTGGGACGCCCTTTTAGCTATATCTGCCACGTGACTGTGCCAAGACATGTTGGTCTCTGCAGTGACTCCTAAGATGTTCAACTGGCTCTGCAATGCGACAGCACTTCCAGATAGCATGATGTTTGGCTCACCGGTGCTGGTCTTTTTCGAAAACAGGGCTGCTTGGGTTTTCTGCGCGTTGAACTGTACAAGGTTTTTGTTGCCCCAGTCCTCTATTATCTCCAAGTCGTTATTTATCTGTGATATTTCAGTTAGTCTAAGGTAATGGAATTCACGTGCGGAGAGACATGTGGGTGGTATGACTGAGGAGACTACATTGCCATCATCTGCAAAGCAATAAAGTGGATTTACTGTTTTATCTATGAGGTCATTTATGTAAATCAGAAAAAGTGTTGGCGAAAGGATTGCTCCCTGTGGCACACCAGCATTTATTTGGTAAGAGTTGGAGTTCCGCCCATCCAGTGCAACATAAATGGATCTATCCTTAAGGTAACTTTCAAACCAAGTGCAAAGTCTCGGCGACAATCCCGTTGCTTTGAGCTTGTTGAGCAGATTTTCATGCCAGACTTTATCGAATGCTTTAGATATATCTAAGGCAATTCTTCTTGTTTCACCTCGCAACTCAATCGCTTTTTGCCATAAGTGAGTGACGTATGTAAGTAAATCGCCAGTTGACCTATATTTTCGAAATCCGTATTGCTTGTCGTTGATAATTTTGTACTTTTCCAAGTACTTGGTTAGGTGATTGTTCACAACTCTTTCCATTACTTTTGATATCACCGGAAGTAGAGCAATTGGTCTATAGTTTAACGGATCTGTCTTTTTTCCTTTCTTTGAAATGGGTTGTACTGCGGCAGACTTCCATGATGATGGATATACTCCTTGCCTATAAGATAAATTGAATAATTTGGCGAAAGTTGGGGTGAGTTCGCTAGCACAATTTTTGAGTACTATCGCGGGAATGCCATCTGGACCCATTGCTTTGTTTGTATCCAACTTTTTAAGGGATTTTCGTATTTCTCTGTGACAAAAGGGTACCTCTGGCATACAGTGGGAAACCCTTTCAATGAACGGTGGAGTCTTTCCATTTGGGACTGTTAGGTTTGAGTTGGAGGAAAAGATTTTGGCCAGCATATTGGCTTTTTCCTCTGATGTTGTGGCTAAGTGAGTATTTTTATCTGTAAGTGGGATGACTTGGTGAAGTTTGATCCAACGGCTTTTGCAAGAGACCAAAAGGACCTAGAACTACTTGGACAATTCAGCAACTTGTTTTTTATTCTTTGATTGTATGTTTCTTTGGCGGCGTCAATAGTAATTTTGCAACTATTTCTGGCTTCTATAAATTCTGTGTGGTTTTGAGCGGTTTGTTGTCGTTTCCAAAGGTTATATGTCTGTGTTTTTTCTGTACAGCCGTTTGACACTGGCTGTTGAACCAAGGTTTTGCATTAGCTCTGCGTTTTATTGTATGTGGGATATATGCATCCATTCCAGATAAGATTACTTTTGTTATTTCATTACAGCAAATAGTGGGATCAGCTGTTTTAAAGCAAACCTCTTGCCATGGAAAATCCAGGTAAAACTGTTTAAGGTCATTCCATTTTGCCGATTTATAGTGCCACATTTTACGAGGAAGTGATTGTTGGCTTGGCGGTATGAACATTTCGCACTTTGTTCTTATAAGTTTATGATCGGATGAACCAAGTGGGGGATCTACTTGAATTGTGTACAAGTCAGGATTTGTAGTTAGGAACAAGTCTAAAAGCGCTGCAAATTCACCCCTTTCTGAGATACGGGTAGGTTCATCGACAAGCTGCGTTAGACCACAACTTATGGCAAAAGCTTCTGCTTCCCTGCCTTCATTATCTGTTTTGTTGTGGTGTTTTAGCCAGGGTATATTGTGGACGTTGAAATCGCCTAAAAAAACAATTTCCGCATGTGGATAGTTAGACTGTATACTATCACAGTTTTCGGATAATGTCGCAAAAAAGTTTTGATACTCGGTGTTACTTGGCGGTCGGTAGAGGCAGCAAATGAACTTAGTAGATGACTTTGAGGTGAATTTCAGCCATATGATATCGAGGTTCGCTGGTTCTAGCTTCTCCTCTCGATGACATGAAAGGTCATTTTTAATGTACACACAGATCCCAAAATTATGTCGAAATCGGTGGTGTAGGTCATAGCCGGGATAAAGATAGTTCACAGTAGGTGTTGCAGAACTGATTTTAGTTTCAGTGAGAACAAGGATGTCAGGTCTTTGTTCTTCAAGATGTTGGTGAACTGAATTCATGTTGGTACTTAATCCTCTTATATTGCTAAAATCAATTCTGAGTTGAGTTTTTGGTCTTCTTAGGATATCGCGGTTTCACTATTTTTAGACTTTTAACTTGCATAGTATTTTCTAAAAGCTCAATTGCTGCCTCATTCACATTGGCGATGAAGTATATCTTCATAGCTATTTGCATACCTTTTTATAGTCTCTGCTACAGTTTAAATGTGTATGTCCTGATGATGGTCACTACTTCGAAAGTGCATGTAGATTTCAGTACTTGTCTATAAAGCAGCAACTTGTTATGAATGGGTTTAAATGGGCTCCTATACGTTATCTCATGTTCATTTTTTCTTAACATTTGGCATCAACTGTCTCATTTAATTTTATTCGAAATTTTTTGACCCAATTGTAAACTTGGGTGACTACATCCTGATCTATTGATGTTGCAAAACATTTTTCTGCCGTCTATAAAACAGTGGCAAATATTTCTAAGTGACTAGCTTTGAGATATCGCAATATTGGGGCAGTTTTTATAGTTAGCACGCTCTTAGGACAAATTATGACATTCGGACAAATTAGGATTTTGGGACATTTAAGAAGCCTGCATGTGAGATACAACATATCTTTAGATTTAAAATGTTAACAAAATCATGTCATTTTTGACGCAGTTTTCCAGTAGGTTCGTCGGCTATGCGCGGCTCTAACTACTTCCTCTTTTAAATTAAATTTAACTAATTCCGGCGAGTTGAATTGTTTCCTTAACTACAATATGATTGCCGAGGGGTGGGAAAATTCAACGAAAGAAGATGTAATGAGGGGTTGAACAAGTTTTACGATGGCTACTATGGGGTAAAAATGTATTCAGACCTTTTCTTCCAGAATATCTCGCGCCAGCGTTATGAGAATTAAAAGAGATCACAAAAAAAGCCGCACGTAATTAATTCATTTATTTGATAAACAACCATTTTTAAAAAAATTTACAACATTTGACATGGTAGAATATAGGGGCCCTCGATACATTTTGCCAGTTATTTTACACCAGAGGGCATTAACTCTTTTGACAGTTGTTGGTAAATTTTAACTAAAAATGACTGGTACTTGCAGGTTGGCATTACTAATCAATAATAATTTTCAACATTTTAAGTTCTTACTTTGCGGTATCTTCCACAGTAGACAGGACAAATCAAATAATAAAGCCTTTGGGACAAATTTTATTCCCGAAAAAGATTAACTATCTATAAGTTCTGCATTTTCAGCTGGAACAAAACAGTAGATAACTTTTAAAGACTTTATTGTTTCTCGCGAAAATTAATGCACTTTTGAGGGCGCTCAAACCAGTTGTGAAAGCTGTAATTCCACTCGTTTGTTGGTACTGTCAAAATTGCATTTTTGAACGCGTTGGTCGGCTGCTTTCTCTGGCGACTGAAATCTTTGACCACGCAGTCCATTCAGAAGCTTCAAGGACCAAATTAAACAGTAACAAAGATAACGCACCACCTTGCCTTACTTCTGACGTAACAGAAAATTGCTCTAAGAACAGGTTATTTATTCTGACTATAGCTTTGGAACACTGAATAAGATCGTTGATAAGCTTAATGTATTTTGAGATTATTCTCAAAGTAGCTAAATCTTGTATCATCCTTTCCCGTTTTACGCTGTCAAAAGCCTGTTTAAATCTACATATACATGTTAGGAATTCACTCTTTATATGACCAGTTGGTCACTTTTGGCAAATGAAAAAGGTATTTGATTGTGATAGAAACAGTGGTTGTCAATAAAAAATATAGAACCGACAGATTTGTTATTATTTAAAAGTCCATAATTGAGCTATCGAAGGTTTATAGAATAGATTATTTACATTTTTGGAATAGGTGGTTGAGGGAATATTTACGAACAATAAATAGACGATCAAAATGGTTAGAACAAGTAAGAAATATTAAAGTTGGAGAAGTTGTCATTTTGATAGATAACAATCTGCTTAGAAATAATTGGCCAATGGAAAGAATTATAAATACATATCCAGAAAAAGATAAAAAAGTTCGAGTGGTAGATGTAAAGAAAACTACTGGAACGTACAGGCGACCCATTACAAAAATTTTAGAGATGGCTGCTAAAGAATTCTAATTCGGCAGGAGAAATGTTAGGATTCAATCTTTATATGTTGTTTTGTTATTTTTATATGACTAATTGGTCAATTTTGGCTAATGAAAAAGAGATTTGATTTTGATAGAGACAGTCGTTGAAAATAAAAAATATAGAACTGACAGATTTGTTATTATTTAAAAGTACAGAATTGAGCTATCGAAGGTTTATAGAATAGATTATTTACAATACAAACTATACAGGGTGTCTCAGACCACTCGTCCACCCCTTTTAAAACCTATGGGATGGATTTTTTTAATGATTGTAGCCATACCGAGTACGCTCATTCAATTGGTAGTATTTTTAAATTCCGGCGATTTAGACTGTTAAAAGCCTGTTTAAAATCTACATAAATACTATATAAGTTGTGTTCAATAGGTTGTTTCTAGAATTTGCCTCATAATTTTTTATTAAAAGTAATAATTAGATTTACAGCTATGTTTGGGAGAGTATGTTTTCCAAAGATCGATATCCTCATCCTCATACATACATGTGCATATTATTCAAATCACTAGCATTGTTTGCAAAACTTTTGCCGACGAGTTCCCTTCCAAGATTGAAGAAAAACAAAATTCCCTAGAGAGATCTCGAGTAGCGGCGACCCTTGAAACGACAGGGCACTTTACCTGAGAAAAGTAAGGAAAACAGGCGGAAAAAGGCCGTGGAAATTGCAAAGTTTGCTTTAGTTACAGTATGAGCGAAATGCAGGCACATCTTAAATATATCGACACCAGGAGAGCTAAAATAACAACACAACAATTTTTCGTGGCTAAGCGGGCATGGACAGATTTTGTTTCTCTTGTATTTTTCCGCTCGAAAGCTGTGCACCCACGGGGGTCCATGATCTAATGCAGACCTATTAAGTGTTGACAGGTAACTATTTCGTCCTTAAGGGACTCTTAAATGTGACATTTTTGTAAAGCTATAGAAACGTTATATGAATCTCATCTTACGATATTGGCAAGAGAAATGAATTAATAATGTCTGCGATACCGTATGCTTTCACATAAGTGGCGACATCTACAAATACAAAAGAAACTACCAGAGTAAAAATAATATTTATTTATTTCTCTTACCAATATCGTAAGATGAGATTCATATACCGTCTCTATAGTTGTACAAAAGTGTCACATTGACCATGCAGTTTTCTGAAGAGTCCCTTACGGACGAAAAAGTTAACTGTCAACACTTAATAGGTTTCCCTTAGATCTTGGACCCCGTGATTGTACAGGTTTCGAGCTGCCCACGGAAAAATACCAGAGAAACAAAATCTTTTTATGCCCGCTTAGCCACAAAAAAATTTTTGGTTTTTTATTCACGGGTACTAACCTTTACGTTTAAAATAACAACCTTGATAATGTCAGCCCTGAAAATTTCATTGAATATCCAAAAATTATCTTTGATAGTGCGTGCTTATGTTTATAGAGTACGGTTACTAAATACACTAGCAATTTATTTGATCGGTCAAAGTAAAATCAGTTAATTAGAGCTCTATCACGTTAACAGGGCTGCACGAATTTGTGACATTACAAACCCCTGGCACACACACAGCCCCTTATTCTGCCCCCTTCTTACGAGGGCTGCCTTTTAGATTTTGCATATAGAAACATAGAAGGCGACATTGATTGAATGTCGTTACTAAAACTTAACCTCAATCTTTACCTAACCTAAATTCAACACATAAGTGCGATACATACAGTTCTATAGCTACAGTGAATTTTTTTAATTAACAAATCAGTCGAAAAATGGAATTAAACCGAGAACATTCGGGCTATAATATCTTACAACTTTCGAAGGAAATTATCTTAATAAAAATGCCTTGCCGAGTTGATTTCTGTTTTCGGTAATGAAGCACTACATCAGTCGACAGTTTCTCGTTGGTATGGAGAATTCAATCGTGAACGGATTAGCCTTACCGACGATCCAAGGCTACGTGCACCAAAAACGGGTGTCGCCCAGAAAAACATCGATGCTGTGCGCATGCTCATCACGGAAAATCGACATGTGACATATCGCTAGATTGAGGCTTCATTGGGGATTGAAAAGACCTCAATTCAAATTTTGCATGAAGAATTGGGGTAAGAAAATTATTTTCCCGCTGGATACTGCATCTGCTAACTGAAGAACAGAAAGAAGCTATGGTCAATTGGTGTCAGAAAAACGTGTACAGCATTATCAGTGGTGATGAATGGCAGATTTATTCATATGAATCTGAAAATAAACGTCAGTCGTCTGTTTGGGTGTTCCAAAATGGAGAAAGGCGAACAAAATTCATCTGTTCTCGAAGTGTATCCAAAACGATGGTCACGACATTTGTCTCAAAAGCAGGTCATGTAGCAACAGTTCATCTGGAAGATCAAAGGACTGTTACTGCCGATTGGTACATCACCATTTGTTTGCCGAAAGTTATAGCTGAGCTTCAAAAAACGAACTCCGAACGACGAATCATCCTTCACCAAGACAATGCAAGTTCTCACAAAGCACAAAAAAAACATCGAATTTTTAACCCAACACAACGTCGAACTGTTGACCATCCTCCATTAAGAATGCAATTTTGACATTACCAACAAAGTTAATTTGAATTTATATGAGATGAAACTCACTGAGAAATGCTTACTATCATATTGCACATTGGGGTGAACCAAATCCTTGCAGTTATTTGATCTGTGATTAATAAAAAAATACACTTAAACCGGTCGATATCAAGTCTATAGACTTGATACTTAAACCCGGTCTACAATGCTAAGTCTTAAGGTCTTAGTAAATACTGGTGTTACAGTTTTGATCAAAGATTTTCCATCCATCTCTACTAAAAACGTCAATATAATCCGCGGCGCCAGCTATCTAAGTTGATTTTGATATATCCGCTTCTGTCAATCATCCTAACGAAAGCTTTATGGACCAGATTTAACAGTACTCACCTTGCTTTACTCCTGAAGTTACACAAAATGGCTCTGAGGACTGGTTATTTATTCTATACAGGTTTGGAACCCTGAATAGAAGCGTTAATAGGCTTACTATAGATATAGAAAAAATAGGGGCGTGGTAAACATGCATAGTACAAGGCGCCAACATTAGAGGTCCTGGTAAACATGCAGCCGAGTTTCTCTAGCGCCTTCCCCAAGATTAAAATTCAACTGATTTTCTTGTTACTTTCAATAAATTTTCGTTCCATTTCCTCCAAGCCGCGCAAGTGTTTTAATATTTTTCAATACCTATGAACTGGTAGTGCACTGATACTGGCTTGCTGTTAAAAGTTTGCACCGGCTGATTGGATTGGAACATGCGGAAGAGGCAAAATCGCATTCATATGCAACCCAATAACCTCAC
Organism: Aspidapion aeneum; assembly: GCA_963576565.1. Taxonomy (NCBI): domain Eukaryota; kingdom Metazoa; phylum Arthropoda; class Insecta; order Coleoptera; family Brentidae; genus Aspidapion; species Aspidapion aeneum. The sequence continues at coordinate 36,139,596 of OY755046.1, read as the reverse complement.
ATTTTTTGTATTCATTCGGCTTTAATTGATTTCTGATGTAATGCAATGCAGTTTAAGTTAATAATAATAATAAATAAGACTTATAAAATAAAGATAGATCACAATGGAAAGGAAAGATATCAACAAAAGATATCAAATAGTATGAACACTGCTTACACCAAATACTTCCAACACACTGAAATTGAGTTAGAAGCTTCCTTGAATTGGTGTGTAATTGTGTTAACTTAATTTACATAATTGCCATAGCTGCTACTACTCCGCAGTGAAGAAAATGTAAAAAATATTTTACTATTTATGCACTTTTTGCCATTTTTGAGTTTAAAGCCCTCAAAAAAGTTGTACTCAATGCAAAACTTAATGCAAAAGTTCAACCAAGTTCAAAGGAACAGGAACTGAATCATTGATTCCCAAATGAAGACGCCAATAGACAAAGCTCAATCTGTGGTAATGTTAAAATATAATGTCTTTTATTAAAATCTACTAATCCTCTGTTATTTGTCAATTGACCGGTAAATTTAAGATATACAGAAAGATTTAGGACTTACGTGATAGGAGGAAAAACAGTTCAGGGGTCGAGAAAATCCGGAAAAAATAACATTTTCTTTTTGGGCATCGGCCAAAACAGCCCAAAAACCTTTGTTTTTGCGGGTAGATTTAAAATTTGTTGCTTAATCATTCTGTAAAAAAAAGATTTTAATATAACACACTCGGTTCAAAATATTCAAACAAGGAAGCTATTGAGTAATATGAAACAGTTTTTTAAAAATCAGAATTATTACATGTACCAGAATGCTGGCAAAAAAATTAGAAGAACATATTAGGCCAGAACCAATATTGGTCGTACAAAAGAATACCCTAAGATCCCAAATAAAGCTCTGGTTAAGGGAAAAATAAAATAGCAACTGATTAAAAAGACAGAGCCTGCGCCACAGTAAGGTCTTTAGTATAGGACATAATGCCAAACAGTAGACTACATGTGAGGGTTATTACAAGTATTATGACCGGGTATAATGGCCGTAATATAGTATGAAATTGGGAAGAGTTGAACGCGTGCTATACGAGCCCTTAAATCTCAGAAGACATCTAGTAGTAGTAGTCGAAGTGGAAGATGACCTGCCTCGATTGCTTGTCTCATCCTTGCGTAGACCTCACATTCTGCTACTATGCTATGAGGTAGCGTCGTTCTCGACTCTTACACGCGTCATGTCCTCCCTCAACCGGTTATGTCCAGTTAGAAGACCTAACAGCAGTCCTATGTCGTGGGTCTACGAATTCTCTGGTCTGTCTAAAACTTGTTCCTGTTTCCCACGCCTTTGTTAGTGCATCATGGGCCCAGTTGTTGACTCCGCCATATATAATCGGTACCCCTAATGTGCCCCGGAACCCAAACCAGCGTCACCCGTTTGCCTTGCTTTAGGGTTTCCAGCACCTCTTCGCATTCTTCCACCAAGCCATCAGCAATTTTAGGTGCGCTGAGGGCATAAAGGGTGGCCTGGCTGTCATTGCATTGCTTCCGCGCCATTCCTGACCTCTTCTAGGAATGTCGTCCTTTATTATTCTGACGGTTACTTCTGCTTGACAAACAGTAGCGAGTAGCTCTTCTGAACTTATAGTTTTTCCACGTATACTTCCGCTCCTGATGTTTGCCACGCTCGCTGATAGTTGCGATCCATCAGTGTTGCAAACTAAAGCGCTCTTCTTAAAGCCAGAAGACATCTAATCTTTGGGAAATTTTAACTTTACCACAGATACTAGGGACTATATTAAGGACCAAAAGGTAAACCAGAGAACACTGTATTTACGAGATATGAAAGCTTTTCGCACAGAGCAACGAAGTGTCTTTTAAAATATCATCTTGGAGCTCTTGTTATAAACCTCTGAGCAAGCAGAAAGTATCAAATTTAAAATTTAGGATCCATATTTTCTTTGCTAAGTCATGTTCATCTTGGTTTTAGGGAGATTTAGCAAACTTTACGTAACATCTTAGAACTTTGATTATATTAAAAACAAAGTTGTTTCAAATCATAGGCAAGTTTTATTATTTTTATCATTATGATGTTCATCCTTAATACTGAATTTGGTTGTTATGCCTGGCCAGTATTGCGTACGGTGCCAAATTCCGTTGGGTTTAAAGGTGCTAAGGAAATATGCCTTAAAATTATCCTAAAACAAAGAAATCCTTCTCATCTGGGATATATTCTTAAAGGTGACGGATACTTATGAACGAAAAATACTTTTCAAGCAAAAATAGAAGGCCGCAGAGGGACTGGAAACAAAACAACATTATTTTCTACCCAAGATATTGGAGTAAAGGAATCCATGAAGCAACAACTTTCCGCTAGGCAGAAGAAGAAACGGTCAGAATGAGCGCAATTGCATATTTGACCCGAAGAAAAAAAATAATAATTTTTGGCAATTAGATCATACTAAAAATTGAAATTTTTCATTAACTATGTAAATACTAAACAAACAAAAATGTGTTAAGTAATTTAACAGTTAACGATAACGTTCGATGTAAATTCACTGATACTAGATAAATATTCAGAATCAATAACAAAAAAATGACATGTGATTTTTATTTTTACCTTTTTAACAAATAAAAGGAAGGTAAGGTGATAAAATCGCTAAAAATGGTAGTCGAGATACACTTAGAAACAAGCAAAAGTCTATCAAATTGCTTACAATATTCGCTAGGCACATTTGGTGGAACAAACTGTTGTACAAGTTTTAACATAAGAATCCAAAAAATACAGACAAAGATCACCTTTTGACGACACACTTAAAATAGAAGTTCACCTAAGATAAAATATGCATAACTTCATCAGACACAACAAATTGAAAATCATCTGTCAATAGAAGAGACCACATCAGTCATCAAAATGTTAAAATAACATCATATATTGCAAACTTGTTAAAAAACCACAATGTTTAGTTTGAAGAAAAGTAACTTAATCGAATAAAACTGTGCCATATTTTATGTTTTTAAATATTTTTCCGTTTTTTAAATTTACACTGTTTTAGTTTTTTCTTTAAAGTTTTTTAAATTTCTTCTTCCGCTGGTTTTGTTTACCTTGTATGTTGACATATTTAAATATTATTCAAATATGTCAACATACAGGGTCTAGTTTTTTTAAGGTAATGAGTAATCATTATACGTTTTGTAGAAAAATATATTGTTGTCTTTGTTTAATGCTGCCAGTAATTTTTCTTTATTGTTTTATTTTGAATTTTTGGAAAACCTAACCTTAAAGTTTGTTTTGATATTTTTGGGCTTTCTGCAAAAACCTTCAAAAAAGAAAGTCCTGGTTGGGAAAAATTCCGATCAGGTGATAATTTCTCTCTTTGTTGAAAGTTATTTTCTTTTTGATCACCTGATCATGCGCGTTTTTTGCTCACGCTGGGAGTTTTGAAGCGCCACCTTTTGAAGCGCCACCCTGTGTGTGACAGGGGAATGAAGAAATCACTTCCGACAAAAAACTGAAAGAAGTCACACATGTTTTTGGGTTCAAGACCGAAATTCCAGTCTCAAGAAAGGGCCGCGACCGCCAGTAAAATTTTGGGACTGCTACAGAATTACAGAAGGTAAGCTTCTAGCGTGTTGCCGATTTTTTCATTTGTTTTTTAGTTTAATAGACTCTGTTTTCCCAGGCGGGGCGAATTTAATTTTGGGGTTATTTTTTTTGGGATATCTCTAGTTTTTCTCCCCTTCAGGGCTCAGATGTTTAGTCTTTATTCTGCCAAAGTCACTTATGCAAGCTGATCTGACAGATTTTAAAAGTCTGCTTGTTGTTGTGTTTTTTTAAATATTTTATAATAATTCTATCTGCAGCACAGCACACGGGTCTGGATTCTGGAACTAATAGATCTTAAAGAAAAATAAGATGCCATGGAATTTATATTAAACCTTTTGATATCAAGACCCCCTCTAGGAACAACTTTGGTAGGATATATTGTTAATATCTATAAAAACAAAGTTTATTGTGAAGACCAGTAATGTATCCGATTAAAACTCAAAATAAACTACGTTTAAAATGTTCATGTGAAAATTTAATTACAAAGAGTTTTTAAAGTAAAATCACTCTAAAGATTTACTATTATATCAGCAAAAGCTTGAAGTGATCCATTAAAAGCAATTAGCGTTGCATGGGTTTTCAACTCTTCAAGTCCCTTTTTTGCATTGTTTGATTTTATAAAATCTTCATGTTTATGTAATTCAAAAGAATCCATTAATTTGGTTGGTTATTTTGTTTAAAAAACATCCTTTCTAATAAATTTGGATAAAGAAAGCTGGAATTCCCTATTCGATTTTGCCAAAGAGTCGCTCTCGCTTCTCTCTTAGTAGGCAGATAAAAAACAGCTGGTCCGACACTATTTGGTTAAAATTAATAAAAGAACATCGCCGGCGCGCCGGCGGATCCAGCACCAGCCCGCCGATGCAGCGGGGGATCCCTGTGGAGAAACGGGAAAAAATTCAGAGGCGTACCTCTCTCCCGGAATTTATATTGCACATTAATATTGCAGAGAAAGAAACAACCAGCATCAAGAACAAGGTCTAGCCGCTTGAATTAATAAAATGAGTGTAGTGAGCAAAAAATGTCCCATGCACTTCGACCCCCCTTTCTAAGCTCGCTCTTCCCCACTATAGTCCAGTCATTATAGAATTTTAGCTTGTAAAAGGTAGTGAAGTCCCGATTTTCACATATTTTGTTGACAGTAGAGTCCTAAAAACAAATTTCAGTTTTCGACCTTGAGTGGGTTGGCTTCCCCCGCTATCTTGGATTTATTGTACACAAAAAGGGTTTTTTTTCTAAATTACTTGGTTACTGGACGTTTTAGAAAAAAAAAACTTCAAGAAAAGTTAGACAATAAAATTTCCTACAAAATCGCTTTCGACCAATTTTTTTTAGTGGCCTTTATTTTCAAAACTGCTCATGTTTGACAAAATCTGTAATAACATAAAACAAAGACCAATAAAATGAGACACCACTGAGTTCTCTGGGTAGTACCCTTGCTGAGATATGAACCCTGAAGTACACTAGCAGTACACCCGCTTCCTATTTATTTCCATTGCATATGCAAAATAAACCGAAATTATTCAGGTTTATGTCATTCTCAAAAGGTAAGCCTTTTACAAAAAGTGTGTAATCAACTTTATTGTAGAAAAATAAATGATATTTTAAACGATGTATTACATAATTGGGACAAGTCCACGGTTAGCACCTAATTGGCATCCATAAATTAGGGTTATTTTTTAGAATCACGAAAAAAACAACAAATGTTTTTTTCAGTTTTTAAAAAAACTAAGCATTTTATGGAAAAATGTTAAAATACCTTTTTAAGAGAAAATAAAATGTTCTTTTAAAGGGCATATCACAAAGTTGTGTTAAAGCTATTATTGACACTCCAGGGGCGTCAACATACAACAGCGCTTTTGTAGGAAATTTTATTGTCTTCCAACTTTTGTCAAAAACTTTTTTCTAAATGTACAGGGACCAAGTAATTTAAAAAAAACCTTTTTGTAGGACTCCAATGTGAACAACATATCGTCGGCGAAACCCGAAAAATGTGTAACTCCACATTAGGACGAATTTTAGATTATGGTGTCATCTAGGTATTAACTAAAAACCAAAGCTATTACTATAGAAATTTATGTATGTCCTAGGATAAGGAGATTTTCTGAAATTAATAAAATAGAAAACTTTACTCCAGTCAGCTGTTATCCAATTTTTGTAAAGTTTTTTTGGGTTTCTCCTGTAAATTTTGTCAAAATCGCGACTACATCACCTTTTTTTCGCTGTAATGACTGGCCTACTCTCCGTTGCTTCAGATCGGAAAGATCCTGCCTTAGCAAAAAATATATTTTTCTAGCGACTGTCAGAACATAAAAAAAAGTTCCTACATACACGACACTTTAGCCCTTAAACAATTAACTTCATTTAGATTTAGTAGTGGGAATCAGAACATTATTTTGTAAAATATAATAAATCAATCGGTGACGGTTCGACGATATTTTCTCAGGCCTTTAAGTCAAAAATTTCAGGTATCAATCTGCGGGTAGTTGAACTACAAGGACGTGAAAGGTTTACCAAATGTCCAAGATGGTTGCTGTCAATTTTTACTTATCTTAGTATTTATAAACAAAAGTAAAAAAAAATCAAATGCAAATTAACAAGGCGAACAGAACCTAAAAAAGAAACTGGGCTCGAAAATACTAGTGTACAAATTCAAATCACAGATTGACAAATTTTTAATACGACCAGTGGCCACATGACTATATAGACCTCTACGAATTATAGGATTTATAAAAGCACAAATACTGATATGAGTTGGTCCCATCTATAAAATGGATAACGACCTCTCAAATAATTACAGACTGTAAGTCAAACACTGCAAGACCTAGAAAGACCTAGCAAGGTTGCCAACTAAGACAAAGAAAGTTGCTGGGGGCAGAGGGAGATGAAACCAAGAATAACCTTTACAATCCGTCAAATACCAGTGAGAGTATTTAGGATAGATACAAATAAAAAAATTATAAATTAAAAAAAAAACAAAGTAGAAGCAAATACTGTACATAAAAAATTATTTAAAGATACTGATAGAGCCAAATATCACAAACCAGACTTCGACGCGATTTTGCTATTAGGTCGGGAGTTAAAAAGTTTTTTATGTCTGTAACCATTGGAATACATCAAGAATATCTCGTACAACAAACATTTGTTTTGTATTGTGTCTTATTTCTATTGAACACAACAACTTAAACTGTTTAAACTCAACAAGGGTGAATCGTGGCCCTCGTGAACAAACGACGTAAAAAAGTTCTCTGGTCATAATATCTCGAATTATTATATTGAATCGTATGAAAGAAGCCTAGAATTAATTCAATTGAAGTCTATCCTTTATTGCTTGTAATAATTATAAACAAGTATTATTGAAGTGTAAACTTCTTTAGGCGCGTTTAGCAGTTTTTGTGGGTAGTGAATTGAACTGAGCCGTCAGGCTCGGCTATGTAACGCTCATTCGGGTGAAATCGACTCGAGTCAACTAACTGTAAGAAACATTAAGCGAGCGATATGATGATGCAGATGAAGGCCAGTGCACAGAAGTGTTCGGTTCGGTCCGCTTTGCAGAATATGTTATGGGCCAGTATTATTAATTTCGCCTTGTTGAAGTTTACACTTCTGCCGTGTGGTCTTAAGCATACACAATAATTTTTTTATAACTCAAAATGCCCTATCTTAACATAACTTTCGCGAGCCTAAAGTGATGACCTAAAGTTTTAATAGAATTTTTTCAAAATTCCGACTTTTTTAGAATACTGAAAATACTGTATTGCGCCAGTTTCTCGAAAAGTTTATTTAAATAACTTTTATGTTAAATCTTAGTTCTCTAAAGAAATCGCCCACCTTGTGGTTTAATATTATCAAAATATAATAAAATATAATGAAATATTTTTACTACACTTTTAAAAATACCTATAGTTTGCAACATAAAATAAATGTCTCTTATTTTGGGCAGTGAGTATCAATCTCAAATTGTGGTTGCATTAAGAAGTCCATAATCGCCACATTAACGTTAGTCATTATTAGATTTGTAGAAGAACATATCATTAGATTGGAATCTGACGAAATGCGTTTGCTATATCTATTTTTTAAAAACAGTTTTTTCTCGCAAAAGGAAAGTAAACCCTTTAATGTTTGTCAGTGGGTACCAATCTAGAATTGTCATTAAATTAAGAAGTCTATAATCGCTACATGGACGCCAGTCACCACTAGTTTGACGTACACTATTATGAAGCGGACATCTCACGAGTTTTTTGGCATTCTAAAAATTCTAAGAAGCTAAGCATATATTTTTACCTTTTTAGCCCGGGCAGCAATGGCTAGAAAAGGTATTATTTTTGAAAAAAAAAATATTTTTTTTGAGATAACGCCGAAAATGTGTTTATTTGGGTGTATTTTGACCTATCCTAGCAATATCATCGTGATGTTTGTCTGTGTGTGTATGTGTGTCCGTAACACGATAGCTCCTAAACCGCTAAACCGATTTTCATGAAATTTGTGTTTGATACTGTAACGAGCTGATTAGATTTTCGTCGAAATCCATTGATGTTAAAGACAGGATTTTGACAGTTTAAAAATGGAAAATATGATAACCTTTAAACGGAGCATCGCATCAAAACAACACATTTTTCTCAATAATTTGTTTTGTAACCAAAAACTTCGTAGAAGCTTTCGTTTCTGAGATATTAAAAAAAACTGTTTTCAAGGATGATATAGCGTGGAGTGTGATAATGGGCTAGGAAGGTATCAGATCCGTTATGGATCCATTTATTTAATATAACCGTAATTTTGTGGATTTATATTACCTTTGATAATAATCAAAATTTATTTTGCTACTTCAATCATCGATGGACAAAATATCTGTTCACAATTGAAGGCGGACAGTCGTCCGTGAAAGAAAAAATGCCGAAATAAAATGTGCAGTGATAAACGCTGTAGATCTGGATTCAACGCGCTCGTTAAAGAACGTCAGGGCCACTTCAGCAAGAAAGTAGTCTTGATGATCTTATACAATGTTAATCATGTTCCTGAAGTTATTGTATTTAAGGCCTCTGCTACGGATAGGCTATTATTTCATAAACGAACAATTTCAAATACTTCGGCTACATAAATGTTTCATACGTCCACCGCGACAAGGCAACGATATCGCTCTTTCTTTCTCTTTACCAGATGCATCCCTCCACCCTTCAACCAAACTCTCAATAAGTTTAGAGCAATCCCACAAGAAGAGAATATGTATACTATTCTTTGTCTGGAAAAGCTTTTTATAAAATGTAGGAAGCCATAATAAAAACAAAAACAAATGATCTACTGAAAGTAGTTAAGATGTAAACCACGATGGTGATTCTTGAAGTAAGGGATAATCACACTACACAAGTTATGTAGGAACATAATACACTGTGATCATTCCCTGATTGAAGAATCTGCACCCAGGATTTCAAAAACCAGGAAGCAAAGAAAGAGGCTAAGCACAACATGTAAATCCACTATTAGACCAAAACCCTACAATTTTTTTAAATTAAATTAATATTTATAGTTTTTTATACTTCTTGTTGGGCTAGAGACTTTTACGGTTAACTAGCTTTTATTTTGCTATAGTTCATACGTAAGTACTTTGTTTTTTATTATTCTAAGCTACACGTTTTATTTAACCCCAGAACTTGCAGTCGGCATAAAGGCCCTTTATTGTAAGGAGCATTGTTTTGACAAGCACTGTCAATCATTCCTATGTTTTTGCTTGAGGCGCCACCCTCGGCATCAAAACATTTAAATTCGAATCCTAAACAAAGTCCTAAATGCTTTTGAATGTGAAGTCAACAATACAGGGTCATTTAAATTGGGCATCTTTGGGGGTTTAAGGTACTTCCGAGGGCGCTTACATTTCAAGAACAGTTTAATAGTAAAAATCGTATGTTAAGAATCTGCACCCAGGAATTCAAAAACGAGGAAGCAAAGAAGGAGTCTAAGCACAACATGTAAATCCACCATTAAACTGAAACCCTACAATTTTTTTTAAATTAAATTAATATCTATAGTTTTTTTATACTTCATGTTGGGCTACAGGCTTTTACGGTTAACTCGTTTATTTTGCTATAGTTCATACGTAAGTACTTTGTTTTTTATTATTCTAAGCTACAAGTTTTATTTAACCCCTGCCTGTAGTTTAATTCATCAGAACTTGCACTCGGCATAAAGGCCCTTTATTATGAGAAGCATTGTTTTGACAAACAATGTCAATCATTCCTATTTTTTTGCTTGAGGCGCCACCCTCAGCAACAAAACATTTAAATTTGAATCTAAAAAGCTTTTGAATGTGAAGTCAACAATACAGGGTGATGTAAATTGGGCATTTTTGGGGGTTTAAGGAAGTTCCGAGAGCGATTGTTAAAACTGGCCACCCCCATTGCGACGCTTACATTTCAAGAACAGTTAATAATAGTGAAAATCGTATCTTAATACAGCAAGCCGTTTTATGCTAAGGAAGATTTTTATATGGTAATATTTTTGAAAATTTAATGTTTTTGTTTTAGTTGCAATTTATGGTTCTTTTTATTACGAATTCAACTGTTGACATTGTTATAGTTGGAAAAAAGCTTAATTTCACTAGCAAAAAAATGGTTGTAAAATATACAAAGACAAACTTGACTACAATTACTTATTTTGACAAATTTTTTGCTAGTTTAATAGCTTTTTTCGAACTTTATCTTGATATTTTTCTTTTAAGGTGACCCGTTTTTTATTAGAATTTTAATAAAATCAGCGTAAAATTTACTTTAAAATAACTTATTACACTCAGAGTTTCATTATTTTAATTTTTTTATAATTTTCTTATAGATTTTGTTTTTTGAATATAGTTTGTTTTCATTTAATATTTTATGCTTTTATTTGTTTTGAAATACTTAAAAAACAGATTAAGAAGTTCTTCATCAACAAAATAAAGAGGTAAATAATAAACAAGTATTTAAAAAATATACAAAAATAGAAAGAGGGCAATTGCATAAGAAAAATACAAACTATACATAATATCTCAAAAACTAACAAATTAAATTCAGTTTAACTGTTGAATTCTCTATAAAAAAAAAGTTTTGCAAGTTCCAGAACCTGCTAAAATATTTGCTCGAGTAAGCTAGCTTTATTTTTAAGAATATCAAAAATTGTTATTAATAAGACTTGACCAGAATTCAAAAATACGTTAAAATATGCAGTTACATCTATTTAGGTTTTTTTCTTCAAATTTAGCCTTTGATACTGGATTGAAACGCATGCAAAAGAATATGGATCATAAAATGATAATATTTTTAAAATAAAAAAGACATTTTCAATAAAAAATAACTGTTTCTTTTTTAAAAAAATTGTATTGTCATGTGAACTAAGGTATAACACAACTGCACTCCCTATTTTGTTCTACCAAAAAGTCAGAACTTGTGTTAACATTACAACAATCATTGTTTTTATTCTGATTTGTATTAGTGAATTTTTATGAACGTGTATAACCCACTATTCCAAATGGCTTTACCCATTGGAGTCTTCGAATTGATTGATTTAAAAATAATAAAAGTGCCCTTCGTAATTCTTGAAATTATCCTTCAAACTTGAAATACAAACAGGACCTCTACAAAACAACAATATATATATGAAAAAGAGGGTTTGTGTACGAGCGAGGGAGCAAAGCAGCTGAGAGAGAAGGGTAGATGGCGCGCGGTGCAATTATTGCACTCTTGAATCTCTCCCTAGGGTGACACTTGGCCGTAATCACCGAAAGACCCCGCTACGTCAGTTCTTCTCTTCTTTACTTTATTCAGTTTTTTTAATCTTTTTCAGCTCTTTTGTTGAATTAAAACAAACCGACAATGCCATTGTTGCATTTTTATAAATTCGCTTTTAAAAAAGCCCATTATTTTAGATTGAGGGTGTGATACAGGGTGTCCTAGTTTATTCGCTTTTGTAAGTGTGTTATTATTCGTGAGATTGTTATTTTATCGTTTGTAGAAAAAAATCAAAGCTTATTTTGGAGATTTTTATACAGGGTGTAATTGCTGCTGGAGAAGGTTAAAAGTAGACATAAAGTTCCAATAGCATTTGGTCAAAAGTTTTTGGTTTCAAAATTATTTGCCAAGTTTGAAGAGTGGGGTAATAATTTTGAGTATTTTTATTTTGTTTTTAAATAATTTTAACACTCAAGTGTTACCTTTATTGCAATACATAGGTTTTAAAGAAGTTATAACAAAAAATCGAAAAAAAATTGCACCCTGTATCTAAAAAACTAAGAGGATTGATTTAGAATGTAGGAGGAATTTTGTTCTTTCTTTGACGTTTCCTACGACTCCTTAAAGTTTGCTGCATCATTTAAATTACACCCTGTATATACAATAAATAAAAATAATATAATATAGGTCCGCATGGTGTCCGGAGATAAGAATAGCACCAGGACTAACCCCTAGACCTGTCGTAAAAGGCAACTAAAAGGGCCTCGACCCATGAATGTGAGATGGCTGGTAACGGCATAGAAATAGAAAAATAATTAGATTCGCTTAGCCGTTGGCCGCCATTTTCATAGAATCGTACAAGCGGATACCCCTACAGGTCGGCGTCACTGGAGCACGATAGGGTCACTGGATCATGAAAACTGCGTCGCCAGACTTTCAGGATGCAGTGACCCTAGATCACGAAAACTGCGTCGCAAGTCTTCCAGAATGCAGTGACACTAGATCATGAAAACTGCGTCGCCAGGCTTCAGAACGCAGTGACCTTACAAGCGTAGTATAGGTCGTCATGGAAAATAAGCAGTGACTGTCAAATATCTTTAATTGAAATCAGTGGCTTCATATGATGTTTTACCACGAGTTTAGTTCAATGCCGCCGCCTTTCAAATCGTGTCTGTCAAAGTTAGTCTTGCACGATCTGTTAAACAATGACGGATTTCTTCCTCCTGTTTGCGCACGCGTTCTATTTATTTTTCTATTTCTACGAATAAACATTAACAAGTTTGTCGACAAAAAACTTAAGTGTTAACTTTTCTAATGTTAACGAACTGTGTCACTTCATGCTGAACTAACCTCAAAATACTTGTTTTTTTTTCCGTATAACTATACGAAACTTATTTAACAAGGAAAATAATTTTAAACTTGCTAAACCATTCATAAAAATAATCACAAATATTCATATAAAATACTCTGCCAATATATGGGCCCCTAAGCTCACACTAGGTACTATAGTTATAGTGTACGTGTGAGCTAATATAACTAAAAACTGAAATATATTTTATTCAACTCCAGACTAAATTACCTTTTGTTTGATACCACACAAGCCATGTTTTGACTTAAACTCAAATTTTTGAAATCTACCCCCACCCTTACAAAAAAACAAAAACTAAAATGTATTTTGTTAAAGTCCGGACTCAATTACCTTTCGTTTGATATCACACACGCCATATTTTCACTTAAACTCTAATTTTTAAAATATACCCCCACCCTTTTTTTTAAAATAAATTAAAATGTATTTTGTTTAACTGCAGACTCAATTACCTTTCGTTTAATATCACACACGCCATATTTTCACATAAACTCTAATTTTTGAAATCTACCCCCACCCTTTTATTTGGTTTGTGTTCGGTGGATTTTGTTCATTTTTAAATGGGACCATCTCGACCCAAGACCCAGCCTAGGTACCAAATTTCATTAAAATCGGCCAAGCGGTTTTTGAGTTATGCGCGTTGGTCGTTACAGACAGACATACAGACACACAGACAGACAGACAGACAGACAGACAGACATACAGACAGACAGACAGACAGACGGCGCAACAAAAAAGTTTCAAAATCATCTGAAACGCAAAGATGTATAAAAAAATTTGAAATCGGAGCAACTTTTTTTTTCTCGAAAAAATTAGGATCACCATAGCTCACACTACTATAGTATAGTATATGTGTGAGCTAAAAATATAAATATGGAACACGATTGAATTTTTGGTTAGTTTCAAATGTCAATATCCAATCCCCATAATAGCTCATATAAAGGTAGCGCTAAACCTCTTTAAATAGTCACGTTCGTTATGGTTATTAAACATAACTGCGCGGCATGAAAGGTCGCTACTGTCAGAGTACTGACGAAAAACACTCTATTATCCACTAATTAGTGGGTAATAGGGAAACATATTAAAGTTTCCCGCTAATATCTCTAGAACTACAAAAGCTTGATGTAAAGTGTGCGGCATTGCTGGATTCAGAAAAACGAAATTTATTACATTCCGAAAATTTATGTATGGCTTCGGTGGTTCAATGTTTAGAATGTTTGCGTACAGAGCAAGAGATCCCGGGTTCGAGTCCCGGCCGAAGCAGAAACTTTTTTCTTATTTTTCTTTCTTTAATTTCACTTGTTGTTTAAAGTTTTAGGTCCTTGCATTATTTGCAATTTGGTCATCTATTATTATTTAAAAAACAACTCTTTACACTGAAAAATAAAAAAAATTATGTAAATTTTTGACATGTGCAAAGGTCAAAATTCAAAATTACATATGTGAATTTTTATTCTATTTTATCAGCATATTATTATTATCTAATAAACTTTTTTTGGTACACACTGTATAAAAATGATGAACTAATCAAAATACATACAGATATTTTTTTTCACCAAAGATAAATTAAAACTCATAAAACCAAATGAAGAGAAGGCTGGGACACCCTGTACATGATTGATTTTATATCAAAATAATTTAATCCAAGCCTTTGATTAGAGATCAATGGTTCGAATGTTCGAGCATATCCACAAAACCATATTAAGATTCCTGAAATCGTCTCCTGTATAAAGTATGAGATAAAATATGACATTCGGAATCTATACCCGACGACGTAAATAAGGAATAAATACAATATCCTGTTGTCTTTTTAGTAACTTACAAAATATGAGATACAAAGCCGAAATCAAAGCAAGTATTAGTTCCTAGAATCTTCAAGAGAAACTTTTTTTTGGGGTGACTTTATATTTTGATAAGTTTTTTCCATTTGTATTTTACATTATTCTTTAATTTTACAAATTTTATTCTTTAATTTTACAAATTTTCTTCTTTTTTTTCTCTTTTTCTAATGCCCAATTTTTTATTATTTTATCCACGTGATTTCCTTTAATCTAAAGGCCCGAAATACATTTTAACAGTTGTTTTACACCAAAGGTGAGCAACTTTTTTGGCAGTTGTTAGGAAATTTTGTTATAAATAAAAAACAATTGGTATCTGCAGACTGGCATGAGATATCAATAGATTGTTGTCAACATTTGAATTCTGACAAAGTTTTAATATTTTTAAAAAATGTATAAATAAATCAATAATTGACCTGCCAATTTATATTTAAAGAGCTACACTTGTACGCGTCCCATCTGTTTCTGTATTTAGTAATCTGTTTTGTTGTATTTCCTAACCTAAAATATTATAAACGTCAAAAAAAATCCAGGCAAATAAGACAGACAAAAAAGGTGTATCTATCTATCTCCTAAAATCGGTTTTACATGTAAAACTGGATTATGTCAGAAAGAGAGGGCAATACGACTTGCCCACCTCTGGGGACTTAAATCCGTCAAATGTATCCCGGGGATCTAATTTAACGGCAATATTTTTCCCTTTTTCTTTATATATGATCGTTTTGTTTAAACTTCAGTTCTAAAGTTGTTCAGATCTGCATTTGAGAGACCTTTAAGTTTCTGTCGTTGTGTTTATTTATTTTTTTATTAATATATTGGGTTTCATTTTTCTTTTGTAACTTATTAAAATAAAAATTTACTAATTCGGATTTATTTGTTTGATTGTTGGTCGTGCTGTGACTTGATATTTTGTTGATTTATAATATCTACCGATTCAATAGGAACACTTATTTCAGTAACTTTCTCTCTTTGATTCTAAAGTTCCATCAGCTGAATTTACGTAGACAGTATTATCTGGATACATATCGCTTTCCATTCCTTGAAGATCCTTTCAAAACAGTCTCTCATCTTGAAATATATATTTTTTCTTTTTCTTTATTTATGATCTTTTTGTTTATACTTCAGCACTAAAGTTGTTTCTTTATCAGGTCTGCATTTGAAAGACCTTTAACTTTTTGTAGTTGTGTGTCTTTGCTCTCTTATTATTATATTGGGTTTCATTTTTCTTTTGTACCTTATTAAAATCAAAATTTACTAATTCAGATTAAATTGTTTGATTGTTGGTCGTGCTGTGACTTAATATTTGTTGATTTATAATATCTACTGATTCAATAGGAACACATATTTCAATAACTTTCTCTCTATGATTCTCATTAGTCCCATTAGCTGAATTTTCATAGATAGTATCATCTGGATACATATCGCTTTCCATTCCTTGAAGATCCTTTCAAAACAGTCTTTCATTTTAGTATCTTTTTGTTTAAACTTCAGCTCTAAAGTTGCTTTTTTTATCAGGTCTGCATTTGAAAGACCTTTAACTTTTTGTAGTTGTGTTTCCTTGTTTTCTTATTATTACATTGGGTTTCATTTTTCTTTTGTAACTTCACATTTACTTGTTTGATTGTTGGTCGTGCTGTGACCTGATATTTGATGATTTATATCTGCTGATTCAATAGCAACATATTTCAGTAACTTTCTCTCCATTCCTTGAAGATTCTGTCAAAACAGTCTCTCATCTTGAATTTTTTGCAATTTTATTTCATTGTGAACAATTTTGAATTTGGTTTAATCTTTATTTTATATTATCTGCGCCACTCCATTAGATTTTCTATCTGTCTTTATCAGTTTTTATTTTTATTTTTTTTTTATACTGGAACTTTATATCCATAGCTAGGATCAATCGCCCAGTCCTTTTAGCCAAATTTTTGTTGAGATATGCCTTGTTGGGACGTTACAAAAATAACCATATGCCGAGGTGGGACTCGAACCCACAAGATACGCAGCGCGCCCAGTCTACGCGCGCTCGGTCGAGTCATATAGCAAGCACTGCAGCCATATGCACGAACCAACGCGCTAAGCCGGTCGGCCACGGTTCCCATTATAAGTTTTTATTATATATATTATTATATTTTATTATATTATTGACAGTAATCCATTTTAGTTCGATGTCAGTTAAGTTGTTTTGAGTGCATACCCAAATAATTTGTTTAAAGCACTATCAAGTAAAATTTATTTATTTAGATTATTTATAATTTCTACTGATTCAATAGGAACACATATTTCAGCACCTCTCAGTCTCTCCCTATGAGTTTCTAAAGTATCATTAGCTGAATTTGCATACAATTTTAAATTTTTTGCGATTTTACTATTTGCTATTATTAGGTTGCCGCTTTACAAAACAAGAAAATCTTATTCGGGTATTTGTCTCATCAATACTTTGTCAAAAGTGGGTGTCAATACACCGATATGTCGAAGCAGGAGGCAGCAGAGCAGTGGCATATAGCAGCAGGCAGCAAGGCAAAAGTGGCAGACTGCCTCAAGTCAGTGGTACGCGCGTCAAATGTTTATGACCTGTTTAAGTAGCGATTTGAATACCCCTCGTGTCATAATATAGCCACTTCTGTGTTCTCTTCTCTGTTTTATATTGGAGAATCGTCGCGCGATTAGGGATTATATGAAAGTTTTGTATGAGGGAATAAAATAACCAACAGGAAACGCTTATTCTTAAAGCTAAACTTTGAATTCTGGGAACCAAATAACCCTTCCAACCCAAAATTAACCCTGTATCAACATAAAGGGTGTTCAGAGACAACATTTTGGACTTCAGTTGTCTTTATTTAATTTAAACACGACGTTTCGGTTAGTAAGTATCTCTAACCATTTTCAAGTGTGAACTAAACAATCCAGTTTACAGGCTACTACTTGCAGTCAGGTGTGACGTTTGTTTTGAGGTTTTCAATAAATGAGTCACTCAGTATCATTCAAAACAAATTACAAACTGATGATACACTTAACTAGAGAACAACGCTATCGGCGAAGGGGGTGATGGATCTGTTGGAGCTCTGTCTCCGTAAATCTTACTTTCAAGTGAAAGATAAGGTTTACGCGAAAAATGATGGACTTCCAATGGGTTTGTCTCTTTCGCCAGTGGTAGCAAACATCTACATGGAGTGGTTCGAGGACCATGCGATCAACACAGCAAGAGTTAAGCCAAAGCTATGACTACGATACATATATTTATTAGATGGCCGAAATGATAACTGTAGAATTTTCTACACCATCTGAACGATATTCGACCAACAATCAAATGCACAATGGAAATTGAAAAAGATTCGGCCTTACCTTTTGTGGATGTTCTTGTCAAACGATTAGACAGAACCATTTAAACCACTGTATTTAGGAAACCTACACACACGGGACAGTACCTACATTTTAACTCTAATCTTTCTGTTGCTACAAAACAAGGAGTTATAAGAAGTTTATATTCAAGAGCCGTAAATATTTGAAGCAATAATGAATAATTAACTACAGAAATGAGCAGCATTAAAAAGGACTTCCAACAGAATGGTTATTCCGAGAAATTAATAAGCTCAACGATCTCTAATATTAAAAACCAAATGTCGCATATTCTCAAAATAATAATCCCTTCGGTGTTATTAACATTCCATTCTATTCATGGGATTTCAGAAAACATAAGACGAATAGCCAAACACTATAATATAAAAACAGTATTTTCATCGAGAAATACTATAAGGAGTTCTGTAACTAAAACAAAACCAAAATACTCTGCCAATATATGGGCCCCTAAGCTCACACTATAAATAGGTACTATAGTTATAGTGTACGTGTGAGCTAATATAACTAAAAACTGAAATATATTTTATTCAATTCCAGACTAAATTACCTTTCGTTTGGTACCACACAAGCCATGTTTTGACTTAAACACACATTTTTGAATTCTACCCCCACCCTTAAAAAAAACAAGAACTATAATGCATTTTATTTAACTCCGGACTCAATTACCTTTTGTTTGATATCACACACGCCATATTTTCACATAAACTCTAATTTTTGAAATCTACCCCCACCCTTTTTTAAAATACTAAAATGTATTTTTTTTAACTCTAGACTCGATTACCTTTCGTTTGATATCACACACGCCATATTTTCACATAAATTTTTGAAATCTACCTTTACCCTTTTATTTGGCTTGTGTTCGGTGGATTTTGTTCATTTTTAAATGGGACCATCTTGACCCAAGACCCAGCCGAGATATGAAATTTCATTGAAATCGGGCAAGCGGTTTTTGAGTTATGCGTGATGGTCGTTACAGACAGATAGACAGACAGACAACGCGACAAAAAAGTTTCAAAATCATCTGAAACGCAAAGATATATAAAAAATTGTGTGCTTAAGACCACACGGCAGAAGTGTAAACTTCAACAAGGCGAAATTAATACTGGCCTTCATCTGCATCATCGAATGTTCCTCTGACAGTTAGTCGACTTCATCCGAATGAGCGTTACATAGCCGAGCCTGACGGCTCAGTTCAATTCAGTACCCACAAAACTGCTAAAAGCGCCTAAACAAGTTTAACACTTCAAAAATTTTTGAAATCGGAGCAACTATTTTTTTCTCGAACAAATTAGGATCACCATAGCTCACACTACTATAGTATAGTATATGTGTGAGCTAAAATCCCTCAAATAATAAGGAATGTATTTACCATATCCCGTGTGAGTGTGGTAAATCATATGTAGGTGAAACGAAATGCCCTCTTCAAACGATCACAAGATTGAATGGTCAGAAGCTAAAGTTTTGCATAAGAAGTCGCGCAAGGGCGGATCCAGGGGTGCTTCTCGGGGGGTGGCACTTTAGGTGAAATTCTCTGTTGGTAAAAAACGGTATATATTTTTTTAAGCAGCATTTTATTAAAATAGTCAGAACGAAAAAGTACAATATGTATGTATCATTTTTTGTATATTCAAAAAATTCTCGGGGGGGGGGGGGGTCGGTTCGGTTCGGTTCGGTTGGGGGGGGGGGGTTAAGTGCCCCTAGTGCTTTATTTTTAAGAGGTTTTATGAAACAAAACTCACTGAGAAATGCTAATTATACTTAGAAATATAATTTCGGACTTCCATTGTCTTTATTTAATATTAAAACACGACGTTTCGGTTAGTAAGTATCTCTAACCGTTATCAAGTGTAAACTAAACAATCTTGTCTCTAGGCTACTACTTATACTACTTGGTGTGCAGTCCGGTGTGACAGCCCGCCCCCTTTTTAATCCTACGAAGCCTGTTTTCCTTAAGGAGTGGTTTCCATATGTTTGGTATGTCCGTGCTTGGCTGACTGAAAACTTCTTTATTCTGCATTATAAACGCAGCTTCAATAAACTTTCGTTTTCGCCAATGCGACTCCTTATGCAAAAGTTTAGACTCATTTATTGGGACGTTGGTGTAGAGACTTTCTACATCAAAACGTACAAATCTATCGCCAGGATCTAATTCGATACCTTTTAAAACCTCGACAAAATGTTCCTGATGATACACTTCACGAGAGAACAACGCTATCAGTGGAGGGGGTGATGGATCTTTTGGAGTTCTGTCTCCGTAACTATTACTTTCAAGTGAAAGATAAGTTTTACGCGCAAAATGGTGGACTCCCAATGGGTTCATCTCTTTCGCCAGTGGTAGCAAACATCTACGTGGAATGGTTCGAGGACCATGCGATCAACACAGCAAGAGTCAAACCAAAACTATGGCTACGATACATGGATGACATATTTATTATATGGCCGGAAAATGATAACGAACTACAGAATTTTCTACACCATTTAAACGGTATTCGACCAACAATCAAATGCACCATGGAAATTGAAAAAGATTCGGCCTTACCTTTTTTGGATGTTCTTGTCAAACGATTAGACAGAAACATTCAAACCACTGTATATAGGAAACCTACTCACACGGGACAGTACTTAAATTTTAAGTCTAATCATTCTGTTGCTACAAAACAAGGATTTATAAGAAGTTTGTATTTAAGAGCCGTACATATTTGTAGTAATAATGAAGAATTAACCACAGAAATGAACAACATTAAAAAGGACTTACAACAGAATGGTTATTCCGAGAAATTAATAAACTCAACGATATTTAAAATTAAAAATAAACTAAATGTACCAAATTCTCAAAATAATAATCCGTTATGTGTTATTAACATTCCATATTTTCAAGGGATTTCAGAAAACATAAGACGAATAGCTAAACACTATAATATAAAAACAGTATTTTCTTCAGGAAATACGATAAGAAGTTTTGTAACTAAAACAAAACCAGACAATCCCTCAAAGAATAAGGAATGTATTTACCAAATCCCGTGTGAGTGTGGTAAATCATATGTAGGTGAAACGAAACGCCCTCTTCAGGTTAGAGTAAATGAACATCTAAAAAGTACCCAATTAGGGGATATTGAAAAATCCGGTTTAGCGGATCATTCATGATCAGATGATTACAGGATTCAGTGGTCAGAAGCTAAAGTTTTGCATAAGGAGTCGCATGCATATGCAATTTTAAAAGTGCCATAAAACTTAAATTGGAATTGAGAGGTACATAAACTTAGAGGTAACTTTATGCCCTACAAAAAGTTTGCTGCATATAGGTTTTCTAAATTATTAAAATTTAGAAAATAAAACCTTCACCCAAAATTTAGTACCCAGTTAAGACTTCCATCTAGTAAATAAAAACGGCTGTATAGTGTGTGTGTCTTGCAATATTATGCAGCAGAAATCATGAAACAAGACAAATGATCACGCACGATCTAAAAGAAGAAAATTTACGACCAGTTCCCAGCTACTCGAATTCCACCAGTTTACGATTTGGTCACGGTCTCGGTAAAAAAACCCAACCGGACCAGCTTATGAACTTAAAACAGTTCACGCTGCATCAACTTTCAACGAGAATCGATCAAAAATATTCTGTCAAAAAACCGCACGGCACACAGGCCAAGAAGATAAAATAAAATATATCTTCCTGGAATTGTACAAGAAAAATGGTTTCTTTGGGTAGGTACCTGTTAAAGCTGATGTAAAAGAAGTCAACACACACACAGTTCAGCATACTTGGCATATAATTATGCGATATAAATTTAACATAACTTTGTCTAAAACTCAGTGTAAAATTGATTTGTAAGACAATAAAAAATTTTTTTTATAAAAAAACACCCAACTGCTAAATTTACTTGTACCTACTAGCCGCAATTGAGTACAAAATTGATAGGTGTACCTATAATGTACGACATGCTTCAACTTTTAGTTTTGATGCCCAAAGTGCACTTACGAAATTACACAGTTTTGTATTTTCATGAATCAGGTTAATGGGTAATTTTGTACCCAACTGCGACTAGTAGTTACAAGTAAATTTAGCGGTTGGGTGTTTTTTTATTAACTTTTTTATTTCCAACAATTATAGTATAGCTACAACTATTACTAATAAGAAGGGCTGGAAGGAGAGAGGGAGAGACGGGGGGGGGGGATAGTAAAATAGCGTTGGACAAAAAATCTGAAAGCGTATGCTGAAATCGCCCTATATTTGGAATTTCACTATAATCGGCTGAAAGTTAGATAATAATTTGTTGCCTTAAACCTACATCATGTGACAAAATGGCGTCTGAAGACCGGCATTTGATTCCTGTTTAAAAAAATATAGCCTATAGCACCTTCGGGATCAGTAGCAATTCAACGACACCTTTTTTGTCAAAATCGGTTCAGCCGTTTAGCTTCTAGCGTAACACAAACATACATATTTACATACTTACATACATATACAATCGAAAAACACTACCCTTCATTTCGCCGTGCTGCAGTTGGGTAGATTTTCTAACAAGTGCAAAAAAAATTGCCGTTGGCAGAAAGAATCATAGCGAGTTCTGTCAAGCATGTGCGTAAAAATAGGATTAGGAACAATTGTGTTTCTCAACTTCGAACCAGAATCAATCCAAAATCTTTCGTCAAAAAACCGCATGGCGCACAGAGTAAGAAGACGACAATAAAACATTAAAATTTCGACAAGAGGATCAGCTAGGATTTATATGAATATGGTTTGGAAGTCCGGAACGAGTTCATGTTCAGAAAGTGCAATTAGTTTTTGGAATCATTTTATGTAACCTATATCTCATTCAAGCACACCGTGAGTGGTTAAGATAAAAAAAATATGATTAAAAAAAAAATTACCCCGTTTTGTGTGCTTCAAAAATAATATCTAAAAGTTTCGAGTTATTAGCAAAAAAGCTGTCAAAAAGCACATTTAAGAAGGGGCTTAAAACTAATAGTTGTTAAAAGGGGCTTTGCTAAAAATGGTGCCTTACAAAATACCTCTGCTACAGAATAGCGCCTTACAAAATAGCCCTGATAAAAAATGACGCTGCCACAAAATAGCGCTGCTACAAAATAGCCCGCACAAAATAGCGCTTTACGAAATAGCACTGCTATAAATTAGCGAGCATCAAAATAGCGCTGTTAGAAAACAGCGCTGAAGCAAAAAAGCGCTGCTGCAAAATAGCGACATCTAATAAAAACAGCGGCATTAAAAAAAGCATCATTAAAAACAGCAACTGTTCCACTAAGAGGTCTCTTCCTAACATATTAAAAAAAACTTCCCTGTTTTCTTTCCCGGGATCCTATGGGGTGTGAAACAAAACCGAACCGAACTGAACCGAAGTTTTGGTTTGGTTTCACAACCTTTAGGATGTCGGTTTAGTTCGCTTCGGTTCGGTATGGTTTCACACCCTCTAGGACCCCGGGAAAAAGTTTTTTGAAAAAATATGTTAGAAAGAGGTTACCGGGAGTGGCAAGTCATAAGACGCTATTTTTTAGCAGCGCTATTTTAAAGCAGCGCCATTTTGATGTGCGCTATTTTGTAGCAGCGCTATTTCGATGCCCGCTATTTTTTAGCAGCGCTATTTTGAGGCAGCGCCATTTTGAAACGCGCGATTTTGTAGCTGCGCTGTTTTGATGCGCGCTATGTTGTAGCAGCGCTATTTTGTTGCAGCGCTATTTTGTAGCAGCGCTATTTTGTGGCAGCACCATTTTCTAGAAGCGCTATTTTGTAAGGCGCTATTCTGTAGCAGAGCCGTTAAAATGTAATATTGTTTTGGATAAAGTTAGCTTTATTGTAGATTAAATACTAAAGATACCGATTTAAACCTAAACTTCGATTAAACATATTTAAATATTAATGCTTTAAAAATTGTTTAAGAAAGTTCAGCTATAGATATACATATGGATTACAAAAAAAAGCTTTTAAATAAATTACCTGATCCCTCAGAAATAGTCGTTAAAATGTAATTTAATTATACTAATTACTACCACCTTAATGTATGCCAAGCAATAAACTCGAGAAATCTAAATTTTTGGCTGAATAATAATTTTGGGAAGTAGTCCCATATACAGGCTGTTCCAAATTAAGTATTCACCACGGCTAACTTTGTTATTATAAAAGATACACAGGGCCCTCAACAGATAAACAGCAAAATAATATGAAAAATATGAACTTTTTTAATAAAATTATGAAAAATATGAAATTAAGAAAACAAAATATGAAGGAAATATGAATAAAAAATTAAGTTTTTTTGGGGCCTCTACCAAATGTCAAACCCAACTTTTTTAGGAAAATTCATTTATTAAGCAAAAATATATATTTCTTAATTTTATTTATTAAAAAAAGTATTAACAAACATTTTCAAGTTGAATTAGGCCTGGATGGGGAATGGCCAAACAAAAACAAGGCACATTTTTTAAAGCATATTTTACAATAAGGTCCAAGGTCTGCTGCAGTTGTTCAAATTAATAGAAAAAAATTATAAATGTAAAAATTGTAGGCTTTATCTTATACCATCAAAAAAAGTTATAAAAAAACACAAACATTGTAAATCTCTTACGGAACATTCTACAAATTAATATGTTAATGATTTAACTTTAAAAAAATAGATATTTTCTTTCTAAACTCAAAAATATATGATAAACTGCCATTTGGTAAAGCCACTGTTAAAATATTAGCATCTACAATTTCTAGTGGTTTGGGATGTACTCTACATTTCTTGAAAATCGGTACCCTATATTTTATGTCTTGGAATAGGTGCAGTGCACCTTTGTGGAAATATACCAGAACACCCTGTACATCTAGTAACACAGAAAACTTAAGTATACTCGATGATATACTTGGTATACTTTACATACCTATTCTGAGCTCAAACATTTAAAAAAAAACTCAATATTACAGAGTAAAAGAATAAAATTCATGAAAAAGCCCTGCTCAATTAGACTTTTTCAGAACTAACCACGGATTACCAAAACAACTAATTAACATAAAAAATGCAACAAACATAAGAATAATAAAACAAAAGGCAAAAAAGCCCTACTTTATTCAGACTTTCTCAGAGGCAAGAAACTACTAATAAACTAAAAGGAACTCAAAATTCAAGACTAGGAAAAATACTCTGCCAATCTATGGGCACCTAAGCTCACACTAGGTACTATAGTTATAGTGTGAGCTAATATAATCAAAAACTGAAATATATTTTATTCAACTCCAGACTCCTTTCGTTTGATACCACAAAAGCCATGTTTTGACTTAAACTCAAATTTTTTTAATCTACCCCCCACCCTTTAAAAAAAAACTAAAATGTATTTTGTTTAACTCCAGACTCAATTACCTTTCGTTTGATATCACACACGCCATATTTTCACTTAAACTCTAATTTTTGACATCTACCCCCACCATTTTTTTAAAAATAAACTAAAATTCATTTTTTTTAACTCCAGACTTAATTACCTTTCGTTTGATATCACACACGCCATATTTTCACATAAACTCTAATTTTTGGAATCTACCCCCACCCTTTTATTTGGCTTGCGTTCGGTGGATTTTGTTCATTTTTAAATGGGACCATCACGGCCCAAGACCCAACTTAGGTACCAAATTTCATTAAAATCGGACAAGCGGTTTTTGAGTTATGCGGGTTGGTCGTTACAGACAGACAGACAGACAGACAGACAGACAGACAGCCAGCAAAACAAAAAAGTTTCAAAATCATCTGAAACGCAAAGATAAATAAAAAATTTTGAAATCGGAGCAACTTTTTTTTTCGAAAAAATTAGGATCACCATAGCTCACACTACTTATAGTAGTAGTGTGAGCTAATATTAAAAATGTTCACATTTATTCTATGACTGAAGTTTCTTCAGTGGGGAAAATATGAAAAATATGAGGGTTTTTCTAAAAATATGAAGTTTTATGAAGTCTAAAAAAATATATGAACATTTTCATAAAATATGAAGGTGCTGAAAGCCCTGGATACAGAACAGTTGAAATTAGCACACTAGTAGAATTTTTAACGCCCTCTAAGATGGTGAAAAAAAAATAACAATCAAGTATCTCGTTTCCGTGTGCTCCCCGTAGTTTATAATTTTTTCTGATAGATTCTAATTCTATACGAAAAACTACTATGAAATTTTCTTTTTAAGTTAATAATAACGATGATACTTCAACCACAGTGTAGGTATCTCCTACACTAGGCTTCAACTACAAAATATAATGAAAATGGTCCTTACCAAATTAACCCTCCAGTGGTGACGTGAAAAAGAACGAGGTGACGTGGGCCCAAACCACCAATTTTTACCGTGTATATTCCAATATTTTTGCATTTAGGAAAAAATTCTTTTAAATTGTTTTATTTTTTAATAAACAATAAACCGAACCCAACTATAGGTGTGCGCCGACAGCAGCCGATTTTTACGAAATTCTGATATGTTAAGATCATCTGAGAGTATTATAAAAATCTAAGTTATAATGTGGTTGCTCTTCTGGTTAAGACACAGGGGCGTATCAAAGGAGTACAAAAATACATGTTAAAATTAAATTAAATATTTAGCAATAAAATGCCCAAAAAGGATTTGTGTTTTGGACACAGCCAATTCCTGTAAGCTAAAGGAATATAAATCCAGCTATTTTTACATGTTTGTTCAGTGGCGTACCTTGTTATTTTATTTTTTAAACTAAAAAATAAGTTTTTAAAGATATAAAGTATCTTTGAAATTACAATTAATAATACTTCCTTTAATCTAGAGCTCGTGAAAAGAAATTTTACTTATTTCGTACAGAGGCGGACCCTTTTTTTATATAAAAAATGTCGCTTTTTAGAGGTAATATTAATTCCTAAAATATATTTGTATAATCTTACATATATTGGTTTATAACTTTTGATCAGAATGAAAATATTGATAATAATCTTTCAAAACAGTGGAGTAGTAAAAAAATATTTTAATAGGCATTTGCTTTACCTCAATTGATAATCTTGTTGGTGGCTTGGTTGAAGAAAAATGATGGCCTTTACCAGATTTAATCAAAGGCTATTATTGTACTTTTAAAGATGGCGCAAAAACGCTTGGAGTAGGTGTTTAAGTAACTTGTATACTTTGGTGTTTAGAGTATGGAAATATTCCTAAAACTATGTACATTATCCTTTAACTCGATTATTGTTAGAAGTTGTGCATGATTGTCGGGGCCACAAATAAATACGGCATTTTTTTTAATTCGGTTCAGTAAGGTTTAGTTATAGCTATATTGCTATATGCTTTTTTTGTATAGCACAGTAATCAGTTAATGTAGCTGAAAATAATAGTTAATTTTTTTGTTATATACTGGGCCTTTCCATCCAGTCAGGATGAATTGCCCAGTTTCGCAAAGTTCGAGCAAAGTTAAAGCATTTTTTAAACAAACACAAACAACCAAGTACCTAGCCAGAAATAGAACCCGGACCGCCGCACGGAGGTCAGCTTGTCTAATTTAGAGGATCGAAACCACAATATCGAACTTTTTTCTATCATAACCACTAAGTCTTAAAAAAGTGCTCAATTACCTTGTTAGTAAACCCCGATACAGAAAATCGATCAACTAACTCGATGTCACTTGTCACGAAGTCATAGGCCGCTTGATAGCCTGTATAATGATTAGCACTTATTCCGCGCGGAAAGGCGATTTTCAAAAGTGCTCCAAGTTGGTAAACCAGAGTTTATATGGTGATTTCTTCACGTATATTATAAATATGCGTTGGTATCCTTAACTTTTACTATTAACCCATTTGCAAAGTTTCAATTAGCTTATTAAAAAAATTAGATAAAAGTTGTGTACTGAATGATTATAATTTTTTAAATATGTATTATATATATTGGACTGAAAAAGTTCCTATCATTACGTATCAATTGCGTTTGTTATTATTTCAGTCATGTATCAAGGGTTGTATGTGTGCTACAATCAGCTGCCGGTTCTTGCCGAAGTATGAGCTATGGTTTCCTGTTTTAGCGTTGGCGCATGGGATTGGCCGACGTAATTTATTTAACGTGTGGCACAAGACACCGGTTTCACAGGATAAGAATCAATCCGTTTTGAACTATGTATGTGAAAATAATCAATATAAAGACTACGATAAAAGAATATCAGTGCATGGTAAAAAAAACCTGCAAAATTTGATAGTGATTGATCTATACTGATATATAGTATATAATAAATTTAGTTAAATTTTTATAAAAAAAAATTATGTTAAATAAAAAAAGAGCTTTAAGCTAATTACGTACATACACTCTCAAAATATCAATTTTTCAAGTTATTTGCTTAAGAGAAAAAACCGATATGCGATATTATTTTTGGAGGCGACTGTACTCCAGAATGCACTGTATATTAAAATCACATTTTTTAAACGCTAGTTGAGATTGCCTAACTTTTAAAATTTGTCAAAATTACAACCATAAAATAATTTCGATCGTTCAGAACCAACAAGCTGACCACCGTGCGCCGGTGTGTGAAGCAAATATTCCTACTACTACATCACGGCGGCAACAAGTAGTTAATTTTTTTTATTAAATCTGCTTTTTAGTGCTTTCAATTATTATTATAAATATTTTCGTTCAGATCACAAGTTATAAACCAACATCATTTTTATTTATTACATTTTAAAAACCATTATCACTTAAAACGCGCACTTTTTTATTTTACAAATAAAAAAATGGGGTGCGTCCGTATATATATTAACAGCTATAATAGTTCAAACCCAATATTGGAATGACTTTTCAGAGATACTTACAAAAACGAAATAACAAGGTACGCCACTGCATAATTGGATTTATATTCTTAGTTTAGGAACATTGACTATTTCTAAAAAATAAACTCTTTTAGGACGGTTTATTGTGAAATATTTAATTTTAACATTTAATTGTACGCTCCTTTGATACGCCCCTGTGTCCAAACCAGAAGGGCCACCACATTCTAACCTAGGTTTTTGTCATATACTCATTGGTTTTTATGATGCTCTGATGTGATTCTATAACATATCAGAATTTCAGCGCACACCTATAGTTGGGTACGCGTTTCTTTTGGGACATTTTTGTTTAGAATTTATAATCTATTAGCAAAAATTATAATATACAAGGAAGTTAATTTTCAACAATAATAAGTTTATTTTTTCCAAAAACTTGAATATCTATTGTTGTTTATTTGTTAATAAAATACCAGAGGAAAAAATCCTGCAGACGAAATATATCGGACCATTTAAAATCTTTTGTTGGTGTATATTTAAATAAATTTAAAACAGCAAACCTTAGCTGGACTATTCAGCTCTCTCAACGATGTAAAACCAAAAACAAAAGAATAGTCCATTCGTTTTTTGAGTTGAATCATATTTTTAAAATATTTATGCAAATATAAAAACCGCACATTCCATATTCTTCAAATTTTTAGATAACATGAATGAAATGTAACCACAGTCTACACTCTGCTATAATAAAGTATAGAGTGAGATCGTACGAAAAGCAAGCAAAAAAAGTTGCACCGATTTAAAAAAATATTTTTGTTTATTTTCTTCTCTTTTTTTTTTTCGTTTTGGTCCATTCACTTTTATTGTGCCGTTTGTATGCACTCAACGATCATAAGAAAATTTTAACTTAAAAATTATTTGATTAGTTTTTATAAAATTCGATATTTTGAATAATTGAATCCATTAAAAAAATTAAATTTTACTCAAAATGTGGCTTGCGTAGTATCAAATAAATGGCAATGAAGAGACTTCGAGAATTAACAAAAAACAAATTCTTGATATATTTCAACGTAAAATATTGTTTGAGTGGAATCAGATGAAATTAAAAAAAAAATACATTTAAGGTTTTTTTTCTTAACTGTTGGGACCATTTTATGACCTTAGGTGCCCATGGCAGAGTAATATCTTGCAAGCTAAAGTAAAAAATTTAGTTTTACGATTAAACAAAAAAAGTTGTGATAAAGTTATGTCGTTTTTATTACAAAACCAACCAATGTTTTATGAGTTTAGGATAATCAGGACATGTTTTATGAATAAACCAGACAAGCTGAAACGTTTTTGTGATTTTATGACGACTAAGATAACTTTTATAGATTAATGGTTTGTCCACTAGGTTCCCCGGCATTGGTCAATCCCTCCCTTGTACTTTACACCGATGATCTAGATACATAGCTGCATAATTTCGACGGCTAAAGAAAAGGATAGACGTCGGACGGACGTCGCATAGACGACCCATCGTCAAATTTTTGCATGTTCTTTCGGATAAATTTGGACATCTACTAAAAGATCATAACATAACTACATACAATTGAATTAGAGGGTTCAAACTATTCACTTTGCATTTTAGTCCGGGGCTACTGCGTCAAAATTTGGCCTCCGTGGGCTTTTTAAAAAAATATTATTTTTAATTCTTGACAGTTTAACCTAGAGTAATGAAACTCGACACGCATGTTGTCTTTCAAGTGCTGATTCTTATACATGTATATTGAAAAAATATTATGACACCCTAACGTTTCTTGGATATGTTAACAAGTCAGGCAGTGTTGACGGCATCATTAGTAATCGATAAAGACAGGTGTCATAAAATCTTCATCAAAAAGCCGACGATAGACGTTAAGGCCCTAAACTATTTATAATTTCAAAGTTACCAAGCATTTATGACAAAACCAGTAAATCAGAAGTTTTTTATGGTTTTATGACAATTTTGATGACAATTATAGGTTTAGAGAAGAATTTGACACAAGGTTGCCCGATATTGTATTCTAAAACTTCCCCTTTGCCTTATAAGTTTTTATGACACGTTAGGATTTTTAACATTATTTTATGTCAATTATTACAGTTTTATGATAATGAAAAGTTTAGACGAATTTTAAACTGCCCTTTTTGCTTTTACAATCTCAAAAGTATCAAGTTAGACGACATCCCCACTAAATGATCAATGCATAAAAATACAGGAAGTGAACTTTAGATCTGAAATTCCCCAGTTGCCTTTACAATTCAAGTTAACAATATTTTATAACAAAACCAGAGACGTTGTGGCTTTTTATGATTTTATGACAAGCTTAGTGACAATTATGGGTTTAGATAAATGGTATTTGATAGTTTCCGGGCATTGTTTGATTACTGTGCTGCAGTTTAAAAATTTTAATTTGTATTTCAAATTTCAAAATTATGGCAATATTTATGACTTTTATTATATATACAGGGTGTTCCAACTAAAAGGTAACAGACGGGTTTTTTGGTATTTTTTGTGTGAATTTGGATAAACGCTCGGACACCCTGTATATTATTATATAAGAAGTAAAGATTAATGGTTTAATACGAGGTTCCCCGGTTATTAAGTTTTTATGACAGAACCAGAAACGTTCAGATTAATAAAATATTTTATCACAGTTTTTATGACAATGAGTTTTTCGGTATTGTTTGTACAGTGTCTTACATTTTAAAACCTCCCCATTGGCCGTTATTTCAAAGTCACATTTTTATGACAAAACCAGAGACGTAAGATTTTTAAAATTATTTTTTAATAATTGCTACATATTTTATGACTTAATATAATTTTAACCCCTGTGCCTTTAAAATTTCATCGTTTCACGCTTTTATTACAAATCATGACACGCTGTGCTACATAGCTAGGTATCCAATCAGCATCATTTCGAAAGCTAAGCGAGAGGATATACGTCAAAGGACATCGCATAGACAACGCCACACCTTTTCTTTGTCTGTCCCTTCTGATAATAGTTGAAATCATGCCTTCACATAACAAATACAAGAAGAACGTTTTTGTGACAAAACCTGACATGTTCCGATTTCTTAAATTATTTTATGACAATTATTAGCCAAAAAGTTTTGGTGAATAGTAATTGACATAAGGTTTCCGGTTACTGTTTGATCCGTGCCTTGCATTTTACACCGACGAGCTAGCTAAATAGCTAGCTATCCTAGCTGCATCATTTGTGCAGCTACAGGAGAGGATAGACGTCGGCAGGCGTCGCATAGACGACACGACGCCTTTTCTTTGCCTCGAAAAAAGACGGACGAGTTTTTCCTTCCGGCATCGATGGCACTCGCTCACAAAGGACAATTTCTTTTTGCCAGAACGACGTTTGTTTTTCGGTTCAAGTGCATTTTATTGGTTCACAAACAAAGCAAGCGGGTAATGTTGTCAAGTAACCACGTACAGGGTTTTCCCTTATATTTTTACACCATATCTAAAACGTTTATTTGAATAGATATCAAAATATTATAAATACAAAACTTTCATAATCTTTTACGAGGTCAGAATGTCAAAAAGAAATTCTAAATGTCAAAATTTGACAGGTCGATGGTTTTTTTTAACGGATATATGTTGGGATTATTTCGTTTATTAGGTTTGAAGATATATGCGTTTAAGTTTTAAAAACTTGAATTGTTAAAACATCAAGGCAGCCATGAAAAAAAAATTGGATTGACACAAAAAGTGATGCTATGGTTTTGTCAACTTGTCAAATTTGGTTTTAAGAGCGGTTAAAGATATTTTTTTCCGAGAAAGAAAAACTGGATATGATTAAATTGTTTTACTCAAATAATGAAAACGCATCTATAGCTCGCAATCAGTATTATATTCAGTTTCCCGGCAGAAACGAACCAACCCGACAAATCATATTAAATACAGTAAACACATTATTATGGCCA
This sequence comes from Aspidapion aeneum, assembly GCA_963576565.1. Classification (NCBI taxonomy): domain Eukaryota; kingdom Metazoa; phylum Arthropoda; class Insecta; order Coleoptera; family Brentidae; genus Aspidapion; species Aspidapion aeneum. Next base: position 36,107,088 of record OY755046.1, on the reverse strand, counting down.
GCAAATAGCCCCGATTTGTCTCTACTTGATTTTTTTTTGTGGAGCTACCTAAAAAATAAGGGGTATTACAACAGGCTAGAAACACTTCAAATTTTAGAAGAGAAAATAGAACAGACAATCGTCGATCTTAATGGAAATTCTACTTACTCTATCTATCAAACTATTCACAGAAAAATTAAAATTATTCAAAATTTAATTTTTAATAATCAAGAAGGCTATGTAGTAAAAAATTGTGTTATTTTTGTTTTTAATAGCTTGCGGCGCCACACATTACTGCGCAGAATCACCGCGGAAAGTAAATATTATTAAATTATATACCTTACAAAAGCGATAGCATCATTTTTTCTGTCAATGCGATTGGGTTTTTCATGGCTGCCTTGATGTTTATAAGAATTTCAATTTAAGTTTTTAAAACTTTAAACGCATATATCTCCAAAACTAATAAACGAAATAAGCCCAAGAAATATATTTTTAAAATCAGGAAGAAAAGATCTTTAAAAATAAAAAATAACACAGGTTGCTCTATTTAAAAAAGCTATCAACCTGTCAAATTTTGACATTTACAATTTTTTTGACGTTCTAACCCAAATATTGTTAAACCTCGTAAAAAATTATGAAAATTTTGTATTTATCATATTTTGATATCTATTTATATAAACGTTTTAGATATGGTGTAAAAATATACGGGAAAACCTTGCATAGCATGTACCGTTTTCCATGAGATTAAATAGAAAACAATTTTTAGTAAATATTTCTTTTCTCGTCTCGTCTGAGTCCTTAGAAATAGTGTAATCAGATTTTTGCCATACCTCATAATTCGTCTGATATGGGGAATTTTTTAGGGTTAGGGTTCACTCAACAGTTCTCCCCGCTTCGTGTCAACAGTAAAATATAATTCTGTTGCGTTTATAACATACCTCAAAACGCTTCACTCTTTCTAGTATACAAACAAACATAGAGTTTTCTAGAAGCTCAATTGCTTCCACATTCATACTTTTGATAGTCTGCAACAGTTTCGATTTTTAGGTCGCAATAAAGGTCACTATTTCCAATGCACCAAGGTGCATTAAAAATATTTCTTAGAACATACTTTATTTTGAAATCTTTGTACAATTAGTATGTTCCTTTCTTTAGGACAACCGAAAAGTTGAATATCATCCGTCCATACTGGTTTTAGAATTTATTATAAAGCCGCAACTTGTTATGAACTTTCCAGTGCAATTTGAAGATAGTATGAAAATGTATATTGAAGTTGAAGAAACACGCGGGAACTAGATGGATAAACACGGCGACAGACAGAGAAGAGTGAAAGATATAAGAGGAGGCCTATGTCCAAAGATGGATTGAAGAACGCTAAATAGATAGAGATGAAACTGTTGTTAGTTGTGATTTGTATAGGATTCACATTTCTATTTGTAAAATCAACATGGCTTGATTTGGTTTCATTTTATTTTATTCGCCATTTTTTGGTCCAATTGTGAACTTGGGTGACTGGATCCTAAAGTTTTTCTATTTATTCTTCAATGTTATTTTCTACTGTTAATTAACACTGGTTATAATTTTGTTTATAAAGCAACAAGTTGTTATGAATGGTTAAATTGGACTTGATTCTTATTAGCCAGTTGATTTATCTTTACCTTATGTCAACTTCTTACTTTTTCTTCTTGTGGTTTCCAGCGCAATTTGAAGATTTAAATATTGTTAGAAGTTGTGATTTGTATGGATTCACATTTTTATTTGTAAAATCAACATGGCTTGATTTAGTTTAATTTTATTTTATTTGCCATTTTTTGGTCCAATTGTGAACTTAGGTGAATGCATCTTAAAGTTTTTCTATTTATTCTTCAATGTTATTTTTTACTGTCAATTAACCACTGTTATCGGAAAATGTGGTAATTTTTGTTTTGGGGAAATCATCAAGTTATTAAACACGTGACGCGATGTTTTTCTTCAAATATTCTTCAGCGACCGTTGATAAGAGACGAAAAAAAAAAAGCCAAGTACATAAAAATGGTATTCCGTAAAAAGAATTGAGATAAAAGTAAAGCCAAGTTCTCCAATACAAATTTCAAAATGAAAGGTTCTTACTAGTTTGAAAATGTTTTTTAAACTTAGCTATTACAGCCAAACTTCTTTATGTTCAACTTAGCACTGTGCCTAAGAGTCATTTGCAGCAGTCATTGATAGCCAAGTTTAGAAAAACATTTTTACCTTTCATTATAAAATTTCTATTGGAGAACTTGGCTTTACTTTTATCTCAATTCTTTTTACGGAATAACATTTTCGCGTACTTGGCTTTTTACATTAAATGTTTCTGTTATGATTTCACTCCTTTTTTAAAGGATTTGGATAATATTTAAGTTTAAAAGTAGTAAAATATGCGGAATATTATTTAAAACTTTTGAAATGCAAAATTTTGAGGTTTTCTTTTCTATGGTTTTATAATAGTTCCTATTACCCTTCTAAAGCTCAGCTCTCTAGCGTTCCTGAAAGTAGGCAATGTTACTTTTACATAACTTTACATTTATAACGGAATGAAGTAAATTAAAATTTTGGGGTTTTTAAATTTTTTCCTACGTTTTTATCATAGTTGCTATCACTCTTCCAAAGCTCACCTCACTAGCGTTTGGGTGGGCAATGTTACTTTTACATAACTTTACATGTATAGGGGAGGAGAGTAAATTAGAATTTTGTGGTTTTTTGATTTTTTCCCAAGGTTTTGGTCATAATTTCTATCAGTGTGCCAAATTTCAGCTTTGTAGCATGTCTGAAAGTACAGTAGAATTTTAATGATCTATTTCGACGTTTTTTGAAATTCCGTAACTACTTTACTACTTTTTGGAAGTCCATGAAATTTGAAGGGGTTGTAAACTCTATGAAGATCGACGACTGTGCAGAGTTTTGTAGCTCATTCCGAAGGAGAGTTTTAGAAGGTGAAATATGGGCATAAATGTTTCAAGAAAAGATGGTATACAGCGGTTTACGCGAACTTGGCAGGGCACTGCCGTGCCCCCAGATGTTGGCAACGAAAACAAAATAAACATACAAAAAATAAAGGGTTCAGTTCTTTGTGGTGTTGTCAGTAATTGTTTCATCGGCGGCACAAATATAAAAGTACAAGTGCAAGTAAACAAAAAAAAAAGATAATTAAAACGTTTTTTCTCAAACTGAACCGCCTTTAATTCGACTTAATGGGCCGTAAAGGCCATACGGCTCTTCTTTAATTCTTCTCTCCGAAAAGGCACAGAAAAACGGAGAAAGAACAAAAATCAATCCCACAAGGCCGTCAATTTGAGTCAAATAGCCAAATGTTATTCTCTAGGGACATTTTTTGAGAAAAAATAAAATATCGAAAATATTTTGTTCTTTTAAAAAAAAATCGAAATTAAAAGGAACTATTGCTTAAATATAAAAATTTAAAATTGCAGTATTTAGACAAAAAGCACCGTTAATATTAAGGTTAGAAAGGTTACCTCTTACCATGAATGGATGTTTATTTTGGCCATTATACAGAGGGGTATTTATTTATAAATATAAGTTATTTTTTCTTAAATCATAGCTACCCTCCTGGGAGATCAAAACCTGTGTTAAACCTAACCGTGGTCAATTGATCGCAAACATGTCCTAACCGATCCCCACAAAAAAAATGTTTTTCGAAAAAAAAATACTGTTAATTATTCATTTTTTTATTATTTAAAAAAAAATTGAATTACGTTCACTATACACAACACATTAAAATAAAAAATTAACAAAAATCTCGCAACGAATTATCCCGCGATAAATCGGCCTGCGGCGAATTGTCCCCGCGGCGAGTCGCCCCACGCGAATAAATGTCTTTACACTCGTGTAAAAATTTCGAAATTTTTTTTTAGATATTTTTCTCCGTTAACATGAAGCGATAAAAAAAATAAAATAAGAAAATTGCTACACGTAAACTTCGGAGACAATTTTTTATTTTTCAAACACACTCTGTTTGAGACAAATATCTCAAAAAATTATCGACAGATTTTCTCAAAAGATATTTAAAACAAGTTATCACTCTACCCATTTTTCTTTAAAATAAACAGGTAAATTTATCCAGGAGGTGCATGCTAAAAAAATTTCAAGATAGTCAAAAAGTGTTTCCCTTGCAATCAAAATTGACGTGTTTATCATAACTTCAACCAGAAATACCCGAAAATGCCTGTGTTAATTTTTTGTTAAAACACTCTGTATAGTGTTTACATATTATTTTTTTTAAATAAACATATTTTTAAAGTATTGGCAGTTTGTTTGATTATTAAAATAATAATGAACTAAAGAAATAAATGGATAAGAAATAAAATAAAAGTAAGGGATGTCAGAGAAGTAGCAAAATTTAAATGGAAATTTGCCGGTTATAATATCAGACAGAAGGACGATTGATGGAACAAATGTATTGTAAACCTTGGGAAAATAAAAGAGGTAGGGGAAGACCCCAAATGAGATGAGCGGACGATTTGAAGAAATACATAGGAACTAGATGGATGAACACGGCGACAGACAGAGCAGAGTGGAAGATATTGGGGGAGGTTTATGTCCAAAGATGGATTAAAGAAGGCTAAATAGATAGATACACCTACCAAATTTAAAGCCACTAGCTCATCGGGAAGTAGTAGAAAAAGCTGCCACAGTACTTAAAACAAAAATAGAAACTGGCAACAGCATCACCGGTAATCTTTGCGGGCCCTTCTCGGCAAAAATCGTTTAAAAAGAAAAGGGGACCAGCAAACTCTTTGGGGAGACAACGGTAGAAAAAGAACAAAAAAGATAATTATCAAATTCCCAGGTAAACATCAACAAATTCCAATATCTTATAGATCAGAACTCGTTTAAATCAACTCGTATATTTCCTGTCCATTTGTAGACAAGCCAGGTAATAACTTATTAACACTAAGATGAATTAATGTATTAATTTATTCATTCACATTTTAGATGAGATTTCTCTCAACACCTCTCTAAATGAAAATATGTTTAATAATATTATCGACATGTTTTATGGTTGATTTTTCTGCGTCCTTTATTTAACACTTTAAGCATTATTAACCTATTAGAGGCTATAGCATACAAAACATTCAGTATACTCCATAGTAGAAAATAAAATATTATTTTAAACCATTTTGGACCATAAATTTTCAAAAATAACCAAAATAATCAATTTATGTTATATCATTTTTTTAAATGTAAGCTTCTTAGGAAAAAATTTGCCTTTTTACCTTCCTACTGACCTATATTTAATTTTACAATTTTTTTTTTTTAATTTAGTTTACGAATGCTACTCTTATGTCGGTTTAGAACGTTCTTCTACGTTGTCCGACGCCTATTCTCCACCTCCTTCTATCCTGACAGTCATCTTCCGTCAGGTTTTTTTGACTCATTGATCTTTGGATTGACTGTTGCCATTCCAGTTTAGGACGCCCTCTTTTTCTGCGCCCTATTGGTTGCCATTCTAGGATCTGCTTTGGTAATCTTTCGTCGCTCATCCGTTGTACATGGCCGTACCATATCAGTTGCCTTTTAATGATGTCATGCGTTATGCTTCCCTCGATTCCCATTCTTCTTTTATGATCTCATTTCTTATATGATCCGTTCTAGATATTCTCATTGATCTTCATATTGCATCCATTTCGACACTTTCCATTTTTGCTTTGTATTTTTCTGTTACGCGACAAGTCTCTATTCCATACAACCGCGTGCTTTTCACCATTGTTTCATATATGTTAAATTTTACATATTTTTTTATCTCTCTGCTCCATAAAATACTGTTAAGACAACCAATAACGTTTTTTGCTTTTACTATTCTTTTTTCCAGTTCTTTACAGTCTGTTCCCGTCTTATCAAATGTGACACCCAATTATACATACTCATTACATGGAGATATTGTTTGTCCATTTTCTAGTTCTAATTCACTTGATTCGTTTCCAATACATAAGTACTGTGTCTTGTCCACGTTCACTGTTAACTCCCACTTTTGGTATTCTTCTGTTAACTTTCTCATCATATACTCCATGTCTTCTTTATCATTAGCTACAATTACTTGGTCGTCAGCAAACTGTAGTTAAGTTGTATATCCATGCCATGCACTTTACGTTTCCAGTTTTTTAGAGCTACTGCGATATATATTTTAAAAAGAGTTGGAGAGATACAACATCCCTGTCTTAAGCCTTTTGTTACCAGGAATTCTTTTGAAAGTCGATTTCCAATTTTAATTTTAGATTTTGACCCTTTGTATAGTTCTTTTATCGCTTTTATGTATGTATGATTGATATTAGTCTGCTATAACACTGTCCATAATTTTTCTACTGGAACGGTATCATATGCTTTTTGTAGGTCCACACAGTCTCTATATTTCTGGCGCTCCTTTTCTCAATTACTTGTTTAAGACAAAAAACATTATCACTACAAGATCTGCCTGCACGAAACCCAATTTGCTCTTCTTCTTGTTCATGAAAATCATTCTCTATTCGATCTCTAAGAATCCTACCGTACAATCTACTTAGAGTACTGGTTACTGAAATTCCTCTGTAATTGTTGCAATCCAGCTTGTTTCCTTTTTTATGTATTGAGGATATGAATGCAATTTTCCAATCATCAGGCAGGATGTCCGTTTATGCATTGATTGATAATATATGTGAGATTTTCGAGTAGTTTCTCTGCTCCATATTTGAGCATTTCAGCATATATTCCCCCAGGTCCGCTAGCTTTTCCGGATTTAAGCTTTTTAATACTATTCTTTATCATTTCTTTTTCGATGATTACTTCCTCTCCATGTACTTCTATATCTCTCCTCGGAGAGGCTGCCAGATATTCAGGTCTCCTCTCCTGCAGCAGTCCCTTATAGTGTTCTGTCCATTGTTCTGGTTTGATGATCTGGATGTTTACTTTTTCTTTTGTTGGGTTTTTTACTGTAGACATGAATTTCCATACTTCAGAACTCTGCCTACCTCCTACGTGAGTATTTATATCGTGGCATTTGCGCTCGAACATTTCATTGTTTTCTGTGCGTATCAAATTTCTTAGCTGTTTTCTGGCTTGTAGATTTCTAGGTCTCTTTGCTCTTTAGTACCGAGCCATTTCAAGTATGTGCGTTTTTTCTCCTTGACCGTTTCCTGTATTTCTTCCGTCCACCACATCTTATTGTTATTTCTATTATCTTGGTATCCAACAGCTTCTTTGCTTGCTTCCTTCAAGCTTTTTACCATGTTTGTATATATCTCTTCAATTCAATCTTTGAGTACTTTCGATTTCTAGACTTCTAAGTTGTATTTTTGATTGTCTTCGATGCATTCTAGATTTTCATTTTCTCTAATACTTTCGTCCTTATTTGTTTTTCTTACAGGGAATAATATTTTTGCTTTTACCAGATGGTGGTCAGATCCACAGGTAACACCACGAAGTGTGCATACCACTTTAGTTCCGATTGTTGTCCACCTATAGCATACAATAATTGATCTAAGATTTCTTGTTGGCTGAATCCAGGTATACCGATGAATATCCTTATGTTTAAAAAAACCATTATTTATTTTTAGAATATGGGTTTCACACAATTGTATCAGTACGGATGCCCCTATCGATTAAAAGGAAAGTTTATTATCCACCGTCAAGTATGAAATACATTTTGTTATCAGAAGCTTCATTTTTAAGAAGATGGATAAACAAGTAACAAAATTGATTTGTTTGGTGATTCTTAAAAATTACTTTAAATTAAGGACGCCACTGGAGCGGTAATTACAAAATAACTTTCAGTCTGTGATATAGCATTTAAAAGGCAATTTGATTGTCTACGACAAAGTAAAACACTTATTAATAAAACGAACCGGGATAATCGGGATACAGCGGGGTCAAAAGAAGAGGAATTGACCATTTTCCCAGAAGTAATATAAAATTCTTCTAGTAAGCCGATTTTCAGAAATCTTGCCTTGACTATTAATGAACTTAACTTATATTTAATAAAAGTACATCCATAATAAGCGATTTTATTATCATCAAAAATCTCATAAAGTAACCACCGCTCCCCTTAATGCGTGCCCCCAATGACTTTTTAGGTCCCAAATTCTTAAGGCAGCTCAAAAAATATAACTAAATTGTGTAGACATCTTAAATATTTCAAAACTTCACTTTAAATAAACAATCTTATTAAAAGAAAAATCTATTTGGTGTTTCGTTTAATAAATCTCATTAGCTTACAACATTTTGACACAATGTTGTGAAATAAGTAATAAAATTGTAAAATGATTATAATTAAAAAAATTATGTAAAATTCCCCCTTTGCACAGCTATTCCGATCCTTTCTATGGTAAAAACTTTTCTAGGAATTTTTCAGCTAAATTAGGCTCTTTGATTCATAATCCAAAGAACCGAGCAAATTAAGCTCTACGGGAAAGCAGAGTATTATAATTCTACAAACAAATCATAATTATGTCACAAATGTACTGAATATCATTAAACGCCATTTACCGAAGAAGCTTCACATAAATCTACAACTACAAATGCTTTAGTTGCTTCCCTCTCTTATGTTTATTTATATATATCTCAAGTCCTGGAAAAGATTTTTAAAAGATACTTTCCTCTTTGGAACTTTTTTTATTCATTCAACTAGAAGTCTAAATAAAACTTTATCTTTATCAAAATCTAGTTGATATTCAAATTTATTCTAATGGCCTTCAAAAAAATGTGTATGTTGATTTTCTAGATCTTGATAATTTTCTAATAGATGAACCTGTCAAACTGTTACAGTATTTTTCTTCAGTACTCATTGTAAAGCAAGCTTTACAGGTAGCCGAAGCCTGACTTTGATTTTCTATTTTTGGGTTATAATTTTTGACATGTTTTCCTCAGTTCGCATTGGCGGCTCGTTCTTATTTTAAAAATGTGGTTTTAACAGTCTAAAGATCTATTTAATAATGATACAGTTTCATAATAGTTTGCAGCATAACTTTTTAATTCTAATTACATAAATATATATAGTTTAGGTACCTTCATAATGTGTAAAACAACATCTTTAAAATAAAACCGAACCGCCAATGCAAAACCGAGGAAAACATGTCAAAAATAATAACCAAAAAATAGAAAGCCTAACGTTGGCTTCGCTTCCTATAAGGCTTGCCTTTACCATGAGAGTCCTTAGTACAGCCCCCCCAAATGAACAAAATTGATCCTATTAAATTGCAAGTGTCGAAGTATGTCAATATTTTTGCCAAAAAATAATGGTTGACAAAAACAGTGACAGTTTCAAAGTTTCACAGTTTGATCTGTCCCCTAAAAAAAGTGCGACCAAATGATTCACTTCCTACTTATACGTTCTTTTCTTGTTAAATATTAATTTGATTATATCACTAGTCCTGAAAGAGATCCTTAAAAAACCGTTCATCAGCTTTTTCCGCGTGCCCCAGGTTACCGTACTATACTTAATATCACTTGCGATATCCCAAAGCCAGAAAATTGTCAATTAGCAACATTTGCCGAATATACTGGTTTATTGACGGTAGAAAAATCTATTGAAAAATGCATAGAAAAACTTCAGGATGCAGTCACCGAAGTTCACAGTTGGACCACAAAGTGGCGAATAAAATTAAATGAAACCAAATGAATTCATGTTGATTTTACAAACAAAGATATAAATCACATACAAATAACAATTAACAACATTCCCGTACCATATTCAAATCATGCAAAATATCTCGGTATGACACTTGATGCCAAATTGCGCTGGAAAGCACATGTTAAGAACAAAAGAGAAGAACTTGAGATAAGGTATAGAAAAATGAACTGGCTAATTGTAAGGAAGTCCAATTTAACAATTCATAATATGTTACTGCTTTATCAACAAATACTGAAATCAGTATGGACATAAGGTATTCAACTATGGGGTTGTGCTAAAGAGAGTAACATTCTAGTTTTACAGAGATTTCAAAATAAAGTATTAAGAAACATTGTGAATGCACCTTGGTACGTTCGAAATAGTGACCTTCATCGGGATCTAAAAATCGAAACTGTAGCAGAGACTATAAAAAAGTACGCAAAAAGCCATGAAGATAGACTCCATCGGCATGTGAATGTGGAAGCAATTCAGCTTCTAGACAATACTATGCTAGTTCGAAGACTAAAAAGAGTGAAGCCGTTTGAGCTAGTAAACTAAGGGAATTACAGAAAACAAAATAATGCTATAAACACAACACAATTGTGAGTTACAGACCAAACAAAGCGGGGAGAACTGTTGAGTGAACCCTAAGTTTAAATCTGACTTTTCTAGTAAATTAAGTTAAAACAAAATTGCTAATTAGTCTTACTGACTAGATTGTAATAGAATAAAACACAGTGTGTTTGACAAAAAAAAATCAGCTTTTTCGCAATAACCCAATATCCAAATAAAACTTTATCTTCATTAAAATCTAGTTCATCTTTTAATATATTGTAATGTCCTTCAAAGTATGGTTTCCTGTTAATTTTCTAGATCAATTTCTCCAAACAAATCATCCGTCGCCTTAAAAGCATAATTTGAGATATGTTTACGAAAATGATTTACATACTGGTGACTTAAGTGCTTTCAACCAAGTGCTAATACGGTTCATTCAAATCTACTTATAGAAGGAAGGGCATATCAATTTACACATTAAAAATTGTTATTGACAGAGCGTTATGGTTTCAAATACAAACGTAATATATCGTCGTCTTCTAGTTTGTAAGCTAATAAAATATAATTATATTTTTAATTATCATGTACAAACATGGCAAACTTTAAAAGTAGTGTTCACTACTTAAGTAAGAGATGTACAAAACAAAATAAAAAATAATAAACCAATAAATCTAAAATATTTTTAATAAAGGTGGCTGACAGGTAAACAATTTGCTTTTTTAACTTTTTAATGAAACTAAGGAAAATACATTTTTATATTTTAATGAATTTAAGGAAAATACAAGCTCAAAAAGAAAATATCTCAAAGTCATCCAAATATACATATATTAATGAAAGAAAAATTATAAAAGGGTCAGAAAATTTCATTAGAAAGAATATAATTAAACAATCAGAAAAACTAAGAACATGAAAAATGTCTGAACTGCTCACATTCTCTCGAGATAATCCTAAATTACTTGGTGGTTTCGGTAGATCTTAATTCCGGTCAGCAAAAAACTGGGAACAAAAAATTCTCTGAACTAATTTAAAATAATTTTTAAAACCGTTGGTTACTATCCATTCAATTAATAAAACAAGGGTCCAAAAATATACCCAGATGTATGTCAATATTCAAAGAAAAAGATCTTCTCTTTAAAATAGCTCATTCAAAATTAAACTTTGTAAAAATGGTAAAATTAAATAAGTTAACAAATGCAAAAAACGAATATATAATAATAAAATTACATTACTTGAGGTAAAGCTTCCGTCGGCAGATCTCAATTCTGACCAGCAGCCTTGAACATAAAAAACCAGGACCGACAAATCAAGAGGTTATAAATGAAGTATTTCAAAAACCGTTAGTTACTACCCGGTCAATAAAAGATGACACAAGGGTTCAAAAATCCACCCAGAAAGAATTTAACTAAATGGTCAAAAATCCAAGACCATGAAAAAGTTTTTCGGTCGTTACTATTTCAAAGATGAAATTTTGTAAAAATAATAAAAGAAAATAATTTGAAATTGCTAGAAAAAGTAACAAAAATGATTAAAACCAATTAATACTTACAACATTTCGAGACAAAGCTAAAAGCATCTTAATTTTAAACTGAAACTGAACTTGAAACCTTTTAAAAATGGTTATTTACTATCCAGCCAATACAAGATGGTCGCAAAATTCACCCAAAAAGGACAAAACTAACTAAATTTAATAATATAAGTTCATTAAAAACTTCTGCGCTTTTAACAAATGCCAAAACAGTGATAAAAAACTAATAAAACCATGAAATTGATAAACATTATCTCGAGATAAAGCCAGAAACCATGGTCCTCCCGACGGTAGACCTCAATTCCGACCAGCACCATTGAACATAACAAAAAACCGGGACAGCAAAATCTGTAAACTAATAGAGGCTAGAATGAAGCAATAGCCTGAAATTCCACACAAAAAGAACCAAATATTTAAAGAAGCTAAGGTCATGAAAATCTTTTAGGATTGCATCGTGCTTTAAAAGATTATTTAAAATTCGATATTAAAAAATAAAAAAAGAGTGATTAAAAAAGCAATTGAAATCATAACTAATTACATACATAGAATTAATTCCATAGGCAGACCTCAATTTTAACCAATAGAATTAAAAAAACCGGGACCGAAAAATCTCTGATTTAGTAGAGGTTATAAATAAAATCTTAAAAGACCGTGGGTAAGTTTTAACATACTATTAAAAAACTTAAAAATTGTTAATTTAAAATTCAGTCAAAGAATGAAATAAGAGTCCGAAATTCCACACAAAAAGATCCAAACAATTAAGCAAGCTAAGTTATAAAAAAGTGCTTGGGTCATTCATTATGCTTTAAAAGATAAACAAAAAAAATCATCCTAATAAAATAGCTCTTTTAAAATTCGATTGTGTACAAATATCAGAAAATAATTTGCCAAATACCCCAAAAAAGAGTCATAATAAATTCATATCTCAATTTCGACCAGCATCATTGGATATAACAAAAAACCAAGACCGAAAAATATCTCCACTTAAAGAGGTTACAAATAACTTGAATAAATTTTTAATGTGCAAATTAATCAAAAAAATATAAAACAAGAGCCCGAAACTCCACTCAAAAAGAACCAAACATTTAAAGAAGCTAAGGACATGAAAAAGTTCATGAATCATCAAGTTTTAAAGGATAAACGAAAAAATTATCCCTTTGAAATAGCTCATTTAAAATTTGATTTCCTAAAAATACTCAAAGAAAATAATTTTACTAATTCCAAAAAAAGAGTGATAATAAACTATTAAAGCTATGAAAATACTAACTATTTACATTATCTCAAGATAAAGCCAACATTCATATCACTCCCATCGCCAGACCTCAATTGCGACCAGCAGCATTGGACATTGCAAAAAACCGGGACCAAAAAATCTCTGAACTAAAAGAGGTTCTAAATAAAATCTTATAAAACCGCAGGTAAATTTTAACATTCCTTTAATGAATTTTCACTTTAAAATTCAGTCAAGAAAGTGTGAAACGAGCGCCCGGAATTACACACAGAATCAAACAACTAAAGAAGCTAAGGCCATAAGTTCTTGCATCATCATGCTTTAAAAGATAAAAGAAAAATCATCCCTTTAAAATAGTTCACATAGCCAAAATCCATGGTCCTTCCGACAACAGACCTCAATTCCGACCAGCAACATTGGACATAATAGAGGATACAAATAAAATCTTTAATTTTTAATTTACAATTCAGTCAACAAAGGTTGAAATAAGAGCACGAAACTCCACACAAAAGCAACCAAACAATTAAACAAGTTACGGTCATAAAAAAGTTCTTCGATCATTATGATCTAAAAGATATAAATAAAAGATTAAAATATCTTTTAAAATTTAATTTTATGAAAATATTTTAATTTTTTTTAACAAGTTCCAATAAAAGAGTGATAATAAATTAATAAAGCTATTAAAGTCATAACCACTTACATGATCTCGAGATAAAGCTAAAATCCAAGGCTCTCCCGTCGGTAGACCTCAATGCCGGATATAAAAAAAACCGGGACCAAAAAATCTCTGAACTAATAGAGGTTATAAATAAAATCTTAAAACACCGCGGGTTAATTATAACATACCTTTAATCAAGTTTTAAAGTACAATTCAGTCAACAAAGTATGAAACAAGAGCCCGAAATTCCATAGAAAAAGGACCAAACAATTAAAGAAGCTAAGGTCATGAAAAATTTATTCGATTATATGCATTACAGGTCGGTTCAGCCTTACAAATTTTATTAGATTAACTTAAATTAACTTACCCTAAGCCAAATTAGACAAACTTAATGATTTTTTTTCGATTTCTACAGTTTTTATAAAGTTTTTCACTTATATTTCCTGTAATACTCTTATTTTATGCCTTTAGGAACCTTCCTAAGTAAAAAACTCTCTAAAGTTAATCTAATTTGGCTTAGGGTAAGTTAATTTAATTTAATCTAATGTAATTTGTGAACCAACCTTAAAAAGCAAAATAAAAAAATATCTGCATAATAGTTCATTTAAAATTTTGTCAAAATATCTAAAAAAAATAATATAATAAATTTAAAAGTGGTGATAAATTAATAAAGCTATGAAAGGCATAACTACATACTTACATTATCTCGAGATAAAGCTAAAATCCATGGCCCTTCCGTCGGCAGATCTCAATTTCGACCAGCAGCATTGCACATAACAAAAAACCGGGACCGAAAAATCTCTAACCAATAGAGGTTATAAATGAAATCTTCAAAAAACCGCGGGTAAATTCTAACAAAACTCGTATTAAATCACTACTTGGTAAATAAACAAAGGGGGGACGTGTGTAAGAATGATTAAATAGCCATGTGACCGCGGTGGTACAGTGTAATTTTTCTTAACGCAGTGTTTACATGTCACCTCGACTGTAACAAATGACTTTCTGTCTAGACTGCGAGACGTATGTCAATATTCGTCAAAATCAAAATGGCTACGCCTTTATTTCCTTAGCAAGGACGCTCATTTCATGCGCTGCCTTCTCTCGTCCTTACGCTTTAAGTTTATCGATCTTTCGCCGACGTACGTCTGTTCGTTGTGTAGGTAAAACACGCCCAATACGTTAATAATACGGTCGTATTTCACATTTTACCGGGTTGAAGTCGATGTTTTGATGGGTCTCATTAAGTTTTCGCCCTGTAATTTGTTGAAACACGTCTTAATCAATTGACGGATGGTGGTTTAAAGGGTTGAAATGGCTTAATTTTCGCGAAAAAGGGCTATAAAAATGCGGGCATGCGCTTGTATCGGAGGGTGGATTTTTTGGTTTTCTTGTCTTTTTTATGCAAAAATTATGCAGATTTCTAGCCCTGTACGCCCACTCGTATCATCTCCTTATTTTCTAAATCTAACCAGGCAAGCCACCTGGTTTTTCATTTTAATCATTAACTAAATAAAATTCTATTTGTCGCAAAATTAAATAAAATTTCTTATCGAAATCCAAGGATTTTTCATAAACTCCGCCTACGTTTTATATATTTTTATGATATACGGGGTGCTACATAAATAATGTATAATTGACAACTCTCTTTCAAACCATACTAATCATGATTACCTCAAAAAACTATTTGGCAAAAAAAAATCCTGACTTCGATAGTTTTAAGATTTTATACATAAAACAAACGCAAAATCTGTTTTTTCTGGAGCACTTTTTTTTCCGTAAAATATCTCTTTATAAAAATAATGAAAAAAAAATATCAAATTATAATTTGACCACAAAAGTATACATACAAGGTGTGATAATAGAGTATGTCAAAAGAACAAAAAAGTTCAAATAAGTATAGTCTAAATTATACGCATTTTTTTGCCAATCAAAGTTTTTTAATTGACAGTGACAGGATACTTCACATAACCAATTACCTACCTATTTAAATCATATACTACTACTACTTTAAAGTTTATTGTCACTGCTGTTTATAATATACTAAACAAAGATAAACAAAAATAACGTCATTACAAATGGTTATAATTTGAACTATATAATAATGTTTTTGTTTTTAAAGTACTCTGTTTTAGACAAAATCTGTTTTCTTAGAGAATATTTTAAAATATTGTTAAAATGGAATAAATAATAAAAACAGATCTACATATGTCTTGCAATTTAATTGCTTAAATTGAATTAAAGACAAATCTAAAGCCATTTCGTACCAATTTTAGGGGTTACTTTGACACCCAGTATACCCTTAACTTCTTATGTTTTCGAAAGAATAAATAGAATATTTTCTGATCACACTGAATTCTACAATGTCAAATTTGGTATTTTTTAAACTAATTAGTTTTTTCAACTTCCTTCCTTCCTAGCTCGCGCAGCAATGGCCGGAAAAGGTATTATTTTTGACAAAATTTATTTTTTCAGATAATGCCGAAAATGTGTTTTTCAGTGTATTTGGACCTATCTTAGCATCGGCGTGATGTCTGTCTGTGTGTGTGTGTATGTCCGTAACACAATAGCTTATAAACCGCTAAACCGATTTGCATGAAACTTTTAGGTAAAATCGTGTTGGACACTGCAACGAGCTGATTAGATTTGGGTCAAAATCCATTAATGCTAATGACCGTTTTTTGACAGTTAAAAAATTGAAAATATGCTTTTTCCGGGAACATCGCATCAATATGCAGTTTTCGGAATATAGTAATACATGTTTTTTGTCAATAATTTGTGTTATAACCAAAAACTTTATGGGAGCTGTCGTTACTGTGATATTTGCAAAAAATTGTTTTTAAGGCTGATAATGCATGGAGTTTACTTTGAGTGTGCTAATGGGTTAGGAAGGTATCAGATTCGTCATGGATCCTTTTATTTTTAGTGTTGATTGGTTGAAAGGGGACAAATTAACAATATTTTTCTTTCTACGCCAAATTTGACCCTATCCAACCAATCAACACTAAAATAAGTAAATTGGGTCGACAAAACGTCAATGTAATAAATTATATAGGTTCAAGTTCAAATTGAAGTATCGACCACGGCTAACTTTGTTATAAGGTTGTTGTAAAAGAAAATATATTAAGAATTTAATTAGGAAATTAATCAAAACTAAAGGGGTATTTAATTAGTAAATTAAAAAAAAGGTCTATGCGTTAGGTTTTCCTACAGGGTTGTACTAATAAAAGGTAATTTTTAGCTTTTTTATTTTAAATTACAAATTCAACTGCCAACGTTTCCACGCCTTCCGCGTTATCCTCCGGGCTAAATACGATATATTTTAATATGTTTTTTTTTAAACGGCGTCTAGCAGACTGCCAGCAGTACTTACTCATCAACGAGGGTTAGTACTTCCTATCTCCCCCTAGAAATATCTGAAAATCCCCAAAAACATCAAATTTGGGACAGACTGTACATTATATTGAGAAACACCCTGTATAGAGATCACTGGTTTTCTAAAACATGATGTATCTGTTAAATAAAAACTGTAAGAAAAAGCGAATTTCATATTTGTACGATTGGTTAAACCACTTGTGACGGATCCTGTATATCTCACTAGCCATTTATATTATAATTATACGGCTACCGCTCTCCGGGTAAAGGAATTTAAACTTACCGAAATATGAACGCAGCGGCCTTGCCATGCCCCTAGTCGTTAAGGTCGTATGGATTTTTTCGTTCTCGTTACGTCTGTGGTGGTTCAGGCAGGAGCAAAAAGATGTCGCTAGTTGTCGTTGAAGGTGGCTTGAGGAGGAGCCTTGTAGGTGCCATTACATAGGGGGTATGAATACTTTTTCTATGAAAAAAATCAAATTGACTTAATGATGAGGAAATACTAATTTTAAAAATCTTTATGTGAAATTTAGAATTTTTTAAATTTTTATATGTTATTATTGCATAGTAATATTGTTCTCGATTCCAAAAATCTACAATCTGCAGCAAAATGGTTTAAAAATACTCTGCCAATAAATGGGCACCTAAGCTCACACTAGGTACTATAGTTATAGTGTACGAGTGAACTAATATGACTAAAAAGTGAGATATATTTTATTCAACGCCAGGCTCAATTACCTTTCGTTTGATACCCTTTTTGTTTAACTATAATGTATTTTGTTTAACCCCAGACTCAATTACCTTTCGTTTGATATCAGACACGTCATATTTTCACTTAAACTCTAATTTTTGAAATCTATGCCCACACTTTTTTTAAAAATAAATTAAAATGTATTTTATATAACTCCAGACTCAATTACCTTTCGTTTGATATCACACACGTCATATTTTCACTTAAACTCTAATTTTTGAAATCTACCCCCACCCTTTTTTTTAAATAAACTAAAATGTATTTTATTTAACTTCAGACTCAATTACCTTTCGTTTGCTATCACACACGCCATATGGTCACATAAAATCTATTTTATGAAATATACCCCCACCCTTTTATTTGGATTGCGTTCGGTGGATTTTGTTAATTTTTTTAAATGGGACCATCTCAACCCAAGACCCAGCCTAGTTACCAAATTTTATTCAAATCGGGCAAGCGGTTTTTGAGTTATGCGGGTTGGTCGTGACAGACAGACATACATACAGACAGGGAGACAGACGACAGACAGACAGACGGCGCGACAAAAAAGTTTCAAAATCATCTGAAACGCAAAGATATATAATTTTTTTTAAAATCGAAGCAACCATTTTTTTCTCCAAAAATTGTCATGTATATAGGATGTCCCATTGAAGATGGCTGCCGGATTTATCTCATGATTTTTTTTATAGTAATATCGGACCTTTAATTCACCTAAAATATTTTGGAACTCAATCAAGTTTTCGTGGCTAAGCAGGTGAAAAAGTTTTGTTTCTCTCGTATTTTTCCCTAGGTAGCTCTAAAGCATATCCTTGTTTGAATTTTAATTCACGGGTACTAAACTTTACGTTTCAAATATTTTTGATTCTCTAGCGCCGCGGTAGGCGCCGTAATCACATCTCCCCCACTAGAAAAATTGAATTTTTTGACGAAAAACTATGACTGACATATATAAATCATATTCATATTCCTTGAAAAATTCTGCATAATTTGGACCCCTCACATGTCCCCTTATGCCAGTTTCTCATAGGGAGGGAATAAAAATCTAACTTTTTATCAAACAGTTAAATACTCCTACATAGTAACCTAACTTGTTCCTATTATTTAGACTTGTTACTAAAAGCCTAAATTTGTATTTTCTTCAAAAGAAAAGGTTTTTGAAAAGGAATACATTTAACTTAGAACTTAAATTTCTTTAAAAATTTAAATACAAACGCTCTAACATTTGACTTAGTTTTAAAAATATTTTAAAACAACGTTTTGTTTCTGTATTTTGTGGTTAGACCTCGCGCGTCACCTTTTTTATTATTTTTACACCTGTTATAATTTTTGACATTATTTTATTATTATCACATCTGTTATAATTTTTGGCAATTAATTTTTATTATTTTTAAATTAAATGACGGATCGGATACCTTCCTAGCCCATTACCAAGTTTTTTGTAAATATCTCAGAAACGACAGCTCCTATGAAGTTTTTGGTTGTTTATTGAGAAAAACATGTTCTACTATATTCCGTAAACCGCATATTGATGCGATGCGATGCTCCGTTAAAAAGCATATTTTTAATTTTCAAAAAAATGTCATTAGCACTAATGGATTTTGCCCAAAACTGTGCCAAACCCTATTTTACTTGAACATTTCATGAAAATCGGTTCAGCGGTTTAGGAGCTATAGTGTTACGGACAGACATAAGGAGCTATAGTGTTACGGACAGGCATACACACAGACATCATGCCGATATTGCTAAGGTAGGTCCAAATACAGCTAAATAACACATTTATCGGGGTTATCTCAAAAAAATTTTTTTCGCGGCAAATCCTCTCTCGCCAATGCTGCGTGGGTTAGGAAGGTAAAAATCAAGATTAAAGAACAACGAATGTAAACGCACTTCAAATTATAATATAAAGATACAGAGTAAGATGCATTGTAACAAAGTAAGTACATGTTAAAAAAGCTTTTTTTAGTGCTAACTAATTTGAAAGCTAAAATGTGGGTTCAGTAACCTATTAAATAAATATTACTTAACAACTTCAACAAAAATATTAATGGGTTTGTATCTAGATTTTTAGAGAACTTAAAGTTCTTAAGTTTGGTACTTTTAAAAAAATTGCTCTTTCGACAAATTACAAATTTGAACAACAACAAGAAGAAAAAACAGGGTTAGTTACCACATAAGAGTGACAATTTTTTATAGAAAAAAGTGACAATTTAATTTTCTGCCTGTGGGAAAGTGACATAGAGGTACATGTGAGAGGTCCAAATAATGCGGAATTTTTCAAGGATTATGAATAAGGTAAAATTTTAGTATGTTTAATCGGTTTAATATTCGTAAAAATTTTATCTACTCGAAAGATGTGCTGTTATTCCCTTGCGAGAAGCTACACAAACAAAAATGTGAATTCGCAAGGCCTGATTTTGTTATAATTTTTTTATTCCAAAAATAGTGTCAATTGCAGTTTCTCAGATAAATCCGGCAGCCATCTTTAATAGGATACCCTGTAGGTTAAAATTCAGTACCTTTGGACTTTAAATAAAGAAAAAACTTAAAGGTAAATTTTAAAAACATTTAAAAGATTAGAACCACAAGCAGCAAATTATAGACAGGTTATTTGTATCCATAATCTACATAATCTATCTAATGTGCTAAATTTTATATGTTCTTATTTTTCATTCTATTATTTCGAAAAAATATGGGACATGGGTAAATAAGTTAAAATACTGGGTGATCTTAAGTCCAATGTACAAACAGAGACACCGATTGTACAATCTGCCAATATCTGGCCACTAACGTGACATGCAGCTTAATTTAGATTCCAAATTTAAGCTAAATATCTAAATATCACACCACTCTTTATTTGTACATGTGATTTAAAAACACACTTTTCGTAAAAATCAGTAAAACGCTTTATTAAAAACCACGCAACACGTTTTCCTCAAAACGCTAAAAAACATAGTGGTAACCAGAGCCATAATGGTGAGGCATAAAAATACTTTCACGCGATTGTGATGTGTTTCCCATTCTCGAAATTCGTCCATATAGAGAAACCTAAAATAGGAAAAATGCCTCACGCACAGGTATCTCCATATATGTATACTTTTTTTTCATGCATGCAGGGTGATAGTTTTACAGAAAAACTGTAAATAAGGTTTTTCTTTGCCAGAGAACAGCGATGAATATAGTGAAAAAATTAACTTTATATCTAATAAACTAACAAATATATTAATATTTTTTAAAATAATATAAAATATAGTAACATTTTTTTAGCCAAAAAAAATTATATCTTTGTTAGTTTTTAACATATAAAGCTAAATTCTATACTACGTTAATTAATATACTCTCTTGCAAACAAAAAACGTACAGATTTTCTGTAAAACTTAACTTATCAAAACTTATAAGCCAAAGTTTCTAAAAAAATATGAAAAAAGCCGCCATCTTGGATTAATGACGTCACACACGCCCTTTTTACTCCAATTGGAGGCAAACATCCAGCGACTTAACATTTAGTGATCCATTACCAATCGATCGAAGATAGTCTAAAACTTTCTCGCTTAATCTAGAATTTTTATATATTTTCTAATATTTAAAAAATCTTTTTTAGTACTTGAGATATAAAGCTTGTTATAAGGACATTAAATTACCGCTCTATTGCGCACAAATCATAACTCATACAATTTTTCTCTTAAGTTGATGTGGCAAAATATAAAAACAAAAGTTTGTGAAAAAACGTGGAAAAATTCGCAATCTTGGATTTATGACGTCACAGGCGCTCTTGATGAAATTTGAGGCAAACAACCGGCGACTTAAAATTGAGTGATTCAAAACCAATCGATTGAGTCTTGAACTTCAAATTTTATTTTCGGGTAAAAAAATGCTATTATGTTTTATCTTCGTTAGTTTTTAAGATATAAAGCTAATTTTCTCACTATATTAATTGATGTCTTTATTATGTTTTTGTGTGAAACTAATTTACCGAAAGTTAAAAGCCAAAATTTGTAAAAAAACATTTAAAAAAGCCGCCATTTTGGATTTGTGACGTCACACAGGCCCTCCCAGTCAAATGGGAGGTAAACACCCGGTGGCTTACAATTGTGTGATCTACTACCAATCGATCTTAAGCAGTTTTAAAAAATCTTCCACAACTATCCCACAAAGTGACACCGCGTTATCAAAACTTTAATGGGCAGGAAGGGAGTAGAGGGGTACATACAGTGCCACGCACTTCCTTTAATTTTTTTATTGATATTGATTCCCAAAATGAGGCACTGCACTAATTAGTCATTAGCTTACACTTGATTTTTATTGATGTCTTCTTCTAAACGATTTCATTAGAAAGGAACATATATACTCTTATTTGGTTGTTACGAACATTGATTTAGCCAGGCTTTGACGTTTTCTATTCGTTGTTGTTTTGAATTTTTATGTCAAACAAATTATGAAGGAGCTTTTTACAAAACAAATAACCTTTTTGGCAACTAAATCAAAATTTGCGCACATTTTAATAAAATTTTGGATCCTCTTTTAGGTTTTGGATCTTTATTTATTAGGTAAGTACCTATTTGATCTCTCCTTTAAAAGGTCTTAGTGTTTTATCCTTCGAACATTAAACTCCGAGCGGCACACTGCATGTACAAAGTGAAACACTCATTTTTTAAGGCTTCTTTACTTAGATTTTGCCGCAAAATTTGGTTTACCATAGCTATGAAGCGGTGCCACTTTAATACAATATCAACTATAGAAGTAGCTATCCTTTAACACAAACCATAATTCTATCTTATTTATCGAGATAAAGATGACCAAACATAGGCAAAATATAACGAATCACCCTGTACCATGGAATGAAACAGGTTCACTTGCGGTCATCCAATATCGATTTGAAACGTTTTAAAATTTTAATTTCCAAAACAGCTAAATCATTTAAAATATTTTGCCAAATGATTGGCATCTAAGCTCAATTACTGGTTAGGTAGAATAGAAACTTTGGAAAATAAATTATTGTAAACTTATTAACTTATCTGGGACAAATTATAAACAGAAAAAAGAAAACCAAACGGCTGAAATCAAGAGACGAGTAAGATTGCCCTGGGCAGCATTTGGTAAATTAAGCTACATAGTAAAAAATATCCTCAGTACCTTAAAAAGAAAGTGTATAACCAATGTATCCCTCCTGTACTTACCTATGGATTCCAAACCTGGACACTTACAAAATCAAACATGGATAAGGTAACAAAAGCCTAAAGATCAATAGGAAGACAAATGTTATATGTAAAGCTAACATATAGAAATAGGAAGAAATGAATAAAAAACAGAACAAAAGTAAGGGATGTCAGAGGAGAGGTAGCAAAAAGAGGTAGGAAATTTTCCGGTCATAATATCAGACAGAAAGACGATCGATGTAATAAATATATTGTAAACTGGATACCTTGGGAAAATAAAAGAAGTAGGGGAAGACCCCAAATAGGGTGGGAGGACGATTTGAAGAAACACGCAGGAACTAGATGGATGAACGCGGCGACAGACAGAGAAGAGTAGAAGATATTGGGGGAGGCCTATGTCCAAAGATTGACCGAAGAAGGCTAAATTGATAGATATAAATGAATCGAATTGAATTGTTTTGTTTACCTATTTCTGGAATCCTCCGAAAGCTCGAATTGACTAGGTTCAGGAAATATTGACAGATAAAAATCCTGTAAAATGGCACGAATAATTTCATTTTCTTGGTATTTTCCTTCTGATAAGTTGTCATTAAGGCAGATGAATTTTCTGTAAAAAAATAATTTTATTAAAATTGTACATTTGTAAGCTGATATAGTACTAAAATCAACTTTCTACCAGGTGGCCCATAAAATTTTAGACTAAATGTATTTGTTTGTAACATTTTACCGCATAACCGAATTTAATTTAAAAAAAACGTCGCACTGTTCGGTTCGGTTCGGTTCGGTTCGGTTCGGTTGTTCAATCTGAACGATCGAAGCCTCAATATCCAACAATTTTTTATCATAACACCTGATTATTATTAAAAAAGTTCCCAATTACCTTATTAGTAAACCACAGTGCAGGAATTCGATCAATTGACCCGTTTTTTTTTATTTGTCAAACACACTGTGTTTATTGTATTACAATCTAGTCAGTAAGACTAATTAGCAATTTTGTTTTAACTTAATTTACTAGAAAAGTCAGATTTAAACTTAGGGTTCACTCAACAGTTTTCCCCGCTTTGTTTAGTCTGTAACTCACAATTGTGTTGTGTTTATAGCATTATTTTGTTTTATGTGTAATTCACTTAGTTTACTAGCTCAAACGGCTTCACTCTTTTTAGTCTTCGAACTAGCATAGTATTGTCTAGAAGCTGAATTGCTTCCACATTCACATGCCGATGGGTCTATCTTCATGGCTTTTTGCGTACTTTTTTATAGTCTCGGCTACAGTTTCGATTTTTAGATCTCGATGAAGGTCACTATTTCGAACGTACCAAGATGCATTCACAATGTTTCTTAATACTTTATTTTGAAATCTCTGTACAACTAAAATGTTACTCTCTTTAGCACAACCCCATAGTTGAATACCATATGTCCATACTGGTTTCAGTATTTGTCTATAAAGCAGTAACTTATTATGAATTGTTAAATTGGACTTCCTTCCAATTAGCCAGTTTATGTTTCTATACCTTATCTCAAGTTCTTCTTTTTTTTTCTTAACATGTGCTTTCCAGCGCAATTTGGCATCAAGTGTCATACCTAGATATTTTGCCTGATTTGAATATGGTACGGGAATGTTGTTAATTGTAATTTGTATGTGATTTATATTTTTGTTTGTAATTGAGTTGGTTTCATTTAATGTTATTCGCCACTTTGTGGTCCAACTGTGAACTTGGGTGACGGCATCCTGAAGTTTTTCTATGCATTTTTCAGTAGATTTTTCTACCGTCAATAAACCAGTATCATCGGCAAATGTTGCTAAGTGGCAATTTTCTGGCTTTGGGTTATCACAAGTGAATAATAAGTATAGATATGGACCTAGTACGCTACCCTGGGGCACGCCGGCTTGAATTTCTCTTAAATTTGAGTATGAGTCTTCTTGTTTTACTCTAAAATGTCTATCAGATATGTATGATTCCAAAATATCCGAATATTGTTTTGGCAGAAACAGTTTTAGTTTAAAATTAAGGCCTTCATGCCACACTTTGTCAAATGCTTGTGCTACATCTAGAAAAACTGCAGAACAAACTTTTCTCTCTTCTAATGCTTTTTCTATTATATTAGTAATTCTGTGTACTTGATCTATCGTGGAATGCTTGTCTCGAAAACCAAATTGATGAGACGGAATAATTTCTTGTCTTTCTATGATGGGTTTTATTCTTTTAAGCAATAATTTTTCATAGAGCTTGGATATAATTGGCAGCAAAGATATTGGCCTGTAAGATGACACGTCATGGAGTGGTTTTCCCGGTTTTGGAATCATGATAACTTCTGCAACTTTCCATAGTTTAGGTACATACCTAAGCCTAAAAGACGCATTAATTAGGTTGCATAGTTTTACGATAGCTTTTCTGGGGAGTAGTTTTATGACTACCCCGTTAATAAGATCATACCCTGGGGCTTTTTTCGAATTAATATTTTTGATTTCTGTTAATATTTCTTTTGGTAATGTAAGCTTAATATGGTCTTCGATTTGATGGGGTTCATTTAAATGAAAGTGTTCATCTGGTGCTTCGTGGGGCTGAAATGTTTTTTCTAAATGACTTGCAAAAATATCTGGTTTTTCTTTGTTACTCCTTGCCCACTGGTTGTTAGATTTTCGTATGGGTGGAATTTGGATAATTGGTCTTTTAAAATCTTTGGTTGCTTTCCATAGGGAATAGTCGGTATTTTTATCATCTGTAAGTTCATTAAGAAAATGGTTAATAGATTCATTTTTTATTACTAGAATTTCTCGCCTAATGCGCTGCGTCATGTTGTTGAGATTTGGTTTGTCCCGAGGATCACGGCCTTGCTGCCACTTTCTTCTTAGTTTCCTTTTTTCCAATATAAGGTCTCTAATTTCCTTTGGATAGTTTTTTCCCTTAAAAATTCTCTTTGGTTTTGGACTGTTTTCCCAAGCTGCTTGTTGAATATTTGTAACAAAATATTCAACTTCTTTATTGATTTGTTCTGGCGTTTGCAATGGTACTGATAGGTTTATTTTTTCTGACAGACTTTGTTTAAAACTAATCCAGTCAGTCAGTTTATTAACTAGTGAGATATTTGCTTCTTTATTTATTATGTTTTTACTAAGAGTTAGACTAATAGGTGAATGATCTGAGTGTAAATCAAAACTTTCTTCTATATCTACAAAACTTAAAGATATATTTTTTACTATAAAAAAATCAATTAGATCTGAAATTTTCACATTGATATTCACTAATAGCTTGCAAAAGTTCTTTTCCTTTAGAATTGGTCAGTCTAGATCCCCAGTAGGTATTTTTTGCATTAAAGTCACCTCCAATTATAAAACGGTTTCCTAATTTTCTGAGAAAATTAAGATATTGATATTTCTTTAGTAAGTGCCTTGGTGGTATATAGACAGCACTTATGACTAATGTATATGTTTTGGTTTTTACACTTACTAATGTAGCTTGAATCTCTATGGTTTTATATCCCATCTCCTCATAGTGTGATATATTTTCTTTAATTATTACAGCACTTCCCCCATGTGCAGTATTGCTAGGGTGAGTTGTATGATACACTTTATAACCTTTAAATTTAATGAGAGACTGGTTAGTGAAATGCGTTTCTGACACAAGACAGACGTCAATTTTTTGTCTAGAATAACTTGCAAGTCTTGCTGATGTTGCAAGAGACCATTGGCATTCCAAGCTAGGATTCTAAGATTACTGACCATTTTGAGGCATATTGGTAGCTCCGTTATTGCTACTTTCTAGTTTAGTTAATCGCTCATCAAGTTTGTTCAATTTCTCCAAAATTAATTGTAGTGTTTGTTCCATAGTATTTTGACTACTGATATTAATATCAGGTATAGTAGCTGTTGCTGCTACTTGGCGGTATGTCCTTGTCACAGAGTTTTGTGTGACTGTGTTTCTTGTCTGTTGGTTTTGTCTATTTGTACTCACGTTTGGTATGAGATTCGGTTTCTTAGGTTTATTTTTCAATTTTTGTATTTCTTTAGCAACAAGGCATCCTCTGTAGTTAGCAGGATGCTTGCCTCCACAGTGGATGCATTTTGGCTCAGATTCTTTTGGTTTGGGGCATTCTACAGTAAGATGTTTCCCCGTGCATTTTACGCAACGTGGTTCTTTAGCGCAATATTTTTGCGTGTGTCCATAAGATTGACATCTTTTGCATTGAGGGACTAATTTTGAGGTTTTTAGTGCTTTTATTTCCACTTCAATTGACCCCTTGGTACGAGCTATAGACAGTTTCACAGTCTGTATAATTATGCGCTTTTTTTTGAGATATTCCATTTTCTATTAAACCAGAGTTTATTTGGTGCCATGTCGCCATTTGGAAAAAATGAGATACAGGTTCTGAATCGATTTAATAAAAAAATTAAAATATGCAATATATTTATTAGACTGGAAAAGTACCGTATTTGTTCAGAAGAGAAAAATTATACGTAACATCCTTTTTGAAGACGACAGTACCTTGTCCAGAATGCACAATGTTTTATAATCACATTTTTTAATCGCTATTTGACATTTCCTAACTTTCACTATCAATTTGTCGATTGTCCAAAACCGTTAAGCTGACCACCGTGCGTCGCACAGTGAATTAAGTATATGGGAAACTTGGCAATACTGTTAGCTATACTTGGTGCTACTATTAATTGGATTGCTGGGTTGAAAGGCGGTGAAGTTTGTTTAAACTTTTTTGGAAGTATATGGGAATGCGGAATAAAAATAATTTTTTCGGTATCTAGCGGATTTTAGGTAAACTTGACAACTATATTAGTCCTTTAGCTACACTGTTGTTATATAATAAAAGGGGTTGCTTACACCTAAAGCTAAAACAAGGTTGTGTTATTTTATATTATTTAGGAGTATATGAGAATAAGGGACATAATTAAAATCTCAAGAATTGGTGAACGGATTTTAGCCCCAAACTACTTGGTAACAATTTTCTTAGCTCTGTCAGCTATTTTTGGTACCACTATAAAAGGAATCGCCGATACTTAAGGAGTAAAAAAGGGGTGAAGTTATGTTAATTTTTTTTAAGTAAATATGAATGCGAAAAAAATATATTTCCAGTATCGCTTGACGGATTGTAACTAAACTTGACAACAATGTTTATTAGTCATTTAGCTGTAATTGCTGCTATATTAATAGGGGTCGCTCATACCTAAAGGGTTGAAAAAAGGTGACGTAATTTTAATGTATTTTGGATTATATGAAAGTATGTGATATAATTTATATCTCCAAAACTGCTGAGTGAATTTTAGCTGAACTTGGCAACAGTTTTCGTTGCTCTTTCAGCTATATTTCATGTCACTATAAAAAGGGTCACTAATACCTAAGGGTTAAAAAGGAGTGGGGTTAATTTAATTTTTTTTGGGACTATATGGGTATGTGGAAAAAAAACATATTTCCAGTATCGCTTGACGGATTTTAGCTAAACTTGGCAACAATGTTTACTGGTTCTTTAGCTATATTTGTAGGTAGAATAAAAAGGGTCGCTTATACCTTATTATATTATAAGGTGTTGGAAAAAGGTGAAGTTATGTTATAAAGTCTTTTGGAGTGTAATTTCCAACGAAATATGAATGAACCAAATTTATTTTATAAGGTTTTTGACAAGTTATATAATATTTTATGTTGTCTCCCCAACTCTTTTCAAAATATATTTGCAAAAACTGGCAACGTAAACGACCGATCTACCATATACACACTACAGTTTGCTGATGACCAAGTAATTGTGGCTTGTGATAAAGAAGACATGGAGTATATGATGAGAACGTTAATGGAAGAATACCAAAAGCGGGGGTTAACGGTGAACGTGGACAAACCGCAATACTTATGTAATGGAAACGAATCAAGTGAGTTAAAACTAGACAATGGGCAAACAATATCTCCATGCAAGGAGTATGTATACTTGGGTGTCACATTTGATAAGACAGGAACAGACTGTAAAGAACTGGAAAAAAGAATAGTAAAAGCAAAAAAGGTTATTGGATGTCTTAAACAGTATTTTATGGAGCAGAGAGATAAAGAAGAATGTAAAATTTAACATATATGAAACAATGGTGAAAAGCACGCTGATGTAGAGAATAGAGACTTGTCGTGTAACAGAAAAATATCTAGAACACACCATATAAAAAATTACATCATAAAAGAATGGGAATCGAGGGAAGCATAACGGATGATATTACTAAAAGATAACTAATATGGTACGGCCATGTACAACGGATGAACGACGAAAAATTACCAAAGCAGGTCCTAGAATGGCAAACAATAGAGCGCCGAAAAAGAGGGCGTCCCAAACTGGAATGGCAATAGTCAATCCAAAGATCAATGGATCAAAAAAACCTGACAGAAGATTATTGTCAGGATACAACGAGGTGGAGAATAGCCGTCGGACAACGTAGAAAAACGTTCTAAGCCGACATAGTAGTACTATACTAGTAGTACTTTTTATAATAAAAAAGTTGTATCATGCTTGCTTATATTTTTTTTTATTCTAAATATTTTATCCAGTGTTATAAAACCTTTATAGAAATATGTCAAAATTATAAAACTTTCTCTCAACATCTAATGCTGCTTGCGATCTTTAAATTATTGATTTTCAATAAACCTTGTAAATTTGTTTCTGAGATTCTGACTAGACCTGGACAGGTATTCTCGTAATGAAAATCGCATAGCCTTTTTAAGACTCTCGCCGTTTTATGCCGTCAAATTCGCTAAGCACCGGACTAAAATTGCAAAAATGGTATTCACGTACGATTGCGCTGAGCATTCTTTTTAAAACGATAACCGTGTTTAAAAACACCTACCAATTGGCATCTGTTTTTGGAAACCGCTTGGCGTTTTTAAAAAATTCAAGCCTATTAAAAAGTATTATGCACACAGTTATTAATTTTTTTTGCCAATTTTATATTTATAGTAGTTTAAGGAGGCCTTCAGCCTATACTATACGTACAATAAGGTACCAAAATAGCTACCTTTCTTAATCTTCAAGGTAGAAATGAAGGATTTTAAGGAGTTTGCGAATAAAGATTTATGTATTTAACTCCCCTCTGGAATCTATTTAAGTGGTACAGATAAATAAATAATTAAAAATTGTTTTTGGCCAGGTTTTCTACACTTCTATATGTAAAGGTACCCTGTAGAGTAGGTAACCGAGCATTTGAGCCTTATTGGAAACACCCTAGTATAAGCGAGTGTATTTAGTTGGAACAATAAAATGGTGGTGAATGTGCCAAAACTTAAAAAATTTTTAATTTCTAAAATTATTGAAGATTTTTAACTAAATCTTCTTTTAAAAGTTTATTTGAAATTTGAAGGATGCTTAGCGAGTTCCATCCCAAGGGCATGTCTACCCAAATTCGATCGGTCACTGCAAATACCATGCGAGAAGGTACTGTGCGTTTCGCTTAGCGTTTACAAAACGTAACGTATTTAGGCCAATTTATGAGAAAACCAGTCCTGTGCTTTCTTACCTCATTTTTTCCCTTATTTCATCTAACTGTATCACAACGGAAGTAATATTCGATTTCAGCATTCGAAACATTACTTGTCTGCTCTCTGAGGTCCACTGAATTTCGAATTTGTACTTTGATTTTATCCCGAATTTTGACTGAAGTACTGAGGTGAGATAGGGACACTCGGTTACCATTGATTTCGTAATGGTGGGCTAAAAGATGCGAAATAGCTTATTTCAAGTAATTGTGGACTTTAAAGATATCCATACATCAAAATGGATGTCATTTAAAAAATTTGTAACTAGTAAATGCTTCAAAAACTAACACCAGTATTGTAACTATTACTAAGTCTATAGACTTGGTCCCGACCGGTTTAGGGGTATTATTTAATACTTACACGGTAAAAAAATTGTCTTAGATCAAAGCAAATTGCTTTGAAGTAAAATAATTTGTGCTTTCCTATTCACCAAGAGAATATTTTCTTGATATTGCACAAAAAATATCTTGCCTTTTTATTTTAATGTGAAACAGAAATTGTTTTAATATAAATTGGAACTGAATTATTCTAAGGCACCGTTTTCTCTGGAATCAAAATATTACTATATGAAGACAATTTGGTTTATTGCAAAATGTAGCATACTGAAACAAAACAATCAAAGAGGAAAAATAAAGTCTCATTTCAAGATTAAACCCTGCGTTGAACTAAAAAGAAATACGAGGGTGGATCAAATATAAACAAGCCTTTGTTTATAAACTAGTTATTTAGAAACAAGACACAAAACAGAAATTTTTTCTACTTTTCTACACATTCCCTTTCTCTGTTAATACACTTTTCCCAACGGTTTGACAGTTTCTTAATCCCGTTTTCATAAAAGAAAGCTGGACGGGTATCTAACCAGTTGCGCACGAATGCCTCCACCTCTTTATTGGTCTCAAATTGCTCGCCTCCCAGTGAATCTTTGAGTGGGCCAAACATATGAAAATCGCAAGTTGACAAATCTGGACTGTGGGAGGGTATTCCAGCACAGTCCAGTGCATTTAATTGATTTTTGCCTGTGTTAAAGCTGCCGTATCAGGTCTAGCATTGTCATGTAGGAGCAACACGTCTTGGATGGGGGTGTGCTCTTCTCTTTTGGTGATAATCAAGCTTTACCTGGTCGAGTTAGCCGCCTTTATTGTTATTCGCTCGTGCAAAAAATCGACCAAAAAAACTCCTCTTCAGTCCCACAAAACGATCGCTAAAACTTTGCCTGCAGAAATCATGGTACGCGGACGATGTATGTGACTCACGTTGTCGACACGCTCACGGCCGTCGTTAATTTATTTGCCCCAAGTTTTTACAGGTACGCACGAAATCGTCTTATTTCCGAACTGTGCTCGCAATCTGCAGCGAATTTCAGCAGGTTTCACGTTTTCGCGTGTAAGAAATTTAATGATTATTCTTTGCGCAACACTGCTGTGTACTT
This sequence comes from Aspidapion aeneum, assembly GCA_963576565.1. Taxonomy (NCBI): domain Eukaryota; kingdom Metazoa; phylum Arthropoda; class Insecta; order Coleoptera; family Brentidae; genus Aspidapion; species Aspidapion aeneum. Next base: position 36,075,305 of record OY755046.1, on the reverse strand, counting down.
TCTTCTCGCTCATTGCGATTTCTCCTGGTCAAATGAGCATCGTGGCACTACCAGCCGCCTACATGCTGCTGAATATCCCAACTCCAAAATTATAACGGCCACGTTTATCTTGAATGACTTTTCCGTTAGTAAGTTTAAAAGGCTTGTTTATATTTGATCCACCCTCGTATTTTAATTCAAAACAAATTGTTTTAAGGTAAAACCATTTATTCACGAAAAGAACGTGTTTGCATTGTAGACAAAAATTTTTACCGTGTACAGGTCAAATACGTGTGCTGTCTTTTATATTTTGCATATAGGAACATAGAGGGCGACACTGATCGGATGTCGTTACTAAAACTTAACCTTAATCTTTACCTAACCTAAATTCAAAACGTCAGTTCGATACATATAGTTTTATAGCTACAGTGAATTTTTTAAATTAACAAATCAATCGAAAATACTCATCACGGAAGATCGACATGTGACCTCAATTCTTTGGTTAACAAATGCGGTGTCCAGCGGAAAACTAATTATCTTACCCCTAATTCTTGAAGCAATTTTTTTGGAATTGAGGTCTTTGAAATCCCCAATGACGCCTCAATCTCGCAATATTGTTAATTCCATTTTTCGATTGATTTGTTGACTTAAAAAATTCACTGTAGCCATAAAACCATATGTATCGCACTGACATTTGGAATTTAGGTTAGGTAAAGATTAAGGTTAAGTTTTAGTAACGACATTCGATCTGTGTTGATCTCTATGTTTCTATATGCAAAATATAATAGACAGCACTAGATCGGAAAAAATGCTTGTTTTTCGGTCGGTTAAGAAAAATGGCATTATTTACTATCATCACTTACCAGCTTGGAATCAATGTATCTCTCATAAGGAGGAGGGTCAATCTTTGAGAACCTCTCTCTTTCCGAACAATTTATTAGGACAGCCTCAAATTTATCGACAGCCGCATAGCTCAGAGGTAACTCAAACAGTTTAGTGAGAATGTTTCGGATCTCTCTGTCTGACCATGTGCTGAAAAAGGACAAAAAATAAGGTAAGCCACGAAATAGAAAAAATATAGGTAATTTTTTTAAAGTCTCGTAAATTGACCAGGATGACTAATAGGATAGAAGGATAGATCTGTTCTTCAATTTAAGTGTCAATAATGCAATACACAATCTTCTCAACCCTCCCAACCTTTTTTGCCTTAAAAAGCATAATTCTGTCACTCTCACTTTAAAACGTAGATTTAAAACGGTTTTCATTCTTCATAACATAAGGCAGTGTGACCTTACACAAAAAAAACACTGCCTGACTAAACAAAAAAAAAACGTCATCAGTTAACCAAAATCAGTTACGAAATGAGGTCTTTACATAATTAGTGCAATAATACAACCTATTAAGTAACTCAAAAATTCACAGAGTGACCATAGGCGAGATCTGTACACCTTGGTAGACCTGTGAAGTTAGTTTGCGCTCGTGTAGCGTATGTAATTTTTTTAAACCAACATAAAAAACCACAAACAAACTCAACATGTAAATATTAGTATAGTGTTGATTGGTTGGAAGGGGTTAAGTTAAACAAGAAATCTTTTTCTTTCTACACCGTCGTCTCGGCCCTTTATTGGACCATCCTCAGCATGAAAACTCTAGATTTCCTTTGTCAAATATATAAAAATAAATGTAAATTTTACAAGCATTTTCGGCTTTCTAATAATTTTAAATATTATTAAAAAAAATAAAATAACAATATTGTTTATAGTTTATCAAAAATAATATATTGTTATTATATTATTTTTAATAAAATTTAAAATTATTAGAAAGCCGAAAATGCTTGTAAAATCTACATTTATTTTTATAAATTTGACAAAGGAAATCTAGAGTTTTCATGCCTTGAGGATGGCCCAATAAAGGGCCGAAACGTCGGTGTAGAAAGGAAAAGATTTCTTGTTCACTATACTTATTAAATTGGGTCGAGAAAAGTCACTTGAATTTCAACATGTAAATATTATTTTTTAAATGGACATATACCAACACAAACACACTTAACAAGGAAATATTAGAGTACTTACTCAAAGGCGAATATCTTACTATCATAAAACTAATAAATCACGTTATACTTGGATATTTTCAAGTTGGGCTTAATATTTTCATTTTATATTGAATATTTTACTAGAAATTTCAAACCTATAAAAATAAAACATAATTCAAAAACTAAAGAGAAGTCATGGTCAACTTGACTGAAAGATGAACCTAAATAGACATTTTCCGGTCTTTATATATATGAGCCGAAAAAACCTGCCCGTAAGGTGACACTTCCGATAGGACGCGGCAGCAACCGACTGAATTCACTTTTTTTTACCTTCCTAACCCGCGTAGCAATGGCTAGAAAAGGTAATATTTTCGAGGACATTTTTTTTTCAGATAACGCTGAAAATGTGTTATTTGGGTGTAGTTTGTCCTATCCTAGCAAAATCGTCGTGATGTCTGTATGTGTGTCTGTATATTATTTATGTCCGTAACACGATAGCTCCTAAGCTGGTAACCCGCTTTTCATAAAATTTTCGGGTAAAATAGTGTTCGACACTCTTACGAGCTGATTAGTTTTTGATCAAAATCCATTAATGCTAATTTTTCAGCATTCAAAACTTTAAAAAATACTAATTTTTAGCGGAGCATCGTATCAATATACAGTTTTCGAAATATAGTAGACTACATTTTGCTCAATAATAATTTGTGTTATAACCAAAAACTTCATAATAGCTTTAGTTTCTGAGATATTTACAAAAAACTGTTTTCAATGCTGATATATTATCATGGCTTCACTTGAAGTGTGCTAATATTCTAGCTAGGAAGCTATCAGATCTGTCATGGATTCATTTATTTTTAAATAATATCATGAACAATTTTTTATTTTATATGACTTCTATAGCTTTTGTCAAAGCATTGTTCTTTTGTTTTAAATTTTTGATGCCAGTATTAAGCTGAGCGATTTTCTAAGATTTCTCCTGTTTTGAAATTTTATTACCAATTTGAATTTTTTTTACTTTTTATCAAACGTCATGACTAACTTCAAATTTTATTACATTTTATGACAGAAAAATGTCGTCGTCGTAGTGTAGTGGTAGCAATAGTTGCTTCACACACTGGTTCGATTCCTGGCTAGGTACTTGGTTGTTTCTGAGTGTTTAAAAAATGCTTTGATTTGGCCCTAACTTGGCGAATGATCTCGATTGTATGGAAAGTTCCAGTAAAAAAAAAAGAGTGAAAAATTCTAAAAAAAGTGCTACTGGTTTACAAGTCGGCAGGAAAAAATTCATTTAAAAGTTAACTGTTGTTTCGTGCATTTGGAAACTAGACACTCACCCTGACAAATCAGTATCAAACTCGTCGAATATATCATCCTCGCTTTTTGTGACAGTCTCCGACATTAAAAAATAATAATAGCTGAAAGAAAACTGCATGTCGTTCGCTTGCCGAAACCTATTGCGTTCAGTTAAAGCGAATTCATTGGGAAACGTCGCCTGTAGATTTTCCATAATTTCTCTAAAATTAAAATAAAATTTCTAAAGCATCTTCCGTTAAACCATTTTTATTTTAATCTGGTCAGTTACCAAATGGACCAATACCCGTTGTATTTTGGAATATTGAAAAAAAAGTTTTTCAGCAACTACTATTCTACCGAAATTCTTAAGTATTCCGAGTTTGAAAAGATGATCATATCCAGTTATTGCTCCTTACCTAGGAGTTTGGTATGCATTTTTACCTCCTAGCCCGCGTAGCAATGACTAGAGAAGGTATTATTTTCGATTCAAAAATTTTTTTCAGATAACGCCAAAAATGTGTGATTTGGATGTATTTTGACCTATCCTAGCAATATCGTCATGATGTCTGTCTGTGTGTATATTATTTCTGTCCGTAACAAGATAGCTCCTAAATCGCTGAACCGATTTTTACAAAATGTTCAGGTAAAATAGTGTTCAATACTCTTACGAGCTGATTAAATTTTGGTCAAAATCCATTAATGCTAATGACAGTTTTTTGACAATTAAAAACTTTAAAAAATGCTAAATTTTTAACGAAGCATCCCATCAATACACTGTTTTCGGAATATAGTAGACTATATTTGGCTTATTAATTCGTGTTATAACCAAAAACTTCGTAGGAGCTTCAGTTTCTGAGATATTTACAAAAAACTGCTTTTAAGGCTATTATATTATCATGGCGTCACTTGAATAATATGCTAGCTAGGAAGGTGTCAAATCCGTCATGGATCCATTTATTTTTGTAGGTCTTTCTGGAGATCCCGACCTAAATATGATGTCTTGTTTTACAAATGTTAATTAATAATAGTAAATATTTATTAAAAACCAATTTGTAACTAGAGAGAATTGTAAAAATTTTACCGCTTTGTGCAAACTCAAATGAATAAAAGTAAAATTTATGCTTCTGTGTATAAAACATTTGAATTGTATTTAAAAAAAACGCTGCGCTGCTAAGGTCACTAGATCACGAATGCGCTGCGATGTCGGCCGACGGGCGGCGGATAAAAGGTCGAAAGTACAAAAGATCGAAAACATAATGTCGAAAAACAACTTCCCTGACTTCTTTCCCGGGATCCTAGAGGGTGTGAATTAGAACCGAACCCTCGGCCGCCTTCTGGATTTACCAAAACGGTTTTTAAGCCCAATATTTTATATGGGAGGCATTCAAAAAGTTTTCCCAATGATAATAGTAAAGCTTACAATTTTATAAGACAGACACAGGATCGACTTTTTAATGAAGGGCGCAAAAGGTTTTATTTACTTACTACTATAAAAAGTTTATCCAAAATGAGCAAGTGATGTATGAACATGGTAAGAACAAATATCTGGCGACGATTATATGAAATTAAATCTAATAAACTGCTGAAGAATGCAATAAATTAATTATAAAAATACATAACCGTTATAAACCTTTTATAAGAAAAGCCAACATGACAAAACTACGTCACAACCTATAATGTAACTTATGGAAAGGATGAGGTATTTACCTCTCCGGCAAGACATTTTCCCTGCTTTCTACCTTAATAGTCTTTGGGGAGTTCAAAACAGTACCCGTTTAAGTTATATTTCTTGATAATTATGGGTTCTGAATTAACTGGTGATAATTTTTTAAATCGGAACTCAAAAAAAAGCAATCTGATATCTATCTAACACTTACTTTTCAATAAATATCGGAGAATGAGCAGGGACTGCTCGAGCCTTGAATCCATACTTTGTGTTAAATATTTGATTTGTGTACTGCAGACTTTCGCCAAATGCGTCTAGATTTCTTACCGAACGGCCCCATTTCAGATTATTAAAAAATCTGCGTTTTCTACTCCTAAAATATATAACAAAAAATGTGTTCATACAACAAAATAATGTTGTCATTTGCCGATACTGTAAATTCCCGGTGATACACCTTATCCTTTTTACACGCGAGGGTCTAACCGCCCCTTGCTGGCTGCTGTGGAATAAAAAAGGTCTGACGACATCTTGTGTGCAATGTTTGTTTTCAAATAATGCTATCTGTGTCAATTTTAGAAGACTTCGACACAGCTTTCGATAGCATTGAGCACTTGGCATTAATAGCATCTTTAATTAATAGCCGAATAGATCAAAGATACACAAGACTAATAAGCCAATATACATAGGGAAGCAACAACATTAATCAAAATCCAGGAAGGAACCAAACCAATCCTCATAAGAATGGTTGACAGGATGACACAATATCACCTAACCTATTGACCCAGGCCCTAAATACTACTAAAGCAAGCGGACAATACTTGAACCACCTAAGATATGCTAATGATATCGCCTTAATAACAGACAAGAAAGAAGAACTGATAAAAATGCTGGAAGAACTGGATACAGCAGCTAAAAATATAGAACTACACTAAAACTAAAATCATAACAAACACAGATAAAGGTATCACAATCAGAATAAACCAACCAATTTTATTAGTGCTGTAAAAGAAAAAGACCTCATCGGATATAAAGTATGACTAGGGCTAAGCGGAAAAGCAGAAAACTAACATCTAGAAAAATAAGGTTTTCTCAAAGCAACACCGATCTTATTCTTACCGTATCCTATTTTGACTCATTACTTTACGATTATGATCTTTTATGACTTCTGTCAAATTCTTTATAGTCCCTGAGTCGACAGTCTTATTTAATTTAAGCGTTATGTTGTTTTGGCCTTCTTCAACAAGCTAAAAAATGTTTGCAGTTTTCAATATATATACATGCTTAGGTTTTTTATATCTATCTAAATCCAGTTTGTTTCTTAAAACTACTAAACTACTTTAATAAAAGAAAAAATCTTTAAAAAAGTTTTATTATCATTAGGTTAGTTAGTTATGAAATGTACCTGAATAGACTCAAAAGGTTTGGCATCAAACATTTTCTGAAGTTTGCCTTTTAACTCATCAAACTCTCTTAACTTTTTTTGGAAAGCGTCTTCGCTTTCATCATATATGGCATGTTTAACTTCCAGTTTTTCTTTGGTATCAAGTTCACTTTTTCCTACTGCTCCCTGCTCATTTAAATCCTAAGAAATCAAAAATAGAAATCTTGGAAAATTAAAAACGATGCCGGTCAACATTGGGGCCATCAGCAGAATCTGAGGGCACGGCAGTACCTCGCCAAGTTCGCGCTGCCGTAACATCTTTTCTTTAAACATGTCAGGCCATATTTGATCTATCTAAAACTCTAATTTGGAATGAGCTACGAATCTCAAACTTTGCACAGTCCTAGATCTTATAGAGTTAACAACCTCTCCAAGTTTCATGGACTTCCATAAAGTAGTAAAGTATTTACTAAATTTCAAAAAACGTCGAAATTGCCACTCTGACTCACTCATGTATAGATCATCAAAATTCTACTGTACTTCCAGACATGCTACAAATCTGAAATTTGACAGACTGATAGAAATGATGACCAAACCCCTGGAAAAAATCAAAAAACCCCAAAATTCTAATTTACTCCCCTCCCCTATACATGTAAAGTTATGTAAAAGTAACATTGCCCACTTCCAGGAATGGTAGAGAGCTGAGCTGTGGCAGACTAATAGGAACTACGATAAAACTATCTAAAAAAAATAAAACACACCAAAATTCTAATTTACTTCCCTCCCCTATAAATGTAAAGTTATGTAAAAGTAACACTGCCCGCTTCCAGAAACGCTAGAGAGCTGAGATTTTTAGGGCTGAAAGACACTATAATAAAACTATAGGAAAAAAATTAAAAACATCATCATTTTAATTTACTTTGCTCTCCTATTAATTTATATAAAAGTGACATTGCCCACTTCCAGAAACGCTAGAGAGCTGAGCTATGGAAGGCTGATTGAAACTATGATAAAACAATGGGAAAAAAATTAAAACCCCAAGATTTTCATTTAGTCTTCTCCCCTATAAATGTAAAGTTTTGTAAAAGTAACATTACCCACTTCCAGAAACGCTAGAGAGAGACTGATAGGAACTATGATAAAACTATAGGAAAAAATTTAAAAACACGAAAAATTTAATTTACTTCGGAACCCTGCTCTATTCTGCAAAGTTATGTAAAAGTAACATTGTCCACTTTGAGAAACGCTAGAGAGCTGAGCTTTGGAAAGCTGATAGGAACTATAGTAAAACCATGGGATAAAATTAAAAAACCTAAAAATTTTAAGTAAGGCATTGCAAAAGTTTTGAACAATATTCCGCATATTTTACTACTGTAAAAATTAAATATAATTCCTTTAAAAAAAGAAGTGAAATCATAACAAAAACATTTCATGTAAAAAAAAGCCAAGTACGCAAAAATGGCATTCCGTAAAAAGAATTGAGATAAAAGTAAAGCCAAGTTCTCCAATACAAATTTCAAAATTAAAGGTTCTTACTAGTTTGGAAATGTTTTTCTAAACTTGGCTATTACGGCTGTAAATAACTCTTAGGCACAGTGCTAAATTGAACATAAAGATGTTTGGCTGTAATAGCAAAGTTTACAAAAACATTTCCAAACTAGTAAGAACCTTTCATTTTGAAATTTGTATTGGAGAACTTGGCTTTACTTTTTTCTCAATTCTTTTTACGGAATGCCATTTTCGCGTACTTGGCTTTTTTTACATGAAATGATTTTGTTATGATACTTGTTTTTGGAGCGGTTAGTGACTGTTGAGGGCCATTTGGTTGACTTTGCAATCTATTATTGCCTCTTTGACATTGTAGAATTGTCCCTGGATATGGGGCTTACGTTGTAATGCTTTATGATAATCCTATCGTGCTGGGTTTAATTATTAATATTTAAGTGGATACTCCAATGACGGACCAAATTGAACTATTTTATATCTTTTCTTAGCTAAAAGTGTATACATGTGTGTATATAAGTGTGTACAGGGTGAATTCGATGTTTTTGTGTGGTTTTAGGTGTTTATAGGTAAGGTTAGGTTTCTAGATAAGGTAAAAACTGCATTTAAATATCAATCAAGCCGTTTTGAAGTTACGGCTACATTTTTGAATTTATGGTGGAAAATTATATTTTAAGTTAAATTACTTTCTAACATGTTTTTTTTATAAAGAATTCAACTGTCAAATTAAATTTTATCTGTCATTTTAAGTTTTTAGATATTACATAAAATTGTTATTTTTTTATGAAATTTCCGAGGGAATTTCTTTATATTTTTGTATTTCTTTAAATATTTATGTAATATCCCAAAAACTAAACGTGACAAAAAAAATAATTAGACAGTTGGTTTCTTTATTAAAAAAATACTATAAAAAATCATACTACACCAAAAATTTGCATAAAAAATTATAACCCCTTCTTCTTTTCAAAAATCTTAAATACGGCTTGCTACAGCAAGATGCGGTTGTCACCTTTACTCAACACTCGTCTATGCTTAACACTCAGTTTTTTATATCTTCCATAGAAATATCGAAATCTCCCCAAAAACATCGAATTTGGATACTACATCAGTGCCAAGCTAAATAAAAATATGTAAAAACTGGTTTGTGCCTAACTCATTTTGTTCCAGGATGCATCAATAAGGTCAGTTTTTTTAATTAAAATATTACATTTTCGATTACTCCTTTCATTCTGATTTTAAAAATATTTGTCAATACTCCTTATGGTAAAACTTGTGTGTATAGAGAGGTAAAGTCAAATAAATGAGGATAGGATCTAAAAATGTTAAATCTTAAATCTCATAAAATGCTGATCGCAGCATAGACATATTATGCAGTACCGGCTAAAAGTGGCGAAACCATCTAAAATTGTATATAAATCGGATCCTGTAGCAACTATCAAAGAACAAGTACATTAAAAAATTTTAGTCTAGTGCTCAGTTTACGTGTTTCGGCGATTTTAGGAGAGGTAAAAGTTATATGTATCCTAAAAATATATTTAAAGACTTTCGTCAATATTGATCATTTTTGTCATTTTTAAAAAGTTATATGTAGACTATTTTTGGCCCAATTGTGAAATTTTCAGGACATATATAACTTTTACGTCTCTTTCGAATGGTTCTTGCCGTTATTGCGTAAAAAAGGCACTAAATGACTTTGTATCGAAAATCGCCGAAACACCTAAACTGCGAATTAAAGTGAAGTTTTTAAATGTATCACTTGTTCTATGATAATCGGTACAGGATCAGATTTATATCCAATTTTAGGTGGTTTCTGCAGTTTTCGTCGGTACTGTATATAAATCAGAAGTTATAGGGATTTTTCAATTATAAAAAATCACCCTGTACAACGTGAGGTTCCAAACACGGGTATTGGGAGCGTATACAGTAAGTTAAGATGAAATGTCAAATCCAAATGTACTTTAGGTGAAAAAGTATAAAAATGGAAACCTTGAGATCACACTTTGCAACAGCCAAAAGTGGCAATGGTTAGAAAAGGGATTAAATTTTATATTTTGGAAAACTTGCCTCTATACAATCCCCGCCATCATACTGACATCTTCGATTGTTACAAGATCTATCACAGTTACCGTCACTAATATGGATCCAGGGACAGTTCGGACTGCACTCAGGAACAGCCCAAGCAAGGTAGATCAAATAACCTGTTTAAAAGCAAAAAGTAAAGCTGCATTTCTAATCGTGTTCGCTGGCGGAATTGAACGCCAGCACGCAAGCTAGGCATATGGGAATCAATGTAACCATGTTTAATTACAACTTGCGTGTCCGACGTGTTTGTACTTCTCAGACCTTGTAGCCACCCGTGCTACGTACTAGACATGCGGAATATCATTGTTTACATCTCTTGTCAATTTTGTCATAAAAAGGCTTATAATTGCAAAAACAATGTAGCAAGAGAATTGGTGATTTACAAATATACAGTAAGTTTTCCATTTTTGATAAAAAATATTGCAAAATCTTCCAAGATAATTTTTTGTTTTCTGTAAACATAACCTAAAACTTGCCCTAAACGCTGGCAAGATACATTATTACAAATACCCAAATCCGTGACGATTAACTTGCTGGAGTGCAACTTGGCCAGCGAAGACAATTAGAAGAACCCTTGTGCGTGTTATTAATATCTAGATAAAACTGGTTTTAATTTGTGACTCTACAAGTCATGCTTTGTGAGAATTCAACCTTTTTGTTAATCATGTGCATAAAGACGGCAACAAAAAAAATCTGAAAAACGGCATAGCTTTAAGTTGTTCACCAACAAATTATTTCACCAATCTGCCGTGCTAAGCAGTAACCATGTAAGTCAAAAACTAGTGTTTTAGGATTTAGAGTTTGAAGTTTATTTAACTACATACTAACTATAGTTTATTTAACTTCATACTAACTACATAACTTACTTGTTTTTCAAGATAACCACATTCTAGAAAGACTGGCTGGCGCCGTTTTTTACGGCGATTTTAATGATATAAAAATCTCATTTTCGAGTAAGTCGAGTTACTAGGTTTTTACTTTGCACGGCAGCAATGTGGTAAATTAATTCGAATCATAAAACTAATAAAGTGCATTTCCGGAAGAAGAACTTACTTACTCTTCTACTAAGGTAATTCCTAACTACCAACAGTAAAAACAAAATGTAACAGAAACGTAATTTTCTCTTCTATGGTACCTCCTTGTTGCCAACATCGACTCTTTAAGTACAGAGCGGAAAACCGCTATGACCTGTAAATGTGGTTAGTGCATCGTCTAATCTGGGTAGAGGGTATCTTTATTTCTTCGTTATGTCATTAAACTTCCTATAGTCGCTACAGAATCTGCTAGTCGCGTCCTTACATTATCGCCTCTTCGAACACACGATATAGGGGATTATTTCACAAATCCTGACCAATATCGTTATTTAAGGCTTTCTGTATTGTGACAAGGGCATTACAATCTTAGCTTCGAAACGCAAATGACATTCAAAGTAGCTTGGAAAACAACTTTAAGAAGACAATTTAAGGCACCGTATTAACGATAGAGGGCCAGGCTAGGCTCATAGATCATATTAAGAATCGTGAAACTTCTAAATTCTAATTGCATGGTAACAATTTAAACAAGAAATATCACAAAACTTAAAAATGTAATCTAAATGGCTAAAAATAAAACTACCAAACGACTATTATATATTAATATAAAAAAATTATTTAAAAAAATCAACAGCAAAACACCGCGTAAAAAAATGTGTTTATCGATAAGTTAAATAATACAGAAGGGTTTTTCGAAATTCGTTAAAATATGAATAATTTTTTTCACAAATACTAAGTGGTACGTTAAACTTTTGAAAATGTGTAGTTCTTACCTTTATTTAGTGAATAAAAGTCATCGGGGTAGATAGGAAGACCGACAAAAATATCATCATTGAAGTAGATGAATTTCTTAGAGAGACCAGGAATCCTAACCAAAACAAAAGTTGAAACTGTTAAAGTATTTATTTAAGTATACGTATACGAATTGAAAAGTTAATATTTTTTTATTTATTTCATAACCCAAATCTGTCAGTTTGTTGTGAACAATACTTTCCAAACCTTAAAACGTCTTTACTTTAATATTCGTGAAACGACCTGTTCATAGGATCCAAAAATGTACATGTTTAACATTTTGTAACGCACTCCTGAAAATATTTTAATGCTGTTTACCTGTGCAAGTTGCTCTCAATGGCTGGACTTGAAAAAGTTGGCAAATTATGATTATCTTTAAATATTTCCTCATGTGTCACAACTGTCACTTTTGGATTGTACAGATTTAACCAGTGAGGTATTTGGCCATTCGTTACTATATAGATGTGATTCACCCATGGGGCAAACTTTTCAATTGACCTAACAACAAAATGTCAATTAACCAAGGAATTTATAACAAGTAGGAAAATGTACAGGGTAATTTTTATAAACGTACCTCACCATAACTTTGACATTATTTGATGTAGAAAGATGTAAAAAGTGGAATACATGTACGAGCTATAACACATTAAACAGTTTTTTTAAAATTAAAACAGCCTGTATTTTTTTCATTTTTAGATTCGTATTTTCTTTCTGATTTCAAAAATATATAATATGTCCATAATGCGATAAACATTTTCTGAGACGAGCGCATTTAAATTGTCAATACTTCTATGGTAAAACCATATGAACAAGGTAGTTAGCAGAGGGTATTCACTACTCGTGCGTTTGATTCGACGCTCCGAATCACTCGACAGCTCTTCAACTGTTTTTGAATGCAACCCATTCAAAAAAAGAGAAAGAGCTATGAATGCGTCAAATCAAACACTCGAGCCGAAAATACAATAAAGTACAAGTATTCCCTTTAAAAATAAATGGATCCATCCCACACAGCACAAATCAAAACACACAGTTTTTTAAGTTTAATAGGTCGCTTTTTAACGTTATTTTCAAAACCACGTTATTTCAGTATGGTTTTAACGTGGTTTTAAAAATAACGTTAAAAAGCGACCTATTAAACTTAAAAAAGCGTTTGTTTTTAACGTTGTTTTGATTTGTGCTATGTGGGATGACGGATCTGATACCTTCCTAGCTAGCCCGTAATATATCCGCTTTGAACACAGCTTTTTTAAATATCTCAGAAACTAAAGCTCTTACGAAGTTTTTGAACCGAACCCAAATAACTGAGCAAAATGTAGTCTACTATATTACGAAAACTGCATATTGATACGATGCTCCGTTAAAAAAATAGAATTTTTTTTATTTTTAAATTGTGTAAAAATTGGGAAATGTGCATTAGCATGAATGGATTTTGACCAAAATCTAATGAGCTCGTTCGACTGTCCAACACTATTTTACCCAAACATTTTACGTAAATCGGTTCAGCGGTTTAGGAGGTATCGTGTTACGGAGAGAAATAATATACACACACACACACAGACCGACATCAGGACGATATTGATAAGATAGGTCAAAATACACCCAAAACCACATTTTCGGCCTTATCTCAAAAAAAAATTTCGTCGTAAATAATACCTTTTCTAGCCATTGCTATGCGGGCTGCATATTTGTATACAACACCCAGGATCGCCAGTCGGCTTTCGCCCGAACATCTCTGGTAAATAGCAGACGATATGGTAAATCGCTTGGGTAACAGCCGTGATCAAAAAAATGTTCGTTAAAAATCAGTCTGGAACAATCTTTCTTAAGAAAGAATTCGTAAATTTCTAACATACTCTCTTGACCTCTTTCCCGGGATCCTAGAGAATGTGAAACCTAACCGTTGTCAATCGATCGCCAACGTAAGCGAACCGTGTCAATGTAGAATAGACACGGTTATGGCAGCGTTCGGGCTACAACCGAATCGCGATCATGGACGTCGTTTACAAATATGCATGCGGGCTAGGAAGGTAAAAATTGAATATTTGTTGTAACTCCTACATAGTCTGTACTGTCGAAAAAGTATCAAACGTCAAAAATTGCCAATAATCCATCATTTAATACAGTTTTTGTTTTACCTATCTACGGCACATAATACGAAGTGATACGTTTATTAAAAATCCCCCTGTACTTCCAACCAATAAACCACTATATGCAAAAAAAAACATTTTTTATACTTTATTTCAGATAATAGAATTTTCTTTTAAACGATTTATAACTCAATTGGATAAAAGTATATGTTCCACTCCAATAGAACATTTTAATTATGAGTTTTATTGAAGTTCCTAGAAAACTAGGCCCTTTTGAAAAAAACAAATGTAAAGTATTAATAATTCATTGGCGTCCGTATATTACAGTAAACTTTAAAAATCCTATCGAGTTCTATCAACTCTTCTTCTTACGCATCTCTAGAGAAAACATAAAATAATACGAACATTTTTTGAAAAATGAGTCAATATCGAAACAGTATCATCCAAAGTCTCATCCTCATCGGAAAAGTATCAAAAATCTAAAAATATATCTTGTTTATAAGACACTTTTCAAATAAAATAAAATTTTCTTTGTAACAATTTAAACGTGGTTACTATTCCTGTAGAGCCTCAATAATTATTTATTACCTTAATATGCGAACGCTACGAAAATAGTAACCACAATTAAGTTATATAGAGGTTGTTATTGAATAAGATGCTAATATTAAAAGAGACAATTCTTCTATCTATTTTGAGAACAAAACTTTATTTTGTCTTAACTTGTGAGGGTTTTAAAGATTTTTAAAAAATCTCATTAAAAATGAGATATATTCTATGAAGAGTATGATTATAATAATTTTTTTCAAAACGTTTTAGTTTCAAATAAAATTATCTATAATAAAATCGAGTCTTTTGATTATTTTATAAGAAAAATACCAACCTTATATAATGTATCTCAAAAACTGAAAGTGACAGATAAGGTTCAATTTGACAGATGTCTTCTTTTAGAAAAACTAGAAAAAAGCAATTTACACCAAAATAAATATTTTATAACTAAAACTTTTTCCCAAAATGCAGATTTTTTTTAAAACATTCTGTATCTTAAAATATGCTTGGTATCAAGATTCGATTTTCACCTTTAATTATCTTTTGAAAATCGAGGCTCGAAGGTGGGGGTTAGAATTTTCCTTTCCCCCCAGAAATACCTGTAACCAAAAACCTTGAATTTGGGACACCCTGTGTGGACGCCATTTAAATGACATCAATACCAAACCTATTTAACCAACATATTATTGAAAAGACAATTTTATTGGCTATAATAAAATAAATAGTACCTATTAATTTTTTCTAAAGAGCATAATTTTTGAGAAAATTGAATAAAACCACCTATAATATAACCCATAATTTTTAAAAATTACCTTAATTTGCGGATGTTCCTGGAATGATAAAAATACTTTTTACCGTTGTTTAAGTCAAACAACGTTTTTACCCAATTGAGTTCTATACCTATCGAAAGAGACCTAAATTAAATTGAATATAATTTTTTGTTAAACTTAACTTTTATACTTGTTTTTTTTAAATCAAATATGTTGTCGAAAAGTATGTCGCTTCTAAATGTAGAAAATTTAAATTGTATCGAAGTTTAACAAATTTAAAGTCTAAAAACTATACTTCCGTAAAAATTAAATTTAATGAAAAGAAAAAATTTATAAAACCGTATATAGAAATGGTTTACCGATCTACTCACAGTAGTTCAGTCAATGAATGGCCATTAAGGGGTTGTAGAGTGCATGGAGGGGGGGGCGAGAATTTTTAGTAGAGAGTAGTTAGGACGTTAACATATCAAAAGTCCCGACCCCTAGCCCTCCCGCTTCAGTGGCGGAGGGGGGTTAAAAGGTGCCGTTTTTCGGATTTTAGCCTAACTCGATTACGGCGCGTTGTGCAAAAAAAATATTAAAAACTAAAGAGCATCAAATTCCCTACAAAACGGTTATGCCTACCGTACCTTTAAGTGTAACAGATTATGAGATAGTGGCCACCAAAAACCGTTAATTTTTGAAAAAAACATTTTTGCCCCTTATTTTTTATTAAACTTGTTCATCTAAAACTTTTGTTTTTAATTTTAGAAGAAATTTATCAATATGAAAGCTGTAAACTAATCAATTTACTTTAAAAATGTGTTGCATTTACTAATTTATCTATAACATATCAAAAGATACAGCAAATTGAAATTTTTAACCAGATTTCTCAATTTTCACAAATACAATGTATTTTTTATTATTTTTTTGTATTATTAAAGAGTGATACATTTGATAAAATAAACTGAATAAACAAATTTTCACATACAAAAAATATAATTAAAGGCAGTGGCGGATCCAAAATTAAAGCAATTTTTGTAAATCTTGTGTTGCGAAAATATAATCAAACTATGATGTGGTACCGCATACAATTTTGTGGCAAAAAAGATCCTCAATTATGAAACCAACCTTACAAACCAACCTAATAAACCGACCCAACCAACCAACCTTGGTAATGGATACCTAGGTCAAATTCTTCAACATCCATTATTTAGGCAAGCAATGCTCTGTTGTTTTCTTAGAACATTGAATTAAATAAATGCAATACTATAAGATTGTTTTTAATGAAGATATAACATTAAAAATTGAGTACAATTGGTGCAAAAAAAGACGCTATATCAAATTACTTAAAGAAAAACTTTAATAAAGTACACATAATCAAAACGCTGCAAGCATCACACGTTATTGTGAGCAGTGCAATTTTAAACACCATGCAGTCGTCATTGTAGAACAAAGATTTTTCGGTAATCCAGGTCGTAAATACTCCACTTATAAATCCTGCCAGGGATAAGTAGAAATAGCATATTCCATCTACGAAATGCAGCAGCTAGGAGTAAAAGAAATATTGTTCCTGCATGCTTTTACTGATTGCGATTGAACATCAGACGCATTTTGGAGGGGTCAGCTAGGATTTATAAAGCTTTACCAAAAATACCCTAAAATTCAAAAACCAGCTAAAGTGTTTTACGATCCCCGCTCTTTGCATGCTGAAGTAGAACTTGCTTAACAGTTATACCTGCTAGAATGGTATCTCTTCTGAAAGTTCCCTAAATGCCGACAGATGCCCTTTATTTATAAAATCAAAAGGCAAATATGGAACTATTGAGTTAAAAAAAATTGTGAAGTGCAGCAGAAACCTAAGAAAGCAAGACAAACAAAATAATTATAATTACATTAGTTGCAAACATTTTCACATCACCTTTATCCAAATATTACTCTGACTTATTATCACATTTCCCAAGTGTGTTAACAACAAAACAACATAAACTTAACACATATTATGAAGTCACTATATACACCTTTGGTTATCAAATTAGCTAGCTCCAGAACTATGGGGTTGGGAATCTAAAGCAAACTGTATAGTTCAAGCCTTCACCAAATATTCAGTGGCATCAAGAAAAATTTTAAAGATGATTTTTTGTAGATGCGTAACTGACTACAGTAGCACCAAATGTAGCTGCAAAAAGATGTCCATATTCCATTTATGCCACAATTGTCAGAGAAAATGTTTAAAGGGTTTGTCCGTTTTAATCAATCATAATAAAGATGGAGGAGACGAGCCAGAAATTCAAAAAAGGAAGACAAACAAAATAATTATAATATTAATTATAAAGATGTTCAACCACCTCTATCCATATATTACTACGTTCATACAAAATTGCATCAGTTTTTGTATCTACAGATGTATAAGCTTTCGTTTTATTCCATATGCAATATGAATTTAAAATTTGTAGGCATAGTCAATACAATATGTTAAGAATGCTTTATAGAAGGCTAATTGATATAAATCAATCTAAAAATTGTTCTTATTATACGTGTAAAAACTTAACTATCAATGACTAGGTATCCAATCTTTTAGCTGGCTCAATAAATTTATAACCCTTAAAAATAATAATAATACTTCAATTGTGATTCCAACTGGAGTGGGAACGTTTTTCCTTAAGTTTCCTTTCAAATAATACTTATTCCTTTTAATTTACCCGGGTCCTAGTGCCCTTAAGGTTGATAGCTTGACCGAAGACTCATAATGATAAATGAATCTCAACTTAAAACTAAAACACCTGTAACTTTTTATTTATGATCACACATTTAAAGATAAATAAATTTATTTTTTAAAATTGAATGCACTATATTGTCGTTATTCCTGATTTTTTCGAAAATTAAAAACAAAAGATTTAGATGAAGAAGTCTGAAAAAATATGGGGCAAAAATGTGTGTTTGCAAAAATTAACGGTTTTTGGTTGCCACTATCTCAAAATCTGTTACAGTTAAAGTTCAGGTTAGCATACAAATTTTGTAGGGAATTTAATGCTCTTTAAATTTTTAATATAACATTTTTTTTGTACACCGCGCCGTAATCGAGTTATAGGCAAAAAACCGAAAAACTGCACCTTCTTACCCCCCTCCACCACTGAAGCGGGGGGCTAGAGGTGAGGACTTTTGATATGTTAATGTCCTAACTACCCTAAAGCTATCCCCGGAGAGAAAAATCCCCCCCCCCTCCATGCACTCTACAACCCTCTCGTTGACTGGACTACAGAGGCCAGTGTCAGATGCCTGCCTTAGCTGTGCTTAGGTAAAAAAAGGGAATGAGGGACTGTTTATCTGGATTTTGACTTAAAACTAACCCAACTAATCCTAACTTCTTTTTTCTTAAATTAGCTTTCCCGTCCTCGGCGTTGAGGATAAAAAACCTACAAAATTAGGTTTAACCTAAGCTTGAGGGCATTGACTTAACCTATCCTATCTTATTCTAATGTATTTTTACTTAAATCAGTTCTCCCGTCCTCGGCCTTGAGGGTACAAATCAGGTTTTGAAAATTAGTTGAGGGCAAAAAATGTTGAAACTAACTTAAAAAACAATAATTTTTCGGATGACATGTCACAAAAGCTAGAAGATAATTTTGGAACATTATAGTACAATCACCTACTTGGACTTGTTCAAGAATTGTACATGACAGCCTGCACAAAAATCATAGAGAAACATTGGTGATTAATTTTTTTGGTTTAGGAATCTTAATTCTGTGTCGGATATTAACTAATATTTGAATAATAAGAGTTATTCTTAATATTCAATAATTATAATAAAAAAATATTAAAAAATTTGACTTTGCTTACCTTAATGAAAACTTTAGTTCATTTTTATCTTCAAATCGCTTCACAGAAGCATCGATTCGACTACCATTCACCACTCCCAAATGAAAATTGTAATCTTTTAAGAATCTTGGATCTGTTCCATTAACCCAAGTGTAAACTATGTCAATTGGTTCATTGTACAGGCAGTTTGAGTTCAAGAGCTGACGAAGCTAAAAAGAAATATACAGTTGCATACTTCAATTGTGACTTGGCCGCTAAGAGAGTACAACATTTCTAGTTTAAAAAGTAGTGTGTAAAAATACTAAAAATCTAAATTCTATAAAAGAGATAATACTTATTCAACCGATCAACTTATTTAATACATTCAATACATTCAAAGGGATTTTTCCAGTTGTTTTTAAGATAACAAAAGTCTTACTATCACATTCATTCATATTCAGGCACTTCTTGGAAAGATTTTCGAAAGAATTTTAAAAAATCAAATAAATGAATATTTTGTGGATCATAATTTGTTTTGTGTTACACAATTTGGGTTTACTAAAAACATGTCAACTGGGAAAGCTATAAACAGACTTAATAAACAAAGGCTTTTAAAGAGGCGAATGTTTCAGCTCAGTTTCTTGACTTAAGTAAGGCTTCTGACTGCGTTTCACATGATATACTCTTGGAAAAGCTGCAACGACGTGTTGAATAGATTACAATATGTTTTGTTGTCTGGTATAGATTCAGGTAAATTACCTATACAATTTAGGGTGCCCCAGGGATCAGTGTTGGGACCGACTCTTTTTCTTAATTTTGTAAATGATCTTGCCAAAGCATTTCCTCAGTAAGATTTTATAAGGTTTGTGGGTAACACCATATTAGATTTTAGTTTACATCTGGATGAACTAAATAAAAAAACCTTCAAGAGTACTCTGACTGCGTTTCACATGATATACTCTTGGAAAAGCTTTAACGACGTGTTGAATAGATTACAATATGTTTTGTTGTCTGGTATAGATTCAGGTAAATTACCTATACATTTTAGGGTGCCCCAGGGATCAGTGTTGGGACCGACTCTTTTTCTTAATTTTGTAAATGATCTTGCCAAAGCATTTCCTCAGTAAGATTTTGTTTGTGGGTAACACCATATTAGATTTTAGTTTACATCTGGATGAACTAAATAAAAAAACCTTCATGAGTACTTTCTGTAGTAAAAGAGTGGTTCTTATCAAATAAACTGAGCATCAATGAAGAAAAAACAGAACAACTTACCTTTACACTTAGGCAGATTAACAAATCTAGTGACACTTATACACAACAACTTGTATGCTTTTTGGGAACATACCTAGATTCAAAATGATCTTGGGAAGGTCATGTGAATCATTTGTCGGGCATTCTATCAAGAAACACTTATTTGTTAAGATCTCTTTCGTTCCTCACAACTTATCTTTAGATTGCAAAGAAGAGCAGTTAGGGTGATTGAGGGCATTCAATATACAGATAACTGTGTGGAAGCTATAACGTCACTTAATATTTTAACTCTCCCATGCCAAGACATTCTTTTCTGTCTGCTCCGCATAAAAGAGAACATTGCAGATTTTGTCCCGCACAGTGGCCTCCATACCATAAATACCAGGGGTAGAAACAATATTGTTAGCCCCTACCAACGATTCACAAGAACCAGGGGTGGCACAAATTATTGTTGTGTAAAGTTTAAAATAATGCACTGCCGAAGAAATAAGAAATTTAGAACTGAAAAAATTTTAAAACTCAATTAAGACTTTTTTAATTGAAAGTGCGTTTATTTTATTTTCACAACTACAGGACTAGAGGAGTGATCCTATTTTTCCTGATTTTAGGAAATATGTATGTGTAGTTCGGTTTTTCATTTTTGTTCCTTTTTATATTTTGATTGTGTGTTTTGATGTTTTATAGATCTTTTCTGATAGCTGTTGATTTTAATAGTAATTTAAGCTGTATGTTTAATAATTTTTAATACCTTATTATTTTATTTGTTTGGTTTTTTTAAGTTTAAAAGAAGGTATAAGTAGTTTAAACAATCAGTATATGACCCATACAGAGTGGCAACCGGCGAGCCTTGCAATATTGAGGGGCATATGAAGCTGAAATAAATTCGTCTGGAACGCAATATTCAGGGACTACTAGTATGATTTAGTTACATGTGCGAGTTCCGAGGTTCATGCCTATCATACAAATGCCATTAGATCATAGTAGTTGTCTCTGAATATTGCGTACTAGACTCAATGTTGCAAGGCTCGCTGGTACCACTCTATATGGGTCATACACCTACTCATTGGTTTAAAACATTTTACATCAACTTTTGGGGAAACATGTACGTTTTTTTTTTAAATTATTGAAGTTTGAAGGGCCAAAAATAATTAAGCAGTGGCACTTTTTTTACTGCTTTAGATTTGCAGGGCACAACCAGCCGGGCCATTTTTGGAGGAGGAGGCTTCAAATCAAATCATACTGTATTGTCAAGAATGAAAAAAAACATTCTATTGACAAAGCACATTTTTTTTATATGACTTATAATTATAAAAGCATTGTTAGTCCTCTCGCACCCACAGAAAAAACAAAATAATATAAAATAAAACTTTATTATATATCTAACAATATTAAAATAATAGGCCCAAGCTTAAAAATGTTAAACAATTTTGTTAAAGAAAATTGCAAAAAGTTTATGGACTTACCAAAAAAAAATGATAGTGTATGCTAAAACTTGATAAAATTTGTTCTTTTCGAAAAAATGTCTTTACTAAAAGAAAACAATATAGACAAACAAATTTTTAAAAAATAGTGCATTACTTTAAAAAATTGCACCATAATTTTTTTTGTAAATACAATGAAAAGAATTGCACCACAGACAAAAATTTTAGAAATATTAGGTTTTTTAGGTAACAATGATGCTACAAAAGAAAATTTTTGTTGGTAACAAAACAAAGTGATACTGCAAGTGAAAATTTTATTCTATGTACATTTATAAATTATGTATGTATGGATAAATTACTCACACATAGAACTGAACTGCCACATAAAAAAAAAACTCTGGAACACCTTTAAAGCAGTCCAAATGCAGTCAAATTCATAACTCATAATTTGTTAGTGTTGGTATATTTTTTTTGTTGGTGTGGGTACACACACAATATTCAAGGACTACTAGTACAACTTAGTTGCATGTGCGAGTTTCGAGGTTCATGCATATCATACAAATGCCATTAGATCATAGAAGTTGTCTCTGAATATTGCGTACTAGACGAATTTATTTCAGCGCTATCCGCCCCTCGATGTTGCAAGGCTCGCCAGTTGCCACTCTATATGGGTCATATACTCATTGGTTTAAAACATTTTACATCAACTTTTGGGGAAACATGTACGTTTTTTTTTTTGAAATTTTTTATTGTTATGCAAGTACATAAATAATTTTATTGCCTACTTTTATACTATAACTATTATTTTTTTTAGCTGTTGGTTTCTGTTGTTTTAAGAGACAAAAATAATTAAGCAGGGGCATTTTTTTACATTACTGCTTTGGATTTGCAGGGTGCACTTAGCCGGGTCATTTTTGGAGGGGGGCTTCAAACAAAACAATCAACCAAATCAAATCATACTTTATTGTCAACAACAAAAAAAGACATTCTGTTGACAAAGCAGGCTAAAAAATTTGTATAAATACAAAACTACAATTTAATAAAATGACTTATTAGTATTTATAAATGCAATGTTAATCTTCTCGCACCCACACAAAAACAAAGTAATATAAAATAAAAACTTTTATGTATTATATCTAACAATAATGTAATGTGTGTACGCAAATAATAGGCTTAAGACCCAGGCATAAATATATTAAACAATTTCGTTAAAGAAAATTGCACCAATTAAAAAAATTTGTAGACTTACCAAAAAAAATGACAGTGCATGCTAAAATTTGATATTTGTACTTTTCAAAAAAATATCTTAACTGAAAGAAAACAATATAGACAAACAAGACTACAAAAAGAGTACAGTGCCATGTGCAAAAAAAATTGCACCATTAAATTTTTTTTTCTTAATACAATGAAAAGAATTGCGCTGCGGACGAAAATTTTAGAAAAATTAGGTTTTTTAAGTAAAAATGATGCCACAGAAGAAAATTTTTGCTGGTAACAAAACAAAGTGATGCTGCAAGCAAAAATTTTATTCTTTGTACATTTATAAATTATGTATGTATGCAGAGCTCTCACAAGTACATTATGAAAGTACTTCAAGTACAAGTACATTAAAATTTGTAAAAGTACTTGGAGTACTAAGTACATTTTCTTTTCAAATGTACTTCAAGTACCAGGTACATTATAAAAATACTTGATTTTCCCCAAGTCTTTTACTTTTGCAATAAAAGTACTTCAAGTACTTTAAATATGTCAAAAAATCAGAAAAATGCCAAAAATATTTTAAAAAATTTCAAAAATTTTAAATTTTAAAAAAGTAAAAAATGTCAAAAACTTCAAAAAAAAAACTAAGATGATAAAAAATGTCAAAAAATTAAAAAAATTGTCAAAAACCGCCAAAAATTGTTTACAAAATTTTCAACCTGAAAGGTTTTATTTTTTGGAATACTATTGTATGTAAATTGTATTAACCTAAATTGAATTTATTTATTTTTTCTGAACTCATCATTTTACATATAAATGCCATACAAAAAGCTGCAAAATTGACCCAGTTGCATCAAAATGTTTTTAATGTTTTACAGTTTTGCAATAGGCGTGTCACAGTTACCCCGAACTCCAGGGTAAATGGCACCTACTCCAAATATACTTAGGTCTAGACCAAAACTTTAAAATATATTAAGTTTTTCTGTCTCAAATTGCATACAGTTGTTCCAAATAGATCACATTTGTAATGAGACCTACAAAAAAACTATAGTAAAACCAGGATGCACGTACCCTACCTTGTCTTATTTCTTTTTTGGTGGAGCACTTGGGACACTGTTCTTACCGTCAATAATTTCTAAATCACTCATAGAAAGTACTATTTTTATAATAGCCCTCAAACATAACAAATGTAAATATCCAAGGATTTTTTTAAGGTGCATCTAGTCAGACTAAATAAATTTTCAGGTTAATCAGTACTTGAAGTACTTTTAATGTCCTTGAAGTACTTTTAATGTACTTGAAGTACTTTAAATGTACTTAAAGTACTTTGACTTTCAAGAACTTTGAAAATCAAGAACATTTCCAAGTACATTGTTAAAAGTACTTCAAGTACCAAGTACACTTACCAGATTGTAGATGTACTTCAAGTGGTGGCAGGCCCTACTGGACCACCATGCACTGTGACCACATATGGATCTATTGTGCTCACGTACCTACATACTGAGTTTGACTAAAGTGGCATATGTTTTTTTCCACCCAGCACATAAAAAAACTCTGCAGATTACAACAATAAATGATTTAGGCTTAACACTTTGGCTCAAAAATATACCACTAAGGCCTCTGCATTATTAGCCATCAAGTACAGTACTTGAAGTACAATTTCAAGTACTGTACTTGAAGTACTTGACAGCTCTATATCACTCAAACACATATCACTGACCTACCATATTAAAAAAAAAATAAACACCTTTAAAGCAGTCTACATGTAGTCAAATTCATTACCTATAATTTATTAGTGTTGGTAATTTTTGTGTACAGACAGACATGGAGTAAAAACTAAAAATTGTCTTTCCATCGCAGTGAGCAGACAGTTCATTGTGTCAAACCAAAAATTCGACCTTCTGAGTTAAGTGGATGTAAGAAAACTGATGCTTTTTAATTAAGTCATCGAAACGCGACAGTCTGTCGGCTTATCGCAATGGAAAGTTCAAAGAAAACCAGGCACACACCAAAGCCAGGTCCCTCACGAGGTCAATTTATACAGAGAACACGACTAAATTTCATGTGATTTGCATTTGGATTTAATTTACTTTTATTTATTCTTACCTCCCAAACTTGACTCATAAAGTACACAATAGACAGTATTAGAACTATTATAACTATTAATAAATAGATTCCAAACCACCTGACAACACATCTTCTATTAGAAACAAACGAAAATCCCCCAATCAACATTATTTTGCAAACTTCTCATTGACAAAAACCCATTTTTTTAAAAGATTCGACGATTTTGTTTTTTAAAAATAAATATAATAAAAATAGAAAAGTTGTAATTTACACAAGTATTGTCCTTTATTGTTCCCATTTAAATTTTGGGTCCCACACATTTTAAAAAAATAATACGCTTATATAATTTCAATCTTTAAATCCAATGAAAATAAACGACTTAAGTTTATAATCCTGTAACAAAATAAACAAAAAAATTACTGCTTACGTTTTTTAAGAACTTGAAGTTATCCTTTTGAGGTTATGTTCTGAAACGAGGTAAACACGGTTTCATAAAACTTTCGCAGGCACACGCAGTAAACAATAATGTTTTCAAGTATACTGGGTGTTCCATCCAATTAAATCCTTTATCAAATCAATAAATTAAGAGTGCGTAAGATAAAATATATGATGGTATAGAGAAAGCAAACGGCATGCATCCAATGAAAAGGCGGCTAGCCAAAAGCGTAGGGGGACTGGCTATCATTTTCATGAACTTTTGAATTGTAGGTATAAACAACAAGGTTTGAAAACGACTCTTTGCACACGATCGAGACAGTTTGGTAGACCGAGCCGAAGGCGAGGTCTACAAGTCGAGGGAGTGTGCAAAGAGGTTTTCAAACGAGTTTTTTACAATATTTTTTATACGACTGCTAATAAAGAAAGAAAAATCAAATTTTAATTTAACTTGTTTTTATTTCCGACATTTTTACAACAAAACTTTAAAAATTCGACAATTTTTTGACGTATCTAATCAACAAAACATACGAGCAGTGACGGTTGCTACGGAACTAAGCCAACTTATATTGATGGGTGACAACAACAAAAATCACAATGACGGGAGACCCGTATGCAGAAATGACATAGGCGTGCGCAAAAATGACATAAGCGTGTACAAAACGTTTTGCACACAGCGTGCGCAAAATGCCATTTTCAGGTCGTGTTCTCCGTGCGCAAAACCCCCTTGCGACTTTTCAATGAAAGAATTGCAGTGAAACACAGAGAACCTATGTGACCAATTTCAAGTTAATCCTCAATTTTAAATTAAATTAAATAGATTTTATTGCCCAACAGTTATACAAATTATTATTATTATTATTATTGTAATAAAGTATACAAAAAGTAGTCATATTAAAAGAAAAAGAAAACTAGGAACACAAGAACATTTTACTTAAACTAAAATCAAAAAAATTTACTTAAACTAAAATTTTAAACATTTTACTTAAACTAAAATCAAAAAATTTAAATCCAAAAATAGGGACCTATTGCAATAGTGCCAGGCACAAATTGTGCCTTTGTGTATTATACGAGCCGGATTTAATAGTGACGCCACTATTAATGGAAAATAAACGACGGGATTTATAATTTCGACTTTGGTATGTCAATTTTGAAATACCAACTGTCAGTTTGTAATGCGAAACTGTCAATTTGTGCCTGGCACTATTGCAATAGGTCCCTAATACCTATCGCAAATTGTTTTTATCTGAGAGGGACTTATTGGAATAAAACCTGACTTTATTTTAGAGTCGACTTTATTCTGACACATTCACACAGAAAACTAACAGCCGACCTCTCAAACTTGACATACGAAAGCCAAATTTAATATTACAGTCGCTAACTTCCATTTAATAAATACCGACACTAATAAATCCGGTTTTTAAATACACAAAGGCCGAATTTTGAAGCAAAGCAGCTGGTTTTTATATGTAAATCTGTCTGATTTTAAAATAAGGTCAGGTTTTATTCCAATAAGTGTCTACTTTGTAATGAATATATCACAATGTTCACTAATTTTATTGTAGTGGTTTTTTGTAAAGATTACTATTTGGAATTTTAACGTAAAAAGTAATATTGGAACTTGTGAACCTTGAAACTCTAATATTTAGTTGCTGCACTAAATTAATTGAATCAATCTTGTTCTTAATAATTTTATGAAATATAATAATACTTGATGCAAATCTACTTTATTCAAATGACTGAACATTAAAACTAGTTTGTAAGACCATGTTATCTATTCCACGTTATGCATAATTACCAACAACTCTAAATGTAGAAATTTCAGAAACCTGCGCTGTCTCTATGTTCTATTCAAAGATATTAGAACATTGAAGCGATTGGATTTCACAACCAACCAAAATAGAAAAAGTGGGGACGCCATGCGTTTGACATATCGAAAACAATAGTTGGGCACTTGGTGTTCTGTGGGTCATGGCCTGCCGGCAGCCCAAACCAAATTGTTTTATACTTTGATTTTATCGTAACGGGCCCTTGCAAAATGGTGGAAGACGGGTTGTTTTTGTATTGTGTTACTGATATTTCTCCAATTTATCCAAATTCGAATAAGAAAACTCGCAAAAACTTTCAAAAAAATTTGACATTTCGTCTTTTGTTCTCTGGGTTTTTTTGGTTGGGACGCGGCCATTTTGGATTTGCCGGTTTTACTCAATGAAATTGTTATTTTTCTATTTTACTTTGGTCAAATCCAATCCGCTAATGTTCTATTATCCGTGGTTCTATTGCGTCAATGTGAGCATTATATATTGGATATCCTAATATTATGGACGCATATTCCAATTTTGATCTTACCATAAAATTGTATATTTTAAGAGAATTTTCATTCGAAAATGTGATTCCTGGTTACAAACCACAACATTTTTAAACCAGAATTTCCCATATTACTAATATGTTCCACAAAAGAAAGCTTGTTATCAAAGAGAACACCGTTGTTTGATGGAGATTACACCAAGACCACGAATTGTGGTACACCTAGGAATTGTTAAGGTCACTGTAGAACGAAGTTCCTTCTTTCGTTATATAGTGACCTTAGGAATTGTGACATTGTTTAGTTTGTAAAAGCACAACTTCGTATGCAAGTTACGGGTAAAATTTGATGTTTTACATTAAGAAAAGTTTGTTTGCAGTGCACCAAACCTGAAAGGCATTAAGTTGTTTTTGGGTATTGATTGAATCATTAATACTACTGATGAAAGATTTTATCTTTAAATTATCAGCAAACAGCAAAATTAAGCAAGTAAATAGTTCCACATCATCCAAAAAGATAGAAAAAAAGTAATGAGCCAAGGTTTGACCCCTGAGGTACCCTCGAAGTAGCAAAAAACACTTCCGAGGAGTACCCATTGTAAGAGATATATTGTTTTCTCAGCCAGAGCAGTGACCTGAGCAAAAAGACCAGGGGTCTATTGAAACCTTTATTAAATAAAAGCAATATCATGTGGTCAACTCTATCAAAGGCTTTTGAGATATCTGTATAAATAACATCAACTTGAGTCTATTTATTGAGTGATTAAGATATGTATTGAGTAATTTCCATTAAATTAGAAACTGTTGATCGTCGGTCAATAAAACCATGCTGGAAACTTGAAACTAAAGGTCTAACTCGAGGGAAAATTTGAGAGACAATAGTTTTTTCAAAATCCTTGGCAATAGTTGGTCTATAGTTAAGTACATCACTGGGATTACCACTCATAAAATAGGACACACTCGTGGTATTTTGCAACACTGAGAAAATTCTGACTTATCAGCAATCGAATTAAAAAATTGCTTCAAGGGAAAAGCAAGAACATGAGCACGATCCCGAAAATTGGAATATTGTCATCTCATGCAGTAAATGTATTTGGAAGTTTCTTTAAATTATTTATGACTTCAGCTTCAGTTACATTTTTCATAGAAACCAAATAGCCAATTAGCTCTGTGTCAAGTTGAATGTCGTTACTATCGGCAGGACTATAAACACTACCAAAAATTCAGCGAGTCAAGTCTGTTATTGTTGTATTTAAGTGTGTTTGGGATTCTGGTTTTAGCTTTTTTAGCTTTTACATACGCCCAGAACCTTTTGGGATCACTTGTGCTTCTTGTACCTCGGTTTTCATTTACTTTCGTACTCGACTAAAATCATTATACTGCCGTCCTTAGTAAGACCCACCTATCTACATTTACACTTATTTCGGAAAAGCCAGTTTAAAGTTTAAATGCTTGCCAAGAGTTACATAGTAATATATTTTTTTTGATGGTAAATGTTGATGGGTTTCTAGTAGCAATATCTAAGAAATAAAACAAAAAAAAAGTTACACATTATTACCTATTTAAAGCCATTTTCGGTCCTAACTCATTTTTTATTTTTTTGCAGATAGGTGGGTCTTACTTAGGACGGCAGTATAGTATTGACAACTATTGAATTTTATATATTTTTACCTTCCTAACCAAACTTGTGTAATACGCATATGGGGTACGGGTAGGCCTCGTCAGATGTCTATCAGGGGAAATGAATCGACCCCTGCCCTCCGTAGATTCCAGGTACTCTCCGACCCGGAGAGTTAGCACCTGTATAGGGTCCCTTTCCCAGGGTTACGGGAGAAGACCACATCGATATGAAAGACGGAGAGAATGGACCTCGGTACGGTGATCATAGCGTAGGTGGCAACCCTTTCTTACTTACTTACAGTATGGCGTTGGCTCGTCAAATGCTAGAGGAGTAAAACCTTGATTAAAAATCCTGGCCCTCCAAGTAAGGGGTTGAGGCATTAGACTGGTTCTCTAATACTTGTAAAACAAAGCAGTTACCAAAAAGCCTAAACAAAGCCTCGGAGCAATGGATGGAAATTCTCGAAGACGAAAAACTATGAATATAGTTACATGGAACGTGCAGGGACTGAATCAAAAGTTGGACATTATTGCAACCGAAGTGCAGAATTGTAAGATCGATATTATTGCACTCACTGAGACAAAAAAGAAAGGAACAGGTACGAATAGTGTCGGTAATTTTGCCCATATATTCACTGGAGTCCCAAAAGAAAGAAGAGAGTAGTAGGTTTAAGCGGGTGCTGGACCACTTTTGAGGAGGGAATGACCTTGAATGACCTTGACGGTCGTTGCCTTGTTTTATGTAGAGACGAATAGTTTGAGTAGTATATTTGACCTTGAAAAGTTGTGAAGGTCATTATGTTGACCTTGAATGACCTTGACGATCGTTGCGTTTTTATATGTAGAGACGAATAGTCCAAGTAGTATTTTTGACCTTGAAAAAAATAATCCAAAATTATAGTAAAGATGTGTATTTTTTAACCTTCAGAATCTTTAACATTGCTTTATTTGCCCGCTTTTTAGATATATTATTTTCTGTAGACTTTACTCCCACTAAACTAACACCCAACAAGTATTTAAAGAAAAATAAATATCAGAAGAGTACTATTAAAGTTTCTTTATGTCAACAGCGAATTTCAAATTAGTAGAAAATGAATTCAAAGCAGCAAATTATTGATTTGGATGATTTCACCAGTCAAGACATCGACAATTTGTTAAAAGATATTGGGAATGAGTTTCAAGCCGAACAGCAGCCAGAGCCACAGCTAGAGCCACAGCTAGAACCACAGCCAGAATCACAGCCGCAGCTACAAATGGAGCTACAACGTGACGTACATAAAATCAAAAATGGAAGAGTTGGTAAAAGAAAGTACATTAAAAAAACGAAGACAAGCATTTTATCAACAGCTCCAACTCCGACAGCAATTCCAATAGCAATTCCCTCAACATCGAGGGATCAGCTAGTCCAACAAACCGTAGCCGCAAATGTCACAATAGAAAGCCAAACGATAGAGCAGGCTATCCAAATCCTACGGGTGAAAAGAAGCTGCGTGGAGCAGCTTAAACAAAGAGTGGATCTACTCAAAGCAGAGATTCAACGACTACAAAGAGAGACCGAAGGTGTGGAGGAAGAATTCCAAGCAAAATTAAATGACTACAATAAGCTAAAGGATCTTTTTTATGCTTTTCTTTAAATTTTTAACATTTTTTTATTGTAACATATTTAGTTTTTATATAAAATTATTAGTTAGCCAATATATAACTTTATGAAACAAAAAAAACAATTTGAATATGTAAAATATAATAAATCTATATTGAGAAAAAAAACATTATGGTAATTTAATAACAAACAAAAAAATTTGTATAATTTTTTAATTTTGGTTACTATTTTATAGTTGAACTTTATAGAATAAACTTTAATATAGAAAAGAATATTATGCTAATGCAAAAAACAAAGTATTAAAAATAATTTTTAAACTTTAGTTTGTTTATAAAAGAGTAAAATTTCATAGTGTAGAATAAACCAATTTGTAGAAAAGATCTAATTTAAAAAAAATACAAACTTTTAGAAAGAATTTTTAAACTTTGGTTTGTTTATAAGAGAGCAAGATTGCATGGAATAGCATATAAAAATGAAACTTAAAAACGTTTTTTTTAACTATTTCTAACTTTAGTTTGTGCATAAATGAACAAAATTTGCGTTACTATAATTTAAAAATTGAATATTGATGTGATTAAAATTGTTAGATGAAAATTTTTAATTGTTTGGTTTAGTGCCACAGTGCCCCAAACCTCGCACTGAGCTGTGTGTACCAGCCATTTTTATTGTACACCCCAATTAAACTAAACCAGACTACCAACGTTGAGCCTCCTCAAAAGGAGAGTCAGCTCTTTCGCTTCCTACATCAGACATCTCCTCAGAAGGAGGAGAGTCAACTCTCGCTACTTCCCACACACCATAATTGGTATCAGAATCATCATCATCACTCTCCACCACCTCATAATCATCACTGTCTGAGATGTAGACAGGTGATTCGGGTGAATATGGAGGATTGCTCTGCCTCTCCATAATTCTTTGATATTGCTCACTACAGACATCGCATCGTCCATTAATTGTAAAAACCTCTACCGGTTTCCAGACATTGCAGAAATTGCACTGCACACGCCCATTTTTCAAAAACGGACGAACGATGAGGGTAGGGCGAGCGGTGGATGACATTATAGGAAGACAAATCGAGCAAGAATGAGTGTTTACCAAATGAGGATTAAAATATATATACCCATTACAAGGTTATATCAAGGTCAGTGTGAATCGTTGACAATTTTTTCCAAGGCTAAATATGTAATTGCTCATCAATCTTGTTCAAGGTTAAATGAAGGTCACTGTATAATTTTTTCCAAGGTTAAAGATGTAATTGCTCATCAATCTTGTTCAAGGTTAAATGAAGGTCAATGTCACCTTGAGAATATTTTGCAAAACCAAAAATAAATTAAAAAATAATACATTTGGTTGTAAATTTTGTTCAAGGTCAAACTATTTAGATTTTGCTGTGAATTATGATCAAAAAAAATATATTTGAGAGTTATCAGATACAGCTGAAGAAAATGAGGTGGAGTGGGGTGTCTGTTATAAAACCCACAACGGGCATAAAAAAAGCATAGTGGTTAAAACAGAGGTGTTGATGAAAACACCTAATAAATAAATAATTTAAGGTGTAACAAGTAAAGTGACCATGTTGAAGTGTTCAAAATGTGACAAAAGTTTTACTCGAAAAGATAATATGGTTAGACATAATAAAACAGCTTGCAAATATAAACATAATGATGATAATATCAATGAGCAACCATTAAAGAAAAGAAAAATAGCTAGTTTAAAAGTTGATAAAGATGGTGATAAACAATTGGAAATGTGTAGAGAATGCAAGATTTTCATACCCAAAGATAAATTTTTTGCTCATTGTAGAACACTTCAACATAAAAATAACTCATGTGCACCATACTCCAATGGTGTATGTGTGGTAAGAAGTGGTCTTAAATGCAGAATAGCAAGTTATAGAATTGCTTCAGAAACTCAGCAAAAAGACTACAGAAGGTTTTTTTATGAGATAAAACCCAAATGTCTAACATTAGTAAAAGAAAATATAGCAAAACACACCTCAATAAAAATTAATATGGAATTACTTGCAACGTTTCTTCACCAATCAAAAGAAACCCTAGCTGATAAATCATTTAACACAAATAATAAAATAGTGTGTGATGCCTCTGATTTGGATAATATTTATGAGTTTTTTATAGATAAAATAATTTCCCAAGCGAGCGAGTTTATGGAGCGAGATTCTGGTAAGATTACTCATTAGTAAAATAAATAATTTTTGTTTAATAATAATCAGTGAAACATTTTTTAAATATGGTTGTTTAATTAATAATGTTTTAATTTATTTACAGGTTGGACTTTACAACATATATTACACTTGGAAATCAACATCAACAAGTTTCGCCCTATTGGGGGCAATTCATACTTCAAGTTACCCAAATTCATTGAATCTAAACATGCTGTAGTGAATATAAAAAATCAGGATAATGCATGTTTTGCATGGGCTGTTACATCAGCTTTATACCCAGTTTCACTTCATGTAGACAGAGTTTCTTCCTACCCCCATTATTCTACAGTTTTAAATCTTGCAGGTATGGAAATGCCGGTTAAATTGACTGATATATCTAGGTTTGAACAAAACAATAATATTTCAATTAATGTTTATACATTGGAAACCAGATTTGCAAATAAAAAAATTCAATATGAAGTTGTTGGTCCACTTCGCTATTCCAAGAGAAAACTTGACACTCACATAAACTTATTAATCATAAGTGAAGATTGTAAAATTAAAGAAGAAACTCATGAATGTAATAGCGATTGTAATAGAACACATTATTGTTGGATAAAAAATCTTTCAGCTTTGGTTTCCAATCAAATATCAATGTCGAAACGTAGACTTTATTTTTGCGATGGTTGTTTAGTACACTTTATAACAGCAGAAAAACTAATATTTCATCAAAAATATGACTGTGGGCAAGTTTACGTGATAACCCCATCTACAGATTTAAAAACTGATAGATTTGGAAAAACAACACAAGAAAACATGTTAAAGTTCGAAAGTTATGAAAAACAGCTAACAGTTCCCTTTGTAGTGTATGCTGACTTTGAATCAATTTTACAACCAATGGCAGGTTGTGAACCAGATCCATTAAATTCTTTCACAGTCAAAAATATCATACATAAACCATATTCATTTGCATACCTAATTAAATGTTCATTCAATGATGATTTAACAAAATTTAAATTATTCCGTGGTTCAAGCGCAGCAGAAGAATTTGTAGCATGTATTGAACGTGATCTTAGAGAGCTTCACAATAATTATTTAAGAGATATAGTCCCAATGACACCACTAACACCTGAAGAAAGAAACATAGTGGAAACATGTGACAAATGTGGAATTTGTGGTAAACCTTTTAACTTATTTGATAAAAAAGTAACCGATCATTGTCACATAACGGGAAGAAAAAGATTTTTAGCTGCACATTCAACTTGTAACTTACAACATCAATTACCAAATTTCATTCCAATAATTTTTCACAATCTAAGTGGTTATGATTGTCACATGTTTATTAAGGAATTGTGTCATCATGGCGATAAAATAGATGTTATTGCAGAAAACAAGGAAAAATATATTTCATTTACAAAATCCATATATGTACATGATTACATGAATTCTGAAGGAAAAATCATAAAAAAATATCTACGTCTAAGATTTATAGATAGCTACAAATTTTTAGCTGCATCCCTGGATGAGTTAAGTAAAGGTTTAGATTCAGACTCCTTTTTAGAAACACACAAACATTTTACATCTGAAGAAGAATTTAGTTTAATGAGACAAAAAGGTGTGTTTCCATATGGATTTATCTCTGACTTAGACAAATTAGACGTTACTAATTTACCCACGAAAAACCAATTCTTCGATGATCTAAATGATCAGCATATTACAGATTTAGAATATGATAGAGGGAAAAAAGTATGGAGTCTATTTAATTGTAAAACTTTAGGAGACTATTCGGATTTATATTTGAAAACTGATGTTTTAATTTTAACTGATGTTTTTGAAGCATTTCGAAGAAATTCTTTAAAGACTTATAACCTAGATCCAGCTCAATATTACACGTTGCCATCATTATCATTTGATTGTATGCTTAGAATGACAGAAGTAGAATTAGAGCTATTGACTGAAATTGACATGATTCATTTCTTTAAAAAAGGGATTCGAGGGGGTGTTAGTCAATGTGTTGATAGAATGCATATAGCAAATAATAAGTACCTTCCAAATTATGATCCAAGTATAAAGTCATCCTTTATAATGTATTTGGATGCAACAAATTTATATGGGCATAGTATGTCACAACCACTACCCACAAAAGGTTTTAAATGGCTCTCACAAGAAGAAATGATAAATTTAAATATTCATAATGTACCAGATGACAGTCCCATAGGATACATTCTTGAAGTAGATGTGTATTATCCAAATGAGTTGCATGAAGCTCATGCTGATTTTCCATTTTTGGTGGAAAATATAATCCCTCCAGATTCATCATCCAAATTCCCCAAACTCATTCCAAATTTGCATGATAAAATAAGGTATATTGTACACTATAAAACTTTAAATCAGGCAGTAAGAAATGGGTTAATAGTCATTCAAACTCATAGAATGTTAAAATTTGAACAATCACCCTGGTTAAAAAAGTATATCGATACTAACACAAAGCTTCGAAACTCTGCTGATACAAAATTTAAAAAAGATTTATACAAGCTTTTTAATAATGCAGTATTCGGAAAAACTATGGAAAATGTTGAGAATCATAAAGATATAAAATTAGTTACAAGTTGGGAGAGTATTCGTAGAAGGGCCGGTGCTCGTGCTCTAATCAGTAGACCCAATTTTAACAATTGCTCGATATTTACCGAAGAATTAATTGCTGTTCATATGAGTAAACTCAAAATTGTATACAATAAACCAATATATTTGGGTTTTTGTATTCTGGATTTGTCTAAAACAGTTTTGTATGACTTTTTTTATAATACTATAAAAAAAGAGTTTCACAATAGTGCAAGTTTAATGTATACAGATACAGATTCTCTAGTACTTAAAATTTACACTGATGATTTCTATAAATTTATGATTGAAAACCCTGAGAAATTCGATACATCTAATTATAAGAAAGTAAATAGGTTTAATATAAGTAAAAACGAATCTGTTTTGGGTAGAATGAAGGATGAATTTCCTGAAGATCCAATTCTAAGTTTCTATGGAACAGGAGCTAAAGCCTACTATATAAACTCAGTCTCAACGGAGGTAAAAAAAGTAAAGGGGGTTAAAAAAAGTGTAATCGATAAGCATTTATCCATTAATGATTATAAAAAAGTTGTTGAAAAAGGTGGTTACTTATTTCGAAAAATGAAATCATTTAAAAGTGATCTACACAATATATACACAGAAACCAGAAACAAAATTGCATTATCTTACCATGATGATAAAAGGTTTGTTATACCTAACACAAGTCATACACTACCCTGGGGGCATCCACATATCAAGTCATATGAAAAATGAGATATTAGTTATGTTTTAATAAGCGTATGGCTTAATTTTTAGTTTTCGAAAATATATAAAAATAAAAAGTATTCTAAAATACAAAAATGTTTTTTTTTTCATTTTTCTACAACCTTTTTGTGAGTGAGAAATGGCATTTTTGGCAGAACATGAAAATATTTACAGAAAGTGAAATGATGACAGATGTATATAGCCAAATCCTATGAATTCACCCTCAAATTATACAGTCGATGATGGAGCAGTTATTATTGATTGATTACCAATTGATGAATAGTTGAATTATTAGGATTTAAAAAAATTATCAATAATTTAGTGTATCAAGTTGATGATAGGTGGCGCTATTTCGGAATATATTTAAATAATTGAAAAAATTATGATAGATGGCGCTTTTCAAAATTAAAGGCACCATAATTCTAAAACAGTTTAAGGAAACTAATATTCTATAATTGTTTGCTTAGTGACCTTATTAAATTTAAAACTGAAAATCTCAACACCAGGGGTGTTTGTAAATCTTATCAATAGGTGGCGCTGATGTTGATAGGCTGAGATAAATGGTAGAGGGGGTAAATGGTAGTGGGGGTAAAATTGCTTACTTGGATGCATGATGTGGCGGTAAGCGTTCTTTCTCGTTCTTCTCTTAGTCGAAGCAACAACTCCTCCTTTTTTTCAAAAAGTTTAAGTAATTTTTTTCGAAAATGGCCTCATTTAGTAGTTCAAGTGAAATTTATGTGAAGATCGAGAATGTGGTGATGATTGCGGATGCATTACCTGATTTGTCCGCGGAATCGCTCGCGAACTTTAATTTGTCCGCGGACGCACTCGCGAACTTTAATTTGTCCGCGGATGCGGTCGCGAGCGGGGATATGGTCGCGGACTTTAACGCGTTCGCGAACAGTAACGTGTCCGCGGATGCGGAAATGGCGGCAAATGTGAATGTGGTGGCAGGTGCAAGTGAGGTTGCGGATAACGATTTCGCGCCCATGCGTGAGTACATGATTGACTTTAATCAAAAACTAAGTGACGGTGAAATGCAACAGTTGTTGGAATCACCAAGCATCGCTGCTTGGTCACCCGGAGCTGCAGATAAATTCCTTAATAATTTGCAGCCGGTTGCGAGTGACTCGGTGGTGGATCCGGTGGAGGAGCAACAGTCAACCATTTTTAATGCCATTGTAGGTGAGGATGGTGTATTGGCCCCAACATCTCCATTCAACGTGGGTGTTTCCGGAGAGAGACCTCTTTCTCCGGAATTAAGTAATCGTCGTGGAAGAGTATCGATGGCAGGGCGGAAGCGGGCGAGTCAATTCCCCGAACTACTGTCGATACTAACAAAACCAACAAAACCCATTGTGAAATCCGAGAAGCAGAGGGTAAACATCATACCCACAAAGAAAGGTAAAAAACCGAAGGTGGTCAAAACGAATCAAGTTAAAGCAAGGCCACCACCACCAAAAGAAAATATGATGACCACACCACCACGTCAAGACCAGATTGAATTGACCACACCACCACGTCAAGAGCGAAATGAATTGACACCACCCAGTCAGGGCGAGGAAGAGGTCCTTAGAATAATTGAGGCTTATAAAAAAAGAAAGTTTTCAGAAATACAATCGTTGGATCAGCAAGCGGAAGAAGAAGAAGCCAAACAAATCAAATTCTCTGAGGACATCAAAAAACTGGAGGACATGGTGAAAAAAGTTTCTGAGAGAACAAAACAATCAAATTCAAAACTTTTATTGATTTTAAGTGAGAGAGAGAAAAAAAAGACTCGATATGAAACATTTTGTGAGAAGTATCATGTTTAATTTTATAATGTGAATATGATGTTGTTGGATGTTATAAACCATATAAATAAGTTGGATGTGATGAGTGACAGACAGACAGACAGACAGACAGACAGACAGACAGACAGACAGACAGACAGACAGACAGACAGACAGACAGACAGACAGACAGACAGACAGACAGACAGACAGACAGACAGACAGACAGACAGACAGACAGACAGACAGACAGACAGACAGACAGACAGACAGACAGACAGACAGACAGACAGACAGACAGACAGACAGACAGACAGACAGACAGACAGACAGACAGACAGACAGACAGACAGACAGACAGACAGACAGACAGACAGACAGACAGACAGACAGACAGACAGACAGACAGACAGACAGACAGACAGACAGACAGACAGACAGACAGACAGACAGACAGACAGACAGACAGACAGACAGACAGACAGACAGACAGACAGACAGACAGACAGACAGACAGACAGACAGACAGACAGACAGACAGACAGACAGACAGACAGACAGACAGACAGACAGACAGACAGACAGACAGACAGACAGACAGACAGACAGACAGACAGACAGACAGACAGACAGACAGACAGACAGACAGACAGACAGAAAAAAAAGTTTCAAACAAAAAAACACCTAAATGAACCTCCCTACGATTTTGACCAAACTGCGCATAATTAACTTCCACCGGTTAGAAGTGCGCACAAAAAAGTGATTTTTTAAGCATGAAGACGAGGTCCAAATTATGCGCACTATAGCGGAAAAGATTTGACGACCTCGGTGAGGGGGGGTCCAATAGGTTTTTTTTTTTAAGTATCAATTAAAATTGAGACTTGTAATTTTTTTCATGTCT
The DNA here is from genome assembly GCA_963576565.1 of Aspidapion aeneum. NCBI lineage: Eukaryota > Metazoa > Arthropoda > Insecta > Coleoptera > Brentidae > Aspidapion > Aspidapion aeneum. The sequence continues at coordinate 36,036,307 of OY755046.1, read as the reverse complement.
TAAAATAGACGTTTTTTCTTAATATCTTGTAAAGTAGCGTCTTAATTGAAAATTTTTAAGAGATTAAAATTGTGAAAAAATAGGTTAGCTTTCGATCTGTTAAAATTTTATTGTGATATTAATATTATTTTAACAGTTATGATCAATTTAATTAAAATAGTAACAATTTTAATTGGGCTATTATGTCATTATCTCCTAAAATTAAAGTCCAGCAAAAATTTTTATATGATAAGAAATGTCAACGCATTCTTGATTAATCGATTGAAATAATTATTTTTTGTAATAGCCTTATTAGTTTAGAAGCTAGACCCATTTGTAACTGAATAGACATCTACCCCACTTGACAAAATGTGTTTTTATTTGTTTTATTATGTAAATATCTCCAAAAATTAAACTTTTCCAAAAAATTTTATATGATAAAATTTGTTTGGATATGGTTGTTGAATCGATGGAATGAATTATTTTTGTAATAGCTTTATTAGTTTGGAGACTACATTTATTTTAATTGAATAATTTACCATCTATTCTCCAAGTAAATATGTGTCTTATCAATTTTATTATGTGAATAGGTGTGCAATTGAGTATTCAAATTTGTTATAGCTTAATCATAAGTATAAAAATATAAAAACAAATAGTATTCTATAAAATGTGTTTTATTTAAACTTTATTTAAGAAAAATATATTTATATCTAAATCATTTTAAAATACAAAATTCAAAACATTTATTTTCATTTAAATCATTAAAATACATTCAAAAATATTATAAATAAAATTACATTGAAATTAACCCCTTGTTACAGTACCATTTAGAATATTATAGGAAATTAGGAAATCATGAATAAGTAAAGCATACACTTTTACATCATTTGGAAATTTAGATTTTCTGGTGTTAAATTCCAATTTAATATCCACTGTTGATGAGGTTATTGAATCCTGTTGATGCGAAGCATCAATAACAATTAATGGGTTTTGAATAAAACTATTTAAATCAAGCATTGGTTCGTTACATGTTTTTCCATAGTAACTGCTTTGAAAATTTTGATATGCATAGTAGGCAGGACCGCATAATCTTTTTGAAAAATCGAGACTCCACCTCTCATAGGGGAAAACTATCGAATTAATATATAATCTAATATCAGCCAAATCAGCAGAGATAAATTCTGTGGCATCTTTGTCTCTGGCATTGCAATTTTCAGTTTTTTGAAATCCAATAATAATGTATCGTGGTTTTTCCAAATTCGTACTACTTCTTACTGCCCACGTATCAGAAGCTGTGCTCCGAAGAAGATGCAATTCATATAGGTCCCACATGCGATAGGCAGCTTTGATATTAACATTATTACCACCCTTATTAATTTTAGATAGAATTTTAATCCTTTGACGATCCTCTGGAATTATGTGCCGGATTTTCCATTCGATTTTATCTATGGAGATTTCCGCATCAACTTCACCAATATAACAATTATTGAAGGTGTGAGCTATTACGAGAATCAGTTCTTGTTTTTGATTAAAAATGCCCCTTCTATAGTCCTCTGCAAATCCCATCAAGTATTTTAATGGGAGTCTTCCACTAAATACATGACTTGTTTTGTCCAATATGCATTGATTGGCTTCTGTTAAACCCCAACCGTATGTTGAAAGAAGCTTTTCTTGACTACTTCCAAATGAAACAATGGTTTTTAGTGCTGAAGTAATTCCTGGTTTTCGAACAACGCAAATTTGTTCACCACCCATTTCATACCGAATTTCTTCGAATAAAAAAGCAAGAGCATTATTTGATAAGTAGCATCTTTTAGATGCATCACTTGGTGTAAACTTTCCTTCTATATAAATATAACTTTCGGAAACATCCAAAATTAGATCTTGAAATTGAATTGGGATACGAATTTCATCTGAGTTTTTAAAAGATGGTGTTCCATAGGGTTTATAACTATGCTCTTCCAGACTTATAATTGAATTCTCAAAAACTGGTTCATTAAATGCTTCTAACTTTTCACTAGTTGAAATCATTTTAAACAGTTTTTTTAAATGTAAACCAAGTGATTTCAAAAACACTTTTTCTTCTGTGGACAATTTAGATCTTTCTCTTGACAAGTCTTTAACATGAATGGTTTTTCTACTGCTTCTGCATCGGTTTTTATTTGGAATATAAGTCTTAACATCTTTTTTTGCGACACTGGATAGCTGTGATGATCAAAACAATAACCCATTTTCGTTATAACCTTTTAAGCTCTAATTTAACAATTATTTTTTCTCCTTGAAAATTAATGAGCTTTCCTCTATCATCCACGATCCTTAGTGTAATGTTGTCGATAAACTGACGACCCTCTGGTTGAATTGGCATATAAATGATATTTGTTGGTTCTTTAGTTAGCTTATACCCAGGTTCCACATCAATGTCAAATTCATAAATAGAGTGCGCCTGTTCTGAATTTAAATATGCACCGGTTGTTATATTGCAATCTACTCTTATAATGCGAACTTTTGTAATATCAACTATTGTTGAAGATTCATGAATCTCATTGGGCTTTAGTCGATCTTCATTTGCAAATCCCAACAACTGTCCAATTGAGTTGTAGTGCTTAAAGTGAAGTACATACTTTGACTTAATTTCGCATTTCAAAGTGCTGTTGTTTGCACGTAAGCTAAAAATATTTTCATCTAGATCTTTTGCACCTTTTTGAAGAGCTTTAAGCATTGCATCATGTATTTGGGTTATTTCGTATGCACCAGGAGGTATTTTTAACATTACTGGCCCTCCCCAGTTTGGCTTACTAAATCCAAACCAATTGTTAGTTTCATCTATGTTAAAAATTGAATTATATGAATAAAATCCTATAAGACCCAGTCCATATTTTTCTCTGTTGTTTGTCTCTATAGGAGGATAGAAGTTGGCACTTAAAATACTTGAATAACCACTTAATGTAAAAGTATAAGACATTTTTTTTACTGTGTCTTACAACAACTGGATATAATGTCACAATCTACAATTTCCTCAGATTTAGACACTTTTGAACCGTTTGCATTACATATACAACAAAATATTTTTTTTGGTGGTGGACCATCAATTTGATCGTTAGAGTTGTTTGTAGAGTAATGGTCGTAGCAATACTGATATTTTAAAATATCAATGTCTTCTTTAACTTCTTCTGGCAACTTCTCCCACACCAAAGCTATTTCGTTTGGTGCACATGCTATCATTACTTCTTTAGGTAAACCACATAGTTCGTCACTCGTCATCGGTAGCAAACTTTTTGCATTGCTAAATGCTTTTAGTGATTTATAATTTTTTTTTAGTTTTGCATACTCACTTTCGGAATTATTTCGATTCATTTTTTAAAATTACTACTAAAATAAGTTATTTTTTAAGAGAAACTGTAGACACAGCTGACCACAATATACTGTATTAAATTTTTGTTGGTTTTTATATGTATACCAAATTTCTGTGGCATAATTACATCCTTTATACATGTATTCTATGAATTCCAAAGGTGGGGGTAAGTTTCCAAAACTATCATAATAAATTACTTTTCTAGCTTTCTTTCTGTAGGCAACCCAATGTGTTCCTGGTCCATTTACACTGTCTAAGTTTATGATGGCCGATTCAGTTTTGCGAGGTCCACTTTTAGGAAGACTATCTCTCATAAATACACCAACGAAATTTGCAATTTGATATTGTTTTGCATATCTTTCCAAATCAATATTTGATAATGCCCTTGCTGGTAAGGGCTTTACTAGTTTTTTGGATTTGTTAAATAAAGTCCTAACCCAGTTCGATACGGTTTTAAGTATAAACCTCCCCCTTTTTTACTTTCTACAAGCATTTGAGAGTTTTTAACACCAGCAACACTATTTTTAAGATGATTAACGGTTTTTATTGCTTTAACTATACCAGCAGCGCCACCCGCTAATGATCCTAGGGCGGATAACCCCGCAAAAATTGGTATAAGAGGTAAAATACCCCCCATTTTAGGAATGGGAATTACTCTTGGGGTTTTAATCTTCTTTTTTCCACCAGAAGCTTTTAAATGCTTACGCGCTGCGATCAAAGCAATTTTTGAAATTTTTGAAATATCTTGAAATTTCCCCTTATTTTGATTCAAGATCGATTTAATTTTTGTTTGAACGTTTCGACATATCGCAGACCCAAAAGCCACCTTTCGAGTTTTCGATTTTATCTTTTTTAACCCCATTCCAATTCTTCGCTTAACTTTCATTGAATTTGTAACAAAGTAAGCAGCAGCCTTCTCTTTTATTCCAGCGTCTTTTGATTTAACAACTTGCCACGCACTTTCTTCTAGTTCGCGATCAGATTTGTGTCTTTTTTCTAAATTATCCAAATTAATAGAGTAACTAATATCGTGTTTTTTGCAGGCTCTATCTAGTGCATTTATTCCAGGATCACCTCTCGCTAATCTTGTCTTTAGTTTAGTTCCAGGACCACAATATTGATAACCCGGGATGTGTAATTCTACAGGAAGTTTATTTAAAAGTGAATTAAATACGCCTCGCCCCTTTTTTACTGAACTTTTTCTGTTGATAGATGACATCGAACTGATTTTGATATAAATACAAGTCAGCTTAAATACTAAAAGATAGTTCATATAAAAATGCGCATAGTGCAGCAACAAGACAGAATCTCAATTATAAATTGGGATGAAAAGACGGGTTGTGGTATTACATATCAACGTCATGGATCTTTACTACCCAATTCCATACGTGGATTAATAATTGGGCCATCAAATTGTGGTAAAACCAATGTGCTTATCACTCTTATTACACACCCACTAGGATTAAAATTTGAAAATGTATATATATACTCCAAATCATTGTTTCAATCAAAATATGAATTTTTAAAGCAAATTTTATCGCCAATTGAGGGGCTTGGATACTACACATTTAATGATACATCCTGCCTTATACCACCATCTGAGGCAAAACCAAATTCGATATTTATTTTCGATGATGTAATTTGCGATGGTCAGAGTGTAATAAAATCATACTACAGTATGGGGAGGCATAAAAATATAGATTGTTTTTACCTAGCACAGACTTACTCTAGAGTACCAAAACAGCTAGTTCGAGATAATTCAAATTTCATAATAGTATTTAAACAAGATGAAATGAATCTGCGACATATTTTTTCAGATCACGTTTCTCCAGACTTTACTTTTACTAAGTTTCAAGAAATCTGTGGAAAATGTAGGGACGATAAATATGGTTTTCTAGTTATTGTTAAAGATGCAGATTTAAACAATGGCAGATATAGAAAAGGATTTGATAGTTACATATATGTTTAATAAATGTGTAGCAACAACTTTAGTTGCTTTTAGAACGAACAACTGCAAACATCTTATTTGTAAATATGTCAAATTCGATCGATCGATCGATCGATTTAAAACGTGATCTTGTTACTATGACTGATGCAGTAAGAACAAAATTTAAATTTTTAAAAAATGAAGAGTCGCAAAATCAAACAAATCTTGAGAAATTTTATGAACCCATCTCAAAACCATTATCAAAAATTTCAGAAAATTTTAAAAATGCAGCAATTGTAAAAAGGACAAGTAGTAATATAGCAACACCTTTGATAGCTGTGGAAGCAAAAAAAGCAAAGAGAGTTGCAGCCAATGTTATGGTTGATGATTCGGAAGATGGTGATGGTGGAAATAAATCTCATCATGGATCTTACCTCTCAGCTTCACCACCCTTGCCGGATACACCAATATCCTCATACTCTAATCAAAGTCAAAAATCATTTAATGCAGATGCAAGTTCTCATTTAACACCTAAAAAGAGTGTCAACAATGAAGCTATGGATGAATCACTGAGACAAGATATTGGGGAAGATTTAAATTCTATATCTACAATCTATATGGAGGGGCTTAAATCAAACCCATCTATCTATGACACCATATATGGTGTTAGGTACAATTCCAACAATGATAATTTTCAGATAGGTAATGCTACAATAAAATTTCCAGATAAACTAATAACTCTTTGGCGTAAAAATAATATGATTGGGGCATTTTCTGCTCATCGTGATTTATACGATTTGTTATTTTTTTAAAAACCAAGTGTGTCAAACATTGGCGACATTAGCCCAAAAGCACTCAGCGATTATAAGCAAATACTTAATTTGTCAAATGCCTATTACAATGAATATAATAAAATATATGGGGTAAATACCAGCCGATCTGTAAAATTTACAAATTTTATAAAACCACTTCTAACACCGAAACATGGCAGAAGTAAAGAAGGTTCTGGTATTACCAGAAATAAAATTTCAAATCTCAAAAAATTCAATAATAATAAAGTAAACTATGTATATTGGAATACTGCTAAAGAATTAGTTAGTCGCTTGCGATTATTATGGAGCTCAAAAATGGCTGGGCATACTGGTCATGATGGTGAAATTTTGTCTATAATTGAAGAATTAAGAGAAGAAGGGGTTATATATTAGGACTCACTTTTTGATTGTAGCATATATTGTTCAGTTACTATCTAACATGGGAGGTGTAAAGAACACGATTGACAAGTTTGGTCGTATAAAAAAAACTTCCAAAATTACATATATAAAAGGATTGAAGGGTAATGGTTTTAAGTTGACCGCTAAAAATGATTTCGACATTGAGAACAAACGTTTATGTAATATAGCAGATGCTGTAGATCATAAAGACGCTATCAATCTAGAATTTCTGGAAAATCGTATAAACAAACTAGTTGAAGAACTAAAGCTAGCTATAGCAGAATCTGTTGATGCAGTAAGAACCAATTTAGAAAAAATAAAAACGCAACAATCGACAAGTGGTAAACTATTGTTAAATTTACATGGGAGATTGAGTGCCATAGAAAGAAAAGTTTTGAAACATCAGCCACTTGAATCCGCTTTGTAACCAATAATTTGGTCAGATGGACGCATAGAATATCATACACCCATTTGAATTGAAAAAATAAAGTATTTATTTTAACGATGGCTAGTGAGCAAAAAGTTCAAGTGGTTAATGAGCTATATAAACCTGCAAGAAAAAATTTCCTGCGAAGAAAAACCTTAATAAAAGGTTTTAAGGATCTATGGCAGATTGATTTAGCTGAAATACAACAATTATCAAAATATAATTTGGGGTATAGATACATTTTAGTATGCATAAATTGCTTTTCTAAATTTGTCTGGGCTAGACCAATAAAAAATAAAACAGGACTTGAAATATGTGCAGCAATGCGGGATGTTTTTAAGCAAGCTGGTTATTACCCCCATAACATACAATCTGATCAAGGAACGGAATTTTTTAATAAACACTTCCAAGCACTTATGAAAAAGAAGTCTGTAAATCACTATCACACATATAGTGTAAAGAAGGCAGCCATTGTGGAAAGAGTAATCAAAACTTTAAAAACAAATCTTTATAAAGAATTCTCTACATTAGGAAGCTATAAGTGGTTTCATATTTTACAGGATGTTGTTGATAAATATAATAAAACAATTCACACAACTATTAAAATGAGACCAATTGATGTGAAACCCACCACTAGAATTACCGCATTTGAAAATATAAAAATGGTACCTAAAAAAATTAAATTCAAAGTTGGAGACGTAGTTCGTATAAGCAAATATAAGTCAATTTTTGAAAAAGGGTACACACCATCGTGGTCAGCGGAACAATTTAAAATTGTAAAAGTAAATATAACGAATCCACCCACTTATGAAATAGAAAGTTTTGACGGAGAACCTATACTTGGTGCTTTTTATGAAATGGAGCTACAGAAAACCAGCGTGCCATCAATATATTTAGTGGAGAAAATTATTAAGAAAAGGAAGTGTAATAAACTGGAGCAATACTTTGTTAAGTGGTTAGGTTTTACAGATAGACATAATTCATGGATAAATAAGTCGGATATCGTTTAAAAAAATATTTGAATTTTAATATATTTTTTAAAATTCACATCAAATGAAAATCAATATAGGTTTTTTACACTTCCTTAATTTTTATAATATATTTATTTTGTGTTTTATACTAATATTGTTACTTTATTATAAAATTTTGTAAAAAAATAAGATAAAAATAATATTGCAATAAAACAAATCCAATTAAAAAATAGTTTTTCATTTCTTATTATAATATATTTTATTACAGCTTTTATCAATTTAAAACTACATCCATACTACAATCCATAAACTAATTATAAATACACATTTTTGATAAATGTCTTATATTTAATCATCGTTCTCACTGAATCCACTATCATCATCTTCATCGAGCGGTGGAAAGAGTAGCTCCAGTGGAATGTCTTCCAATGGCCTCAGAAGATACAACAAATTCAGCCATCTCATATTTTTACAAAACTCTTGAAGTGTTTGGTTACCCATAAAAAACATTTGGCATTGAATGACACCATCCATAAAATTATTTGCTCTAGCTACATCTCTTAGTGAAGGGTCACCCTCCATCAGTTCGTCCGACTTCTCAAACAACCAGAATCGTAAATCGTGAATTTGTTCTTCCAAACGATTCATATTTTTAATACTTTAAGAATTATATTTTAACACACAATAATTTTAAGATAATTTAGTATATTCCAAATTCAAATATGGATTTACGTTTTGCACCGATGTATGTGGGTTCACTTTGCCCCAGATAGGTTAGAGTATATTTTTGATTACTTTTATTAACTAGATCGATAAAATCATCATCTATTGATTTAAGCACACGTTTGGTAAAAACGTTTTAAATACATCAGCATCTTCAGCCAATGTTATTAAAACAGATTTTCCATAACGGGTATCAATGGTGCACATTTCTTTAATAACATATGTGGTATTAACTTTTAATGAATCTAAAGATTTTAATTGAAGTTTTGCTTCATTGTTTATTTCGAAATTTATTTGTTCAAGTTTGATTTTGAAATATCCATATTATTACCTTTAAATTATTGTTTTTCCACAAATTAAACTATTTTTTCTTTATTTTTATTTGACACGTTGAGATACAGAAATCTACTAATACTTCAAGTGGGTTTGTTTTTCCTTTTTATATGTTTAAATACAATTATTAGGGTGGGGATAATGTAAATCTTTTAAAAGTGTAAAACAAATCAGAGTCAAAGATAGAGGTATTTTTTGTGCTTAAGGTCAGACAAGGTCAAGGTTGTTCAGGGTCAAAAATACTACTCGAACTATTCGTCTCTACATATAAAAAACGCAACGATCGTCAAGGTCATTCAAGGTCAACATAATGACCTTCACAACTTTTCAAGGTCAAATATACTACTCAAACTATTCGTCTCTACATAAAACAAGGCAACGACCGTCAAGGTCATTCAAGGTCATTCCCTCCTCAAAAGTGGTCCAGCACCCGCTTAAACCTACTACTGAAGAGCAGCCAGAGGGGTATCCTTGTTGATAAAGAAAAATCTAAAGAATAAAATTACAGACTACGAGTGCATTAGTGAAAACATACTTCGAGTGAACATGTTAGAAAGTGATAGTTCATAATATGGTGGAGGTAGAGGAATTTAAAATTGAGCTATGAAGTCTAGAAAGCTCTCCTAGGAATACTTAAGAACACCGAATTTAGAAGACCCTGTACATGATGTTTGCCAACATGCTGTACTTTCCATTTTTTTTTTTATAAAAAAGCAAAACATTAATTTTTAATTACAGTGCCCAAAATGAAGATTTGTACCTTTAAAGCACCTTATTATTTTGGATATAATTAATATAACACGCCTTCTCAATGGTAACTTATTTGAAGTCAGTATCAAATAATAGAGACAAAGACAACATTTATTTGTTTTCAATTTTAGAAAGTAATAGTACATAATATGGTGGAGGTAGCGAAATTTAAAATTGAGTTATGAAGTCTAGAAGTCTTCCCTGGGAATACTCAAGAACATCGAATTGAGGACACCCTTTAATTGATATTTGCTAACAAGCTATACTTGCATAAAAATTGATTAACTAACATCATTTTCTCAACTTTCTCATTTTTTATAAATCTCAAAGGAAAACATTTATTTTTAATTAGAGTGTCCCAAAGGAAGATTTGTACCTTTAAAGGACCCTATTACTTTGGATATAATTATAAATAAATAAACCGCGCAGAAGCTTTCGCCAACACACCTTCTCAATGGTTACTCATTTTAAGTGAGTATCAAAGACAAAGACAATAGACAACATTTATTTGTTTTCAATTTTGGAAAGTGATAGAAAAAATTGAATTATGAAGTCTAGAAATCTCCCCTAGAAGTACTCAAAAACATCGAACTTGGGACACTCTGTACATGATATTTACGAACACCCTGTCCTTGCAAACAAATTGATTAAATACGAGGATGGATCAGATATAAACAAGCCTTTGTTTATAAACTAGTTCTTTTGAAACATGACACAAAACAGAAATTATTTCTACTTTTCTACACATCCCCCTTCTCTGTTAATATACTTTTCCCAACGGTTTGACAGTTTCTTAATCCCGTTTTCATAAAAGGAAGCTGGGCGGGTATCTAACCAGTTGCGCACGAATGCCTTCATTTCTTCATTGGTCTGAAATTGCTCGCCTCCCAGTGAATCTTTGAGTGGGCCAAACATATGAAAATCGCAAGGTGACAAATCTGGACTTTGTGGAGGGTATTCCAGCACAGTCCAGTGCATTTCATTGATTTTGACCTGTGTTAAAGCTGCCGTATCAGATCTAGCGTTGTCATGCAGGAGCAACACGTCTTGGATGGGGTGTGCTCTTCTCTTTTGGCGATAATCAAGCTTTACCTGGTCGCGTAAGTTGCAGTAGTAAGCCTCGTTTATTGTTATTCGCTCGTGCAAAAAGTCGACCAACAAAACTCCTCTCCAGTCCCAGAAAACGGTCGCTAAAACTTTGCCTGCAGAAATGATGGTATGCGGATGACGTGGGTGACTCACGTTGTCAACACGCTAATGGCCGTCGTTAATTTCTTTGCACCAAGTTTTTACAGGTACCCACGAAAGCGTCTTATTTCCGAACTGTGCCCGCAATCTGCATCGAATTTCAGCAGATTTCACGCTTTCGCGTGTAAGAAATTTAATGATTATTCTTTGCGCAACACTGCTGTGTACTGTCTTCTCGCTCATTGCGATTGCTCCTGGCCAAATGAGCATTGCGGCATTACCAGCCTCCTACATGCTGCTGAATATCCCTACTCCAAAATTATAATGGCCATGTTCATCTTTAATGACTTTTCCGTTAGTAAGTTTAAAAGGCTTGTTTATATTTGATCCACCCTCGTAATAAATTTTTCTCAACTTTTCCATTTTTTTTATAAATCTGAAAGGAAAACATTTGTTTTTAATTAGAGTGTCCCAAAGGAAGATTTGTACCTAGGACACTATATAATATACAAAATTTATTTGTTTTCCGTTTTAGAAAGTGACATAATATGGTGGAGGTAGAGAAATTCCACAAGGATTTATTCATTAAAATTTATTTGGGTAAGAAAAGCCCTAACTACCAAATTTTCTGATGGTTTTTGTGTGCCTATCTGTAACACGATAATACAAAAACCAATAGACTGATTTTAACCAAATTAGTGATAGGTTTTTGTTGCTGTTGGGGCGAAGCGACTTTTAACTGCAATCGCGTGTCTGAGAAAGCGCTTTTGACTAGTGAAAAGAAAGATTGAGGCAGGGAAATTTGTTTTTTGTTCAACTTTTTTTTGAGTTAATTTTTTTAACTTTGAAAGAATACGTTGTTTTGGCCATAAACTTTTTCCGAAGAAAATTCATAAAACGTTACCTGTAAAACTGTTACCAAACAGCAGCTTTGGAAAAGTCTTCACTGCTTTAAAAAAAACCAGTTTTGTCCAACACTAAATAATAATACTTCACCCAAAACCGTGTTTGTACACAATCACAAAAAAATTAAATTAAAATCAAAAGATGAAAAACCTTTATTTTATTTTATTAGAAATCGGGGGCGCGGTGTTGTGACGTAACTCGTCAGATCACTACTTTTCAGCTGGAGTTTTTTGCAGTTAGCATTTTCTGTCTCTTTTCCCATTTGGAAAAAAAATTGTGTGTGCATAAGACCACACGGCAGAAGTGTAAACTTCAACAAGGCGAAATTAATAATACTGGCCTTCATCTGCATCATCATATCGCTCGCTAAATGTTTCTCTCACAGTTAGTCGACTCGAGCCGACTTCACCCGAATGAGCGTTACATAGCCGAGCCTGACGGCTCAGTTCAATTCACTACCCACAAAAACTGCTAAACGCGCCTAGAGAAGTTTACACTTCAAAAAAGATATTAAAGAATTACCTCCACCCCCAGAATGCTACAAATACTTTGGCAATTTATGGGCACCTACGCTTACACGATCCTACCCCCACCCTTTTTTTGGGCTTCTGTCCGGTGGATTTTATTCATTTTTAAGTAGGACCGTCTAAAGCCAAAACCCAACCCAGATACCAAATTTTAATAAAATCGGACTTTTTTGAGTTAGGCGCCATGCTCGCTACAGAAAGACAGACATACAGCGCGACAAAAAAATTCAAAATCGGCGCCATACGAATGTTGAAAAAAAATCGATCCGTAATTTTGTCGAAAATAAAAGAATCGAAAATAGAATAGACGAAAATAATTTAAACGAAACGTAGTTTTGTTGATCCGTAAAGTTGTCGAAAATAATATAGTCGAAAATAATTAAGACGAACCATAATTTCGATAATCCGTACAATTGTCGAAACGTAAAAGCATCGAAACGGAGTTCAGTCAAAACGCAAAAACAGTCAAAAAGTCGACTCGAAAACTCGTCAATTTTTATAACGCTGCTGCAAAAAACTCCCCAAGTCGACAAGAAGTGTACTGTTACATTAAATTAGCCTAACAGAAGAACCTATCTAAACCTAACCTGTCAGCGCCAGTTTAACGAATTTACCCAAGAATTTTGCTAACTAGGGCAACATCGCATATTCATTGTCGACTTTTCTATGGTTCGATTTTTTTGCGTTTTGAAAAAACTACGTTTCAATGATTTTGCGTCTTTAATTTTCGACTATATGATTTTTGACATTTTCACATTTCGCTTAAATTGCTTTCTTCTCTTTTATATTCCGATATTCTTATTTTTCGACTTTTTCACAGTTTGGCCTTTTTGCGATTCGACTTTTTTACGATTCGACCATTTTGCATTTCGACGGGACTCCGTGTCGATGCTTTTACGTCAATCAACGAAATTACGCTTCCTCTAAATTATTTATATATTATATTTTATATATTTATTTCGTTCAAATTATTTTCGTCTACTTCCGATTGTGTTATTTTCGACCAAATTACGGTTCAACATTTTTTTGTGGGTCACCTTAAAATCCTCTGAAACGCAAAGATTACATAAAAAAATGTGAAATCGGAGCAACTATTTTTTCTTATTCTTGACACAATCACCATAGCTCACAATACTATAGTTGTATAGCCCTTGCCATACATAGTTACACTTTTGTCACTTTGACATATTTCCTAACCAGAAATATTTAAAAAAGTAAATATGTCATGTAGGTATAATATTAAAGGTAAAATTGTCATCATTGTCTCTGGATAAAAAGATGCTGACTGTCGGTTGACAAAAAAGAACACAGATAAAAACAACTCAAAGACATGCCATTTTTCAGATTTTTTTTGTGGTGTAAGTATCCATATGATAAATAAAGAGGTTGGAAATGTCACAAAAGTGTAACTGCATATGCCAAGGACTATAGTACGAGTGTTGTCTTTCAAGTTTTGCATATACAGCCGGAGTGAAACAGTAGATAACGTTTAAAGACTTTATTGTTTCGCGAAGTATTCTCCACGAAAATTAATGCACTTTTGCAGGAGCGCAAACCAGTTGTCAAAGCTGTAATTCCACTCGTTTGTTGGTCCTCTCAAAATTACATTCTTGAAGGACTGCTTCTTCTGGCGACTGAAATCTTTGACCACTCAGTCCATTCTTGATTTTCGAAAAAGTATAGAAATCGTTGGGACTTAGTTCGGGATTGTATGGAGGATGGCGCCACAATTCGTCGTTTTGTTGGGTTAAAAAATCAATGGTTTCGGGTGCTTTCGGTGAACTTGCATCGTGTTGGTGGAGGATGACTCGTCGTTCGGGGTTCGTTTTTCGAAGCTCAGCTCTAACTTTCGGCAAACAAATGGTGATTTACCAATCGGCAGTAACAGTCCTTTGATCTTCCAGAGGAATTCTTTTTGGATACACTTCGAGAATGGATGACTTTTGTTGGCTTTTCTTCATCTTGGAACACCCAGACGACTGATGTTAATTTTCGGGTTCATATGAGTAAATCCACGATTCATTACAGAACTAGTGACAATGCTGTACACGTTTTTCGAGTTTCCTGCCTCAAAGCGGTTGTTTTCTGAGACCAATTGAACCTAGCTTCTTACTGTTCTTTGGTTACCAGATGCGGTATCCTGCGGGAAACTAATTTTCTTACCCCTTTTTCATTTAAACTTTTTTGAATTGAAGTCTTTAAATCAACAATGAAGCCTCAATCTCGCGGTATGTTGTTGATCTTCCGTGACGAGCATGCGCACAGCATCAAACAAAAATCAACTCGGCAAAGCATTCTTGTTAGGATAATTTCCTTCAAAAGCTGTAAAAAATTATAGCTAGAAAATGTTCTTGGTTAATTCCATTTTTCGACTGATTTGTTAACTTAAAAAATTCACTGTAGCGATAAAACTACATGTATCGCACTGACTTATATTTTTATTTAAAAAATTAATTTGTATAATTTTTTGACGAATATGTTTTAAAAGTTTTTATATTTCCAGCATATTGACGTCACTCAACCAATCTAGGCCACACGCCTCGCCTCTATCCAGAGGCCTCCTCAATGGCTCAAAAAATCGATAGAGCCAGGTCCGCGGGCGGCAGCGACGACAGCGGCTCTAAAAATCAGCGTCCGGTCGCCTCGCGCTCTAGAGACCTCAATTCGAGGGCGAAAATTTGCATAACACATACAGAGAGACATAGAGCAAGTCTATAAACGGTAAACGCGACAAATTGAGTGGATTTGATCAGCTAGACGATAATAGTGAGTGTGAAAAATTTTGAAAGAAGCAAAATAATAGAGTTTTTAGCGTAATTTAAATATATCATAGAGTTGTTTTACGAGGACAGGCATTTTTTAAATAACAAAAAAGTTTCAAAAAGCTGTAAGTAATATTTTTTTGTAAACAGTTAAAAAAAAAATCTCACCCAAATCAAAAACGGTGAAATAAAAAATTCTGGAAATCGATGGGCACGACAATTTCTCGAAAAAACTTGCAAACCTTCATCACCTCCTATCGAGGTTAAGTTTTTTATATATTACCATAAAATAACCTTCTTCTTTTTCAAGTGGAATTACAATCCCGCTTAGGCTTTAGCCTGATTACCTAGAGCTATACATTCTGCCCTCTGGTACGATGATTCTTCGCCGCCTTCTTATGCCCATATTCTTAGTGTTATCTTCGACATCATCTATTCACCGTTTTCGTGGTCTCCCTCTTACTCTCCTTCGTGCAGGTCTCCAGTTCATTATTTTTCTTGGTGTTCTTGTCACCTCCATTCTTTGTCCATGTCCCAAACAAGCTAATCTTCTACTTTTGATCAATCTCACTATGTTTGCGGCATCTATTGACTGGTCAAATTTATAATTCATCCGTATCCGCCAATCACCATTTTTTAAAATCACTACCTACAGTTTGCTTTAGAACTTTGAAGTTTGTTAATGTCACTTATCGCATTTTTAGCTTGTAAGTCCGCCATTTCCCTTAATATTTACGTGGGAAGGAACCCACATGAGAACTACAGGCAATGAGGAATTTTGAATTTTAAAAAGCTGTTCTTTGATATGTTGAACTATTGGGTGCTTTGAGTAAACGGAGGTAATTGACTGAATTGCACTTAGGGAATTAGTTACTATTACACTGTACTTGTATTTTGCTGTCTACATACATCAGATCAAACCTTCATATATAGCATAAAGTTCTGCGTTGCATACACTGGTAAATTTGCTTAATTTAAAATGATAGGTATTCGGATTTTCAACAACGAAGGCGGCTCCCAGGCCTTCCTGAGTTTTATAGAGTTTTGCATACTTTGCAAAGTATTCAGAAATTCTCTTTGCAATAGAGGATGGTTTGTACAAGATTTAATAAATTGTTTTAAGAATGTTATAGTTTCTGGAGAATTTATAAGCCATAGCGGGCTATAATTTTGTTGTTCAAGAAATTCTGAAAATATTTCTCCTATTTGTGATTGATATCGTCGAATTCTTTAAAAAAATGATGGTGTGCAGTTTGGTTTTAGCTGAGAAATTATGGAATGGATGATAAATGAGGTTCTGTCTTCGAAAATCTAGTGCGGGTTCATCCGCCTCACCGAGAAGGCTTTCTATAGGACTTGTACGGTAGGCGCCTAAGAATATTCTTAGAAAAGAATTGTTGATAACATCTAAGGGAAGTAATGTTGATTTCGATGCTGAATTGTCATAAGAGTGCTAGCATCTGCACCCCAGGACCTATTTGATAAAACTTTAAGTAGGTTGATGTTTTTCTGGCATTTTTTAACTACAGTTTTAATATGAGGACTCCAGTTAGGTTTACAGTCTAAGGTCATACCTGGAAATCTTATAGTCTCCAGACATTCGAGATCTACTCTATAGAGTTGGATGTTTGGGTTTCTGAGACCCACGCGTTTTCTCTGCGGAAAAAGTAAAATCGGAACTATAGGACCATTCTTCTATTTTTCTAATTGCTTCGCACCCATACCGGCCTAATTATTGTAGTGTAGATTTATTGTTTGAGAGATCTCGATAGAATCTTTGACTTGAGCAGTTTTTGATGAGCGTAAAAGACTTTGTTTCCTTGGTTATTATCTGGTTTATTTCGCCTGTAATCGCTTATGTTTGCTCCCAAGTATATACAGTTTTCCATTTGCCCGAAACTATAACAAAATACCTGAAAATTATGAGCATTGCTCTCGTTGTTTTTTGAGAAGTTAATGCCTTTTAGTTTTTGACTCATTTATTTTCAGTCTTTGTTTTTTGGCTTCCATATAAAGTATCTATCTATCTATTTAGCTTCCTTCGATCCATCTTTGGACATAGGCCTCCCCATCCATCTTACTCCCATATGTTTGTTCAAATCGTGCGCCTATCTCATTTGGGGTCTTAGCCTACTTCTTTTATTTTTCCAAGGTCTCCAGTTTACAATACATTTGTTACATCGATCGTCTTTCTGTCTGTTTTTATGACCGGCAAATTTCCATTTTAATTTTGCTACTTCTCCTCTGACATCCCTTATTTTTGTTTTATTTCTTATCCATTCATTCCTTTTTCTATCTATCTTTGTCTTTCCATTGATCTTTGGACCTTTGTTACCATGTTTGATTTTGTAAGTGTCCAGGTCTGGGATCCATAGTAGAGTACAGGAAGGATACATTGGTTATACACTTTTGTTTTGAGGTAATGTACTTACCGAATGCTGCCCAGGCCAATCTTACTCGTCTCTTGTTTTCTTTTTTTAGTTTAATAGTTTATCCCAGACATATAGATTCCTCTACTTGTTCTATTTTCTCTTGGTTTATTCTGATCGTGATATCTTCATGTGTTTGTTATAATTTTAGTTTTAGTGTAGTTTATACTCAAGCCTATATTTTTAGCTGATGTATCCAGTTGTTCCATCATTTTTATTAGTACTTCTTTCTTATCTGTTATTAAGGCGATATCGTATGCATATCATAGGTGGTTCAAGTATTGTCCTGGTTAAATAGTTTAGGAGATATTGTGTCAGCGATTGGCTTGGTTCCTTCGTGAATTTTGATTGATGTTGCTATGCTATATATATTGGCTATTAAGTCTGTGTATCTGTGATCTATTCGGATATTAATTAAAGATGCTTTTACTGCCCCGTGTTCAATGCTATCGAAAGCTGTTTCAAAGTCTATAAACACAGTATAATGTTGTATTCGTTGGCTCGATAGCATAGAAAAACTAAAATAGGATATTCCTTGACTTATTTTATCACTAGAAGTTGATATAAACATAGATCCGCAAACGCTTCGTTACCGATCAGCAGTGTTAAAATTTAAAGATTTGTTTAGTTTTTATAATTCCTGCAGTTTTTGAGATATCTAGCTGAAGTTTGGAACCTAGATTAAGCTGTGGGGCCTACGTCATTTAGAGTGTCAAATAAAATTAACATTCGACAGAAAGAAATTAATTCCAGAGCTAAAATTTTTATTTTTTTATAAAAAAAATTGTATTTTGTAGTTATCATCTAAAACCCATAATTTTTTAAAAATCGGAGCAACTTTTTTTTTAAATACCAAATTGCAAATAATGCAAGGACCTAAAACCATAAACAACAAGTGAAATTAAAGAAAGAAAAATCAGAAAAAAATTGTCCTCGGCTGGGACTCGAACCCAGAATCTCTTGCTCTGTACGCAAACGCTCTCTCATTGAGCCACCAAGGAACATAAACAAATTTTCGGAAAACTTCCAACTATGTATGTATGTGTGGTGTCTCAATACAAGAACGAGAAATTGTCAGGGTATTAACTCGACCAAGTCAATTCAACTGATCTCTTTATAATTCTTCTTTCCCACCGTCAAAGGTATGAAAACTCAAACTAGACGTAAAGTATTAACGTTTAAAAACATGAGATCACCTTTTTGTTTGTTAAAATCTCTGATCGCAATGGACGATTGCCAATATAATTTTCAAATACCAAATTGCAAATAATGCAAAGACCTAAAACCATAAACAATAAGTAAAATTAAAGAAAGAAAAATCAGAAAAAGTTGTCCTCGGCTGGGACTCGAACCCGGAATCTCTTGCTATGTACGCAAACACTCTCTTATTGAGCCAACAAGGAACATACACAAATTTCCGAAAAACTTTTATTTATGTATGTATGTGTGGTGTCTCAATACAAGAAAGAGAAATTGTCAGGGTATTAACTCGACCAAGCCAATTCAAATGATCTCTTTATAATTCTTCTTCCCCACCGGTTTGACGGTCTAGTCTCAGCCGAGGACAACTTTTTTCTGATTTTTCTTTCTTTAATTTCACTTGTTGTTTATAACTTTTTTTTCTTGAAAATATTAGGATCACCATAGCTCACACTACTATCGTATAGTAGTAGTGTGAGCTAAAAATAAAATAAATTCCAATTTGTAGGATTTCGCTAAAGAAAAACCGGGAAATGGAACTGAAAATTAAAGTGGTATTGTAAAAAATGAAGAAGTAACGTAGAGCAATATGGAGCAAATAGATAAATTTAGTTTACAAAATATGGAAATAAATACCAATGAGGAATAAAAAGAATATGAAAATATTCAACTGACTAGTAAAATTTAGATAGAGAGTTATTCCCACTTCTCTTAAGCAAAATGTTTAATTAAGAGACCACAAAAAAAAAAAAAAATACAATGTGATGAATTTTGATTTTACCCCATGTCCGAGAATAAGGAAAGAAACATTTATTTTCTAATATTTTACTAGAACAAGAAAAAATTTGAACATTTTCACCATTAAAAACCAACTGACATTAATCAAAATGAATAATCTGGCTCTAAGTCTAAAGTACATTCCTTTGGCGATATTTTTGTGTTTCTTCGTGGAGGCCTACAGGGCTCAAAAGCCTAATATGGACAACAAGCGACATGACGTGTACATCGCTGGTTTCTTCCCATATGGAAAAGGAGTGGAAAACTCTGACACAGGTAAGATTTAGAGATTTAATATATATGTCATACATACAGGGTCTCAAGTAAAGCCCATCACACACAAAAATGCATAGCGCATAACATAAGCTCTCACCAATCAGCTACGGACTTAACATATGCAAATCCAATTTGGCCGCGCCTACTCGGTCGCTGATTGGTTGAAAGCCCTATGCTACGCGTTCTGCGGCCTATGCAAGTTTGTGTGGAAAACATTTCTTTGAGTTTAATTTGAGATTGGCATTTCTGATTCTTGAAAATACTTCTCGTAAATTGTCTAGATGATCTTGAAATGATTTCCCCATTACTATGACATCATCCAAATATACTAGACAGGTTTTCCAAGTAAGGCCTCGTAGAACGACTTCCATTAGTCTTTCAAATGTAGCTGGAGCATTGCATAGGCCAAATGGCATCACATTAAACTGATAAAGTCCACTTCCAGCAGAGAATGCAGTCTTCTCTTTATCCTTTTTAAAGATTCCTACTTGCCAATACCCACTTTTTAGGTCAAGAGTAGAAAACCAACATGATCCTGCCAATGTTGTTAATGTGTCGTCTATTCTTGGCAGTGGGTAACTATCTTTCTTGGTCACATCGTTAAGTTTCCTGTAGTCGACACAAAATCTAGTACTTCCATCCTTTTTAGTGACCAACACCACAGGAGATGACCAAGGACTTGATGACTCTTCAATAACACCGTTGCTGAGCATTTTATTAATGAGATTGTGAACTTCTTCTTGTTTGGCCAATGGTAGTCTTCTTGGGGGCTGTCTTATCGGTTGGGCATCGCCAGTGTTGATGGAATGTTGAATAAGGTTTGTGCGTCCCGAACTACTCTTAGTTTCAAAGATATTACTTTGTATTCTATAAACTCTCTCGCTTTACGAATTTCTTCTGGAGTTCGATGTTGCCAAGTTGACTGAAATTGCTGAAGTACCTCCATTGGTAACTTGCTTGTATCCTCGGAAGTTGGCTCTTCACATCTTGTTACTTTCTGTACTGGTTCAAATAATGCTACCACCTCCCCCTTATTAATTTTGACCCTATTTGGGAAAATATTGGCGACTCTAATCGGGATGTCTTTATCGGTTTTAACTAGTGATTTTGCAACGAGGTAGGTGTTGGGTATGTTTTGTTGGCTTATGAGTCCGACGCAGCTTGATGTTTTACTTTCTAGTCTCCCAAAAATGATGGTCTCACTGTTACCGACCAGTCTTGTTGTACATACTGCCACGACCTTTATTGGTTCTTTATTGTGACTATTTAACAAAATGAACTCTTCATTCCCAAATCTTAGGGTATTAAGTTTATTATCAAACGCAAATCCATGTTTACTTATCAAGTCCATTCCCAAAATAAATTCGTCTTCTATTTCGGCAACCAATACAGTGTGGCGAATCTTCAATCTTCCCAGCTCTAGGTCTATGTCTGTCTGCCCCAACACGTCGGCGGATTCTCCAGTCACAGTCCCAAGTGTTATTTTCTTTTCTGTTGGTCGAATTTTATATCTCGTTGCAATTTTGGACTTAAGCAATGATATGGCTGCACCGGTGTCTACTGTGATGTTAACTTGTCTTCCATTTATAAGTCCGTCAATGTTGAGGCTGTCAGCAGTATGTTTTAAACTCTTAATAGAGTAAATTTTGGGGGCTACCCTTCCATTATTTAACACCCGCCTTTCCGTGTTGAAAAGTTTTAGTTTTTCCTGATCTCCTCTTCGGTACTCTGTCCCAGGAGATGGTGAGCGAGACCTCATTTGGACAGGACAATCGCGTTGAATATGCCCTGTACGTCCGCATCTGAAACACTTTACATTTGGAGGGGATCGTCTGCTTTCTTTCAAAGAATCAATCTTCTCTATCAGTGACTGAAACAGTTGGTTTAGCGTGTTTAAGTTGACGTCCTCTCCAGTGCTCATTTCTTCTCCCTCCTGAATTGAAACAGCTCTTTTATTTTTGGCCTGGACATATTATTTGATGATTCAATTTCAAGGGCTCGAATCAACACTTCACTGCTGTTATGGAAGCGTTCTCGACGAAGTAACTTTGCTAAGTCCGTGTCTCGCAAGCCGTTAATAAAGCGATCTACCGTAAAAGGATCTCTGTAATTTTCTGGCATTTCTGGGTAAGCCAAGTGCATCAGCCTCCTGATATCCGCTTCATACTCTTGTAATGACTCCCCTGCTCTTTGTTGGCGAATATTTAATTCTGACCAATGCAAATTTCGTAAATGTTCATCTCCATATCTTCTTTCTAAAGCTGCCACTAAAGCATTGTAACTCTGTTTTTGTTCCGCTGGAATAGACCGTAAAAGTCCAAGAGTAGGTTCTCGTAGAGCTACTAACAAAGCTCTAGCTTTTTCGTCATCGTTCCAACTATTTGCAGCGGCGGCAGCTTCAAATTGTTGTTTGTAGGTAGACCAGGAAGACGTACCATCAAAATTTGGAGGCTTAATGTTTTGGTTGGAATTCACAACACATCCCTGAGCTTTCATTTTGTTGTGTTCTTTTTGGAGCTGTCCCAAGTAACATTATTACCACTCAAGGTTTTATTAATTTGGTTCCTAGGTTATTTAGAGGGTGCTGTTATGGGTTTTAGGATCAATTTGGCTACATAAAGGGAATTTATATTACCAATTACCTAAAGGGGTGTTATACAACCAAAAAGTGATTTATAAAGGGAGTATAATAAAATTGATATTCCTTCTGTTCCTTTTAGATACTTTTGGTTTTATTGATTTCTGATTTATAAAGATGGTCTTATAAAACCATTTTACCTAAAGTTTTTAAAAAGAAATAAATATAAACTTTGGTCATTTAGTTTTTTTCATTACTTTAGGTCATCACAAAAGTGTTATATAATAAAGCTAAAAGGTTATCTTATATCCTTTTGTTTTTATAGTTACCAGTAGTTTAAAAGTAAATATGATTAGATAGGCGGCCATATAGAACCTAGTTTCCTTAAGGTTTTTAAGAGTGGTAAATATAAACTTTAGACTTTTGGTTTTTGCCATTACTTTTAGGCATTTTAAAAAGTTTTATAGGAAAGCTTAAAGGTAAACTTAATTCTTTTGTATTTATAGTTACCCATAGCTGTATATTAAATATTATTTAAATAGGCGGCCATATAAAACCTTGTTTCCTTAAGGGTTCTAACAGAAGTAAGTAAATACTTTCCTGTTTTATTTTTTTAGGTATTTCTTGTAAAAATAATAGATATACCTAGGTACAGATTGGTACATACCTACCTATTGCAAGATTGATGATTTAAAGCCCAATAATTAATAATTGTTGACAATAATTAATAATTGTTGAGTTTCCGTCCTCCTGGGTAGGACACCCAGGCCTAGATAAGGCCTGTTTAGACGACCTATATAAGAGGTTGCCCTCCACCCTGCAGGCACAACGAATATCATTGCACTGGCCCTCTCGATTGTGTCGAAATTGCACGATAAAAAACATTTAAAAGTGTTGAATTATACGCTTTTAAACACTTTAAAAACAAATACAAAAAATTTAAGTGAGGTTATGTTGACTATGTTTACATCGTTTTTTTTTGTTGCTTTCATAAGGACACTCAAAAATCCTTTTTGCAATACAGTAACAAATAAAACGAAGTGACCACTATAAAACCATAATGGCGTATATAAATTTATTTAAAAAATATTGTAAAGAGAAAATATTTATCTAGTCGTTTTAGCAGTGTTTTTTAACAATAATTTTACTTTAATTTTGATTTATATAAACCAAACAGACTTTTTAATTGGTGAATAGTATAAATGATTTTTTTTTAATTTTAAATATTTGTTATTTTATCAAAAAACTATTAAAAAGCATTCTTGAGCCGGCGCGCTTGTTTTGAGAGCTTTTCAGATACCATTTTATCAGAAAAATAAATCTGGCAGGCAATTTGATCATCAACAAAACGACAAACTCGGTATATTTTTATGTGATTAAATAATTTTGGGACTCTGATATTTTTGGCAATTTTGTGACCTAAATTATTTTATATAGCCATTGTGAATCTAAAATATCGCCATAGGAAAACTTCTTTACTCTAAAGGTATTATGGTATTCAACAGAATCGCCAGGATACCAAATTACCAAATCTAGTTTTATAATAGGATAGAGGACGTTTCTGAGTTGCTTTTAGAACCTGGCATAATAGCTTTAGGCTCTAAAAGGTTCTATACTGGTGGAACCGCTAGAGGGCGAAGCTGGAGTTTATTTCTTATGGTTTTATAGTGAGTTTAATACAAAGGTTGCCACCACCAATTGGGGAGTCCCATTTAGGAGGTCTAAGGGGTATATAAGGGTAATGGGAACGTGCTAGCGACCAAACATTGAAACTAATGGTTTTAAGGAAAGGCGCTGGCAACCTTTTAGATTCTGCTATAAATAAAGAAATGTTACTTGGGGTATAAGCTGTTTTGTCACGTCCTGGAATTTTTCTTCCATGGTTTGAAAAACTTCTTCCCTAACATTCTGTACCTTTTCTTCAACATTATGTATCTTTTCTTCTACATTCTGCAATTTATTTTGTACCTTTTGTTCCACACTATGCATTCTTTGAGTTATTTCTTCCTTAAGATCTTCGGTTGCAGTCTTAAACTCTTCTCTCAGCTGTTCGGAGTTGCTCTTTATTTGGTCAAAGTTTTCCTGCATGTCGTTCTGGTTTTGTTCAATGGTCTGTTTTATGTCATCCATGGTGTGTTTCATATCGCCCTGGTTTTGAGCTATTTGAGCTGCTAGAGCCTGCATCATTTTAGTTAAATCTTCCATCTTGGCCGATCTTTGTCTAGTAAGCATCAACTTCGTGATAAATCACTTAAAACGTGTATTTTAGGGCTACAAAGCGAATGTCGAAGTCGGTTTTTCAATATCTCTTCCAATTCTTAAATAGAACCTAATGGAATGTTCTGGAATATACTGGTAAATGCTACTCTTTCTGCTACTAGGCAAATGTAGAAGTCACTTTTTGATTATCTCTTTTGGTTCTCGAATAGACCGTCGTAGAATGTTATGGAATATTCTAGAAATTCTTTCTAATTCTTACTTTTGAAATAACTAAACTAATGTCGAAGTCGGTATTTGTATATCTCTTCTAGTTTTTGAATAGAACGTCGTAGAATGTTATAGAATCTTCTAGAAATTCGTTTTAGTTCTTACTTTTGAAATTACTAGGCTAATGTCGAAGTCGCTTTTTTGGATATTTCTTCTGGTTTTTGAATAGAGCGTCGTAGAAAGTGATAGAATGTTCTAGAAAATCTCTAATTATCAATTTTTGGACTGTAAAGTTAATGTCGAAGTCGGTTCTTAAATATCTCTTTTGGTTTTTGAATAAAACAATATCGAACTTCTTCGAATATTCTGGAAAAATCACTTACTGTTTTTCTGTCCAATTGTCCTATCCGGTGGTCTTTGCACTATTCAGTTCCGAATATTCTGGCAAAATCACTTACTGTTCTTCTTTTTAATTGTCCTAGCCGGTGGTACTGTGTAAGGATAGTCTTTGCACTATTTATTTCTTTTAATCTCACTTCTGACACCAATTGTTACGGGTTCTCCACGACAATTAAAACTCGCAATTGTTGAAAACGATACGTCAATTTATTCCGACAAATTATGTACAAAAACACGCACTTAAACTTACTAATAACTTGCTAATAATTCACTACTTTAATACGCCTATTAACTTCGCGTTAACATCTAGCGATCACTACCATTGGTTATCTCTGACTGACTGCCTGGTGCGCGACCCCGGCCCTATATATAGAATCGTCCATCTCTCTCGAACTTTCCGGCAGCCTTCGACATCCGGAAAGTGCTCGTATTATTGCGACCGCAAGTCACAGATAACGCAACTAAAACCTAGACTAAGAATACAACCTTAAGATAAATCAACCTAATACTACACTAAACCTAAATAAATTCCAATTATAAAATTTAAATAACTTAAATTTGTAACAATATTTTATTCAGTTTTCTGACAAACTAATCATTCTGAAAAATAAGTAGTTTTTATGTTAAAGAACAAAAAAGAAAAAAATTGGGCAAAATCCAAATTAGCGACAAAATGGCTAATATCATAGCTTGAAACTGCAGAAGCTATAAGAATGAAAACACTCTGTATCTTCAAAACTAAGCGTTTCTTAAAATCACTCAAGAAATTTAACATTAAAATTAAGTTATTGAATTTTGAAACACCCTGTATAATGACTGGCCTATTACTGCAATAAAACACGATGAGAAAATCAAAGAGTATACCCCGATTATAATTATTTAACGTATTCCCACTTGAGCCTGGCCTTTACACCTCGAGAGGACTCTTCAGCGCGTTTTCTCTTCAACCCTTATTTTTCAAAACTAGACCCTTAACTTGACTTAATTGAAAATTATCGAGATACTTCTTGAGTACGTGAAGGGCTTTTTTTCAAGGAGGTTTTCGTTAAAGAGAGGCGCAACGTGTTGAAGTTCTTTATGATTATGATATTTTCTTACAATTTTCTTTTGAAAAATATTAATTTACAAACAAACAATTTTTTCTAAATATGGGTGTGTTCTTGCCCGTAAAAAATCTTATTTGACATGTTTCTGGATTTTTCCAAAAAGCTTAAATTTAACACACTAGCGAATTTTTACTAACCGGCTCGTTCTCACTGTATACTAGTAACCACCTAAAACTGTATGAAATTCGGATCCTACACTGTCAAAAAACTAGTGGTGTATTTGAAAACTTTCTCAGTCTATTTTCCAGCTCATGCACTACGACAATTTTTACCTTCGTTCGGTATTGTTTTCGACGAAAACATTTTTTTTTGTGATAACGCCGAAAATGTGTTATTTGGGTTTGACATATTCTAGCAATATCGTCGTGATGTCTGTCTGTCTGTGTGTGTGTGTTTGTATATTTGTCCGTAACACGATAGCTCGTAAACGGCTTAACCGATTTTCATGAAATTTTTAGGTAAAATATTGGTCGACACGACAGTTTTTTGACAGCTAAAACATTTAAAAAATGCTAACTTTTGAACAGAGCGTCGCATCAATATGACGTTTTCGGAATATAGTAAAGCATATTTTTATAAAAAAATTGTGTTATAACCAAAAACTTTGTAAGAGCTTTCGTTTCGGAGTTATTTACAAAAATTGTTTTCAAGGTTAATATAGCATGGAGTTTACTTGTAGTGTGCTAATGGGCTAGGAAGGTATCAGATCCGTCATGGATCCATTTATTTTCATAAAGTTTTATAGTGCCTTTTGGTCAAGTTAAAAAAAAACAAAAAAAAAACATTATATTTTTAGGCATAACTGGCTGACAACATTCGAGGGAGGGTTAAATATTTTATACCTTCTAAAAATTCCATAACAATTGAACAAGCTTGATATAAATTTTTAATTTGGTTTAGGTACCAATTATTTCGAAATTTAAAAATTTATTATAGACCATCCTTTGTTCAATTGTTATGAAATTTTCAGGAGGTATCAAGTTTTTGCCCCTCTTTTAAATGATGTCAGCTAGTTTTGCCTACAAATACACAGAAAAAAAAACTTTTTTACGAGGGCTGTCTTTTACCTCAATTTTTACCTAACCTAAATTGAAAACGTCAGTGCGATACATATAGTTTTATAGCTACAGTGAATTTTTTTAGTTAAAAAATCAGTCGAAAAATGGAATTAAACCAAGAACATTTTTGGGCTATAATTTTTTACAACTTTCGAAGGAAACTATCTCAACAAAAATGCCTTGCCGAGTTGATTTCTGTTTTCGGTAATAAAGCACTAAGATTAGTCTTAGCGACGATCCAAGGCCAGGTGCACCAAAAACGGCGGTCACCTAGGAAAACGTCGATGCTGTGCGCATGCTCATTACGGAAGATTGAGGCTTCATTGGAGATTTTAAAGCCCTCAATTCAAAAAAGTTTGCATGAGGATTTAGGGGTAAGATAATTAGTTTCCTGCTGAATACCGCATCTGTTAACCGAAGAAGAGAAAGAAGCTAGAGTCAATTGGTTTCAGAAAACTTTAGTCCGCTTTAAGGCAGGAAACTCGAAACACTTGTTCAGCATTGTCAGTGGTGATGAATCGTTAATTTACTCATATGAACCCAAAAATAAACTTCAGTCGTCTGTTTGGTTACAAAGATAAAGAAAAGCCAACAAAAGTAATTCGTTCTCGAAATGTATCCAAAAAGATGATCGCGACATTTGTCTCAAAAGCAGGTCATGTAGCAACAATTCCCCTAGAAGATCAAAGGATTGTTACTGCCGATTGGTACATCACCATTTGTTTGCCGAAAGTCATCGCTGAGCTTGGAAAAACGAACCACGAACAACGAATCATCCTCCACCAAGAGAATGCAAGTTCGCTCAAAGCACAAAAAACCATTGTATTTTTAACCCAACCAAACGTCGAATTGTTGGACCATCCTCCATACAGTCCCAACGATTTCTATACGTTTCCGAAAATCAAGACTGGCCTGCGTGGTAAAAGATTTTAGTCGCCAGAGGAAGCAGTCGACGCCTTCAAGAATGCAATTTCTACAGTACCCACAAACGAGTGGAATTACAAAAGTGTATTAATTTTTGTGGAGAATACTGCTAGAAAAAATAAAGTCTTTAAAAGTTTTCTACTGTTTAATTCCAGCTGTATATGCAACCTTAAAAGACAGCCCTAGTATAAATTTTTAATTTGGTTTAGTTATCACTTTTTTAGAAATTTAACAAATTATTAGACTATCTTTTATTCAATAGTTGTGGAATTTTCAGGACGTATTAAATTTTCACCCCTCTTTCAAATGACGTCAGCTAGTTTTGCCTACAAATACACAGAAAAAAAACCGTTTCTTTTTTATAGTTGGTATGGGATCAGGTTTTCAAACAGTTTTAGGTGGTTACTAAATTATTGGCCATTACTGTCACAGTGTAGGTACCTTACAGTGGATTCACTCTCGCAAAATCCTCTCTCCGCTGTGCAAGCGGTTTACGAGGATTAATTGGGTGGTAGTGAAAACTTTAGGACGTTTTAATGCATATGGGGGTATTTACCAAATGTAGCTGGGGTAAATTAGTCTCTGTTGAGTCAGGACTTTTTAGTTAAATATTTATGATAAGATTTCTAATGGAGTTATATAAAAAAAATAATTGGTTATAACAGTAATTGGCAAAAACTTTTAGACGCACGAAGAATAGAGAAACGTACGAACGAATCGCTGACTAGACGCACTATGTATAAAATTTCCACCCAGTTCTTATCAAGGGGTATTGGGGGACGTGTTGCGGGTGAAAAAGGCTAATGATAGGAGTGACCACACTGTAAGATACCTACACTGTGCTACTGTAGACTTAATCTAAAGCTGATCACACGTTTTCTATTCCAAGAAAAAGTTGAATTCCTGGGTCACGTCGTTTCCCGAGAAGGCATCCATACCGACGAAAAGAAGTTACAAGCAATAAAAGAATGGCCTCAACCTCGTGACAAACATGAATTGAGAAGCTTTTTGGGTCTGTGTACATACTACAGACGATTTGTAGAAGGATTCACCAAAATAGCGTCTCCATTACATAGACTTACAGAAGATAAAGCTTCTTACAGATAGAATACTGAATGTGACCAAGCATTTAGAAGACTGAAGGCAGCATTATGTTCTAGTCCGATTCTCGCATATCCTATTCCAAAAGGTAAATTCATATTAGATACTGATGCGAGCAACGATGGCATAGGAGCAGTACTCTCCCAAGTACAAGATGGAGAAGAACGGGTCATCGAATTTTTCAGCAAAAAGCTATCCAAACCAGAGAGAAATTATTGTGTTACCAGAAAGGAGATCCTAGCCATCATTAAATCCATAGATCACTTTCACAAATATCTCTATGGACAAGAGTTTCTAATTAGAACGGATCATGCTGCGTTACAGTGGCTCATGAAAATGAGACAACCTGAGGGGCAAGTCGCGAGATGCATAGAAAAGCTACAACAATACCATTATCAAATTAAGCACCGAGCGGGAAGGGTGCATAATAATGCGGATGCATTGTCCAGAAGACCTTGCCCAGAGGATTGTAAACATTGCAGGAAAATTGACCAGAAAGAAGGAATTACCTACGTGCGCCAGATAAAGTTAGAACCAGATGAAGAATGGATGTCGGCTTCGATTAAAACCACACAACTTAACGACAAAGATGTAGGACCTATCTTGCGATTAAAAGAAGATAACAAGCCACGACCATCATGGCAAGATATCGCAAACCAAGGGGTGATATTCAAATCACTGTGGGCACAATGGGATTCACTGATAGTAGAGGAAAACATCCTTAAACGTGCCTGGGAAAGTGCCGATGGCCTTACTGTGGTTAATCAAGTAGTGGTTCCTAGGAGCATGGTAGACAATATAGTGGCCGAATGCCATGGTGCAAAATCAGGCGCGCACCTAGGCATAAATAAAACCATGGACAAAATTCGAAACCGATTTTATTGGGTCAATTACTTTCAAGATGTGAAAAACTGGTGCCGCCGATGTTCGACTTGTGCAGCCAGCCAAGGTCCCAAAACAAGGTCCAGAGGTCAAATGAAACAATATAACGTAGGTCTGCCATTCGAACGCATTGCTATTGATGTGGCCGGACCGTTTCCAGAAACTAAAAAGGGCAACAAATACATCCTTGTTGTCATGGATTACTTTAGCAAATGGCCAGAAGTTTTTGCTTTGCCTAACCAAGAGGCCGCTACAGTTGCAGAAGTTCTGGTAAATGATGTTTTCAGCCGATTTGGCATTCCTTTGGAACTACATTCAGATCAAGGAAGAAACTTTGAATCAAAGCTCTTCCAGAATCTCTGTGACCTTTTAGGAATACATAAAACACGGACTACGGCTTTACATCCGCAGTCAGATGGCATGGTTGAAAGATTTAATAAAACAATAGAAGAACATCTGTGCAAAGTTGTTGATGAGCACCAAACAGATTGGGACCAATATATTCCATTGTTTTTGATGGCCTATAGAACCGCCATTCACAATACGACAGGAGCTACTCCATCTAGTATCCTGTTTGGTAGAGAACTGCGTTTACCATGTGATATCATGTTTGGTTCACCTGAAGAAGCACACTTAGAGGTTAATGACTATGTCGAACGTTTAAGGCAAAAGCTGCACGATATCCATGAAGTGGTTAGAGAGCGAATAGAAATAGCCAGTGACCGCATGAAAGCGAGATATGACCTGAAAGCAAACTCTTCAGGGTTCAAAGAGAATTATCAAGTCTGGCTATACAATCCTCAACGCAAGAAAGGAAGATCACCTAAGTTGACACCACCATGGGAAGGGCCTTATAAAGTTGTTAAGAGAATTAATGATGTAGTCTACCGAATTCAGAGAAGCCCGAAGTCCAAGATGAAAGTTGTTCATCTAGACAGACTAAAACCTTACCTGGAAAATGTTGATCGAGACGATCAAACCTGAAGAGGAGGATAGTGTTACAAATTTAAGTTATTTAAATTTTATAATTGGAATTTATTTAGGTTTAGTGTAGTATTAGGTTGATTTATCTTAAGGTTGTATTCTTAGTCTAGGTTTTAGTTGCGTTATCTGTGACTTGCGGTCGCAATAATACGAGAACTTTCCGGACGTCGAAGGCTGCCGGAAAGTTCGAGAGAGATGGACGATCCTATATATAGGGCCGGGGTCGCGCACCAGGCAGTCAGTCAGAGATAACCAATGGTAGTGATCGCTAGATGTTAACGCGAAGTTAATAGGCGTATTAAAGTAGTGAATTATTAGCAAGTTTAAGTGCGTGTTTTTGTACATAATTTGTCGGAATAAATTGACGTATCGTTTTCAACAATGCGAGTTTTAATTGTTGTGGAGAACCCGTAACAATATATAAAAAAAGTATTATTTTTTAGATATCTATAAAAATATCTTCACCATTCGGACGCCAATCATTAACTTGACTTATTTAAATGGTACGTTGTTTGAAAGGCTATTTAATCTTCTACAATAACGTTTTTTATGCATTTACTCTAAAATGCTTAGTTGAGGAGAAAATTAGATAAAACGTATTAAATTCAGTTTATTTTGCATATGATATAGAAATAGGTTACTTACACATGAGAAATCCCAAACAAATCAAATTACATAATTACTTATAATGACATTTATTCTTGGCTCGCAGGGCATTAATTAACTATGCACTTTTAGATCTATATTTTTTTTGAATTCTTATAGCTAACATTGTCAATATCAATATCTGAAGCATATTTGTTAAATAAGTTGTATACATTGTAGATAGGAGAGCTTTTAAATAGATTAGTTCATGGATAAGCTAAGTAAAACATATTTTACGACCTCGAGTGGATTCGATTTATGGCAAAAGGAAGTTGTTCAATTATATTAGGACAATCAAGATCCCCTTTAACAATTTTATAGATTGTACAAAAGATTTTAGTCCTTCTTTGGTTTAGTTAGTTAGTTATCACAGCCTCTTTGTGGATAAAATTCAAACTTTCTAAAATGCAGGGCTTTTAAAAATTTTCTTTGAACTCCGTCAACCATACTAAGCCAAATGTCATATTGGGGGGATCGTAGACACTTTGTGAATTGCCAAACAAATTTTGTTGAAAATGTACTTCTGAATATAAATTTAACATTATAACTTTATATATCAAAAACTGGGACCCTAACGAACTTTGACGTTATGACAAATAAAAAAGAGACAGACAGAAAAATTCTTTTTTATTTATGTTCCCACGAAAAAATTTAAATAATCCTTAAACAGTCGATTAACTTTTTACTGAACGACTATTTTTCAATGACATTTATTTCTTAGTTATTTTTTTTTCTTATTTTATTTTATCTCCCTGGTAAATTTGGGAATTTGGGGGAAAATATCTTAAAAACCAATCGATTGAATAGGATCAAAATATAAAGGTAAAGTTTACCCCTCGAATACAAAAAAAAATGTCGCAAAAAAATCGACGTCTTTGAGGCTACGACCAATATACAAAATGCCTCCGTTACCTTTACAAAAAAACACCATGTATAATTTAATTAGTCACGTATTTATCGAAAATTTATCATTTCGTGTTACATTGTTTAATTTTTCTTAAATTTCTACTAATTAATACCATTACTTTTTTGACATTACCATGAGTAAAATTTCCGCAATTTTTTTAAAAACATCATAATAATTGATTGGAAATTATTTATTAACCGCGCCATTTTATTAAGTCATGTTTTATTTTTGTAACTAATTAGACATTTCTTTCGTACAAAACAATCTGCCTGTCATATTTCATTCATACATATATAGATCAGTCGCTGTCGCTGTCTTTTGGTCATCTACTTCTCTTTTATCTGCTATTGTTGTTCTAAGATAAGGTCCTGTTGCTCCCCACGAATGCACAAATATTCCGTTGTCAGAAGATTTAGCTCCAGCCCCACTTATCATATTCTCCAATTAATTTAAATAAGTTAAATATTGTCAATCCTCGTAATCTTGAGCCAGGACTACTTGAGCATCAGCAAAGCAGCAAGGAGTATCTGGTACGTAATCGTTCAGTAGTATTCCCATGTGTTCGCACTTTTTCCATGTTTTCAGGGCTAGTTCTAAATAGATATTAAACAATCTTTGCAACAAGTAACAACCCTGCTTAAGGCCCTTGTGTATTTTGAACTTCTTCGATAATATCTCTACTTAATTTTATTTGCTTGTGTGTGGTTTTAGTTGGATACACTGTCGTTAGCTTTCTTGAGATCTACGTAGATGAGGTGCATTTTTTGATTCCATGCCGTCTTTTTCTAAGTTATCTGTGTTGTTGTGAACAAGCTATAAATCCAGCTTGCTCTTCGGCCTTCACAGTACTCGTCCTCAATTATTTTTTCACTGGCTTACTAGACTCTCAAAATAGTGCTAAGCACAGCGATTCCTTTATAATTATGATAAATGTCTCTACTTCCTTTCTTTTGTCGTTTTCCATTCTTCTGGCAAACTTTCGCCATTAACAAATTTCTGGAACAGACTAATTAATTGTCTATATAGTTTTTCTATGCCGTGTTGAAGTAATGCTGGAGGGACGTTACCGATGCCCGGAGATTTTCTGCTTTTTAGTAATTGGCCTATCAGTTTCATATTTTGGTACTTACTTTAACACCCTGTAAAATTACCCCTGTTTAACTGCGATGTACAATGCAGTTTTAATATTCAATAATTGCATTCCTGTCCAATCTGTTAATAATTTTCCCAAATTAATTGGATACTAATTATTTAAATTCATCCACTATAAACAGAATTAACAATTAAAACTGTGGAATTTAAAACATTTATAAGTTTTAATGGTGTATTTTTAACTTCCTGAAACTCCGAAAATAACAAAAGACGAACAAGGTACGGAAAGAAAAAAGTATTTAGTTTCGTTAGGGGAAAATTATTAAATTTATTTTAAAGTTTATAAAAGTTATGCCAACCCTTAAAAAAAAATACCTTCTACAATATAACTAAAGATTTTTATGCTTCCTTATACAACTGTTTATTTTTTTGGCTTTATAAAGACGAACTCTTTAAAAAGACCCTTACAACTTTTTGCAAGGTTTACCCAAATTGAGCAAGGGTTTTACAATTCAATTCTTTAATTCAAAAATAATGATTGCGTGAGACAACGTATATAATGTTATATGATATAAGTGTACAACACAGAGAAAGCAAACGACGAGTAGCCAATGAAAACGCAGCCAGCGAAAGAGATGCCGTTTCATGTACTTTTCAATTGTATACCTTATCACTTTATTATAAAAATACACAACCGTTACAAAGCCTTCATAAGAAAAGTTAATAAATATGAAACTCCTTCGCAGCCTATAAGGTTACTTGGTTAATGCTTAATACTATAAATAATAAGTAATTAGAAAGCAGTACTAAAAGTTATTTTATTTTTACAGGAAGAGGAGTAATGCCAAGCGTCAAACTTGCACTAGATCACGTGAACGAGCATACCACCATCTTGAGGAACTACCGGCTTCACATGTGGTGGAACGATACTATGGTAATCAAACACATATTTTTTATTAA
The DNA here is from genome assembly GCA_963576565.1 of Aspidapion aeneum. Taxonomy (NCBI): domain Eukaryota; kingdom Metazoa; phylum Arthropoda; class Insecta; order Coleoptera; family Brentidae; genus Aspidapion; species Aspidapion aeneum. The sequence goes on along the minus strand of OY755046.1, from coordinate 36,001,506 downwards.
TAATAATAGCGAAATCTTTTAGGAAAATTAACGCATCACTCGTGGTCCACTGGCACCGTTTTGGTGCTGTCAAAAAATTACCCTAGTAGAGTTTCAAAAGAATACGAAAGCACTAGTGCACCACGAACTCGGAGAGTCCACTGAGTGCAACACTGGGCTTGTTATTTGCTCAAAAGAATACAAAAAATTGCACTAGTTGCCCCAAAAGAATACAAACTTGCAGCACTCGTGGCGCACCAGTGCTGGCATTTTTTTTTCAAAAGAATTCACTTTAAGTATCATTTAATATATCTAATTTCCTTTCGAAACCTAGCATTAGATAATGGTTGTTTTTGAACAATCAGATAAAGAAGATTTGTTTTTATTCCAGATGATGGATAAGAAAGCGATTTGTCTTATCTTGACATCTCATCTTGTTTATTCCAAATAGAGTTTTAAAATTATCCCGCGTTTCAGAATGAATTCGGGCACTCATAACTCATAAAACTTTTGACGTTTACAAACAATCGACACAAACAAGCTATTTTTTTACTCTTCTTTTTGTTTTATACATTTTCCTTTACCTCCGATTTTTACTTGAAAATCGCAAAGTTTCATTTTGAAAAGGCTTTTTTATTTTCCTTTTCAGAATTTTCCCATCAGAGAGCGGTTTGCTTTTCTATAGAATTTTTAAGACAAAGGTATCACACAAAAATTGTGGTTTTATTATGTGGGTAAATTGAAAGTAAAGATACAATTTAAAATAATCTCTCAATGGATCGTGCCACTCAAAGAGTAGATATTCTACTACTTATTGATCGGTGCTCTAGCTATACTTGGCATATGCTTTGACGTGAGGAAGACTTTATTTTTGTATATTTTTATCACTGATATAAAATAAAGGAACCATCCTTTAATCCTTAAATTTTAGATTTAGTGTGTCGACGATTCTGGGTAGGGGATACATTTCTCCGTGTCATGTGACTAAGCTTCCTATAGTCGATACAGAATCTGATAGTACCATCCTACTTACAATATTCCGTGTGTATAAGCTGATCCAAATTCAATACTTTTGGGGGTTTAGGTACTTCCAGTGGCACAGATACAGAAAAACTGATGCCCTTTTGAGACGAGGTAGAATACTAACTTTCAACAATATCGGCGTAAGCTACCAGAACAAGCTTCTTCTAATTTAGTTTGCTACGGTGATGGATCCAAACTATCAGCGAAGCAAACCACAAAAGTAAAAGTATACTTGGAAAACCTAGAAGTTTAAAAAGGCTTTTTGCTCGGAGGGCAAACTAATGTGCTTCAAGCAAAAGTGTACGCCATAATAATGGCGGCAACGCTAAAAAAGGTTAAAAATGGCGAGGAGGAAATCAGCTCATCTAAGATTGCGGATGGCAAACGGGTAACGGTGGTTTAGGTTCCGGGCATCGAAGTAGGTTCCGAGGCATACAGGAGTACCAAACAACGAGAAGGTGAGAACAATCGCCGAGAAGGACCGAAGCAGGAACCAATTATGTAGGCCCGGAGCCACTTCTGGGTTTGCCCAAAAGACAAAGCAATTCGTACTTAAGAACTGGACCCAGGATGCACTAACAAACTCCTAGGAAACAGAAAAAGGTTGCAGACAAACCAGAGAATTCGTAGACCGACCAAAAGCGACCAGACTAAGATGGTTCCTAGGATAGACGCGAAAAGAAGTTGTACAACTCGTAAGTATTCTAACCGGACATAACCGGTTGAAGAACCATACGTATAGCAGTCGAAAATGACCAAGGAGGAGACATTAAGGCACCTCGCGGCACGAAGAAAGGCCTACGCAAGGACGTGAGAACAGGCAGTCGGGGCACCAACACTGAACGAAGAAGGCCCAATGGGCTACCTGGAAATCGAATGGAAGTGCAGAGAGTGGGTTAAGAAATAGACCAACCAACGGGCCACTCCTACTACTACCACAACTACTAACTAGGTCCTTCTAAGGAACAGATAAAACAAAGTCTAAGAAACATACTAGAAACCAATGGAGCTTACCAGACATAAAACCCGTATAAATGGCATACCATATCGACTAAGAATACAAATGCACAGAATTGAATCAAATGACAAAACCAAAACCAGCCTTTTCCCAAAGGTAGACAAAACAATGGAAATGTCTCTACGCTTTTCTCAAGAGCTTCTTTGTTCTTGTATCATTTTATCCTCTGATATAAAATAAAGAAATCATTTTTTAATCCTTAAATTTTAAATTTCATGTGTCGGCGATTCTGGGTACGGCATACATTTCTCCGTCATGTTATCTGATAGTGCCATCCTCCTTACAATATTCCATGTATACAAGCTGATCCAAATTCAATACTTTTGGGGGTTTATCTAGTTCCAGTGGCAGAGATACAGCAAAATTGTTGCCTTTGCGAAGAAGTGAAGGACCTTTAAAATATCGGCGCAAGCCACCAGAACTAGCTCCTTCTAATTAAGTTTGCGACGTTGATGGATCCAGACTATCAGCGAAGCAAACCACAAAAGTGGGAGTTGACTTGGAAAATCTAGAAGTTTAAAAGAGCTAGCTAACCTAATGTGCTTCAAGCAGAAGTATACGCAATATTAATGGCGGCAACGCTAGCAGAGGTTAAAAATGGCGAGGAAGAGCAAATATATATATATGCTCTGATAGCCAGACCGTCTAGAAGGCGCTCAACACATCTAAGATTGCGGATGGCTTGGTGGAAGAAGCGTTTGATAGATAGATAGATAGATATATATTTCTTGTTCTTAATAGCATTTACAATAAAATACTTATACCTAAGGTGTAGAACTCGTCTCAGCGATGGCAAACGAGTGATGATGGTTTAGGTTCCGGAGCATACAGGAGTACCAAGCAACGAGAAGGTGGAACCGAGGACCGAAGCAGGAACCGATTATGTAGGTCCGAAGCCACTTCTGCATTTGCCTAAAAGACAAAGCAAACCGGACTCAAGAACTGAACCCAGGATGCACCAACAAACTCCTAGAAAACAGGATAATGTTGCAGACAGACCAGAGAATTCGTACACCGACCAAAAGCCGCTAAGATACTTGCTCGGACGGACGCGAAAAGAAGTTATACTACTCATAAGAATTCTAACCGGACATAACCGGTTGAAAAACCACAGGACAAGTATGGGAGTCGAGGACCGAGGAAGAGACATCAAGGGACCTCGTGGCACAATGTGAGGCGTACGCAAGGACGAGATAACAGGCACTCGGGCACCAACTAGGGTATCCAAGTCCCGGGACCAAATATATTTTCGGGACTTCGGGACCAAATGTCAGGTCCCGGGACTAGTCCCGGGACTGGTCTCGAAACTAAAATAAAAGTAATTAAATTACTTTAACACAGAACAGAACTCAGGTTTATTGATATTGGTAAATGGTTAACAAAAAAACAAATTGACAAACGTAGCAAATAAAAAGGTAAGTATAGGGAAACATTACTTTTGTCCAAAGTGAGATTTAAGTGCCACGAGTGAATTTATTATTATGCATGTGTCTGGTATAATTTAGCGGTTTCGGGACCAAGTTGAGGTCTTTCCACTTTTTTTAGGAAAAGTCCCGGGACGGTCCCGGGACCAAGTCCCGGTACTGGATACCCTAGCACCAACCCTGAGCGAGGAAGAGCTGCATTTGCTCAGATGGGCTGATATACTGAACTTTGTCAAGAGAACGGGAAGGCCCAATGGGCTATCTGGACATCGAATGGAAGTGCAAAAAGTGGGTCAAGAAATAGACCTGGGGCATGGCAAAAAGGGCTTACTCTGCACACTACCTACCTACTTTCCAGACCTACATGCCACCCCTACTAATACTACTACTACTACTACTAATAACCAGCTCCTAAGAAATTGATAAAACAAAGTATCTAAGAAAATACTAGAAAAACAAAATGGAGCTTACCAGACACAAAACCCGTAAAAATGCAAAGAATTGAATCAAATGACGAAACCCAAAGCAGACTTTTTCCAGAGATAGACAAAACAATGGAAATGTCTCTACGCTTTTCCCAAGAGCTATATTATTCTAAAAATAGTGGTCTATTAATTCCCTATTTGATTACCAGCCCTGACAATTTTTTAAGGACACAAAAAAGAGAAACAATAAAAAAGAGCAAATTTCCTTAATTTCCATTTTTATCACGTGCAGCCGGTTTGTTTAGGAAAGGACATCAAATGTCGGCCAAGCATGCGAACTTTTTCCGAAGGAGAAAAATATTTTATTCAGAGAAAAATAAATCGCGGTTTTGAAAAGACGTAATCATGAAATGATAAGTAAACAAGGTTTGTTTTGCTAAATACAATTCAGCCGTAACCCTTGATTTCTTAACTTCAATATGGATAGCTAACGCTTGTTATAACAAATCACTGCTTGAGATCGAGTGAGAAATTTTTGAACTTTCGTCTGGCTGGTACAATTTGGCATACATGCAAAGAATATTTTTGGTATTCGTAAAAATTGCTGTTACAAAAATTGAACTTCAGAAAATATGAGAACGATCAGCTGATTCACAGAATACCGTGGATGTCAGCAGGGGACTGGGTGCGTTAAAACGAGGATCAAAGGGGGTGCCGCGGTTATTGAACTTCGAAATACCGAGGGTCCAAACCCTAGCGAACGTAAGTCAAACTTGTCAAAAAATGACGCGCTGCTTCTATTTCAAACAGCGCAAACGTCAAAAAAAGTGCTGCCAATACAAATGGAGCCAAAACGTCAAACATATGCTGCAGTGATTTTTAGAGTTTTCAGCGATATATGTCAGTTATACATTTTGAGGTTAATAAAGTCGTGGCGGTAACCAATAATCTTGAAAATTACCAGACCAAACAGCGTTTTAAAATCTTTAATCCGGCTGTCAATGATGCGTATAGTATTAAATCGACCAATCAGAGCCCTCGCAGATAATATGCTCCATTGAAACGCAGCCTAAAAGTAGAATATTTGACTGGGCCGGGAAGACAGTTGCGGCGGATTGTGTATTTAAAACCATCCCCCTTCTATCTTCCATTCCCTGTCAAATGTCACAAGCAGCAGTCGACAGCGAGGATGATTTCACACACGTACTGACAACAGAAATACAAATTCAGGGCAAAATAATATGCACTTTTAACATTATTTAAAAAATTTTGATATTATTTGGAATTTTTTGGCATTATTTGGATATTTAAAAAAATTTTTGGCATAATTTCATTTGTTTGTTTAGATTATTCAATAACACCATGTATGCACAAAAAATGGCCTAAAACGGCCCCTTGATACCTCATTAAAAATTTAATGCGGTACACTCCAGTTAATTATTTTTTATCTTTTTTGACAATAAGGAGCTCCCTTCATCTTTGTAGTAGACGGCAAATAAATTACTGTCTTGTTAGCCTTTAGCCGTGATATATTTCTCAATTTGGTATTGACCAATTTTATTAGATTGATGGCGAGACCCTGTATGTATGATATATTTTAAAGAACTAGGCGCGACAAACTTATCAAAGTCAAATTTATTTAAGTTAAAATCAAAGGAGGGTAATATCAGTCCACTATCCTCTAGCATTGTTTAGAGAGAGACACACCTTCGATCCTTGTTAATTCATAAGCGTCGAAAAATAAAATTAAACAATTTTCGACACAACATATACCGGGGTTGACAGACAAACCTGATTGTTTATATGTTACATGATAACTGATGCCACTCACCACTGACAACTTGAATTATTTTAGTGAAACGCCAATGAACTTGACAAGAAAATAACCACAAAATGTGAGTGTTATTGACTGATGGGTTTGTCGCGTCTCTATTTCTTACATACATACAGGGTCTCTAGGTTGATGCAAGCAGCATTTGTAATTTGGTATAGACCATTTTAAATTGGTTGTTATCAGTGTTATGAGTTATGTTATCGATTAATCATTGTAACATACCGAGTTATTTCCTTTTACAGTGTAACGCCGCAGTGGGTGTTAAGGCCTTTTTTGACATGATGCACAGTGGTCCACACAAGCTAATGCTGTTCGGGGCTGCATGCACTCACGTGACCGAGCCCATAGCTAAGGCCTCGAAGTATTGGCATCTCACTCAGGTAAGCTTGTCATTTTCGTACGATGTGTATCATGATTTTTTAAGCTAGAACGAGGTGTAAGGCTTCCATTACATAATCTCTGTAAAAAATAAACTACCTGTAATCAGTGTAACTTTTAACACTTTTTTCAGCAGTATTTTTACAGAAAATCCAAGTTGTAACAAGGAAAACAATAAACGATCAGGCACTGAACCTCTTATGGGATTTCTCTAATCCGTCAAACTTCATGAATTTACAGGGTAATGAAAGTGATGATGTCCAAGAAGCATAATAGCTTTTTAGACTCCATTATTCATTATAAATCAAAGAATGACATTTAACTTAAAAGCTCACACCTATCTTCTTACCAATTTAAAAACATCCTCTTACCGCAAAATACCCTATGACATTGGAACAAAACTAACGACTGCTAACTTTTTAAACTAAAATCGCATGTACTACTTTAAAACAAACAGCTCCAATTTTGTACAAATTTTAGCTTTCCTACGCCGAAACACATCCGCTTTTTACCAAGGAGAATTTTCCAAACTTTTTCCGAATAGTCCCATCGGAAAACGCTTTTAACCCGCCCAGGTTGGCTTTGATGAAGGAGTTCAATTGGACTAGAGTCGGCACCATTTATCAAAACGAGCCCCGATATTCCTTGGCACACAACAGGTAAAAATGGGTAGTCGTTAGTGAATCCGATTAATTTTAGCTAGTTTGTTAGGTTTGGTGTATTATAATAGTAAATGGAGAAAATTTTCACCATCTTAAAGCGAACAATGTGCTCGTTACGTCGGCGTCGCCTCCAATGTCCTTAGATAGTTAACTATAGTAATGGATGCCCATCCTTCCTAGTGCAAGCCAGTGGCTTCTGAGAAAACGCTGACGGACCAGTCTTTTAGAAAAATCAGGATATTTAAAATCATTTTGTTTCAAAAAATATACAGGGTGTTTCTTACGCCTTAAGTGATTTCAAAACAACATTTTCATATAAACATAGGTCCTCAAACGTCTTGTTTTCGAGGTACAGGATGTTAAAGTTTTATTTTTTTTTAAGTTTTTTTTTATAGATCGTGCGCAGTTTTCAAGATATTTTGCCTAACTTTGGCACATATATTTAGCTAAAGGCAGTTTACTATTAGACATATTCCAAATAATAGTAAGAATCTACAGGGTGATACTTGTGAGGGGTCATGTCGCCTTTTCCCACGGATTTATTTTTTGTTGTAAGCCACTGGTAGATTTTAAAATCCTTGTTTCATTTACAAACCTTTTTGTTTTTGCAATTTTTTAGCATATTTAACGGTTTTAAAGAAAATTGCTGTTGCACCAAAGCCTACTATCAAAAAATAAAAAAATGCTTAAGTATGCTATGGCGAGTATATCAAAATAAACAAATTAACTAAAACTTCTTCGGCATGCCTAATAGTGTTGTGCCTATAAGTAAATATACCTGCCAAATTTCAGCTAAATATCACAAAAATTGCAGGAGCTAAAAAAAATATAAACAAACTTTTGTAACAAGAAGCATCCATTAAGTTTTTTTTAAATATTTCTGTCAAATGTCGCCAATTCTGCTTGTTGCCAGTAGCAATATGTTTGCGGAAGTTTTGCCTTTTCAACATGTCACCACCGACATCTGCTACTTTTGCTTGAGTTGCATTTTTTAGTTCGTACAGAGGTGATTTATAAATCGGCGATCGGGGCCCAAAATAAATCTGCCTCGGAGTAAATAATGGTCAAACGGTTGGCTGGCATAAAAGCGCGCAAGGTGTGGGAAGCCGCACCATATATTAGCTCACACTACTACTATACTATAGTAGTGTGAGCTATAGTGATCCTAATTTTTTCGAGAAAAAAAAAGTTGCTCCGATTTCAAAAATTTTTATATATCTTTGCGTTTCAGATGATTTTGAAACTTTTTTGTTGCGCCGTCTGTCTGTCTGTATGTCTGTCTGTAACGACCAACGCGCATAACTCAAAAACCGCTTGCCCGATTTGAATGAAATTTGGTACCTACGCTGGGCTTTGGGTCGAGATGGTCCCATTTAAAAATGAACAAAATCCACCAAACACAAGTTAAATTAAAGGGTGGGGGTATATTTCAAAAATTAGAGTTTATGTAAAAATATGGCGTGTGTGATATCAAACGAAAGGTAATTGCGTCTGGAGTTAAATAAAATACATTTTACTTTAAAAAAGAGTGGGGGTAAATTTAAAAAATTAGTGTTTATGTGGAAATATGGCGTGTGTGATATCAAACGAAAGGTAATTGAGTCTGGAGTTAAACAAAATACATTTTAGTTTAAAAAAAAAGGTGGGGGTAGATTTGAAAAATTAAAGTTTAAGTCAAAACATGGCTTGTGTGGTATCAAACGAAAGGTAATTGAGTCTGGATTTCAATAAAATATATTTCAGTTTTTAGTTATATTAGCTCACACGTACACCATAACTATAGTACCTAGTGTGAGCTTAGGTGCCCATAGATTGGCAGAGTATTTTTTTAAGGGTATCAAAGACAAATCTTGCATAAGACCTACTTTCCTACCAGAGTAATTTCTCATCTGCTAGGAGAGGCCGGGTAGTGTCGAGATTCTTACCCACTAAAACCCCTTGATTGTGACTCCGGCTTCCTAAGCTAGCCACAGCAACTCCACTGCAGCCATTACTGGCTTATTGTGCACCCTTTTGATTCTTAGGCTAATCACTCTATCACAGGTCTTTAATGGAGTAGTCCCCAGTCGCAATTGGGTTTAGTTCAACTTCCCCAAATATTAGGTGCCTTTTGCGATACAGTGCCTCGCAATGATATATTACATGTTCTACTGTTTCCGGTTCCTACTTGCATAGTCTGCAGCTCAGGTCTCCCTGATACAGGCCCATCCTGTTTAGGAAAACTTTGACCGCCGTATCACCGGCCATGATTCCTAATATGAGCCGGGCTTTTGTGAGTTTGGCATCCAGGCCTTTAATAAAGGCTCTGCTGTAACGTAGCCCCTGTCTTTCTAACCAGTGGCTTTTATGTTCTCCCCTTACCCAGAGATTTACCTGGGCCTTTATAGTACACTTTGGTATTCCCAGGGCTGACTCTGGTTCAATATATTTTTCTGACGATCCTTGTCTTGCTAGTTCGTTAGCTTTTTCATTACCTTGAATACCTTTGTGTCCTGGCACCCAGAATAGTTGTATTCTATTGCGTTCCGCCAGTTTCACTAGTTCAGCAAGAAATTCCCACACTAGCTTTGAGGTAACCTTCGGGCGCATAAGCGCCCTGAGGGCCGCCTGGCTATTTGAGTATAATAAAGATATGGTCTCACCTCTCCTAGGCCTTTCCTTTGATCCGCCTGTGTACCAGATCAATCCTTCCTGTGGCAGTGGGTTGTTTTGTCCAGACCACCAACTCGGAACAAAACACTGCAAAGGCTGCAACTAACAAGCAACTAACCTTAGTATAGTAAAGGCTTCCCTCGTATACCCATGTCTCCTCAGTCCTCCTATCCATTGGAGAAACATTCAATTTTTCTGAGAGGAAGTATAATACTCGGTATAATATTTATTGTCCTACTTAGTCGAATACACGCGTTGCACAAATTAAAAGACATTTACTGGTTTTTAGTTAATTTTATCATTTTAGACTAGTGGCTGAAGTAGACATGATGGGGTATCAAGTCGTGGAAACTCAAAGTTTCACAAACGAAGTCTTTACTGCTCTTATGAAACTCAAAGAGAAAGATACTCGTATAATTTTAGGTAAGCCAACACTCCTTAATCCATTATATTTTCCATTTCAATGATCTTTTAATGTATTTTTCTCCTAGTGTTTTTCATTTATTTTTTCCAGCCAGATATGCACCGTGTTCTTTCATATCAATTTTTTTAGGAAACTTCAACGAACGATGGGCAAAACACATTTTTTGCGAAGCCTACAAGCTTGAAATGTTCGGAAGAAAGTATCAGTGGCTAATAATGGGTACTTATCGGTCTGAATGGTGGAAAAGGTATCAGACGTAAGCACAATATTTGTACAGCCGTTTAACTTACCCTCCCTGTCAAATTGTTAACATTTCAGCGACCATTAAATAAAGTACAAAGCCAAAGCACAAACCACAAACACATGCAGAACCAGAACATTGTCACAATTCAGGAAACGCAAAGAGGTCTAACCACAAATAAGTATAAAAAAGATGGAAAAGTTTGAGTCCGTTCGTAATAAAAAAATATAAACAATCATATAGGGATTTGGGTCTGGTTACAGATAAGCCTACTTATGGTATGCTATTCTCCACTGACGACGTGAAACACTTACAAACTTACGTCTGGAGAGGCTACCTTTCGGGTTAGAAATGTAACCAGAAACAAATCCCTCTACTCTCTCTAGCACATGAGAGTCAAGCATACATAACCTTGTGCCTTAGTACAACATTTCCTTTTTGACTAATAAGTATGGCAAATAAACTATTATTAGATTGTAACATAGGACAGCCTGCTGTAAACTATAATTGAAGGAGCGGTATTCCAGTAACAAATAAATATTTAGACATTACAACAACAAGACATACGTAATATTCCTGATATATTTTTCTGACTTTGAGTCCAATTTTTTAGAGTTAGAATTTTCCAAATAGTAAAAACCAAAATTTATGATGTTTAAAACAAATTATATTCTAATACAGCGTAACTTTTACTTTGTAGATACGAACCTGAACTAAATTGTACTCTAGAAGAACTAGAGACGGCGCTAGAACAAACCATTTTGACAGATTTGCTGCCACTGTCCACGAGCGGGGAAATCACCATTTCCGGAATTGTAAGTACGAACCAACTTTTTCCATATTCAAAAAAACAATGAAAATTAAGAAAATGGACTATTTAATGCTTTTTAATGGAAACCTCAGTAGGACACTGCACACCACAAAGAAATAAACCACATAAAATTTTAAATCTTTGTGTAAACTGGGTGAGAGCCAAATCGTGCTACCTTTAGCAATCACGCTTATCAAGAATAGAAATCTGTTATGCTTAAGTGGGCAAATTCAATTTTCGTTACATTTTTACTTTATTGGCTCCGTCCGCTTATTGCAGATAATTTGCCAGCTTACTTAGGTGGACACCAAGATAATCTGACTCGAAGTCACACACACTACGTGATGGAGGCAGGCCCACTAAGCACTCCCAACTCTTTGTTGATCTGTCTTTGGTTGAACGTTTGTTTATTGTGCTAACGTCATCCACGCTTTTAACACGGCACCTAAATTGATCATCAGCTTTGTTTACTTCGGTGATGACCAAGCCCCGCCCAAGACAGACGTTCCGGTCCGGTGAATCTATATTCACAAGCGTTTAGTAGATTCTAGCTTGAAGTGACAGGATGGAAATCGCACCCACCGCCCTCTGGGCGCAAAGTGATGCACGTCCACTCCGCTAAACCACCGGGGTCACTAAAATTAATTTCACTTGATTTGCAGACAGCAGACGAGTACCACGCGGAATACAACTCAAGACGTGGCAGGGAGTACTCGCGTTTCCATGGTTACACCTACGACGGAATTTGGGCTGTAGCGTTAGCGGTGCAACACGTTGCCCATCGAATAAGGTTCTGGAAACGAAACGAAACTGTGACCGATTTTAAATACAGGGATCCTTTGTGGGAGACTTTGTTTCTGGAGGCTTTAAATACAACGAGTTTTGAAGGTAAGAATTTCCTTTATGATTTGAAGTTGTTGGCTATTCTTTAGTAAAATTCATTTTTTCGCAGACACATATTTAAAGTCAGCATAAACAATATGAATAAAGCGTAAGCGACAAAATATATCGAAGGAGATTATTAGGAAAAATGTTATGTTCTAATCTGGGGTCTCTACTAAAGGCTAATGATTTTACAGGTGTGACTGGGCCAGTTCGTTTCTATGACAACGAAAGAAAAGCCAATATTTTGATCAAACAGTTTCAAACCGGAGAAGAAGTTAAAGTGGGGGAATACAGTGCTGCCATCCAGCATTTAGATCTTTCGCTGGGGGAAGAGCTGAAATGGATTGGAAAGTAAGTTATTTGAAAAATTTGTATTGTAATCCTGCTTCGTTAAAAGCACATCCACAAAGAAACTTTAACCAAAAACTAGTGTTGGCCGAAATTAAAAAATAAAGAAGCTGTGACAATAACAGGTCACTCAGTCTAATCCAGATATCTAGTTATGGAATAAACAACTTTGTAATTTTTAATTTCTGTGGAAACTTTCCTAAAGAAGCAGTGCACTTAAGTAAACAAAACAGTCTATATGAAGTTTGACAAAAAAACAGTCTATTCCACATATACTAGATTTGTGGAATAACCAATTTGTCATTTTCAATTTTCCTAGATCACCACCAAAAGACAGAACTTTCCTAAAGAAGGAGCACACTAGAGTAAACAAGACCGTCTACTCCATCTTAGCCTGTCTAGCCACTATCGGTATTATGATTGCCACATTTTTCTTGGGCTTTAACATCAAATACAGAAATCAACGTTATATCAAAATGTCCAGCCCGCAGTTGAACAATTTGATCATTATTGGATGCATGATTACGTATACCAGTATTATATTTTTGGGAATGGATTCGGACCTCTCCAGTTTAGGTATGTATGTTTAGCCGGCTCCCCCAAATACGATATTTTTCATTTTGTTTGTGTTTGATGATAAAGATGCATTTTAGTAAGTAAATAGAATATGCGTTTTTAACTACAAGAACAATTCAAATGAACAGTTCACGGTTATTTTTTACGGATATTGTTTTAATCAGTTCAATTTGAAGTTAAATTTTATCTGTAAAATAATGTCCTGTAAGTGGAGTCTATCCTCTTGACTGCAGTTTTCAAGAATTGTCAAAAAAGCTGCCATAACATGAGTCATTCACCATCTACTTAGACACTTTTTTCCTGGTTGTTTTCTTCAGTACTGCCAATGTGCGAGGTGTGTCAGAGTTACACATGATTTCGAATACTGTCAAAAGAAAGATGTTACAAGTGCTTCAGTCATGTGATCTCAGGGCTATAAACTGTCGCTAAAATGTAAAACTAAACTTATATGCATCGTTGAATGTTTTGCGTTGCTGTAATGACTTATATTTCCTTAAATTTTAGAGACATTTCCTTTAGTCTGCACAGCTCGAGCCTGGACTTTAATGGCCGGTTTTACTCTAGCCTTCGGTTCGATGTTCAGCAAAACGTGGAGAGTTCACTCAATATTTACTGATGTCAAACTTAACAAAAAGGTTATTAAGGACTATCAGCTATTTATGGTGGTGGGGGTACTTTTGGCTATTGACGTTGTTATAATGACAACGTGGCAGGTTGCAGACCCTTTCTTTAGAAGCACTAAGCAAGGGGAGCCTTACGTAAGTGTAACATCTAACGAGTCTACTAAGCCAACTGTTTATAGGTCTACACTTTCAGTTAATGTATACAATCTATCAAACTAATTTTCTCCAAGGGGCCACAACGATAGTCACATACAATTACTTATATCAGTTGCGCACGCAGAAATGAATTATGGGGGGAGGGCTTGAGCGCAGATCGATCGATTTTAATATTGATTTTTGGCGAAAAATCTTGTTTCAGTGGCTCTAAGTCCCCCCTGCGTACGCCACTGCTTTTTGATCAATAATTGCCCTACAAGATTAATTAATTAGGGCAAAAATACAAAACTGTTAAATCAGGTTTTATCAATCAGCAACTCAAGATCCGTGCAATTTAGGAACGACATGACCCCTGAAAAAGTATCACCCTGTAGATTTTTACTATTATTACAAGTCTAATAGTGTAGTGCCTATAGCTAAATTTACGTGTTAAATTTAAGCTAAATATATCAAAAACTGCATGGGCTATAAACAAAAAGCTAAAAAAAAATAAAACTTAAACACCCCATATCTCGAAAACAAGGCGTTTTTAGGACCTATGTTTATAATCAATAAAAATTTTGTCTTGAAATCACTTAAGAAATTCAATACTAAAATTATGTTTTTAAATTTTAAAACACCCTGTATATGTAAACCTCTTTTAAATGAACACATAAAAAGCATATCATTCAAACAAAACAACCAAAATGTCGATTTGATGAGGTTTGATTTGGTTTGGTTTATGGAGGTCCATATTCGCTACACTATATTAAGAAAAGAAGAAATTTACTTCAACTAAAATTATTTTATAACTTTCAGCCTGATCCTTCCAACGAAGATACATTCATTATTCCAGAAAACGAATACTGCGCATCAGATAAAATGTCAATTTTTATTGGAGCCATTTATGCCTATAAGGGTCTTCTTATGGTAAGAAAACAATACAACACTTTTTTTGAGAGCTGTAGGGAAGATATTTTAGATATCATAGACACACACAGGCGCTCCTTTACGAGAACTAGAAGCTTCTCTAGAAAGTGAGGACACCATGGGCCTTCGCTTATTCTATTATTTCTCCCCTGGCCTGGGCGTGAATGCTCACTTCAATCCACAGTTACCATTGATCAGTTTATAGTACTTTAAACTTTGCAGTAGATAATTTACAGAATATGCGCCTAGGTCGTGTCGGAATAAAACGTGCTGAACTGTTTCCGATTCCATATTACATAGTCTGCAGTTTAGGTCACCGTAATACAGAGGTCAAAAACGTGTGCAAAACCTTAAAAAGCGGTAAATCTGCCGGACCCGGAAATATCCCAGCTGAACTTATTAAATATGGCACTGAAGAATTGTTTTGTAGATTACGGAATCTTTTCCAAAGATATTTAAATGGAGCTGTAGTACCAACTGAGTGGAAAACGTCATATATATCCACAGTACACAAAAAAGGAAGGAAAGATATATGTGACAATTATAGAGGTATATCTGTAACTAGTACGCTAAGCAGAATATATGGCAAAATAATAAGAAATAAAGTGGAGAGCGAATATAAAGATATGGAGGCAGAAGAACAAGCTGGTTTCAGGGCGGGTAGATCGACTTCAGATCATCTCTTTTGTATAACCCAAGTTATTGAAAAGAAAATGGCATACGGACAAGAGCTCCATCTGCTTTACGTAGATTTGCAGAAGGCATATGATAGTATACCACTAAATCTACTTTGGAAAGCGTTGGAAAAGACAAACATAAGCGTACAACTAATTAAGGCCATCAAAGAGTTATACCGCAATAGTAAGGCAAAAGTTAAAATAAAAGCAAAACTAACCAAAGGCTTTCAAGTAAATAAAGGTCTTAAACAAGGTTGCTGTATCTCGCCTACGCTCTTCAAGATATATTTGGAACAGGTCCTTAAAGTCTGGAAGAGAAAATGCCAAAACATGGGAATTCCGTTGAATGAAACCACCTTGTATACTTTATGTTTCGCCGATGATCAGATAGTGGTGGCTCAGGATTATGACGACCTCGAATATATGACACGAAAACTAATAGAAGAGTACAATAAGTGGGGACTAGAGGTTAATATCAATAAGACAGAGTATATGTGTATTGGTGGAACGAAACAGGATCTAATCTTAAATACTGGGCAGCGAATTCAGTCCTGTGATGAGTATAAATACTTGGGTCTGAAAATTACAGCTGACGGAACACTAGACAAAGCTATAAAAGATAGAAACGTACAAGGAAGAAGAGCAATAACTTTATTAAATGGAATAATTTGGGACCAAAGTATATCAAAACATAACAAAAAGCTTATATATAACACAATTGTAAAGAGTATTATTACATACGGCTCAGAGGTGTGGCCAATCAAAGATAGAACAGAAAAAATGCTTTCCGCTACGGAGATGGACTATTGGAGAAGAGCAGCAGGGAAATCAAAAAGAGAAAGAGTTACCAATCAAAGAATAAGAGAAATTATGACAATGGGTGAACGTACTCTAGTGGATGATATAAGAACAAAACAACTGGTGTGGTACGGACATGTACAAAGAATGGATGATGGAAGACTACCTAAACAAATATTACAATGGAAACCAACTGGCCGAAGAAAACGAGGAAGACCAAGGAGAAGCTGGAGAGAAGGAATAGATAGTGAAATAAGAATAAGAGGCCTAGATGATGAATTATGGGCAAACAGAAACGAGTGGAGATTGGGTATCGGAAGACGTAGAACGTTGTGAAACCGATAAATATATATATATAATACAGAGTCATTTTGCTTAGATGAAATTTGACGGCCATATGAAGTCGTTATTTCATATTTTACTAATTCACATCATAGCGTTGTCAGTTAAAGTAACAAAACCGTTTATACTACAACAACAACCAACATGTCATAGATATCAATGTCTTTTTTGTCTAAAAGTTGATAACTTTATCGTGTAAAAGCTACTTAAATAACTACCGATAGTTTTAGCACATATAGAGGACGCTGGACGCTTTCTTATTTTTAGCGCCCTCTTGTGACCATTATTATTAGGGCTAGAGGTAATCCAACAAGCTGGCATATCTTTGAAGGTATACTTAATCAGCCGATCTATGGTAAATGACAACTTATTTTGTAAATTTTTTTAGATCTTTGGCGCCTTCTTGGCTTGGGAAACACGAAACGTATCGATCCCAGCTTTAAATGACAGTCGTTACGTTGGATTTTCGGTCTACAACGTTGTCATAATGTGCATCTTGGGAGCCGCCGTTGCCTTGGCTTTAGTGGACCATCAGGATGAAATGTTTGTGTTGATAAGTAAGCACTAATCTGAAATCCTATAATTAGGTGCGGGGGTTTGCTAGATGTGTGACTGGTACTGTACCCAACTAAAAGGTGACCTTGACAACTAAATTGACGGTTCCCTCCATCTGTCTCGCTCGGAGTTATTGACACTGTAGTGTGAACAATTAGCCAGTTCACAAGTCACTTGGTGCCACAGTAAACTAAAGCCCGGTGCCCACCTACGACTTTTTCGTGCGTGCCCGCGCACGCGTCACATGACTGTGATAACATTTCATATTGAGATCATGTGACGCGTGAGCGGGCACCCACGAGAAAGTCGTAGGTGGGAATCAGGTGTAACATTCGTCTATGCTTGGTGCTTAAAATCGCCCGCTCTAAATTAACCCACAGTACCGGTTCTTTAAGCACCTACAAAAAATGCATTTTTTTTTCTTGAGCAGGATTTAATTTTGTGACGTCTCTTTGTCGAGACAGAGATTCAATATTAATAAACTACGAGTAGCTTTTTTTATTTTTTAGGTTGCTTTATAATGTTCTGTACTACCATCACACTTTGTCTAGTGTTTGTGCCAAAAATGATCGAACTTAGAAAAGATCCTGGTGGTGGACACATTGATAAAAGAATCAGAGCAACCTTAAGGTTTGTACAGCCTAACTTATTTTTAGTGGTGTCTTGTAAAAAAATATTTAAAGACTATTAAAAGAATTCTCAAAGCAATACTTATAACACAACAAATAAGGTTCACCTTATTATACAGTTTTTTGAAACAAATATTAAAAAACACCCATTATAATCGTTGTTATTTTAACTTAGAAATTAAATTGTTTTGTTTATTTTCAAGGCCTATGTCAAAAACAAGACGTGATTCAAGCGTCTCCGAGATAGAGACCAAAATGAAGGATTTAAAGGAACTTAACACCAAATACAGAAAAACTTTGCTAGATAGAGACTCAGAACTGCAGGTAAAAACCTTAAAATTTAAGTCCAACTCATCTCAAAACTCAACATTAAAATATGAACTTAGTAGTGGTATCAGCTATAATAATCCGGAGAAACAAAACTTAAAATTAAAGAAATTCAACTCTTTGCACACTCTTTTTCTCTCTAACCGGAGAAACTTTTGTTTAATTTTTATTTTAGCTTTAAGTTTTTTAAGACATTTGTTTAAATTTTCAGATGTTAATCAGACAGCTAGGTTCGGAAGCCGAAGAGCTCTTACACGATCAGAAAACCGAAGACTCCATCTCAGAAACCAATCGTCTATCCGTGCCTTTGCTCAGAAAAGAGCTGCCTAGCGCCACTGAGACCAGCGACCTGACGTCACTCTGCAGTCTGAGTTCTCAGGCTGCTGAGTACACTCAGATGCAGCAAATACAAAGAAGTGAAAGCCAAAAGTATGTATCATAACAAAATCATTTCATGTAAAAAAAGCCAAAACGAGTGGGGTAAGTGGGTGCTAAAAATGTAAAAGGTTGACTTTAACACTTTGAGTTCCATGTGTACCATTTGTGGTACACAAAAAGTTATTGAAATGGACTGTGTGGCCATTTCAGGTACACGGATTATTAATCGATATTTTAAGGTTGTGATAACGTGGGGCTCACGGATTGCTTAAATTCTTATGAATAGCAATTTGTGAATGTGTGGTCCAAATTGAAAAAAATATAGTTTCTATGGGTGGGAGTCAAAGTGTTAAGATCATGTAACTTTTACAAAAAAAAGATACAAACTTCATTCTTGGATAGGAAATATTTGGTTATGTTGTCAATATACCCATATATCTATTAAATTAATAGATATATGAATATACCCTGGTATTGTAGCTATTGTCAATTCAATATTAAAAAAGAAAAATAAATAAATAAATGCGGTTTTTCCAACTCACTTGCCCCAGCTATTCTTTAACCAAAACAATAGATTTAATTTAGTCGAAAGGATAACTGCATCTGTAACAAAAAAAGTGTTATCTAGGCAAGCTTGGACTATGTCCAACTGTCCCCTGAGGGGTGGTACCCACTTGCCCCACTGACCGAAACAGCGGGGCAAGTGGGTACTATAATTCCAAAATTGGCATCCTGCAATCTAAAAATCTGAAAAAAACGTAAATGGTAACATTACTTATTATAGTTATGGAAATCTAATTACCGCCGCGATAAAGTTACGAATGAAAGATATATATTTTTTTAAATTTTAGACCAAACTACGTATGTGAGATAAAATGAAGGGTGTTTTAAAATTAACGAATACACCTGTAAAAAACTTCAACTAATAAATAAAATATTCCGTGGGTCACAGAAGGTCTGAAAAACATTTTGTGAAGTTTCAAATATCGAAAGTTACCTATTAAAATTTAAAAAAAATACCTACTTACCCCAGAAACCCACTTACCCCACCTAACCTTACGCGAAAATGATATTCCGTAAAAGGAATTAAAATAACAGTAAAGCCAAGTTCTCCAATACAAATTTCAAAATGAAAGGTTCTTACTAGTTTGGAAATGTTTTTTTTTTTAACTTTGCTATTACAGCCAAACTTCTTTATGTTCAATTTAGCACTGTGCTTAAGAGTCATGTGCAGCCGTAATAGCCAAGTTTTGAAAAATATTTCCAAACTAGTAAAAACCCTTTATTTTGAAATTTTTATTGGAGAACTTGGCTTAACTTTTATCAAAATTCGTTTTACGGAATACCATTTTCGCGTACTTGGCTTTTTTTACATGAATGTTTTTGTTGATTTCACTCCTTTTTTAAAGCATTTAGATAATATTTAAGTTTCAAAGTAGTAAAATATGCGGAATATTGTTCAAAACTTTTGCAATGTTATTTCAATTTTTTCCTATGATTTTATCATTGTTCCTATGAGTGAGTGAGTGACAATTTTGACGTTTTTTGAAATTTCGTAACTACTTTATGGAAGTCCATGAAACTTGGAGGGGTTGTTAACTCTATAAAGATCTACGACTGTGCAAAGTTTGAGTTTTGTAGCTCATTCAGTAGAGTTCTAGATAGGTCAAATATGAGCTGAAATGTTTCAAAAAAAGATGGTACAACAGTTTACGCGAACTTGGCGAAGCACTGACGTACCCCCAGATCTTCAGGTTATTAGCTTAGATGACAAAGTGGCAAACCAGCTCTCAAAACGTTTTTTTTGTAACCAGAAAAATCGTTTTATTATTTTGACGTTTCTTTTTTTCTTAACCGATTTTATCTGTCTATTAAATCTTGTGATTCATTTTTGATACCCTTTCCGTGAACCGATTTTAATGAAATTTGGCACAGTAATATAGGTCCGACGACACTACAATATGAAAAAAAATTCTTGGGTTCGAAGTGGTTGAGGGGTATAAAGGGGGTAAATTCACATTAAATAAATTCATACATGCGGTTTTTAAATTTATGATTTGATCTGATGACAATATAAAATTATAAAAAAAATTGGGGGTAGGGGTTGGTTAAGGGGTATAAAGAGATGTAAAGGAGATAAACTGGGGAACCAAAACAGATACGAACATGCGGTTTTCAGATTTAACATTTTATGCGATGCCAATACAATTTTATTAAAAAAATGAAAATAATGGGATGTGCGAGGGGTGTAAAGGCGGTAAATTTAGAATTTTAGAACCAAAACAGATACGAATATGCGGTTTTCAGATTTATGACTAGTTTTTATGAATATCAAGCGGGGGTATTTGCGGTGTGTTAAAGGGTAAATTCAACGGACTTAGGAATTGGACTGTACAAAATTGACAAAAAGGAAATCTTGTATTAATGAGGAATTGCTAAAAATTAAAAGGGTTCAAAACCAATAATTATACATCCTGAATTTTATTTATTTTTGATTAAAACTAAAAAGTTGAAATAAACAATTTTTTTCAAGAGAAACGATTTTATAAAAAAATTACACTAAAAAGTAAAAATTTAAATAAATCCAGGGCTCAGGCTGTTTTCTGGGAGCAGATTATATCTGTCTCCGTCGCGACGTCAAAATTAGCCTCAAAACCGAGGCAACCCTGACCGAAGCTGCAAATTGACAGTTGGTCTCTCCTCAGTAAACAACATATTTCATATTTCTTTTTCAGTTACCCACATCATCATTTCATCTCCTTTCATTTTATGGTTATGCCCGGGCTGAATGAAGCCTAATGAGGCAGAAACGCGTCCCCGTAGCTACCTTTACCTCTGAGATCTTGCCCGTGAAACTTTTTTGTTAAGACTTTATACCTCGTGAACTTCCTTCAAATTTAAAAAAAAAAAATATATTTTGGCTTATTTCTGTTTACGACAGTCTAGGATTACCAATAGCGTTAATGGCACATTATATATTTTTAAGTACGATATAAAATCGTGGCGGGTATACATCTGCATTTGATGGGTATCTTAAATAATCTCGCCACGAACTTGTGTGTGCTAATAACACTATTGTTAAATATAGACTGTCGTAAACAGAAATCTGTCAAATAATTTTTTACTTTTTAGTGTGATTTTTTAATAAAACCGTTTAACTTTTAAAAAATATTTATTTTATTATCATTTTATCTACGATGGTTAGCCTTATAGCTTAACTCAGGAAAACTGTTACCTGAATCGCTAAACAGTGGCACTCTTAGCGCCGGCACACACACGCGTTTTTCTGCAGCGCGACGTCGCAGCATTACCGCAATTGCGGTCCGTGATCCTATGAAATAAATGGCGCGATTCACACAGTTGAGCGGCAAACGCGCGTTCGTCTTGCGTGCATTCTGCAGAAAAACGCGGTAACGCTGCGTCACCGCGCTGCAAAAAAATGCGTG
The DNA here is from genome assembly GCA_963576565.1 of Aspidapion aeneum. Taxonomy (NCBI): domain Eukaryota; kingdom Metazoa; phylum Arthropoda; class Insecta; order Coleoptera; family Brentidae; genus Aspidapion; species Aspidapion aeneum. Next base: position 35,979,986 of record OY755046.1, on the reverse strand, counting down.
TGTGTATCGGCGCTTAACTGTCAATATTTTTCCAGTATACCGCAATACCTGTCGCCAGTAAGCTTAACCTAATCTAAATAGTACACGAGGGCACTGTTAGGAATGGCCGTTCACTACTTAGAAAAGCGATAACCGTATATTTCCTTAGATATCTTCAAACTATAGGACGGTTGATTAGCCTTTAGGGGGTGTATTCTTGAATATCTTACGAAAGGTCACAAAAAAATAGGTATTTCAAAATTTAAAAAAAAAAACAGAACAAAATCGTCAAAAAAATAAAACCTATTTTTATTTTTGTTAACATTTTTTCTTTTTCTTAAGTTTATTAAGAAAATCTTTAGCAACCTGAAGATTTTTGATCCACTGGTTTATTTTCTTCAATGTTTGTTAAGTTCTTTTTAATAATTTCGTTGCGCTGCTTGGGAATATTTTCTGCTGCAGAAATCTCGCTTTTTTCTAACATATCTTTTTATTCTTTCTAATTTGTTTTTCTTTACAGTTCTTACTGGTTTATTCCGAATTTCTTCTGCCATTTTTTATGAACATTTTCTCTCCAGTTCTTGTTTTTCTTGTAGTTAACTGTGAAACTTTTTCCAAGATAAGTTCACCATTTCTCCGGGTAACGCAATCATAAAATGATTCTCCTATAGTTTCTATTAGTGTTTCTTTTCAGTTATTCTTAATAATTCTGTGGCTCTGTTTAAGAATATTTTCTGTTGCAGAAATATCTAAGTTTTTCTTTTTTTTGTATTAGTTTTTTTTTATATACTCGGACTTCCATCCTATTGGATCAATGCCCAGTGTTCCGAAAACTCAATTCAAACGTGTTGGTAACAAAGTGAAGAAATTTAAAAACGCATACAACATCCAATGGCAATCTATTCTCGAGGGAGCAACCAAAGCTATTGATACTGCATCCATTTTCTTTAACAGTTTCCGATATTTGAGGTGTTTCTTTAAATCAGAAATGTTGGCAAATTTAACAAAAAAAGCAAAACATTTGGCAAAAACTAATTTTAGATTTTAGGGCAGTTGTTAAAGTTAGAACGTTTTTAGGATGGTGGCAAACGTTCGGAGAAATTAGTATTTTAGGACAATTATGAGCTCTGTAACTAATCAAGCCTTTTTAGGAAGAAAATAAGACTGCCAACTGTCGAAACCTCCCCGAAAAAACCTCTGAACCCCACCCAGAACTCGCCCAAATCGAGATTCGAAGACATCAAACGCCCTCCCGAGGATTACTCAAAAACACAACCATCTAAACACGTCAACGGAACTGTTAACGCTAACATATCTGCCAACACGACTGTCAATAGTATCAAGGTTGACAGTAACTATAATAGTGTCAAGGACTTAAACAGTGTAAATAATGTAACAGCGTGTTTTACTGAGACTATCGAGTTACGGAGGTGTGAGACTCAAGTAAGTAGGATTTTATTAAAACTTTTATTCTGATTATTATTATGGAAAAAATACCTTGGAGTCTTATCCCAAAAAGGACAATAGAGTTGTAAAGTATAATGGTAAATACTATTAAAATTGATGAGTAGGCCTAATCTTGCGTGCTACGACGGATGTCCTATGAACCAGCAACGAAGTTGAAAACACGACCCGTTGCAGGCTGGATATTCAATTCAATTAAAAAAAGCTGTATTGTCTTAGGAATTAATGTTTATTGACAAAGCAAGAACTAATGGCGAAAAGTAAATAGTAATAAAATAGAACTAATAAAAACAACATTGTCTAGTGGCACAATCAGCATAATCTAAAAATAGTTACTATAAGGTTTACAAGACCACCATAATTAAGAGTAGTACCCTTTTATACCATTGAGAATGTTCGAAGTTCGTAAAAATATGGATAATTTAGAATACATGCATACATACACAATTATAACAGCACAATCAATAGATTAAAAAGTAGTAACCAAACTACTTAAAAACTTAAAATGTTAAGCTAAAATTAAAATTTAGGTTACATAATAAAAATATAAAGACATATAACCATAAAGTTACTCAAATAACGTTGCATCCCGTTTTTGTGCTTTTGTGGTGCGAGCAGTATTGGTAGGCTTGTTGGAGAAGACGAGGATCCTCAGTTCTCAAACAACCTTACCAATACGTATATATTTTATTGAATGTAGAATAATATAGCATTAGAATAAAAACAGTGCAATGGTTTAAGACATGTATTAGTGATAAATTCCCTTGCTTTTTTTAAAATGATATTCAATATAAATATACTCCCAGTATCACTCGTAATAACGGGAATAGGTCAGGACACATCTTTCTGGGCTATGTTCTGTTTAACTTTCACACCCCTCCTGATACCGCTAATGGGCCAATACCTCGCAAAGAACTTTCTTCCTGCGTCAGCACTTATTGGCGATGGTTCATTGCCAACCCCATAACTGCTGACACATCGAAGCAAAGTTCGTTCCATGACTTTTATGAGGTACTGAGTTATCAGCATTTTGATAAAAGTGAATTTTAAATAAATTAGGAAAAATTTTATTTTAAGAAAAATCTGAATTAATATTTTACCTAGTTGACAGTATTAAGCCTATTTGTGTAATACTCATTACAGCAATAGTAAGCTTTTATTTCAAAGCAATTACGTATTAACCTGCATACTTTTAAATCTTGAATTTGTCTCAATGCGATGGGTAAATAATTGTATAATTTATACTTTTTTAAATCAAGGAATGTTTTGTCAAACTATGTATTAAACGTGGTAAGTTCTCAGATTGACGAGATGTGTAGTAACGAGCAGTTTGAGTATCTAGTTCTTGAAGCTATTTTTTTATGAACCAGGCTGACTGTCTCCAAAATAAAAAGACACGGAAATGTTAATATCCTTGCCATTCTGAAAAGTGGCCTACAATGTTCTCGAGGATTGACATTAAATAGTTTGCGTACTGCTCGCTTTTGTAGAATAAAGACTGACTCAAAAAGGGTGACACAACAAAGCCTCCAGAATGCAATCGCATATCTCATTTGGGATTCAAATAAGGCAAAGTAAGTAGCTCGCAGTAGCGTGTCAAATTTTTTGAAGCCCCCCCCCCCGCAAACTTTTTTTTGAGGCACTATTATATTTTCCAAAAATAACCCATTATAGTAAATATTTATACACAATATTATTATCTAATAGTTAAAAAACACAGCGAATTTTTAGGTAAGTATTACTTTTTCTTAGCGGGGCGGGGTCTGCGGGGCCGTTTGACACGCGCCTGGTAGCTCGGGCTGATTCAAAGTCTAGTTGTCTCTTAAAAAAAGTTAAAAAGATGTATATGCTAGACCTAGAAATTTTATAAATGGTTTAGGTTCAATTGACATTGATTGATTCCCCCTTATGGATTCTATTGTTGAACGAAAGGAGATAATGTTAGTTTTGCTTATGTTGAAGCAGAGAAGGTTACTATCGCACCATGTCCTTATTTTCGGCACATCTCGAGAAACTATATGATGGATAGTTTCTTTGGGCCCTTTTCACTATATGGTTGTATCATCCACAAATATAGTGATTTTTCCATCTATATCCAGATTTGCAAGGTCATTACTATAAATTGTAAAAAGTGCAGTTTGCAGTGTGTGTAGTGTAGGACCAAGTACTGACCCTTGTGAAACGCCTCTTGTTGTAGTTTCAATAAGGTATGATTCTGAGTTTTTGCAGCAGTATTCTATGATCAACGCAGTCAAACGCTTTTGAGAAGTCACAGAACACCGCTGCAACACACTCACCTTCATTGATGCCGAGATATATACTCTCCAAAAACGAGAATATGGCGTCATTAATACTTTTGTTTTTCTGGAAACCAAATTGGACCTTTGAGAGCGAGGTTAGGTTCTATAGATCTTCATTTAATCTTTTATTAACAATTTTTTCAACTAATTTACAGATGTATTATAGGAGAGATTGAACGAAAATTAGCGGGGTCTTGTGACTCTACAGCTTTGTGAATGGGGATCACCAGAACTGAATTAAAGCAGCTAGAGAACAATACCTTTTTTTGCGAGAATTTTATGCCCAATCGTGGTTACTAGTCCCCTCCTTTTCCTAATGAACTTACCGTAATATCCTAGGCATAAAATGCTCGCAAAAAAAGCTAAATAACAAAAAGAGCCGAAGTATATTCATTTTATATATTATCTTAAAACTTGCGACGGCTTGCATCTTTGTCAAACCATGCGGCTCTGAGCTCAAAGGAGATAAGTTGGTTTAAATGCGACATGAACTTTTCCATAGATTGAATATACCGTGTAGTCAAGATGATTTGTTTCATTTTGAACTCATTATAGAATCTCGCGTACAGCTTGAAAAAATGCACAGTAAAACCACTGAAAATACCAAAACTAGCAAAGAACCAGCACGCACTTGAATGGACCTCTGACGATAAATTCGCCAGAGAGATGTTGAGAGTTGCCGTCCGCGGAATTCGAAGATGAGTTCAAAACGAGACAAAGACTCTTTACTACGCCGTTTATTCAATGTATGGTAGGGTTCTCGCCCTCAGAACCGGAAGGTTTGACAGGTTAAGCAAGTGTCTCGACTTTTACTTCTATCTATCTATCTATCTATTTACCCTTCTTCGATCCATCTTTAGGCATAGGGTTCCCCCAATATCTTCCATTCTTCTCTGTCCGCCGCCGTGTCCATCCATCTAGTTCCCGCATGTTTGTTTAAATCGTCCATCATCTCATTTGGGGTCTTCTTCTTTTATTTTCCGAAGGTCTCCATTGTACAATATATTTGTTTCATCGATTGCCTTTCTGTCTGATATTATGACCGGCAAATTTGCATTTTAAGTTTGCTACTTCTCTTGACATCCCTCACTTTTGTTTTATTTCTTATCCATTCATTCCTTTCTCTATCTGTGATCTCTGAGCTTTTGTTACCTTATCCATGTTTGATTTTGTAAGTGTTCAGGTCTGGGATTCATAGGTAAGTACAGGAAGAACACATTACACTTTCGTTTTAAGGTACTAAGCATATTTTTTAATATGAAGCTTAATTTATCGAATGCTGCCCAGGCCAAGCCAGCTGTTTGGTTTTCTTTTTTCGCCTTTTTTCCATAAGTTTCTTCTGATACAATTTTCTCTCTTTTTATCTTTTTCTGCGATATCTTTTCCTGCTTTGGTCCTAGCTCTTGTCAGCGTATTATCTATTTCATCTATATTTTCATTTTCGCATCCTACGTTTTGGGTTAGCTGTTCCTTTAGCCTTTCTTTATACATGTATTTTGTTTTAGTTTATTATTTTCAATATAAGTTGTAAAAGAAATATACCTCGCTCTTATTACTTTTTATATCGTTCTCTAGCCTACCTGTCGTGTTTTTCTTGTTGGTTCAAAGGACATACGTCACATGACACGGAAGATTAGATGTTGTCTCAGTTTCTTCTATCTCATTCTTTGTCTAGTCCGTAGCAGTATACACGTTATTGGATCAACTTTTTTGTTTATAAAAATTTCAGTTTAGTTAAAATGTTTTCTTAATCTGTTTGGCAGATAACGCCAAAACTAGATGACCGTCAAAACACCCCGTCGAAAAAAGTCGAACGGAAGACTCCCACTCACGAAAGAAGAGCGTCGAGAACAATGGATTCTTTTGAGTTACACGAAAAAAGAAGGGCTAGTATAGTACGACAAGCGACTGAGATCGTGGAAGAAGAAATGAAAGGTAAAAAACCTATAAATCAAACACAATAAACGACAAACTAACGAAATAAAAAAGCTTTTTAAGTAATATAAAAAGAGGGAGATATCGAGTTTCTTTTTAATCTAGAATTGTTTATACTACCATTCATAGCTAAAAGGTCGTAACTTCAAATGGATATTTTACGGCTTTTTAGTTAGGGGGGCGGGGGGTGTACACAAAAACTTGCATAAGTCACATAACGCTCCAACCAATCAGCAAGGGACTTTAGGATGGCAAATTGATCGCTGTTGGTTCAAACGCTACGTTATTAGGAGAAGCGCAGTCTTATGCAACTTTATATGTCATCAGCAAACACAAGGGGAGGAGAATAGATAGCGTTTCGAAGACTTGGGCAGCTGAATTTCATCAAACACAATGTGGATTTTTCAGTCGGCTATTTTTCTGCTAGCTTTCCTTAAATTATCATCCCGTATCGGCTGACCAGATAGAATAATCACAATCACAAAGCAAAAATCATTTGCAGAAGTGATCATCTGTTTTCGCAAAGTGCCCTATACCCCCTTTTGCACTACATAACCACCAATTTTATCCCAAAATATTGTCCCATAAATAGCCTATTAGATACGTCTTGTGCTACAGATTTGATAACACCACCTTAGCACCACACTTTAACCTATTCACTAAACCTAAAATACCCCCTTTTGCACTAAACAACCACCAATGCCCCCATCTATTGTCCACAGAAATAGCCTGCCCCCGACGCACCAGTATACCCACAGGCGGTACCTTAACCCGGCCCAACCCAGCTTGCACTACCCCCAAGAAAAAAACAGAATGTGGAACGCATGTCGTTGCTAAAAGTGAGTTATGGGACACGGGGAATCAGCACCGCTGTCCGAAGTCGCATCAGAGGAGACAGAGTGCAGTGCCAGACGACGGTAAGCTGTGTTGCTTTAAAAGGGATCGTTTTGGTTATTGAATAAGTTAGGGGGGGTTACCGAAAAGTCATCAGCTCACAACAGTACTGTACAAATATAACACGACAGGACTGAACAGGACTTAATTTTTTTAGGAAAATTGAAAATCTTTGGAGTGAGGACCTTCATTTTGGTCGTCAAGTGTTTTTCGATTTAATTTTTGAAAACTCGAGGGGTTATCTGCTCAGAACAGTACTGTACAAATTTCACAACAGGACTTGTACTTGACGGGACCCAGGGCCTGTTGGACGCTGTACAAATTTTGCGGTGCCGATGATACCTCGGAGGTTACTCAATCAACCCTAATGTGGATGTAGGCAGTCAAGTGTAACAACTTGCCGCGCCCCGTTAATTCTAAGAGTTGTTTTCCACAAGGAGTGGTTTCAATATATTTTGTATTTTGGTACTTGGTTGTCTAAAAACTTTTTGTTCTGCATTATAAGCTTCAACAAACTTTTTTGATGTTCCTTTACTCTAACCTAAAGAGGGCGTTTCGTTTCTCCTAAGTACTATTTACCACACTCATAAGGGATTTGGTTATTGTTTTTAATTTTAGAGATAACGGAGTTTATGAATTTCATGGAATAATTCGCGATTTGTAATTTAGTTACATAATTTCTAGACCTTTTGCCAGACTAAGACAAATAACATATTAGTTTTACATTTTGTATGTTAGATGGATTTATCAAAATATCGCTATGAAACATAAACATTAAAGCCTATTTTATATTATAGAAGAATCTCACATACATCGCACAGTGTCAGAAAGAAACAGACACTCTCCAAAAGAAAGGAGAGAGAAATCTCCAAAAAGAAGGAGTCCCCAGGAATCTCCCAGTAGTATATGCAAAGAACAGAGGCACAAACTAAGTAAGTGCTACATGTGTGTTAATAAGCTATCTGACAATAGTTCAAGGTGTTTACATAATTTTAATATCAAATATTTTAGGGATGAGGAAATTTGCGTAAAAGAGAATGAAACTCCGGACACAAGAGACATTGCAGGGATAATCGAGCAAAAGGTACCACTATCGGACCTGAAAATTAAACAAACATGAAGAGTTTTAAAACCCACAAAGAAATACACGTCAGTTTATCAAGTAGAGAGGACTGGAGGGAGAATCAACTGACATTCACACCTGGAGCTCTCGTTTGCTTTGCAGATAGCAATAGGTGCAGGAGTATACTTGCCGGACCCCGACATTCAGAGGAATTCAGAGGAATAAATCTATTGCTAACTGTAATAATGGTGCTTTCCGTTTTGTTAGTCCTCCCTGTCTGGGGCTGAGAAGAGGGCAGATAAGATCGACTCTCAAAGGAGCTACACGAAGCATTGGCCACTTCAAATGACTGAACATAGACAAAGACTCTCAGCAGCTTGAGCGTAACCGTCAAAAAAATTGCTGAACCTACTCTGCATTCTAAAAATGCAAGCAGGAGAGGAAGAGGAACCAGCGTTGCACAATTAAAGGAAATTAAGTCCCTGTAGTGGTCGATGCCAACCTTTTATTGGAAGGATGGGAAGAATCAATGAACGATGAGATCAAACAGAAGGATGCTTTAGGGTTAGACGGGTTAAACAAAAAAAGCCTAGGGCCTTCCCTCTTTATATTACTACTAATAAGAATTTTTAGGTTTTTCGTTATAGCTTAAGATTATGCTGTAAGACTTACAACATCAAAAATGCAAATTTTGTTTTTCTGGCCATCTGAACTGAAGAATTAATTTAAAAAAATATTATTTTTAGGTTACTATCAAAGTACCCCAAACGTAGCTGCCGCCAAGACATTGTCCCACCCCCCCAAACGGGACAAATCGATGTACAACGCATCCTCAGAGGGTGAACTCTTAGAGAACGATAAAGAAATATTGCCAATTTTTCACAAACTTTTAACCGAACGAAATAAGAGTCAACCAAATATAACTGTCAGTTTTGGTAGATCCTGTCCGAATATTTCGATCAAATGCGATATTGTGGAGTATTTGTAGGTACACTGAATCGATGTGAAGTGTTTAGTGTGAAATCGACAACAATAACATTTGATTCCGGATCGTTTGGCTTCAAATAAAGTCCCACAAAACTACATTTAAAAAATAATTCCCTTCTTACTTGGCTTTGCTGAAAGTGGTGAAACTTCTTCTAGGTTTCAGACATCTGTAGCTCCTTCCAATCTTAAAGGGCGGACTATAGGCAAAACTCAGGACCGACAAAACAATGCCCTGATTTTAGCTTAATCATTAATAACAAGATAAGCAACTTTTTTCATAACTAACTCGTACCAAGAGACCCTGCACCGTAGAAAAAAAGGCCTGACATTAAACAAATAAAAGAATGGAAACATCGGTCCTCTATACTCTAGCATTGTTTAGAGAGAGACACACCTTCCGTCCCTGTTTATTCAAAAGTGTCGGAAAATCAAATTAAACAAACTTTTTCACTTTTTTGACAAACATATATCGGGGATGACACGGACCAACGTGTTTGCTGATAGTCCTTGCCATAGGCAGTTAGACTTATGCATATGCATAATGACAGCGACAAAAAAAATCTAAAAAACTGCACGTCTTTGAGTTTTTTTTTACTTGTGTGTTTTTCTTTGTCAACCTAACCGAACCGAACTGAACCTAATAAGGAGATTCGTTAATGTCATGTAAAGTCACAAAAGTAACTGCCTATGGCAAGGAGTATAGAATCTTCCTAAGCAAGCATTGTGCGACAGACACGTCTCAAACAGAAAACTAAATGAGACAGAAAGATACCGGTCATTTTTCCAACTAAATTTTAAAACAATAAAATCTGAGCTGTTGAGTATTCGCCTTTTTCTTCTCAATATCGGAATAATCTATTGATATTTTAGCTTAAGTGATGACTATGTTAATTCAAAAATTTCAAGCAAAATGTTATGGCTACGAACAGAGTTAAAATTGCATATTTTGTTTGAAAAGGAATATGGTTTTAATAATTAATATTTTTGCTTATTTACACAAACAATCTCTCTATGTTACCTATTTTTATATGCAAAGGTAACCATTATTATTCCTTTGTAGTAGACAATCTTATTTAAGGCACATTTTTCCTTGCGCGGGAGAAAGGAAATAAGTAAAAACTTTGCGTCAGTATTTTACTAAGATCTTAAGACAGACCCTGTTCTATAGACTTAGTTCCTAACGGATAAAGTGTATTTTTTATACTTATCGATAAAATAACTGTAAAGATTTGGGTTACGCTAACATGCAACAGCATAATTGCATATCTCAGTGAGTTTTATTTCACAAAAATTCAAAAGAAAATAACAAACTAAAAATTTTGCAACTATATGTCATTTTTTGGAAAGTAAGTCCTTGCAGTTATAGGCTTCCGGATAAAATATTGCCAGCCTCGTGGGTTGATTTAAAGTTTATTTTTAAGATAATAATTAAAAAACTGACTTACTTCGACATTCCCTAGTGACGCTTGGAGGTTTAAATACGGCTGCCATTTTTAAACCAAAATATATTTTGATTGGTGTGTTTTGTGTGTGAATATAATTTTATTGTAACAACGAAAAAGATTTCCTATATTGCAAAGTATTTATAAACAATTTTACAAATATTAAAAGCTAGGCAAAAAATAAGTTAACCTTCAACCAAAATGTAAATCAGCCAGGACAAAGTCTATGGACTTGGTACCTAGCACCCCCGAGATCAGTAAATTTCATAAATAATGACAAAGTGTCCAATAAAAATTTAACAAAAACCTCCAAAAGCAAACCAAACCAATTTCCTTTGTCCCGCAAGGAAAATTTATTTGTTATTTATTGTATTTATAAAAAGTTAGTTTAAATCTAATTTTTTGCATGTCACTTTATTTAAATTATTGTAAAGAGGAACACAAATATTTTTTGCTAAAATTTTAAGCCACGGACTTCTTAAACTCAAAATGAATAGATAGCTAACGCTATTTCAGTCTTACCACACCTACACACTTACTTGAGATTGAGTGAGAAATTGTTGAACTTTTGTTTTTGGCTGGTTTAATTCGGCACATATAGAAATAAAACTTTTGGTTAAATCCGTAAAAATTACTCTTACAAAAACGAAAATTGAAAGTTTAGATAATACCAAAACGATTAGATGAAGGTGGAGCTCATTTGGGTGCGAAAGAAGAGGGTCCAAGGTGGTGCCACGGTGATCGGACTTTAAAAGGTCAAGCGTCCAAACTAGTAAACCCTAGCGAACGTAAGTCAAACTTACGAAAAAATGACACACCTATATCTATTTCATTCAATGATGCAAACAGCGCAAACCCAAAAAAAAACAGTGCTGCCAACAGAAGCGGGGCCAGAACGTCAAACACATGCTGAAGTGAATTTTGAGGTTAAGAAGTCCGTGGTTTAAGGTTATAAAAAACATACAATGCTGCATGAGGTCGAAAGAAGAAAAATATCTATCTTCTGATATATCAATGAGAACATTTAGACCGAAACACTTTTTAAAAAACCTTAATTGAATACATCACTTAACAATATCTCAATTTTTCTATTGTAATTTGTTTAAAAAAATCGAAAAATAATGTCAACTTTGAGTCTCTGTTTTTTAAAAACCAAGATGTTTAGTGACAATTTTACAGAAAACTGTTTTCTACCTTAAAGTCGACACGTATAACCGGTTTACTCGGTATGACACGTTCGGCATTTTATGATTTGCATTAAATATCATGCGTCACAACTAAAAACACTCATCGTAAAGGCAAGCTTTATGATAAGTGACCTTAGTCACAAAATATGTAGTGTATCCACGGATTGAGTGCACGTAAGGTATAAATGACAACAAAAATCGATTTAGAATCTGATTTTTTGGAAATCTAATTTTTTTTTGTCGTTTATACCTTACATCATCAAATCAGCCCAATAAACCACCCTGTATTTAATTTATTTTCTTATTATAGCTTGAGACCAAGCAGGAGTTCTTTTATGTCATTTACCTACACTCAATCCGTGGACACACTGTATACAGAAGAACACTATATCTCGCTTTGACTACTACACAGCCTCAAATAGGGGTAAGCGAACATCGGCCGCCATTTTTTCATAGACTTAGAGTACAAGCCGCCACCCCTAGAGGTCGCCATGACAAACAAGCAAATGGTTCACTGTAATTAATTGAGTTCAGTGACTCAATATACATGATGTTTCACCTGGGTGTAGCTCCTGTTCAATACCGCGGCCTGTCAAATAGGGGGTATCGAACGGCTTGCCCAATCACTTTCGTTCGTTCGTTTTTACTTATTGGCCTGTCCGCTTATTGCAGACAATTTGGCAACTCCATTCGGTGGACACCAAGATAATCTGACTCGAAGTCACTTGGTGCCTGGGACAATCACAAGTCTGCTAAGCACCCCCCCGGTAGGCAATTTTCCTTTTCTCAGGGACGATTTATTTTGCCTGATACCCTTTGTCGGATACAGGTCTTTATCATGCTAGCGCCATCTACGCTTTTAACACGGGACCGCGGCCTGTATTGATTATCAACTTTGCCTCCTTCGTTGATGCCCAAAATTCGCCCAAGATAGGCTGTACACCTACTTTTTTACTATAGGCAAATCTGTATCACAAACTTTTAATTGAAAATGTCTTATTAGGTAACATCTTCGCCATAATCTGATAAAATCAAACTAAGTAATGTTTTATTCTTAAATTTGTACCTATATGACGTAATATATGACTCATACCAAAGTATAGCTTCTCGATCATGTCGTGCCGAGCGTGCCGTACCAAGCGAACACTAGCGGCGCAGCGTTTCAACTGGCCATCGGACTGGTGATAAAACAACTTGCATCTGGAACGGCAAGAATTTGCGCAGATTTTATGATCCAATGTCTAGCTGGAACAAAGCTAAAGACGATCCAAATTTCCGTTTACCTGCCTGTAAGTTGCAACGAGTTGAGACCTTAGATTATATCGAATATCATGTATTGTCCGGCCAGAATAAAATGAGGAGCAAAAGAGATGGCTTCAATTAGCGCTATCTTTCTCTGTCCAGTGGCGTGCTATAATGTTTTAAGTCATGATTATTAGGTATTAATTTTATATTTTACTCATCCTAAGCCTTTTTTTGCTGGAAAATTCCATACCTTATTTTTCTTTTAAAAAAATATTTTTTCAAAACTTTTATACTTATTATATTATATAGCTGCCTACCTATTTGATTAAGTATACGCGTACGAATCTAGAAACTTAAAAAAATACCAATTAACTTTCTAAAAATTGCAGAAATCAAAAACCATCTTCAAAATTGGGACTCCACACAGTTTTATTAAAAAATCAAAAAAAGTGTAAATGATACGCCACTGTTTCTTTTTGAATTTTAGAATGTGTATGAACTAGTCATCATGTTTAAGCCCAGCGATAACAATCGAAGCCCAATAAAAGAGTGTGAATTGTAAAAGGGCCGGAGTCTAATTGAGCATCGGTAACAATAGAAACCCAATCAAAGGGTGTGAATTATGAACGGGTTGGAGTCGATTTCGTTAAACGTACCGTGTTTTCTTGTAATATTAAAATTTTGTTCATGGTAAATTTGCTAAAAATGAAGACCACCCCTTTTGCGCCTCATTTTATTCTGGCCGGACAGTACCACTGTTGTAATTAGGTAGATACAAAATATCATTTTAGTGTAAAACTTTATACATTAGCTCTGTTATTTGTAGTCAATAATTCTAAAACTTCTAAATGTCAATTAAGTAAAAAATCAGTATTTAATAATTTTTAAAAGCAATTCATATATTTTTATGTAATTCTTGGAACTGATTTGACGATATATGATTTAATGTACCTAAACCACTCACTTCAATTAAAAAAGGCTTTTGATCTCATATAAATTCTCTATACTCTCTTTGAAAGGTCTGTACAAAATCTTAGCACATATTCCTGAGGTCCAAATAAGTCGATTTAAAGCAACTTACCTTAGTCCGAATTGCTTTGTTTCAGAGATACAGGGTGTTTTTTATTTTAATTGAACCAAGTGAAACTATTTTCCCAGAAATTGTCTGAATACCTACCGAAAATGATTAAACGACAAAAAAAAATTATAACTCATTTACTGACTAAATTTAATCCTTAAAGGTAGCAGCAAAATCTTTTGATCCAAAATAATTTCAATATTCCATTGCGGCATCGAACACTAAAAACGGAAATACCTCGAAAACGGCTCACCCTAGCAGATTTTATCAAAAGTACCTTTTTTGCTTAAAAAAGTTCAGGAAATTATTTTATCACCAAGAAAAGTTGAAAAATACACTGAGAAAAAAGTTATGGTCATTTTAAATCATAAGATGAGCATTGTGAAGCGCCCTCTAACGGCCACAGTGAAAAAATGTCCATATTTAGGTTTCGCATCCCAAAAAACCCCCGAGTACCAAGTTTTAAAGTAATGCGTTGAGAAATGTTCATAAATTTTAATAAAATCGATTTTTAATTTTTAAATTCACCACCCTGTATTTCTGAAACGGAGCAATTTTGGACAAAGGTAATTTGCATTAAATCGACTTATTTTGACCTCAGGAATATGTGCTAAGATTTTGTACAGACCTTTTAGAGACACCCTGTATAACATCATTCACTGAAAATTTCCCCTGTTGTGGCAACATTGCCACACCCTGAAGATTTGTTTCTGTATAACATCATTCACTGAAAATTTCCCCTGTTGTGGCAACATTGCCACACCCTGAAGATTTGTTTAACTAATTGTGTTCATTGAGTTAAAAAAGACTCTTTAGATTAGAGTGTACCTAAACCTTTTGTGATATATCCATCTTTATAGAAATATGATATTTTAGGAAAAATAAGTAAATAATATAGGAAATTTTTTACACCCAAAATTCAGAAATTTAAATGTTTTAATTTTAATTTACTAATAATTTACACAAAAAAAAAGTGAAATAACAAAAAAGAAATAACATGAAAGAATTAAAATACTTACCTACATTCCATTTTTGAAAAAATTTTCTGTGTAAAATATTAAAGTGATTTTCTCGTTTTTTTAATGAAATAATATACTGTTGTGTTTCTTAACTAAAATATTTTAGAATTTGGTTATTTGTTATATAGTTATGGATTTATCTTTTATTAAAACTAAATTCACAAAAATTTTAAATGAATCCATGTTACCATATAAAAATTTAAAATTAAGTCTGTAAAAAAATATTAATAAAAAAAATTCAAGGTAAGAATATGGTGTTTTATTTGATCAAACGAAAAAGATGGAAAAACTAGTGGCTACTTGCAACAATCGTTTTTCAAGAAAAACTTAAAAGTGAAAACCGCATCTTAAAATAGCAAGTTTTAAGCTTCAGTTTTTTTATTTATGGAAATTTAATTTTTGGCAAAAATCCTTTTTTATTGTGTTTTTTTAAATAATCCAACAGTCACTTTTAGTTTTAAAAATATTTGATTACTGGCATTTTTTTAAGGAATGCCTTTTTTATTCGACTTTTGAAAGTAGCGTAAAATTTTCTTTAAACTGAACCCAATATTTTATTTATTTTTTGTATTACCTCTACTTTTACTAATTTCTTAATTTGCTGTTTTAACAATATTTTAAACTTATTAAACAAACTTAAATATTAAACTAAAACATATACATATACAGGGTGTTCCAAAATTCAATAACATAATTTTAATGTTAATTTCCTTGAGTGATTTTAAGACAAGAAGTTTATATAAGCATAGGTCCACAAACGCTTAGTTTTCGAGATACAGGGTGTTAAAATTTTGTTTTTTTATGACGCTTACAGTTTGGAGGAGTTTTATTTTATGATAGTAGCCTTTGATGCAACAGCGACTTTCTCAAAAACGGTTAAAGATGCAAAAAATGCAATAAACAAAAAAGTTTGCAAATGAAACAAGGAATTTTTTGTTGTTTTAAACTACCTACCAGTGGCTTACATCGAAAAAAAATCCGGGGGAAAGGCGACATGACCCCTGAAAAAGTATCACTCTGTAGATTTGTACTATTATTTGGTATGTCTAATAGCATAGTGCTATAACAAAAACCAAAAAGAAAACGAAATTTTAACACCCTGTATCTTGAAAACAAGGCGTTTAAGGACTTATGTTTATATGAAAATTTTGTCTTAAAATCACTTAAGGAATCCAACACAAAAATTATGTTATTGAATTTTGAAACACACTATATATTTGAAGTAATACATCCTTTTAAATAAAATTTAAGACTTTTCAAAAACCATAGCTTAAGAACGGCTTGCTCTAAGATGTAATAAGATGTGGTTTTTAACATTTTACAGACTAGTGCAGATACTTTTAAAAAAAGAAAAATTGAAAAAAATTAATAACAATACAAAAATTAGTAAATTAGTCTACGAGTTTCAAACAAAGAATACAAAAATTGTTGTAAAGGACAGAAAATATAACGCAGCTTAAGGGAAAGAAATTTAAAAATGGTTTTTTGTATTTTAATTTCCCGCAATTTTTGTTGTTTTTCAGGAAAATTGGTAGAAAGTTACCTTTTTATGTCTTTGTAATTTTTTAAAATCAAATACTTTTTATTTTGTTTTTAAACTTAAAAAGAGGCCTTATTTTTGCCCAAAAATGTTTGTTTTTTGAGAATTTAAATTAACTTTAAAAACTACAATTAAAATACTATTTTAATTGGGATAATTTGTGGGAAAGAGAATACTTTGATCTTGTTAATGTTTCCATTATTTTTCATACATTATTATCCCATGTGTAACTTGGATGAAGCTCCAATAGCAATGCACGCACACGAATTCGAGTGTTGATTCAAGTTGAATTAAGTAGGTTTAATTGGATTTGCCTGAGCGGTGATTAGCCGCCTCCAGTAAATGTATAAAATTTGTCTACAAGACTGCGAGTATTCGCAGGATACTATACAGACATAAAAACTGCCTTCTATTCCTTCGAGGAGTATCTTGAAAGCAATTTTAATATTAATTTTTTTTTATTCTGTAATGTTTTTTTTTTAAACCTTTATTAACAACTATATATGTTTAACATTTCAACCTAATATCTAAAAATTTTCTTTGATACTAGATGTAATTTATTATTTCTTATCAATTGTAATCTTTGAAATCTCATTCTGTCCAAGAAACTATTAATGTCAGAAGACTTTTCTTCTATATTAAAGTAAAACAAAGCACTTACATAAAACAACCATACATTATTTTCTTTTTTATTTTTGAGCTACACTTCCAAAATTTCACTGCACTGAGTAAAACTAGCTAAATTTTTTCCGTACATTTTTATTAGTTTTTGCATTCCAAAATGTACTTTATGTTATTATATTTTTGTAATTGTCCATATTTACTAAATTACTTAAAGTATTGTCATTTTAAATAAGTGTATTGACTATTTGTATTGATTTTTTTTAACCTTTGACTTGTAAAATCACTTATGTGCAGTACCTTACCAATAAATAAACTAAACTAAACTAAACTACAGGACAATATAATACACTACATGACCAAGAATGAATTTAAAAGTCCTGTAGAATGGGGTACAAATTTGGTTCAGCTGAAAACCTCCCCATTGGCGGTCTCTTCTACAAAGATCCACGTACGAGTAACATCTTAACCTATTCCAAACCTATTTATAGAATTATTTAACCACTATTTTGTTTATAACATCGAAGGATTTTTTACCCCCCCCCCCCTATACAATGGAAAAATTTGCCAGGAAATAGAATTTTAGCTGTACGTTAAAGTATTTTAAAAAAAACACAGTACTAAAATACAGAGTATTTTCGAGGGAATTTTAGTAAATATCAAATAGTTGTAGGTGTCTATATAATTTTGGTTTTAGAAAGAAAAGGAGGGAAGTTTGGTTAACAAAAATAGTGAACAAAAATATATATTTACCTGAAGTTATAGCTACAAAGCAGAATTGACATATTCATTATTTTTTTAAAGCTCATCATTTACAGAATGTTTGAGCTGTTGACAATATCGTAGAGGAATGTTCTGAAAATAAAAAAATTATTTTATGTAAAATTGAAGATGTTAACAAGATAGTACAAGTCCTACGGGGTCCGATACTGCGTTTAATGATAGATACAACCACAAGACTCGCCCGAACATTTTACGAAAGGGAACCACCCCCAAACGTGCTTTTTGACGGTTTTTTGCTAATAACTAAACGGTCAACTTTTCTAAAAATATTCCAAACATCATTTTGCAAGCAGATAAAATTTCCTTTTTAACCATGTACCTTAGTGCCCTCTAAAGGTAGTGGTGCACGTTCCATAGGCCTACGAAAAAAGAGGAAAATGTTTAAAATATGTTTCTTTTATTTTTCTTGTAGCATTTAGTACCCTTAACACATTCTTTTTTTCAAAAAAGTATTTTTGTTCAAAAACCCATTGTATACAGTTAAATATTTAATAAGTTAGACATAACTTTTTAAATAAGCCGCCTTGAAATAAAAATAAATGTGTTTGTAGAAAACATTCAATTTTGTAACTCAGTAAATAATACTCAAGGTGAGTAAAAAAATATTTTTGATTAGCGTCAACTTAAAACTTAATTTTTCGAGTTGAATTTATTTAAAATGGGGGGAACCGAACCCCCCTCTAAAGTGATATTTTACAGTATTTTTCTAATTATTTACAAACTTTTAACTTGGTCAAAAACAACTAAGTAATAGTTATTGAGGCTGACCAAAAGTCCTCTCTAACGATGTACAACACGCCCCCCTTACATCAGTGGCGCATCTTTTATAGGCATTTAAATAAATGAGAGGTGTGGAAAAAACAATATTTTTTTAATTTTCTTTAATTTTATTGTCCTACATTAGAAATTTCCTGTCCAACGATGTATGTCACTCCCCCCTCAAGGCAGCGGTAGATCTAGCATAGACGCACCAAAAATGGTCAAATTTGGTATACACTTGAATCTTCATTTAAGACAACCATGTTGACACAGTACTACTACACACACTGCGTTCAAGGAAAGAAGCAACACAATTTGTATGAATATACACTAGGCTTCCCCGAAAATATAAAGAGGGGGAACCGTCCGCCGACTCTTGGTGGGGGGGTGGATCCCCCCTAAATATTTTTTTCGACATTTTTTATTACTTGGTATATCAAATTTGACCTTTTTTGGGGTGTCTATGCAAGATTTACTGCTGCGTTGAGGGGGGAGTGATGTACATCGTTGGAAAGAAAATTTCTTCAGCTTTAAAAATAAGTTTTAAAACCAGACATGTGAGACATTAAAATTTAGGAAAATTAAAAAAAATTGTTTTTTCACCCCTCTCATTTATTTAAATGCCTATAAAAAGTGCGCCACTGATGTAAGGGGGGCGTGTTACACATCGTTAGAGAGTACTTTTCATCAGCCTCAATAATTGTTACTTAGTTGTTTTTTGTACTAAATACTGTAAGAGAGCACTTTTGAGGGGGGTGAGAGGAGGTCCACCAGAAAAAGTCAGTTTTAAGTTATTGCTAACCAAAAATAATGTTTTACTCACTCTCATTTTTATTTACGGAGTTACAAAAATGGATGTTTGTTTGATTTAAGCGAGGGGTGAACAGCTATCCCAAAATGTGTACACCGATTGTGAAAATCCACAATCTTTTGCTAACATTGTGTAATTGTGAGGGATTGTGTAAAGATTGTGAGGGATTGTGTAAAGATTGTGAGGGATTGTGGTAAGATTGTGAGGGATTGTGAAGGAATGTAGTAAGATTGTGAAGGATTGTGAGAGATTGTGACAGATTGTGGGTGATTGGGAGGGATTGTGTAAAGATTGTGAACAGATTGTGAGAAATGTGTACACCGCTTGTGAGAGCTGTTCACCCCTCAGATTTAAGGATTTCCACAAACACATTTATTTTTATTTCAAGGCGGCTATTTAAAAAAATGTCTAGCTTAATAGGTATTTAACTGTATACAAAGGGGTTTTACCCAAAAATATTTTTTTGAGAAAAAAAATACCACAAAAAAGTTTTAAAAAAGTATTTTAAAAATTTTCCGTTTTATTCGTACGCTAATGGAACTTGCACCACTGCTGTCAGAGGTTACTAAGGTATATCGTTGTAATGGATAGTGTGAATAGATTTTCTTCTTTAATTCATAGCGGACTGTAACTTTCTTTAGGTGTAATTTTCTTATTTAATATTTCTTGATCGCGCAACCATACAAAAGCAAGAGAAATAATGGCACCTACCTTTTGATGGTTATTTCTCGGCTTGCGGGCCCGCTCTTGAAGTAGTCTCACTTTCAGTCTTTGGATTGAGGATGGTAGCACTTAATAACTAAGGTTTTTATGTTTAATAGTTAATTTTCGAAAGAAAATTAGTCTTCGAAAGAAGAGAATGATTTTTCACGAGTTGACGTGTTTTCGCTTGACAGAATGTGTCATTTCATGTCCTTAGCACCCGCGTTGTTTGGACGGCGCAAGGTGCCACAATTTGAATTTGTATGGCTGATTATTTTTGAGGCGAAATAGATAAATTATAAATAAAATAAAACTAAAGAAAATTGCTGTAACATTTCCCGCCACCGAAAACGAATGTTTTCAATTATAGTAATTTAGTAGCAAAAAACAAACGCGTTTATGCATTTTTTAAGTAAAAAATAGAAAAACATAAAGATAATTCCAAACATTGTTTGAACAGAAAAAAAATAATAATTTTTTTTTTCTATTTTGAAAAGAAATTTATATTTACAATTAAACTAAAGAAATTAAAATTTAATATTTTAATTTTAATCTGAAGCCATAGGCAAAGGGCACAGTTTAAATATAGGTCGCTTAAATAACCCGGTTTTAGTTTTCACCGTAACAACCCTTACATGCCCATCTCGGCCGGGGTGTAACTCGACTATGCGTCCAAGTAACCAATGAATTGGTGGCTCATTTTCATTTTTAATGAGTACCAATGTATTCAATTCAATGTTGGGGTTTGGCTCGTGCCATTTGGACCTTTGTTGCAGGGTGTTCAAATATTCTGATTTCCATCTCTTCCAGAAATCTGTGTTCAACCTTTGTATAAGTTGCCAACGAGATAAGGAATTTAGTTTTAAATGAGAAAGATCTGGATCAGGAACTGAATTTAGTGCAGATAACGTAAGAAAATGCCCTGCAGTCAAAGGAGCTAAGTCGTTCGGGTCAGAGCTTTGCGCCCATAAGGGTCTACTGTTTAGCAATGCTTCAACATCGGTTAAAAGAGTATAGTACTCCTCAAAGTTTAAGATTTGATCACCGATAACACGAAGTAAATGGCTTTTAACGGATTTTACACCAGCTTCCGCAAGCCCATTGAAATGTGGGGCAGCAGGTACATTGAAAAACCAAGAAATTTTTAAATGATCTGCGGCGTGCTTTGAAAGCTCGGTAAGCTCCTTGTAAGCTCCCTTGTATGTAGTTGCGCAGTCAGAATAAATATTGGTGCAAACTCCTCTTCGATTGACAAATCTCCGAAAAGCAGCAATGAAAGCGTCTGAAGTTAGGTTAGAAACTAGTTCGAGATGAATAGCTCTAGAAGCTGTGCACACAATCACTAAAATGTAAGCCTTATGAATGACTAATTTACGCCCTTGAGCTAATTTTATAGGTCCAGCGTAGTCAATGCAAACATTTGAAAAACATTTCAGCTGTGATATTCTGAAGCTTGGAAGGTCACCCATGTAGGGGGTAAGAGCTTTGGGTTGAGTGCGATAGCACTTAACGCAAGATGATAAAACCTTTTGAATAACTCTACGTGCTGAAAGTACCCAAAACTGTTGTCTAAGTAAATACATAGTTGTATTAAATCCTGGGTGCAAGTAGGTTGAATGAATATTTTGAATGATCAGCTTGGTAAGTGTGCTATCACTTGGTAATAGTAGGGGGTGTTTTACATCATATGATAATGTGATTGAATTTCTAATCCGCCCGCCAACTCGAATACGATTTTGGGGGTCGAGAAAAGGCGCCAATTTGCGATATGGTTTTGGTAAAAGTTCATTATTTTGAATTTTTAAGAAGATATCAGAAAAATGTTTATTTTGCACGTACTTGACAAGTACAAGTAAAGAGTCTTGTAATTCAAAAAGCGTAATAAAACCAGTGCGTTTAGTTTCCTGATGCTTAATGTTGAAAAAGTATCTGTGCCAAATAGCAATAATACGTTGAATTTGTAAAATAGATGAATAATTATGTAAAAGATCGTCTAAAATATCATTATTCAGAATTGTGGCCAAAACCTGTATTTTCTCTTCCTCTAAAACAGAACTAGTAATATTCGATTCTGACAGGGAAGCTAAATTCCATTCAGAGCGAGGAGAACATATCCAGGGGGGACCGGTAAACCATAAACAATGATTAAGTAAATTATCTGGAGTTAGGCCGCGACTGGCGCAGTCGGCTGGGTTCTCCAGAGTTCGGATATGATACCAGGGAATATCTGGAATGGTTTCCTGGATGTGACTGACTCTATTAGCCACAAAAGTTTTCCACCTATGCGGAGAGTTAGAAATCCAAGCCAGGACTACCTCTGAGTCAGAAAATGCTAAGATCTCATCGATTGTTATCATTGGCGAATAAATGTCAAGGACAAATCGAAGCAGATCAGCAAGGAGCGTAGCTCCCAATAGCTCCAGTCGAGGAACCGAAACTGTTTTGAGTGGGGCTACCTTGCTTTTTGCAATAACAAGGGAAGATTTGATTTCGTTTAATAATTCGATACGTAGATATATAGCGCATGCGTAGCCGCGCTCTGAAGCGTCGCAAAATGCTAAAATTTGGCAACGTTGTATTTTAGATGAAAAAATGTATCTAGGGAGAGAAATCTCCGATAAACTAGAAAACTGTGAGTTAAATTGTAACCAAGTTTCGCAGATGTGGGGTGGGGGTTGATCATCCCAATTGATTTTTTGCTTCCAGAGTTCTTGCATTATTGATTTTGCGAGAAGAGTTACTGGCGATATGTATCCGCAAGGATCGTATATTTTAGCAATTACAGAGAGGATTTTACGTTTTGTTAACGGACTATTATCTTGATTGCATTTATATGAAAATGTGTCTGACGAAGGGTTCCACTGCAGCCCTAAGACCTTAATACTAGAAGGTTGTTCCTTATCGAAAGATATTGGAACTTGACAATCTGAAGGAGACAATGATGATAGCAATCTTGGGTCATTGCTTGCCCACTTACGTAGTTCAAACCCACCGGATTTTAGCAAGCCAATCAGCTCTTTTTGTAGCGCTTGCGCAGAAGACAAATCAGAACTGCCCGTACAGACATCGTCCATGAAAACGTCTTGAAGAACTACTTTTGCAGCATTTGGATACTTATTTTCCTCTTGAAAGGCTAACTCTCGTAAGGTTCTGATTGCTAAGAAAGGGCTTGAAGTGAGTCCGAAAACAACAGTATTTAAACGATATTCTTTTAGGGGTTCATTGGGGTGGAAACGCCACAATAAACGCTGATAGTCTCTATGTTCGGGTACTAAATTGATTTGCAAAAACATTTTTTGAACATCACTAAGAATTGCTATAGAATGAAAACGAAACCTTAATAAAATAGTTGTAATATCTGCATGAAGTTTAGGGCCTGGTAAAAGGGTCTCACTTAAGCTATAATTCTTACTTCCAATTGAAGATCCATTAAATACAATTCTCAAACGCGTGCTTGTACTATCGGGTTTTAGTACCCCGTGATGTGGTAAATATGAAACATTCATTGATTTCGGTTCATTATTTGAAATAAGGCTCATGTGTCCGTTTTTTAAATATTCTAGCATAAAATCTGAATACATCGAATACATTTCAGGATTTTTAAGAAGTCTAGATTCTAATGAAATGAAACAACGGTAAGCTCTAGAAAACGTGTCACCTAAGTCGGGTTCAGAGTGCCTAAAAGGTAAAGCTACCATGAATCGTCCCGTGCTATCACGTGATACCGTATTTTGATAAATTTCCTCAGCTTTTTTCTCATCTGGGGATAAATAGCTTTTTTGAGGAATCGATTCAAGCTCCCAGAACTTCCTAAGAGTCAAGTCTAGAGAGTTATTGAAAGCGGTAAAGTAGTTTTCGATTTTTAAGGGATTGGATTGATAAGATATGTTTTGTTCGACCCTGCCTAACAACACCCATCCCAGCTCCGTCTCTAGGGCGACTGGTTGACCTTGACACCCAGAAATACGACCTGATTTAATAATTTGGGAATAAATCTCGGCGCCTAGAAGTAGATCAACAGGGGCTGGTTTGTAGAAGAAGGGGTCGCCTAGTTTAATGTTTGAAAGATAATTCCAATTTCTTGGATTAATTTGGACACTAGGTAAAGAAGAGCATAATCTTTGAACGACTAAACCGTTAAAGGAAAATGTGGGATCAGTTTTTCCAACTGGACGAATAGTGCATTGCGTCATACCTTTTGTTGAAGAAGAAGATTGATTTATTCCTAGAATAGGAACAGATAATTTTTTCCTAGATAAACCTAACCTATTTAAGGGGTGTGAAACTAGCAGCCAGTTGCCCGCAGCCAAAGTGTGAAGTTAGCAGCC
Source organism: Aspidapion aeneum (assembly GCA_963576565.1). Taxonomy (NCBI): domain Eukaryota; kingdom Metazoa; phylum Arthropoda; class Insecta; order Coleoptera; family Brentidae; genus Aspidapion; species Aspidapion aeneum. The sequence goes on along the minus strand of OY755046.1, from coordinate 35,955,849 downwards.
AGTTTCCCGCAGCCAAATTGTGAAGTTAGCAGCCAGTTTCCCGCAGCCAAATTATAAAATTGGCAGCTATACTATAATGCTAGCAGTCAATTCTTCACGCTGCCTAAGAGCAATTTACTCTAATTATTCTGTAAGCCTTCATTGTGTTTTAATGAAAATCTTTAAAAAACATACTTTATCGAAAAAGTTACGCAATCAAACTTTGTCGGTACAATGGGGCCGTCATAAGAAATATGGAGAAATGGATAATATTATGAAAATTAAAAAAAAATTCAAAAATCACACTTAGCGACGGAGTTACGTTACCTACAACGGGGCAATCATAAGAAATCAGCTGTCCAAGCCGCATCTCCTTGCGCGCCGTTTAACATGGAGAAATGGATAATAGTATGGAAATTAGAAAAAAATTCAAAAATCACACTTAGCGACAGAGTTACGCGATCAAACTTCGTTGGTACATTGAAGCCATCATAGTAAATCAGCTGTCCAAGCCGCATCTCCTTGCGCGCCGTTTAACATGGAGAAATGGATAATAGTATGGAAATTAGAAAAAAATTCAAAAATCCCACTTAGCGACAGAGTTACGCGATCAAACTTTGTCTGTACATTGAAGCCATCATAAGAAATCAGCTGTCCAAGCCGCATTTCCTTGCGTGCCGTTTAACATGGAGAAATGGATAATAGTATGGAAATTAGAAAAAAATTCAAAAGTCACACTTAGCGACAGAGTTACGCGATCAAACTTTGTTGGTACATTGAAGCCATCATAAGAAATCAGCTATCCAAGCCGCATCTCCTTGCGCGCCGTCTAACATGGAGAAATGGATAATAGTATGGAAATTAGAAAAAAATTCAAAAATCACACTTAGCGACAGAGTTACGCGACCAAACTTCGTTGGTACATTGAAGCCATCATAATAAATCAGCTGTCCAAGCCGCATCTCCTTGCGCGCCGTTTAGCATGGAGAAATGGATAATAGTATAAAAATTATAAAAAAATTCAAAAATCCCACTTAGCGACAGAGTTACGCGATCAAATTTCGTCGGTACATTGAAGCCATCATAAGGAATCAGCTGTCCAAGCCGCATCTCCTTGCGCGCCGTTTAACATGGAGAAATGGATAATAGTATGGAAATTAGAAAAAAATTCAAAAGTCACACTTAGCGACAGAGTTACGCGATCAAACTTTGTCGGTACATTGAAGCCATCATAAGAAATCAGCTGTCCAAGCCGCATCACCTTGCGCGCCGTTTAACATGGAGAAATAGATAATAGTATGGAAATTAGAAAAAAATTAAATAATCACACTTAGCGACAGAGTTACGCGATCAAACTTCGTTGGTACATTGAAGCCATCATAATAAATCAGCTGTCCAAGCGGCATCTCCTTGCGCGCCGTTTAGCATGGAGAAATGGATAATAGTATAAAAATTAGAAAAAAATTCAAAAATCCCACTTAGCGACAGAGTTACGCGATCAAACTTTGTCGGTACATTGAAGCCATCATAAGAAATCAGCTGTCCAAGCCGCATCTCCTTGCGCGCCGTTTAGCATGGAGAAATGGATAATAGTATAAAAATTAGAAAGAAATTCAAAAATCCCACTTAGCGACAGAGTTACGCGATCAAACTTTGTCGGTACATTGAAGCCATCATAAGAAATCAGCTGTCCAAGCCGCATCTCCTTGCGCGCCGTTTAACATGGAGAAATGGATAATAGTATGGAAATTAGAAAAAAATTAAAAAATCACACTTAGCGACAGAGTTACGCGATCAAACTTCGTTGGTACATTGAAGCCATCATAGTAAATCAGCTGTCCAAGCCGCATCTCCTTGCGCGCCGTCTAACATGGAGAAATGGATAACAGTATGGAAATTAGAAAAAAATTCAAAAATCACACTTAGCGACAGAGTTACGCGATCAAACTTTATCGGTACAACGGGGCAATCATAAGAAATCAGCTGTCCAAGCCGCATCTCCTTGCGCGCCGTTTAACATGGAGAAATGGATAATAGTATGGAAATTAGAAAAAAATTCAAAAATCACACTTAGCGACAGAGTTACGCGATCAAACTTCGTTGGTACATTGAAGCCATCATAGTAAATCAGCTGTCCAAGCCGCATCTCCTTGCGCGCCGTCTAACATGGAGAAATGGATAACAGTATGGAAATTAGAAAAAAATTCAAAAATCACACTTAGCGACAGAGTTACGCGATCAAACTTTGTTGGTACATTGAAGCCATCATAAGAAATCAGCTATCCAAGCCGCATCTCCTTGCGCGCCGTCTAACATGGAGAAATGGATAATAGTATGGAAATTAGAAAAAAATTAAAAAATCACACTTAGCGACAGAGTTACGCGATCAAACTTCGTTGGTACATTGAAGTCATCATAATAAATCAGCTGTCCAAGCCGCATCTCCTTGCGCGCCGTTTAACATGGAGAAATGGATAATAGTATGGAAATTAGAAAAAAATTCAAAAGTCACACTTAGCGACTGAGTTACGCGATCAAGCTTTATCGGTACATTGAAGCCATCATAAGAAATCAGCTGTCCGAGCCCCATCTCCTTGCGCGCCGTTTAACATGGAGAAATGGATAATAGTATAAAAATTAGAAAAAAATTCAAAAATCCCACTTAGCGACAGAGTTACGCGATCAAACTTTGTTGGTACATTGAAGCCATCATAAGAAATCAGCTATCCAAGCCGCATCTCCTTGCGCGCCGTCTAACATGGAGAAATGGATAATAGTATGGAAATTAGAAAAAAATTAAAAAATCACACTTAGCGACAGAGTTACGCGATCAAACTTCGTTGGTACATTGAAGTCATCATAATAAATCAGCTGTCCAAGCCGCATCTCCTTGCGCGCCGTTTAACATGGAGAAATGGATAATAGTATGGAAATTAGAAAAAAATTCAAAAGTCACACTTAGCGACTGAGTTACGCGATCAAGCTTTATCGGTACAACGGGGCAATCATAAGAAATCAGCGGTCCAAGCCGCATCTCCTTGCGCGCCGTCTAACATGGAGAAATGGATAATAGTATGGAAATTAGAAAAAAAATCAAAAATCACACTTAGCGACAGAGTTACGCGATCAAACTTTGTCGGTACATTGAAGCCATCATAAGAAATCAGCTGTCCGAGCCCCATCTCCTTGCGCGCCGTTTAACATGGAGAAATGGATAATAGTATGGAAATTAGAAGAAAATTCAAAAATCACACTTAGCGACAGAGTTACGCGATCAAACTTTGTTGGTACAATGAAGCCATTATAAGAAATCAGCTGTCCAAGCCGCATCTCCTTGCGCGCCGTCTAACATGGAGAAATGGATAACAGTATGGAAATAAGAAAAAAATTCAAAAATCACACTTAGCGACAGAGTTACGCGATCAAACTTTGTCTGTACATTGAAGCCATCATAAGAAATCAGCTGTCCAAGCCGCATCTCCTTGCGCGCCGTTTAACATGGAGAAATGGATAATAGTATGGAAATTTGAAAAAAATTCAAAAGTCACACTTAGCGACAGAGTTACGCGATCATACTTTGTTGGTACATTGAAGCCATCATAAGAAATCAGCTATCCAAGCCGCATCTCCTTGCGCGCCGTCTAACATGGAGAAATGGATAATAGTATGGAAATTAGAAAAAAATTCAAAAATCACACTTAGCGACAGAGTTACGCGACCAAACTTCGTTGGTACATTGAAGCCATCATAATAAATCAGCTGTCCAAGCCGCATCTCCTTGCGCGCCTTTTAGCATGGAGAAATGGATAATAGTATAAAAATTATAAAAAAATTCAAAAATCCCACTTAGCGACAGAGTTACGCGATCAAATTTCGTCGGTACATTGAAGCCATCATAAGGAATCAGCTGTCCAAGCCGCATCTCCTTGCGCGCCGTTTAACATGGAGAAATGGATAATAGTATGGAAATTAGAAAAAAATTCAAAAGTCACACTTAGCGACAGAGTTACGCGATCAAACTTTGTCGGTACATTGAAGCCATCATAAGAAATCAGCTGTCCAAGCCGCATCACCTTGCGCGCCGTTTAACATGGAGAAATAGATAATAGTATGGAAATTAGAAAAAAATTAAATAATCACACTTAGCGACAGAGTTACGCGATCAAACTTCGTTGGTACATTGAAGCCATCATAATAAATCAGCTGTCCAAGCGGCATCTCCTTGCGCGCCGTTTAGCATGGAGAAATGGATAATAGTATAAAAATTAGAAAAAAATTCAAAAATCCCACTTAGCGACAGAGTTACGCGATCAAACTTTGTCGGTACATTGAAGCCATCATAAGAAATCAGCTGTCCAAGCCGCATCTCCTTGCGCGCCGTTTAGCATGGAGAAATGGATAATAGTATAAAAATTAGAAAGAAATTCAAAAATCCCACTTAGCGACAGAGTTACGCGATCAAACTTTGTCGGTACATTGAAGCCATCATAAGAAATCAGCTGTCCAAGCCGCATCTCCTTGCGCGCCGTTTAACATGGAGAAATGGATAATAGTATGGAAATTAGAAAAAAATTCAAAAATCACACTTAGCGACAGAGCTACGCGATCAAACTTCGTTGGTACATTGAAGCCATCATAGTAAATCAGCTGTCCAAGCCGCATCTCCTTGCGCGCCGTCTAACATGGAGAAATGGATAACAGTATGGAAATTAGAAAAAAATTCAAAAATCACACTTAGCGACAGAGTTACGCGATCAAACTTTGTTGGTACATTGAAGCCATCATAAGAAATCAGCTATCCAAGCCGCATCTCCTTGCGCGCCGTCTAACATGGAGAAATGGATAATAGTATGGAAATTAGAAAAAAATTAAAAAATCACACTTAGCGACAGAGTTACGCGATCAAACTTCGTTGGTACATTGAAGCCACCATAATAAATCAGCTGTCCAAGCCGCATCTCCTTGCGCGCCGTTTAACATGGAGAAATGGATAATAGTATTGAAATTAGAAAAAAATTCAAAAATCACACTTAGCGACAGAGTTACGCGATCAAACTTTGTTGGTACATTGAAGCCATCATAAGAAATCAGCTGTCCAAGCCCCATCTCCTTGCGCGCCGTTTAACATGGAGAAATGGATAATAGTATGGAAATTAGAAGAAAATTCAAAAATCACACTTAGCGACAGAGTTACGCGATCAAACTTTGTCGGTACATTGAAGCCATCATAAGAAATCAGCTGTCCAAGCCGCATCTCCTTGCGCGCCGTTTAACATGGAGAAATGGATAATAGTATAAAAATTAGACAAAAATTCAAAAATCCCACTTAGCGACAGAGTTACGCGATCAAACTTTGTCGGTACATTGAAGCCATCATAAAAAATCAGCTGTCCAAGCCGCATCTCCTTGCGCGCCGTTTAGCATGGAGAAATGGATAATAGTATAAAAATTAGAAAAAAATTCAAAAATCCCACTTAGCGACAGAGTTACGCGATTAAACTTTATCGGTACAACGGGGCAATTGAATTTTTTTCTAATTTTTATACTATTATCCATTCCTCCATGCTAAACGGCGCGCAAGGAGATGCGGCTTGGACAGCTGATTTCTTATGATTGCCTCGTTGCACCGATAAAGTTTGATCGCGTAACTCTGTCGCTGAGTGTGATTTTTGAATTTTTTTCTAATTTCCATACTATTATCCATTTCTCCATGTTAAACGGCGCGCAAGGAGATGCGGCTTGGACAGCTGATTTCTTATGATTGCCTCGTTGTACCGATAAAGCTTGATCGCGTAACTCGGTCGCTAAGGGTGATTTTTGATTTTTTTTCTAATTTCCTTACTATTATCCATTTCTCCATGTTAAACGGCGCGCAAGGAGATGCGGCTTGGACAGCTGATTTCTTATGATGGCTTCAATGCACCGACAAAGTTTGATTGCGTAACTCTGTCGCTAAGTGTGACTTTTGAATTTTTTTCTAATTTATATACTATTATCCATTTCTCCATGTTAAACGGCGCGCAAGGAGATGCGGCTTGGACAGCTGATTTCTTATGATTGCCTCGTTGCACCGATAAAGCTTGATCGCGTAACTCTGTCGCTAAGTGTGATTTTTGAATTTTTTTCTAATTTTCATACTATTATCCATTTCTCCATGTTAAACGGCGCGCAAGGAGATGCAGCTTGGACAGCTGATTTCTTATGATGGCTTCAATGCACCGACAAAGTTTGATTGCGTAACTCTGTCGCTAAGTGTGATTTTTGAATTTTTTTCTAATTTCCATACTATTATCCATTTCTCCATGTTAAACGGCGCGCAAGGAGATGCGGCTTGGACAGCTGATTTCTTATGATGGCTTCAATGCACCGACAAAGTTTGATTGCGTAACTCTGTCGCTAAGTGTGATTTTTGAATTTTTTTCTAATTTCCATACTATTATCCATTTCTCCATGTTAAACGGCGCGCAAGGAGATGCGGCTTGGACAGCTGATTTCTTATGATGGCTTCAATGCACCGACAAAGTTTGATTGCGTAACTCTGTCGCTAAGTGTGACTTTTGAATTTTTTTCTAATTTCTATACTATCATCCATTTCTCCATGTTAAACGGCGCGCAAGGAGATGCGGCTTGGACAGCTGATTTCTTATGATTGCCCCGTTGTACCGATAAAGCTTGATCGCGTAACTCTGTCGCTAAGTGTGACTTTTGAATTTTTTTCTAATTTTCATACTATTATCCATTTCTCCATGTTAAACGGCGCGCAAGGAGATGCAGCTTGGACAGCTGATTTCTTATGATGGCTTCAATGTACCGACATAGTTTGATCGCGTAACTCTGTCGCTAAGTGTGATTTTTGAATTTTTTTCTAATTTCCATACTATTATCCATTTCTCCATGTTAAACGACGCGCAAGGAGATGGGGCTTGGACAGCTGATTTCTTATGATGGCTTCAATGTACCAACAAAGCTTGATCGCGTAACTCTGTCGCTAAGTGTGATTTTTGAATTTTTTTCTAATTTCCATACTATTATCCATTTCTCCATGTTAAACGGCGCGCAAGGGGTTGCGGCTTGGACCGCTGATTTCTTATGATTGCCCCGTTCTACCGATAAAGTTTGATCGCGTAACTCTGTCGCTAAGCGTGACTTGAATTTTTTTCTAATTTCCATACTATTATCCATTTCTCCATGTTAAACGGCGCGCAAGGAGATGCGGCTTGGACAGCTCATTTCTTATGATTGCCCCGTTCTACCAATAAAGTTTGATCGCGTAACTCTGTCGCTAAGTGTGATTTTTGATTTTTTTTCTAATTTCCATACTATTATCCATTTCTCCATGTTAAACGGCGCGCAAGGAGATGCGGCTTGGACAGCTGATTTCTTATGATGGCCTCAATGCACCGACAAAGTTTGATTGCGTAACTCTGTCGCTAAGTGTGATTTTTGAATTTTTTTCTAATTTCCATACTAAAATCCATTTCTCCATGTTAAACGGCGCGCAAGGAGATGCGGCTTGGACAGCTGATTTCTTATGATGGCTTCAATGCACCGACAAAGTTTGATTGCGTAACTCTGTCGCTAAGTGTGATTTTTGAATTTTTTTCTAATTTCCATACTATTATCCATTTCTCCATGTTAAACGGCGCGCAAGGATATGCGGCTTGGACAGCTGATTTCTTATGATGGCTTCAATGCACCGACAAAGCTTGATTGCGTAACTCTGTCGCTAAGTGTGACTTTTGAATTTTTTTCTAATTTATATACTATTATCCATTTCTCCATGTTAAACGGCGCGCAAGGAGATGCGGCTTGGACAGCTGATTTCTTATGATTTCCTCGTTGTACCGATAAAGCTTGATCGCGTAACTCTGTCGCTAAGTGTGACTTTTGAATTTTTTTCTAATTTTCATACTATTATCCATTTCTCCATGTTAAACGGCGCGCAAGGAGATGCAGCTTGGACAGCTGATTTCTTATGATGGCTTCAATGCACCGACAAAGTTTGATTGCGTAACTCTGTCGCTAAGTGTGATTTTTGAATTTTTTTCTCATTTCCATACTATTATCCATTTCTCCATGTTAAACGGCGCGCAAGGAGATGCGGCTTGGACAGCTGATTTCTTATGATGGCTTCAATGCACCGACAAAGTTTGATCGCGTAACTCTGTCGCTAGGTGTGATTTTTGAATTTTTTTCTAATTTCCATACTATTATTCATTTCTCCATGTTAAACGGCGCGCAAGGAGATGCGGCTTGGACAGCTGATTTATTATGATAGCTTCAATGTACCGACAAAGTTTGATCGCGTAACTCTGTCGCTAAGTGTGATTTTTGAATTTTTTTCTAATTTCCATACTATTATCCATTTCTCCATGCTAAACGGCGCGCAAGGAGATGCGGCTTGGACAGCTGATTTCTTATGATGGCCTTAATGTACCGACAAAGTTTGATCGCGTAACTCTGTCGCTAAGTGTGATTTTTGAATTTTTTTCTAATTTCCATACTATTATCCATTTCTCCATGTTAAACGGCGCGCAAGGAGATGCGGCTTGGACAGCTGATTTCTTATGATTGCCCCGTTGTACCGACAAAATTTGATCGCGTAACTCTGTCGCTAAGTGTGATTTTTGATTTTTTTTCTAATTTCCATACTATTATCCATTTCTCCATGCTAAACGGCGCGCAAGGAGATGCGGCTTGGACAGCTGATTTCTTATGATGGCCTTAATGTACCGACAAAGTTTGATCGCGTAACTCTGTCGCTAAGTGTGATTTTTGAATTTTTTTCTAATTTCCATACTATTATCCATTTTTCCATGTTAAAAGGCGCGCAAGGAGATGCGGCTTGGACAGCTGATTTCTTATGATGGCTTCAATGCACCGACAAAGTTTGATTGCGTAACTCTGTCGCTAAGTGTGATTTTTCAATTTTTTTCTAATTTCCATACTATTATCCATTTCTCCATGTTAAACGGCGCGCAAGGAGATGCGGCTTGGACAGCTGATTTCTTATGATGGCTTCAATGCACCGACAAAGTTTGATTGCGTAACTCTGTCGCTAAGTGTGACTTTTGAATTTTTTTCTAATTTCTATACTATCATCCATTTCTCCATGTTAAACGGCGCGCAAGGAGATGCGGCTTGGACAGCTGATTTCTTATGATTGCCCCGTTGTACCGATAAAGCTTGATCGCGTAACTCTGTCGCTAAGTGTGACTTTTGAATTTTTTTCTAATTTTCATACTATTATCCATTTCTCCATGTTAAACGGCGCGCAAGGAGATGCAGCTTGGACAGCTGATTTCTTATGATGGCTTCAATGTACCGACATAGTTTGATCGCGTAACTCTGTCGCTAAGTGTGATTTTTGAATTTTTTTCTAATTTCCATACTATTATCCATTTCTCCATGTTAAACGGCGCGCAAGGAGATGGGGCTTGGACAGCTGATTTCTTATGATGGCTTCAATGTACCAACAAAGCTTGATCGCGTAACTCTGTCGCTAAGTGTGATTTTTGAATTTTTTTCTAATTTCCATACTATTATCCATTTCTCCATGTTAAACGGCGCGCAAGGAGATGCGGCTTGGACAGCTGATTTCTTATGATGGCTTCAATGCACCGACAAAGTTTTATTGCGTAACTCTGTCGCTAAGTGTGATTTTTGAATTTTTTTCTAATTTCCATACTATTATCCATTTCTCCATGTTAAACGGCGCGCAAGGAGATGCGGCTTGGACAGCTGATTTCTTATGATGGCTTCAATGCACCGACAAAGTTTGATCGCGTAACTCTGTCGCTAAGTGTGATTTTTGAATTTTTTTCTAATTTCCATACTATTATCCATTTTTCCATGTTAAACGGCGCGCAAGGAGATGCGGCTTGGACAGCTGATTTCTTATGATGGCTTCAATGTACCAACAAAGTTTGATCGCGTAACTCTGTCGCTAAGTGTGATTTTTGAATTTTTTTCTAATTTCCATACTATTATCCATTTCTCCATGTTAAACGGCGCACAAGGAGATGCGGCTTGGACAGCTGATTTCTTATGACGGCTTCAATGTACCGACAAAGTTTGATCGCGTAACTCTGTCGCTAAGTGTGATTTTTGAATTTTTTTCTAATTTCCATACTATTATCCATTTCTCCAGGTTAAACGGCGCGCCAGGAGATGCGGCTTGGACAGCTGATTTCTTATGATTGCCCCGTTGTACCGATAAAGCTTGATCGCGTAACTCTGTCGCTAAGTGTGACTTTTGAATTTTTTTCTAATTTTCATACTATTATCCATTTCTCCATGTTAAACGGCGCGCAAGGAGATGCAGCTTGGACAGCTGATTTCTTATGATGGCTTCAATGTACCGACATAGTTTGATCGCGTAACTCTGTCGCTAAGTGTGATTTTTGAATTTTTTTCTAATCTCCATACTATTATCCATTTCTCCATGTTAAACGGCGCGCAAGGAAATGGGGCTTGGACAGCTGATTTCTTATGATGGCTTCAATGTACCAACAAAGTTTGATCGCGTAACTCTGTCGCTAAGTGTGATTTTTGAATTTTTTTCTAATTTCCATACTATTATCCATTTCTCCATGTTAAACGGCGCGCAAGGAGATGCGGCTTGGACAGCTGATTTCTTATGATGGCTTCAATGCACCGACAAAGTTTGATTGCGTAACTCTGTCGCTAAGTGTGATTTTTGAATTTTTTTCTAATTTCCATACTATTATCCATTTTTCCATGTTAAACGGCGCGCAAGGAGATGCAGCTTGGACAGCTGATTTCTTATGATGGCTTCAATGTACCGACAAAGTTTGATCGCGTAACTCTGTCGCTAAGTGTGATTTTTGAATATTTTTCTAATGTCCATACTATTATCCATTTCTCCATGTTAAACGGCGCGCAAGGAGATGCGGCTTGGACCGCTGATTTCTTATGATTGCCCCGTTGTACCGATAAAGCTTGATCGCGTAACTCAGTCGCTAAGTGTGACTTTTGAATTATTTTCTAATTTCCATACTATTATCCATTTCTCCATGTTAAACGGCGCGCAAGGGGTTGCGGCTTGGACCGCTGATTTCTTATGATTGCCACGTTCTACTGATAAAGTTTGATCGCGTAACTCTGTCGCTAACTGTGACTTGAATTTTTTTCTAATTTCCATACTATTATCCATTTCTCCATGTTAAACGGCGCGCAAGGAGATGCGGCTTGGACCGCTGATTTCTTATGATGGCTTCAATGTACCGACAAAGTTTGATAGCGTAACTCTGTCGCTAAGTGTGATTTTTGATTTTTTTTCTAATTTCCATACTATTATCCATTTCTCCAGGTTAAACGGCGCGCAAGGAGATGCGGCTTGGACCGCTGATTTCTTATGATGGCTTCAATGTACCGACAAAGTTTGATTGCGTAACTCTGTCGCTAAGTGTGACTTTTAATTTTTTTTCTAATTTCCATACTATTATCCATTTCTCCATGTTAAACGGCGCGCAAGGAGATGCGGCTTGGCCGCTGATTTCTTATAATGGCTTCAATGTACTGACAAAGTTTGATCGCGTAACTCTGTCGCTAAGTGTGATTTTTGAATTTTTTTCTAATTTCCTTACTATTATCCATTTCTCCATGTTAAACGGCGCGCAAGGAGATGCGGCTTGGACCGCTGATTTCTTATGATTGCCCCGTTGTACCGATAAAGCTTGATCGCGTAACTCTGTCGCTAAGTGTGACTTTTGAATTTTTTTCTAATTTTCATACTATTATCCATTTCTCCATGTTGAACGGCGCGCAAGGAGATGCGGCTTGGACAGCTGATTTCTTATGATGGCTTCAATGTACCGACAAAGTTTGATCGCGTAACTCTGTCGCTAAGTGTGATTTTTGATTTTTTTTCTAATTTCCATACTATTATCCATTTCTCCATGTTAAACGGCGCGCAAGGAGATGCGTCTTGGACCACTGATTTCTTATGATTGCCCCGTTGTACCGATAAAGCTTGATCGCGTAACTCTGTCGCTAAGTGTGATTTTTGATTTTTTTTCTAATTTCCATACTATTATCCATTTTTCCATGTTAAACGGCGCGCAAGGAGATGCGGCTTGGACAGCTGATTTCTTATGATGGCTTCAATGTACCGACAAAGTTTGATCGCGTAACTCTGGCGCTAGGTGTGATGTTTTATTATTTTTTTATTTTCATACTATTATCCATTTCTCCATATTGAGCGGCATGCTACGAGATGCAGCTTGGACTTTTGATTTCTTATGATGGCCCCATTGTACTGCCAAAGTTTAACGTAACTTTTTCAACAAAGTATGTTTTTTAAAGATTCATTCATTAAAACACAATGAAGCCGTACAGAACAATAATTAGAGTAAATAGCCCTTAGGCAGCTTGGAGAATTGACTGCTAGCTTTATATTTGGCTGCTGCCTTTGGCTGCTAAATTCACACTTTGGCTGCGGGAAACTGGCTGCTAACTTCACACTTTGGCTGCGGGCAACTGGCTGCTAACTTCACACTTTGGCTGCGGGCAACTGGCTGCTAGTTTCACGCGGATACCTATTTAAGCAGTTTTCGCTGATAAAAGAGGCTTCGCTGGCGTTGTCTAGGACGGCTCTCACTACTTGATAGTTCCCGCGTGCATCGAGGATTTCTACAATAGTGGTAGACAATAGTACTGTGCTTTGACAGCTTGGGGTGAATGAGGTATAACAGTTGGTTTGGTTAGGTTGTTGTCGAGATGTATTTTGCGTTAATTGTTGATTTTGTTGCGAAGTAGAAGGATATTGACTTTGATTGATTTGTTGTTGAGATTGATCTTGAATTGGTTGCATTTGTGACTTAAAATTAGATTGATTAGAATGCTGCATGCTAGTTAAGGTTGGGTTAATATTCTGCTGAATATTTTTATCATAGAAAGGTATTTGATTTGAATCGATATTATTAGGATATAAACTATAATTTGATTGTTGATTCTGCGTTGGTGACTGAATGTTTGAAATAAATGAAGAAGTTTGCATGTTAGGTTGGGCTGGGTTAAATCGAGTTGTGACGTCACATAATAAACTATGGTGACGTAACCCGCAGGATTTGCAATTAAAAGGCGATAAGCAATCTTTTAAAAGAAAATGATTTGATCTTAAACAGTTGCCACATATATTATTTTGTCTCACGAAAGCGAGACGATCAGCTGGAGTTTTTTGTAAAAAAACTTGGCATTGAGAAAAAGGATGTACCGAAAGGTTACATAACTTGCATTGTTTTGATATTTTTGTTTGAAAGTTGCTTGGATTATGATTATTAAAGTTTGGTAAAATTTGTTGTTTTTGTGGTATGCCTGTCATAAAGGAGTTTTTGAAATTATTGTTATTATATGAATTTGGTTTTGAACGATTGTAGTTACCAGATCCAAAACTTTTAGATTTTTTTTCCATATTTGATACTGAAGGCTGAAAATACTGAACCGATTCTAGTGCTTGGCACTGTTTTTCTAAAAACTCATATAGATCGGTGTAACTAGGAATTTCCTTTTCAGTATGGCAAACCTCAAAGGCTGATCTAGTGGGAGTATCTATTTTTCCCAGCAATAAATTAAACAACGGAAACTGCCAATCTTTTGTATTAAATTCTAAGGCATTCAGGGCCTCTAGATTTTCAGTAAACGTGTCCAAAATATTTCTAAGATCTTTAGAGCTCTGATTTGATTTCATGGAGGAAACATGCACAATGGAATTCCAATATGACGTAGCTAAAAGGCGCTTATTGTTGTACCTTTTTTGTAGATTTGAAAAGGCAATTAAATAGTTACTATCAGTAACTGGTAACGACTTTACCAAATTTAATGGTTCACCCTGCAATAAAGTAATTAAATACCGAAATTTTGAGGCATTCGATAGTGCAGGATTTTTGTCTATTATACTTGAAAAAAGATCTAGAAAAGTCGGCCATTTTAGCATTGAGCCCGTAAAAACCGGAATTGAAGGTTTAAAACTTTCAAAACCTTGACTGGTGGGAGTAGGCGCAGAGGACTGCGGCCTAGAAGTGCCTGGAATTGGAAATAACTTACAAAATATTGCTTTTGCTTGAAAATAAAAAGTGTCACAATTTTTTCGAATTGTATCTTCCGTATCGAAATCTTTATCGTCGGTCAGCAACCCAATCAATTCGTTATGGAGATGTTTAAACTCAAAATATTGATCCTCCAAAGTTTCAAAAGCAATTTGAAAGATAGGGCGCTCGGCTTCATCATCCTTGGCTTTTACCGCCAAAGTATAGATTTCAGTGATCCTAGTCAAAGCGATTTTTCTTTTTCTAATAAATGTTTTTAATTCGGCATCCCCCATTTTGATTGGTAAGTATTTTTTTTTGTATTGACTTGGTTTTAAATTATTGAAAAAAGGTATCTATTTTAAAACAGTTTTTGAGTTTTTGATTTTTTGTATTTGGTTACTTGGATTTTGATTTATTTAAACACTTTTATTTTTTTCACTTTAGCGCACTAAATATGTTTAAAATCGCGGAAACGCGAAACCGAAAGGCGATATTTGATAGAAGATTTGTATTTTATTTTTGCATTAAATCAAATTTTGAAAACACAAAATTCCCGAATAAATAAATGCATTAAATTTATCGATAGTAGGTAGTAAACAAGACTGACCCTGTAGTTTTTATTTTAGATTTAGGAGGCCACACACACACGCACTCATACGTAGGTATCCAAGGAAACTCGATTACCTACAACTAAACTGTGCTCCGTTTAATAAGAATGAAGCCCAATATGGCGTTCAAGAAAAATTAGAATATTTTTTAAAAACGCTTTTTCATAGCCTAGATCCGGCTCGAAGGACCATAAAATGTAATGGATAGTGTGAATAGATTTTCTTCTTTAATTCATAGCGGACTGTAACTTTCTTTAGGTGTAATTTTCTTATTTAATATTTCTTGATCGCGCAACCATACAAAAGCAAGAGAAATAATGGCACCTACCTTTTGATGGTTATTTCTCGGCTTGCGGGCCCGCTCTTGAAGTAGTCTCACTTTCAGTCTTTGGATTGAGGATGGTAGCACTTAATAACTAAGGTTTTTATGTTTAATAGTTAATTTTCGAAAGAAAATTAGTCTTCGAAAGAAGAGAATGATTTTTCACGAGTTGACGTGTTTTCGCTTGACAGAATGTGTCATTTCATGTCCTTAGCACCCGCGTTGTTTGGACGGCGCAAGGTGCCACAATTTGAATTTGTATGGCTGATTATTTTTGAGGCGAAATAGATAAATTATAAATAAAATAAAACTAAAGAAAATTGCTGTAACAATCGTTGAAAAGGAAATTGTAACTGCTTGAAAAATGATCACCAGAAGATTTTTCGAAACATTTACTGTTTTCGAGTTAATAGCAAAAAACTATTAAAAAGCATATTTAAGGGGGTCGGAACCACCCCCCTGCCAGGGTTGGGGGGGTGGTTCCCTTTTATAAAATGTTCGAGCGAGTCTTATGTCTATCCACACCAATTGTTAAGAAATTTTGATCAGACCATCAGGATCTACAAAATACTCAAGTTTTTTGAAATTCATGAATTTTTTTTCATAAGCTTGGTGCAGGGCCGATTGTTTGCATGGTTAAAGGCTATAGGATGCATATACTACTTGCTGTGCTTAATGTGTGTCAGAGAGAAGTAAAAGAGATAAAAATATTTTTGTGTGGCATCTTAAAATATTTTTAGTTGTTTTATACCTGTATTCTGGCAGTGGGATAGTAGTTCTTTTCATGCAGAGTTAATGGGCAAAAAAACAAATTGCGTTTCAGATAGTTTACTGAAAAGCAAAAACTCAAGAATTCTTTTATAAATGACACTCTCAAAGACCTTCTACACAGCAGGAAGGATCAAAATTGGGCAGTACCTAGTTATTATGTTAGTTTTTTCACCATTTTTCTAAATGGCAATCTTAAGCTCGTCAGGAAAAACCCCAGAGGAACGACAGCTATTTACTATGCTACACAGTGGAGCAGCAATGTATTTTGCAATATGCTTTAACAGGAATATGGGTACATTATCCACACCTGCTGAAGAAGTTTCCTCAACACTACATGGAGCCCACCCATCTAGTATGTGTGTTTGTTGATATTTTCTTATAATGTGTTTGACTTAAGATTTCATGAGAAATCTAAAAACTCACCAAACATATTAGCTAGCTATAGTTTGCAAATTTCTAGATAGAGCACCATCATTTGTTTTTAGGTCTATGTCACTGCTTCTTATTATTAGTTTCTTGGTTTATTATACTCCAGACAGTTTTTACTTTATTAGAAGAATTAACAATTTTATTTTCATTTATGATTTCTTTGTGTTGAGACAAAAAGTGCTTAGGTATACCGTTTCATTGAAATCTTATATTTTTTATCCATATTTCCACTATTTGTTCTTTTAGCAAGTAAATAGAGCATTGGCACATGTTTTGCTGGTCTGTCTGAGTTTCTATAGTTGGCTGCCAGTGAAAGTCACAATTGATTAAAAATCAGAAAAAAAAATTAAGTGACAAAATTAAGTTTTCCACAACTAATTAACAACTAATAAATAACAAATTATCCATCTAGTCTGGATTTGATTTGTGATGGCTGCTTCACTAACTTCAGGCTTATAAAGAAATAGGGAATTTAATAATTAAAATGTGTTCCTTTAAAATAAGAAATCTTATTTCAAAATTTGACATTATGTATGTACATTCAACTTTTTTGTTGTACCTAAGTATCAAGATAGGGAGAAGAAATTTACAGAAGAAGAAAATTGGCACATGTTCTGTTTATCTGTCTGAGTTTTTATAGTTGGTTACCAGTGAAAATCACAAGGAAAATCACAAACCAAAGTAATAAAACACAATTTTTTCATTTTCCATGGTACATGGCTTTCACACTTTTTATATTATATTTTTTTTGTAAAAAAGAAAGTTTTTTTATTAAAATAAAAAAAAATAAAGAATAGGTACCTAGGAAGGCAGTAATTTTGAATTGCTGCAACACATAAATATTTACTAAAGATCCCAGAGCTAAACTGAAAATAAAACAAACTTACTTAGGGCTTAGGTAAGTGCTAGTTTACCTAACTCAAGTTTAGTTAATACCCAGATTATTACTAAAGTTAAGGGATAATACTTAGCAGAAGGTACTCAAACTAACAAGAAAATATAAGCACTTATATCTGCCCCAGTGTCTGCCATGTTCATGTTCTTTTATTCTTTTGCTTTATATTTTATTCCCAAGTCTATTCTGTACCTAACTTCAACTGCTTATCTTGATATACCTTGATAATTAGGTAACACCTATAGGAAACATTGAGTCATATCATATTTTCGAAAAATTTAGAATTTTAAAAAGGCACTTTGTAATTGTAAAAATTGAGAAGTCCAAACTACCCTAAAAAAGTTTTAAATACAAAATACACAAGAAACTAAAAAAAAAGAACTATAAGGAATAAACAAAAGATTTGTTTGCCTGTCAGTTTGAGAAAATTTTTCAATCTTTGATGTTGCTCTTTTACATTTCCAAAGCCACCCTGGTTGCCAAAACAAAAACTAAGTTTTAAATACCATTTTATTCTAAATCAGTGGCGTATATACAGGGGGGGACTGGGCCCCCCCCCCGAACCAAACCGAACCGAACCGAACCGAACCCCCCCCCCCCCCCCGAAGCTAAGGTTTTGTTAGATATTTTCCACATATTTCATGAATACAAACATAAAATAGCATAAAATACGCCTCATGAGGTCTCAGGCCCCCCGAAACTGTCTCGCCCCCCCCCGAAACTTTTTTCTTTATACGCCACTGTTCTAAATTATTCCATAACTCACCTAAATGCTTTTTAGCTTCTCAGCAATGTGATCATCATGCTTTTTAACACTTGGCTTTAACAAAGGATACCCAAAATGTAATGTTAGAGCAGTACCAGCCAGAAGAAAGAACAATCTTGCTTTTTTTGAGGACAACATTTTAAAAAATTTCGTTTTATTTTTTTAAAGAGGGTTATAAAGCAGAGACCATGGTAGCATGTGATAAATTGGTTAGTTTGCTATTACTGCAAGAAATGGGAATATCTATTTTACTGTCCAAGATTTTACTGACCAACGAATTTTCGTATTTATCGGCGTCAAGGCCGCCTTGTTCGTAGTTTACTATACTAACTTATTAGTCTAGGCTGTTACCACTACTGGATAGCTACAACTCAGTTTTATCCTAAAAACCACCTTCGGTTAGCTTCAATCACCAGAAAACCAACTACTACCACCTTTCCCTAGCTTCTACCACCAAAAATCCAACCGACTTTCGTTTAATTTCCATCACTCCAACTACTAACACCTTCCTTTAGCTTCTGATAGCAAAAAACCAACTACTACCACCTATCTTCTACGATCAAAAAAATAACCACTACCACATCCCGCTAGCTTCTATACCACCAAAAATCTAACTACTACCACCTTCCCCTAGCTTCTAACAACAAAAACCCTCTACTACCACCTTCCACAAAGCTTCTACCATCAAAAAACCAACTACTGCCACAGCTATTCTACTACCAAAAACCCAACAAGGTACTATGTCCACCTTCTCCTACCTTCTACCAGCATTAGCTAGCGGAAGCTAGTAGATCGTTTTTTGCTAGTAGAAGCTAGGAAAAGTATAAGTAGTTAGTTTTTTGGTGTTAGAAGCTGGAGGAAAGGTTGCCGTAGTTGGTTTTTGGCAACAGAAACTAGAGAACACCCTGTTTCCACCCATGAATGCATTCAGTGCCACCTGATGTGTTTTTATTACCCTGTTTCCACCAATGCATGCCCACCCCGATTCAAAAAACGCATCAGGTGACACTGCATTTAAAACCAATGCAAATCCATGGGCCATCACGTGATGTGTTTTTTGAATCGGGGTGGGCATGCAGTGGTGGAAACAGGATATAAATCGGGGTGTGGGCATGCATTGGTGGAAACAGGGCATATATGATAGTAGTTGGTATTTGCTGGTAGAAGCTAGGGCAACGTAGTAGGAGTTGGTTTTTTGGTGGTAGCAGGAGTTGGTTTTTTGGGGGTAGCAGCTAAGGGAAGGTGATAGTACAGTAAATATCGGTTATAACGACATTGAACGGACGTTCAATTTCGGTCGTTATAAACGAGCGTTTTTTTTGAGAAAAAAGGTAATAAAATGGGTAATATTATAGAACTTGGTCAGGGCCATAATATGTCGTCGCTATAACCGATATGTCGTAATATCCGATATCGTTATAAGCGATATTCACTGTAGTTGGTTTTTTGATCGTAGAAGCTAGTGGAAGATGGTAAGTAGTTGTTTTTTTGCTGGTAGAAGCTAGCTAAAAGTGATAATAGTTGGTTTTTTGATGGTAGCAGCTAGGGGAAGGTGGTAGTAGTTGATTTTTTGCTGAAAAAATTTATCGACATCGAAATTTATAAAAAAAATCGTGGTTTAGTAAAATTCTGGTCAGTAAAATAGGTAGAGCGCCTAAAATATTTATGACGAATTGTACTGTGACAAAACAGTGATCTCTGGCTTTGGCCACTTTTCTTGATTTTCTTATTGCACCTTGCGCCTTCAAAACTCGTTTGCTCTTTTTTCAGATCAAAAGGATTTTGCATAGACCAGACAAATGTTTATAAATTGGTTTTCTATACAAAACATTTTTTTGGGATTGTCCTGTAACGAAAGAGTGATCTGTAGCTTTCGTAATCTTACTTTTCGTTAATAAGGCGCATTCGTCGAACTTATGCATTCGGTATCTCGCTCTTTCTTGCTTAGACTTAATCGACTCTCAGCTGACTGTAAAAGTCAAATCTGACGTTTAATTTTGGTGTTCTGTGGTTTAATAATTAAACAAATGAATCAATACACCGAACAGGGTTGTTATAAATAATTTTGAACTTTTAAAAGAATTTCAAAACAAGTGGGGCAGATTCCTGCGTGTTAGTTTAATGCCTCGCATCAAGACCAGCCCGTATCACCGCAGAATGGAAGCTGACAGCAACAGTCTTGGGGACTGTTCCAGTGGTCCAGGGGGTGAGGTCACCGTGGTGGATGTTTACGACATTGCTTCCGATATTGGTAAAGAATGCGAGAAGATTATTGACAAGTAAGTAGCCTGTCTCCATACTGTCTTTCTAAGCCCCACACAGATTGCGATTTTGATAGGCAATTTGGTTTTTTGACTATTGTTTAACCTTTATATCAAAATTAAGTTTAGCTTGTTAAATTTTATTGCCTTTGCTGACACACAAGAACAACAGGTTTGTGTAATTTTTGTTTGAACCTTGTTTGTCAAACAAAATTGCATATATTATATTAACAAGAAACAGTGCCAGAACTGAGTGCAGATCTAACCTTACAGTCAACAATAGACCTATTAAGGTCATGTGGCCCCTCGAGAGGTACACAGTAAGTTTGATTCTCCTAGAATCGTATCCAAGTACTAGTCTTTCTGTTGATGTATGTCTTCAACCCTTGTGTAACTTTGGGAGTTTTCATGAAAATAAAGAAGACATTCTAAGATATACTGTGATGGAATAGTCAATATACCCAGATTTTAAAAAAAAAGGTTTGACATTTTCTCGATATTTAATGCCTGGCAAGATTCTGACTGCTCTGCGTTGCAAACCAAAGATGCATGAGGTATGTGCTGAGTGACACCAGGCCAACTTAAGTGTCCTCTTCTACTATTTTTAAGATATTACGGAGAACATAAATGGATGAACATAGCCTCTTTGAGGTTACTTTCACATGCTGTTCAAAAGTTAATTTTAGGTCAAGGGTCACTCCCAAAAGCTTGACACTCTCTGGGTTGTCGGGAATTTCTATTTTTTTGAGAGTAAAAACCATTTTTTGTGTTTTATATGTTTACATATTAGGTAGATAATATTATTAAAAAAAACAAGCCTTAAATAACTTTTTATTAATCTGTATATTTATTACAGTAATAAATATCTGTCATATTGACCATGTAGCTGGAAAACTCAACTCTGCATACTTTGCAATAGTTAATTTGAAAAACATATTAACAACAAAACAACTTTTAAATGTATATTATGCTTTGGTATACAGTCATCTGAAATACATGATTCTTTATTGGGGTCAATCATGCGAAATTGGGAGGGTTTTTGTGCTTCAGAAACGAATCTTAAGGAAGATTTTTTCCTTGAGCCCTGTGGAATCATGTACGCCTATATTTAAAAAACAAAAGCTACTTACTATTTATGGCATTTTGATACTTGAGGCGGCTATGTTTGTAAGGAGAAACAAAAGCAAATTCCCAACAGTTTCAACAAGTCATAACTATAATACTAGGCAAACAAGTAAAATCTTGATTCCAAATTTTCATCTATCAGCTTTTAGGAAAAGTCCAAAATGTTTTGCTAGTTATGTATATAACAAAATTCCTAATGAAATAAATAATGTCACATCAGAAAAACAGTTCAAAAAAAGACTACAGAGCTACCTTATTGATAAATGTTTCTATAGCATTAATGACCTTTTTGATCATTGACTAGAGTTAAATGTAATATTATATAGTATTTTTTGATGTAAAATTTGACATTGTATATACTTTTATAAGTCGATGTACAATAAAGAATTGAATTGAATTGAATTGAATAAACATATTTTAAACAAAACATAATATAATAGTTAAAATAAAATCTTAACAAAAAGAAATAGGAAAATAAAAAATGATCTTTAATGCAGCTTGCAGCTGCTGGCTGAGTATATCTCAAAATCCAAGAGATGCCACCATAAATACACTTTTAAAGACAATGGCTTGAAATAAAATTTTTATTCTACAAAGGATCTTAAATAAAAATAATATTTTATTTATGGTGTTTTTTAGCTCACACTACACTATAGTAGTGTGAGCTATAGTGATCCTAATTTTTTCAAGACAAAAAAAGTTGCTCCGATTTCAAAAATTTTTATATATCTTTGCATTTCAGATGATTTTGAAACTTTTTTGTTGCGCCGTCTGTCTGTCTGTCTGTCTGTCTGTCTGTATGTCTGTCTGTAACGACCAACGCGCATAACTCAAAAACCGCTTGCCCGATTTTAATGAAATTTGGTACCTACGCTGGGTTTTGGGTCGAGATGGTCCCATTTAAAAATGAACAAAATCCACTGAAAACAAGCCAAATAAAAGGGTGGCGGTATATATATCAAAAATTAGAGTTTATGTAAAAATATGGCGTGTGTGATATCAAACGAAAGGTAATTGCGTCTGGAGTTAAATAAAATACATTTTACTTTTAAAAAAAGGGTGGGGGTAAATTAAAAAAATTAGTGTTTATGTGGAAATATGGTGTGTGTGATATCAAACGAAAGGTAATTGAGTCTGGAGTTAAACAAAATAAATTTTAGTTTAAAAAAAAAGGTGGGGGTAGATTTGAAAAATTAAAGTTTAAGTCAAAACATGGCTTGTGTGGTATCAAACGAAAGGTAATTAAGTCTGGAGTTCAATAAAATATATTTCAGTTTTTAGTTATATATTAACTCACACGTACACTATAATTATAGTACCTAGTGTGAGCTTAGGTGCCCATAGATTGGCAGCGTATTTTTAATCGCGATCACGAGGCGTATCAAAAAAAAAGTTTTTATCAAAAAAAATCGGTAGAAAACTATGGTAATTCGGTATATCGTAAAGTAAAAGGCTAAATCGGTAGATCTACCGAAAAATCGGTAGAGGTGGTAACGCTGCCTTTGTTTATAGCCTGTTTTGATTTGTGTGCCCCTCAGTGTGATGTCAATCCTAATATTTGACAAGGAGCCAGACAGGCCTTTTATGGATGATCCCAAAATACCCTGTAAATTAACTTCCCTGTTAGGATTTCTGCAGTTCTTTTACTTTTACTAACCAACTAACTTCTGGATTTACCCAGGACTTCTTTAAATAAAAAGCTAAAATATAAGATTATCATAACAGATTTTTTAGAAAACATTTTAAAGTAGCATATTTTACCCCCAGTAAAAAGTTTTTTACTTGAGGTAGACATCTGAGCCCTGAAGGGGAGAAAAACTAGAGATATCCCAAAAAAAATAACCCCAAAGTTAAATTCGCCCCGCCTGGGAAAACAGAGTCTATTAAACTAAAAAACAAAGGAAAAAATCGGCAACACGCTAGAAGCTTACCTTCTGTAATTCTGTAGCAGTCCCAGAATTTCACTGGCGGCCGCGGCCCTTTGTTGCGACTGGAATTTCGGTCTTCAACCCAAAAACACGTGTGACTTCTTTCAGTTTTTTGTCGGAAGTGATTTCTTCATTCCCCTGTCACACACAGGGTGGCGCTTCAAACTCCCAGCGTGAGCAAAAAACGCGCATGATTTTACCAAAATGATCAGGTGATCAAAAAGAAAATAACTTTCAACAAAGAGAGAAATTATCACCTGATCGGAATTTTTCCCAAACAGGACTTTCTTTTTTGAAGATTTTTGCAGAAAGCCCAAAAATATCAAAACAAACTTTAAGGTTAGGTTTTCCAAAAAATTCAAAATAAAACAATAAAGAAAAATAACTCGCAGCATTAAACATGAGGAAATTGAAGGCTACAATTTGCTGAGGGCTGAGGGATAAACAGATTTCGGCGCAAAACATTTTAAATAAACTATGAAATCACTAATTTTTGTTTTGAGTAGGGTCAAATGTAGGGTTACCAGACGTCCGGATTAATCCGGACATGTCCGGATTTTTACTACGTCCGGGTGGGTCCGGGCGGATTTTTCATAAACGTCCGGATTTTAAAGTAGCCGCCTCTTTAGAGGAATAAAACGGTGCAGCGTCAGTGTGTCAATCGGTTGCCTAATCAGTAGTGATGTGCAACGACTACTTTTCCAAGTATAGAGTAGATACTGATACTTCCTATTCGAGTATCAGATATTTTGTATTCGGTACTAAGTAATCATTATATTATCCGTAAATCCATAAATACTGAGATTTTCTATGTTGTCAATCGTATACATATACGCAATAGTTCATTTAATAATTTAAGTAAATAAATATCGGTCCAAATGATTACAAGTACTCAAAACTCGGTACTCATACGGCCTACGCCGATACGATTGATACGAAAGTAAAACTTCGGCTTCGGTCCCATTCGGGATTCGAGTAACGAGTATTTGGCGTCGAAAGATTCGATTACTTCGAATCCGCCCATGTATCAGATATTAAAGTATCGAGTAGATAGTATTTGCACACCACTACTAATCAGGCATGCGCGGAAGGAAGCGGCAACGGCAGGCCTGCTGTATTCCGGGGAATCACACATACATATTATTTTCGCCACCCCCGTGAAAATGTCATACGGAATATAACAGCGTGAACAGCGCCTGCGATCTGGACAAGGGACTAAATTGGAACTAAACATAATGACGTTTGACAGTGTCATCCTGTTCTGTGGTTTGACTGCTGTTGTGGGAAAGAGAGAGAGCCCACCAGAACAGACAGAAAGAGAGACACGCGACACACCTGAATTTATTCTGTGGTGAATGTCATTTTTGTCGGGTGTTCCCCTCAATCTGATTTTTGATAAAAAACTAAAATCAAATCATTGTGTACTAGATCCGCATATTTTGTGAGTCTAACAAGCAGTAGCAGTGTAAAAAAGAAGCAGCAGCAGTATAAAAAACAAGGAGCAGCATATAAAAAGCAGTCCATTCAACGACCCCATACCAGTGAGTTTTAAGGTGGATTTATTGTTCGTTAAAGTAAGGGGTAAGTTCATTTATTTAGGCTTACTTCATACTTTCCACTATGAACAATGGAAATTTCTATTTTAAGTAAGGCCGCCTTGTTTATGATAAAACCAAATAGGTTCTAACTTATAAGTCTAAGCTGTTACTACTTCTGAAGAGTTACAGTGATCTATCACTCAGCTACGACACAGTTTTATGCCAAAAACCCCCTTCGCTTAGTTTCTACCACCAAAAAACCAACTACTACCACCTTCCCCTACTTCTAACCCCAAAAAACAAACTACTACTACCTTCGCTGAGCTTCTACCCCTAAAAAACCAACTACTGCCATCTTCTCCTAGTCTCTGCCACCAAAAAACCAACTTCTACCAATGCTTATCTTCTACCACTAAAAAACCAACTACTACCTCCTTTGATTATGATTGTAGTATTTGGTTTTTTGGTGGTAGAAGCTAGGGGAACTTGGTAGTAGTTGGTTTTTTGCTGGTAGAAGCTAGGGGAAGGTGGAAGTAGTTACTTTATTGCTGGTAGAAGGTAGCAAAAGTTGGTAGTAGTTTGTTTTTTGGTGGTAGAGGGTAATCCAAGGGGATAGTAGTTGGTTTTTAGTGTAAACCTGATCTGTACCTAAGTGATAGCTAGATAGGTAACTGTTTGGGAGTGGTAGCAGCTGTAATTTATTAGTTAGGGTTGTTTTAACCTCAAACAATACACTCCAATATCAAAAAGTATAAAAAGGTTATTAAAATTTTGATCTGTAAAATATAGGTAGGGGGGGGGTGGTACCCCATGAAGCCATATTTTATGTTTGTAATCATGAAATATGTGGAAAATATTAGAAAAAACTTAGCTTTTGGGGGGGCTGCCTCTGACATATATGCCACTGTGTAGACCCATGTTTGTAGGATAATACATTTTTTGTTGCATCTTACTGCTTACTTTATGGCAATATGGCTTTGTTTGTTATTGTTATTGCTATATAGCTTTAAAATTCCTGCCTCCCTGCTTAATAAGTTTGACTTAAGCCCTGTTCTGACTGCATCAAACCCATGTCACTATATCCGATGATGGCACTTGGAATGAGATGGCTGCATGCATTTTAGAGAAACTTTCATAGTGACAAACCAGCTTTACAGCCCCAACTATAAACTCAACTTTACTGTATCAATTTGATCATGGCACATACCTGTTTTTTTCTGGGGAGAAAGAGATGTGTCAATATGGAACTGAAACAGTATCCTTGAGTTTTATAAACAGCATTTTTTATTGCCTAATACCCTGTTCGGACTGTGCAACTTTTCCATGCATGCAACTTTTGTGTCCTCTCTCTCACTCAGATGATGTTACTTAAAGAGAGACAGAACAAACAAGTTGCATGCTTTGTTTGGAAATGAATGAAAATTTGTTTTATTTTTAAGTAAAACAAACACTGTTTTTTAATTTTGCCAAGGCAGCTTTGTGTTCCCCTCAGATAGTACTAACCAAGTGATAACAGCTAACCTGTAATTTGTACTGTTTTGCCAATAATGCCATGTAAATCTTGGGCTAATGTCAAGAAATCTGTAATGCAATAAGCCATGGGCGCAGCCAGGGGGGGGGCCCAAACCTAAGATTTTTTTTATATATTTTCCACATATTTCATGAATAAACACAAAAAATAGCATGAAATACGACATCATGAAGCCTCGCCCCCCCCCCAAGACATATTCCTGGGTGCGCCACTGCATAAGCTGTAAAATAATATTTTATTCTGCATAATTACCGGACAATGTAATCTCAAAGCTAAATTTGTATTCAGGGTAGTAATGCTATGTTTTTTGAACAGGTGTCAATTGGAGCTTCAGCAGTCATGTTTTTTAAGGTGGTTTATAAAGTTTCACTTAGTTTTATTTTAATAAATCTAAATTTTTTAACAATTTTAGTGGAAAGTTTGGTTTGGTGAAGTCAAAAAATAATAATAATTTCTTATGGTAGTGATAGTAGTAATTATTTATTTTTCGCAATTTTCACTGTAAAATCTTTTAAAATAAAAATTTTACAAAGTTTTTTTTTGTTTTATTTATTTTTATTTAATTATTTTAGACAGGTTTTCTTTCTAACATAAAAATTTTTGTTGGTCCCCCAAAAGAGGATTCTGCTCACAAACAATATTTTATAGCTTGTGAAAAAAGAAAACAACTAAATAATTTTTTTTACATGTCAATTGTAATGTCAAAAAATGTTTTTTTTTCACTTGTTGACACAAAAAATATATATTTTTTAAACTTTTGAATATGGTGGGGGGTGTGACTGTTCTATTTGAAAAAGGTAGTTGTTATTTTGTCTGCAAATTCTATTACATGTCAAAACTTCAGAAATCTTTAAACTAGAACAGGTCATTATTCACATAACTTATATTATCATGGCATTTTTCTAAGTAAGGCCTGGTTTACCCAAAAACTTAATGCATAATGAACAAACTCATTGCTTAATTTTAATATCTCTGTTTCCATCTCCTTAGTATTGTAGACATAAAGTATAAACACTAAATCTTTCCATTGTGCATTATGTTATGGGTAAATTAGGCATAAAATAGAAAGTTCACATTACTTTGTTAAGTAATCTTATCTACAGTTTGACTAATGGTATCCGACCCTCGGAACCGAAATCAAAAAATATATTTTTACACAAAACATAAAGCCCAATTGTGTAAAATTCTAAACTATACAATATCAGGACATCCACAAAATCATATAAATTCATAAAATTTGACTTGTGTATTGTGTAAAAACATATTCTTTGATTTCTGTGCTGAGGATCAGTTACAATAAGTGAAACTGTATATACAAGTGTCCCATAAGTCAAACTGTATATACAAGTGTACACTCAAACTGTATATACAATGTCCCATGATTTCAAGACAAAAAGTTTATATAAACAAAGGTCTACAAACACTTAGTAGTAGAGATACAGGGTGTTTAAATTTACTTTTTTTATATAGCTTTTACAGTTTTTGTGATATTTAGCTCAAATTTGGCTCGTATATTTACTTATAGGCACTACAAGTTAAGGCATGTCAAATAGGTTTTAATTAATTTGTTTATTTTGATATACTCGCCATACCATACTGGGGCATTTTTTATTTTATGATAGCAGCCTTTGGTGCAACAGCGATTTGCTCTAAAATGGTTAAAGATGCAAAAAAATTTCAGAAAAACAAAAAAGTTTGCAAATGAAACAAAGATTTTATTTCTTGTTTTAAAATCCCTACTTCTCCCTACCAGTGGCTTAAAACAAAAAAATTCTGGGGGATAAGGCGACATGACCCCTGAAAAAGGGTCACTCTGTACATGTTTACTATTATTTGGCATGTCTAAAAGTGTAGTGCCTATTGCTTAATATGCCAAATTTGAACTAAATATCTCGAAAAGTACAAGAGCTATAAAAAACTAAATAAAAGAAACTTTAAAACAAGGCGTTTAAGGTTATATAAAAATTTTGCCTTGAAACCACTTAAGGAATTCAACACTAAAATTATGTTATTGAATTATGAAACACCCTGTATAATGTGTATTTTATAAAAACTTATTTCAATATGTAAATAAACAGTTGCAGAACTACAATGCAGCAAGGCACAGGGTTGCTGAGAGGCGTATGCTCCATAGAGAGCCCGAAGGGCTGTAGTGATCACACACACACAGTGATAAGTAAAAAATGATTTCAGCGAAATTAAAAAGGTTTAGTTGGTGGGAGCATCTCTGCCCTGCAGAAGGTCTTGCTGTATGGTGGTTCTATCACTGCTTGTCTTGCAATTCATTGCAGGGAGAAAGGCTGATCAATAGCAAAAATTGTGTACAGTTCTTTACATAATCCATATTTTTGTTGGTCCTGTAAGTCCTTCTTGGTCTTATTTAGGTATAAAGTGATAAAAAAAAAACAAAAATGACTAACAAATAATACCGAGCCAAAGGTCCTGCCAGGACCTAATTTTTACTGATTTTTATTAGTCCGAAGCGCATTGATCAGCCCCTCGGCGCAGGATCTGTCCTGGGAAGGGTTTTAGTTGAGCGAACTGTCTATCCGGAAAAGTGTTTAAGTTCAATAAACTGTGTCTATCACGGAAAGTGTTTTAGTTTACTATCTGCTCAACACTGAAATAACAATATCACAGTTCATATAAATGTATCTATAGCAGTAAAAAAGCTGGTAAGTACTATAATATGTTTATTAATTAATTTTTAAATATTAATATAATACTGTTCATTGAATATCAGCTGATGATGGTACAAAAAGTTTGTTTTTGTTTAAAATGTATTTTTTCAGAACCATTTCATATAAAGTTTTGGTATTTTCCATAAATTTTGTAAAAAAATTATTGTCCACAAAGTTTTACTGTTTGACGATATTTTTGTGCAAATTTAATGGAAAAACTATGCCATGATTTAAATGGGATGGTTCTGAAAAAATACTTTTTAACAAAAACAAACGTTTTTCCCATCAACAGCTGATTTTCACTGACCAGCAGATTTATTTTAACAAATATCAGCTGGTGTTCTGTGATATCAGCTGATTTATTTTGACAAAAATCAGCTGTGTCCCGACATGTTTGATCTAGACAGAGAGCTATAGTCTTCTCTCTTTCTGGACCGTGTTAACACGGATCACCTCAAAAGGTGATCCGTGGTGTTAAAGATTCTCGTGTTACCAACGGTTTAACACGTAGTTTGCATTTCTTCCCTTTGGTGTTCTGTGATTTTCGCATTTATTTATTGGTGTGTTACGTAATTCACGTTTACACAAGTTACACATTGTTTTAAACGTTTCGGTTTAATAATAGTTTTTCGAAATGCCGAAACGAAAATGCACCTATTCGGATGAAATGTTTTAAGAAAGGAAAAACAACAAGCGAGGTAATTTGCAATGTTTGTAATTCTGTAATATCAATTGCCCATAAAGGCAGGCTTGATATTGAAACGCACATGAAAAAGGTTTCTCTATGAAAAGGATAAGCACAAACACATGTTAAAAGCTTAAGCAGGAACTTCCGGTCTTCAAAATTTTGTGGTAACTTCTGGAGAAACCAAGCCAATAAAAGCCGCTGAAGCAACCTTGGCTTTCCATACGGTTTGCCATCATCAATCTTATATGTCCATGGATTGCACAACAAAGGTAAATTTATAATTGAGTATTAATTTATGTTTGTATAGTTTTTTTATAATGACGTCAGTTTTTTACTTGTATATTTTTGGTTTTAGTTAAACAAAAAAATATACCATGATTCGACTATAGCCAAGAAAGTTAGCTGTGGACGTACTAAGGTGGAGGCAATTGTAAATAACGTAATCGGACCACATACTCTTGAACTGACTCTTCAGGAAATAAAGAAGGTATCATTTATTGGTGTGGCTACGGACGCGGAATTATTTCAAATTTGGTTGGTGTAGGTTGCCCATCTAATGTTATTAATAATGCATTGCACTATAGCTGTGATAAATTAAAAATTGATATAGAAAGCATAGTACTAAAAATGTTCAACTATTTCAGTATTTATACTGTACGAGTTGAATCACTTAAAGAATTTTGTGAATTTGTGGGCACAGAATATAAGATTCTTTTATATCACTCAAAGACTAGATGGCTATCTTTGTTTCCCGCTATTGAAAGGGTTTTAAAAATGTTCGAAGCCCTTAAGGCATATTTTTTATCCCAAGATGCTCCCAATATACTTAAATCATTTTTTGAAACCGATTTTTCAGAAGCCTATCTTTTCCTTGTTCATTCTTTAATGTCTATTTTTCACACAAATATAGAAAGAATTGAACGTCAAAACAATTCTGTGATTGAAACAATGACAATTTTAGAAAATGTTTTTTCTACTTTGGCAGAAAGAGCAGCTAACAAATTCATTCCTCTAAAAGTGCGCGAAATTTTAAATAAATGCATTGAAAATGGTTCAGAACGCAAATGTGACCAACTTAAATTAGAGTTTTTTGATTTGTATAGTAATTCCATTCAATACTTGAAAAACTGGGTCAAGCCATTTGAAGAATTCCATTGTTTTAAATGGATGAGCCTGAATGATATTATCAAGTGTGATTGGGATGGTGACGTTATGCCCTCATTACTATACTTGATATCAAAAGGAGTCGAAATAGATGACGTTAAATTTTTTGATGAATTTTGTGATTTAAAAAAGTACATATCAGACAATTTTACTTCTGATGACCACAAACTGCCTACCCACGAAAAATGGGCAAAATATTTTAATGCAAGTATTTCTGAAGAAATTTTTTTCCCAGTTACTAAAAGCAGCCGAATTTCTGTTCGCAATCCCATCGCACAATGCCAATGTAGAGAGAATATTTTCACTCATTGCTGCCCTGTGGACCAAAGAAAGAAATAGGCTGCTTTTATCTTCTGAAAATTCAACGCTGTTAAATAAAATACAAAGCAGTGAAAAGTACCTACCTATAAAATAGTAGGTATATTATGTTATTTATTAGTTATTAAGACGAAAAATTTCCCCCATTGTTTCATTTTCTAACTTTTAATTTTTTTTGTAAGTTTTGAATTTCGAAAGTTATAAATATTGTTTTATTTTTTAGGCGCTCTTGTTTCATTAAAAAAAAAGTTGATTTTTTGTGTGTGGCATCGAAAAAATGTTGGCGTCCGGATTTTGTCCGGATTTTTTTGACGGCTGGTCCTGGTTAGAGACGTTTTCATATGGTAAACCTAGTCAAATGGTGTAAAAATGAGACACTTTTATATTTTAAAGATTTTAGACTCCTCTGTAGGACTCAAACTTTTTTTTGGATATAAGCAATAATCATAAAAATATTGCAAATGTAAAAACATAGACATTTGACCTATAATATAATAAAAAAAATTAAAGCTGTCTCATATTTTACCTGGAAAAAGTTCAAAAATGAGACAGTTCATGAAAAATTTGAGACAGTGATGGAATTCATGTAGAATGAGACATTCAGGGTAAAATTCAAACATAAGTTTTTTTTAAACTTAAATACAAGAAATAAGTGCAAAAATATTTATTTATAGGAAAATCGATCTACAAACTCTAACAACAAAATTTTCGGTAACGTTTTTAAAAGTTTTATACCACAAATAAAGCTATGGATTTTGTAATTTTAATTATGAGCCTATTTTTTATTAAAAAAAATAAAATTATTTGTAGGTATGAGGTTCTTACAACTGCTGCATCAGTTTTTAACAGAAAATCTAGTTAGTATTTTTTATTTAAGTGCCTCATTTTTTAACTGGATTTTGGATGTTCATTTTTACATGACTTGACCCTATTTCTGATTTTGAGGATTTTTAATACACTTATCTACCTAGATTCTACCAATTAAAAATCTCACAAATCTAAAATTAATTTTTTTTTGGATCAGTAGTTTTTTGCGAGGTTTTTTGTGTTACCTAGGTGTTAAAATTGGGTATTGAAAAATTGGCCAATTTGGTTCTAACGTGAATCCTATATAAAATTAATAATATGTTTGACTCAATCTATAGATATGGGAGATTGTCTTAAAGGTTCTTTATCTAAACCTTTTAAATGATAGCATATACATAGGTTGTGCAAGCTTTGCTTGACAATTACACTTGCTTAACTCGGCTTGGTTAAGCAGCGGGATTAAAGTAAAAGTTTACTGCCAGGGAGCAGCCTCACTCCCTGCAATGACCAAGAAGGCTTATGGTACAGTAAACTAAGTAGGTATATTGAGAACAACTAACACATGTTGAATCTGCTTTATTGAAATAAATCCTCTCTTTTTATATTCAAAAATTGTTATGGTTCATGATAAATTGTAAAATATAAAATTCCATATAATGTGTTTTATAAACTAAATAATTTATATAATTTAAATAAACCTGAGAAGGTTAGTTTATGTTATTAAAACCTAATTTCTCAAGATCACCTGTGTTTAAATAATAACTAAAACTAATGATTAAAATAATTTAAATTTGGATTTACTTAAAATATTTAAAAAATAAATCTGTTTAATTTTAGAATTAAACATTTTCCGGTCTCTCCAGAATGGATGATCGGAGGGACCTCAGTTCAAATTCGTCTTCTTGTGTTGTCCTTTGGTTTCGTCTTTTTTGACGGTATGTTGAAATTGCTCGAGTCATTTTCCAACCAGCTATAATAATGCTGACGATAACCAGGGTGGTGATGCTGCTAATGGCTGAAGAATGGTATTGGATCTTTCGCCATATTATGTTGTGAAGATTTTGTTTTAAGTTCTCTTCGTCCTTAATTATCTTTCCAAAGCCTTCTGTCAGGCGAAAAACAGACTCTGTGTGTATGTTTTCTCGGGCTTCTATGTCGAACGTGCTGTTAAGTACTATTGGGACTGTCTTGGAGTAGCTACCTAAGACCGTAATTGTACTAGTTCTTATAGGTGTTAAGATGTTTTGCTTCGTCTCGATTATACACTCTTGTGATATTTGAATTATCCCTGTTGTATTTAGTGCAACATCTTCCCGCGCACCGTTGCATATCACGGCTACTTTTGTTGCCGAGTCTGCGATAAACATCCAGGTATTTGGCATGCACAGTTGTTTCCATTGAACGTCTTTGATTTTATGTTTTTGGATAGTGCAATATCTTGGTTTTGGGCGTTCATATATTTCATCGATTATGCATGATGGGTTGGTTTGAATATTTCTTACTGAAGATGGAGCACATATGAAATGATGAATATCGGATTTTATACACTGTTTTAGCTCACTTTTATCAAGCTGAAAGTATGTCTGTGTATTGTAATCTATAGCTGTATACTCATCCGTAATATCGAGAGTCCAGTAGGATCCATTTTTTACTTTCAGTGGAATCGGTGTTGCTTTTATTAATATGAAATCGCTAATCTCTGTTATGGGAAAATATCCATTTATAATTAGATGAGTATCGTTAGTTGTTATTCTGGTAGGCAGACTTGATAATGACATGATCTTCAGGTTGTTGGGAAATTTCTGATTTGATTCTTTAATAACAGCGTGGATATAAACTGAAGAAATTATATCGTAAACTGATCCTCTGTTAAAATGTATATTTAGCAATTTTTCGTAGTATTCGTTAGTTTCAGTAATGAAGTTAGTTAGTTGCTACTTGATGCACTTAATAGGTGAATATTTAATGCATTTGTATCTACTTGTTTGTACCAGCTTTGCATTTTATTTATTGCTTCGATTCCTTGGTTTAGTCGTTTCTGGAAATGTTGTAGTTTGGTTGTAATCCTGGTTTCTGTTTCATTAAACTTTGTAATTGTGGAAACCATGAATTTGGTTTGATGATTAGATGCTCTAATTAGTTCTTCTTGATTTTTATGTAATTCATTAATTTCTTGATACACTTCATCGTTTACGCCAAAGACTGCAGTTAAAAAATTGCCAAAAATTCCTCTTTTGATTCTAGGATGAATATCGTTGAGTGTCGTAAACATCCATTTGGTATGGGCTTCCAGTTCTTCTAAGTGATGGATTAAGGATGTACATTTGACTTCATTCGTAAGTTCCTTCGATTTATTACAAAGGCCTTTAAATTGGTCAACAACGTTGGATATATTTTTGATATCTGTTCTGCTTTTAATTTTTGGATGAGTTATTTCTATTCTAAATACTCCTCTATCGATTCTGGCGGATCCCAGATGTTCTACATAAATGCCTTGTTGAGGATATTTGATTTTAAGTTTTGTTTCTGCTGTTACGGCGGAGACAATAAATACGGCTGCAATGAAGTATAGCAGGCTTGATTTTGATGTTTTCTTTGTATTATTTTCTTGTCTGCTTGAGTGAATTTTTTCTTTTGATGTGTGGCTATAAATTTTCGTAGGTTTCTTGGTTTGTTTCCTCTATTAGCAAAGGAATTAGTTTGTGGATTGGCCTTTTTTGTGTGGTGCTTCCTGCTCTTTTTATCGTTACAACTCGAACAGCACCATCTTGACCTGGATGGTTCTCTGTTATTTTCGCTAAGGGCCATTGATTAGGATTGATATTCTCTTCTTTAACAAGAACCATGGTGCCTCTTTTAAATTTTCGGTTTTGCTTGTCCATTTGTATCTTTGCTGAAGTCTTGCCAAGTATTCAGTGCACCATGCATTCCAGAAGTTATTTTTCGTTTTCTGAACTAGCCTCCATCGTTGTGACAAGCTATAGGTCTCTATAGAATTAAGGTCTGGAGGGGCCAGTAATTGCCTTCCTGTCAGAAAGTGCCCAGGAGTTAATATATTCAGGTCGTCTGGATCTTCTGTTAGAGGGCAAAGTGGTCGTGAGTTTAAACAAGCTTCGATCTGGTGTAATAAGGTTGTTAATTCTTCATAAGTCAACGTTGTTTCACCAATGATTCTTTTGAGGTGATGCTTCATTGATTTAACTCCCGCTTCCCATATGCCTCCAAAGTGTGGGGCAGCGGGTGGGATGAAATGCCATTGTGTGCCTTAGTTTACAATAGCGTTTTGCAATGTTGGTTCTTGGATTGTTTTTCTAACCTCATCTTCAAATTGCTTAGAGGCCCCTACAAAGGTGGTTCCATTGTCGCTGTACATATGCGTGCAATGACCTCTTCTGGCGGTAAATCTTCGAAATGCTGCTAAAAAAGCCTCTGTGCTCATATCACTGACTAGTTCTAAGTGTATTGCCTTGGTAACTAGGCAGACAAATACCGATATGTATCCTTTGTAGGATTTGTGTCCTCTTCCTTTGGTTGCTCTGACTTGAATAGGTCCAGCGTAATCTACTCCTGAATTGGTAAATGGTGGTGTTGGATTTACTCTTGATTTTGGAAGTTGTCTCATTAACTGTTCGGCGGTTTTGGCCTTGTGTCGTACACAAATAATGCAATTTTTTAAAAGGGTCTTGACAGCTCTTTTGCCATTTATTATCCAGAATTGGTTTCTAGTGTATGATAAAGTTGCTTGGTTGCCGCCATGAAGGGTTTTCTTGTGGGCGTCTCTTATAATTAGTTTAGACAGGTAGCTGTGGTATGGAAGAATCACTGGGTGTTTCTGTTCGTATGATAGGCTGGAGTTTTCTAGTCTTCCTCCAACTCGAATGAGGCCGTGGCTATCTAGGTATGAATTTAGGTTTTTGAGCTTGCTTGTTTTTTCAATCGTATTGTTTTTCTGCAAGGAATTGTATTCTTCTGCAAATTTTTGGTTTTGTACAATTTTGATGATTCTGAAGAAGGTCTCCTGAATTTATTCGACGGAGAGGATAATATTTTCTTGTTTGATGAATCTCCTGCAATAGGATAGTACTCGAAGCATTCGTGTGAGGTCTGAGAAAACGTTCCCATATATTACTTTTTATTGTTATTTCAGCTTTGTTGCACAAAATTTT
This sequence comes from Aspidapion aeneum, assembly GCA_963576565.1. Lineage (NCBI taxonomy): Eukaryota > Metazoa > Arthropoda > Insecta > Coleoptera > Brentidae > Aspidapion > Aspidapion aeneum. The sequence goes on along the minus strand of OY755046.1, from coordinate 35,919,821 downwards.
GATTTCTTCTCGGACTTTGGGAATATTTTGTGTAATAGGGAGTTCGTCTAAAGAGTTGAGCCAATGGGGGCCTTTCCACCAAAGGTCAATTGAATTAAGCTTGTCAGGATCTACTCCTCTAGAAATTATATCTGCTGGGTTTTCTTGGGATCTGACGTGATTCCAGGAGACTTGAGGCGTGTATCTGTGTATTTCGCAAACTCTGTTAGCTACGAATGTTCGCCATCGTGTAGGGTCTCCTCTTATCCAGCCCAGAGTGATCATGGAATCGGTCCAGGCAAATGTTTGCCTTTCGTCTAGCTGAAGGGCTGATCTAGTTTTCTCTATTAGCTTGGCTAGCAGAACTGCAGCACATAGCTCTAAACGAGGCAATGTGGTTCTGTTTTTTGCTGGCGCAACCTTTGACTTGGCTTGTAGAAGCGTGATAGTTTGTTTCTTTCTATTTGTTAAACGGCTATAAATTACTGCGCCGTACGTCTTTTCTGATGCGTCACAAAACCCATGTAGCTCTATCTGGGAATTTCGGTAGTGTATCCATCTTGGAATTTTAATTTTTTCTATTTCTTTGATATAACTTTGAAATCTTTGCCATCTTATAGCCATTTCTTCATCAACTGGCTCGTCCCAGGTTAATTTCCGTAGTCATAGATCTTGGATTATTAGTTTAGCTTGAATGACGACTGGAGCTAACCATCCCAGAGGGTCAAATAATTTGGATATTTCTGACAATATGTTTCTTTCTCTAAGCATGTTGATTTCGGAAATTTCTACTTGGAATTTGAATGTATCATCTACAGGTGACCATAGTACCCCTAGCGACTTTTTAGCGGTATCTTGGGGTAATTCCTGCAGCTTCTGGTCCCTAAATTGTTCAGGAATGGACTGGAGTAATGCTGACGAGTTGCTTAACCATTTTCTTAAATTAAATCCGGCAGATCTAAGCATTTGTAGTAGTTGGTTTTGCAATTCTAAGGCTTCTTTGAGATTTTTTGCTTCTGATAAAATATCGTCAACGTAGAAATCACGCAACGTTGCTTGACTGGCTGCTGGAAACCTTTCTGCTTCTTCAAGTGCTAGTTTTTGTAATTTTTTTATGGCTAGATAAGGAGCTGATGCCGTGCCATAAGTGACCGTGGAAAGTTCATATTCAAACATTGGTTGTGTGGAATTATCTTTCCATAAAATTCTTTGGCAGGGTTGGTCATCAGGATGAATTTTGATTTGTCTGTACATTTTTTCTATGTCTGCACAAAATGCGAATTCGTGCCTTCTCCAGCGGACGAGTATTTCTGCAATGTTTTGTTGTAGTCTTGGCCCAACGTGCATAATGTCGTTAAGGCTAATGCTGGTTGAGGTTTTACAAGAGGCGTCAAACACAACTCTTAACCGGTTTGTTGTGCTTGTGTCTCGAATGACAGCTTGGTGAGGGATGTAGTATTTTCCCTGATTGTGGCCCAAGTCAGCGTATTCTTTCATAAAGGCAGCATATTGTTGTAGTAAATTAGCATCTTGCTGCAATTTCTTTTCAATGTTTGCAAGTCGTGCTGCTTCTTGGTTTTGAATGGCCTAATGATTCTAGAGGCTGCTTGAATGGAATTTTAACTATGAATCTTCCATCTGTGTCTCGTGTTGTTGTTTTTTCATAAAACTCTTCGCACGCTTGTTCATCGTTAGTAAGCTGATGGACAGGTGATATTTCTTCTAGCTCCCAGAACTTTGTTAGTTGTTTGTCTTCCTCACATTGAGCGATCATGCTGATGACCTGAATAGATTTCGGTCCAGCGATAATTGGCCCAGAGACAATCCATCCTAGTTCATTGTTTTGTTTTAGCAGTCCTTCTTGAGTTTTTTGAAGGCCACTTAGAATAATGATTGCATATTCTTTGGCTCCTAATATACCGTCTATGGCTCCAGGTGTCATAAAAGTGGGATCTGCTAGAACTTCGTTTTTCCAGCTATCTATACTCTATATCTGTAAATGTTGTTTGGGCATTGACTGCGTTAGTTTTGGCAGGACTATCATGTCTATTTCCATAGAGAATGCACTTTCAAATCGTGGCTTGATATGGGCGTTTATAGACCATTTTGAAACTTTTGATTCTCCATCTCCAACGCCAGATATTTCTGCTCTAATATGGCGTCGGGGTAGTCTTAGGCGTTGAGCGGCCTCTTCGGTAATAAAGAATGTTTGTGAGCCTTGGTCAATTAAGATTCTCAGTAACTGTGGTGAATTTGAAGATGAGACTTCTATAAGAGCTGTTGCTAGTAAAACGTTTTCTTCTTTTTGACTTGCGTGATTTGTCGAGCTGTATCTATTTGGTGGAGCTTGTTCGTTTGCTCTTCTTGTGGAAGAGTTGTATTGAGGATTTCTCTGCTGAGGGTTTGGTGGAGAACTTTGTCTTTGGTAATCATTTAGTTGATTTTGGCGTTGCTGGTATCTCTCCTGGTGAAGAAGAGTATGGTGTTGACGACATTTTGTTTGGCTGAAGCATTTCTTATTGACGTTATGACTTAGGCAGTTGTGGCAAATGTGATTTTCTTGAATAAATTTGTTTCTCTCTTGCATAGATATTGCTTTAAATTTTAGGCAATGGTAAATCGTGTGCTTGTTCTCGTGACAAAACAGGCAGTAGGTTTGATTAATTCTTCGGTCTTGGCTCGACTTTTGTTCTGAGCTTGAAACTGTCTCTAGTGATTGGAAACGTCTTTCCAAGAAGCTCATAAATTCTTTTAGATCTGGAACATCGTGAGGGCTTTGGAGATTTTGCTTGTATAAGCGATTGGTCTCAGAATCCCATTTTCTGATAATTAAGCGAATTATCATAGGTCCCCAAGTGTTCGTTTCTATTTCTAGATTTTTTAATGCTTGAAGACATTCGCTAGTGACATCGTGTAGTTGCTTCAATTTTTGTGCGTTTTCTTTTGGTACGGTTGGTAAATCCAAAATTTTATCAATCTTTTATTTTGGTATCGACTTTGTACCAAGGTCCAGGCTGTATCGTAATTGGCTTCAATTGTTTCTAAATGTTGAATTAGTTTACTTGCTTCTCCTCTTGTGTGTGTTTTTAAATAATGCATCTTTTCAGCTTTTGACAGAGTTTGGTTCTCATGGATTACTTTTTTGAAAATGTCAAAGAATGTTGACCAGTTTTCATATCCACCGTAAAAGATTGGTATCAGGATTTTTGGAAGTGACAAATTTTGGCTTGGCTGATGTATATGGGCTTGATTGGTTGGAGCGTTTTGTTGTTTGATCTTTTGAGCTATTCTTTCAATGATATCTTCGCATTGACTTTGGGCTTCAGTATATGCATCTTCTGTAAAGTACTCGTTGGTATTTGTTTCTTCATTAATCGAAATTTCCTCGTCAAGTTTCTGGATTGTAGCCCATTTCTTCTTGATTTGTTCCATCTGATATTCATAGCGGGTCGTGGTTGTTTCTTGACATAGTTCTATTTCAACTTGATTAGGATTTTTTCTAATTGTCGCAGATGGTATTTCTGTGCTTTGAAGCGTTGCTCTTGTTCATTGGTACTGGCTGTTGAAAGTTGACCACTTGTTTCAGCGGCTGATTGGGCATTATTGTCCTTTAGTGGCGGTGCAGCTCTAGGTAGATCTTGATTTCTTCGTATTTGTTTTTCAATTGATGATATTATTTCTTGGTGTGATATGTATGATCACTGATCTCTAAATCTTTTATTTCAATTTCATTGGCTTGGATATTCTTCCATATATCTTCTAATTCGGCGAAACGATTTTTGATATAGGATTCAGTTTTTCTTGTGGCTGAGTCTTTTTGGCTGTTACTGAGGAGTTGAACTAGCTTTTGTCCCTCATTTTCTTGTTTTCGAACTAGATCTTTCATTTGGGCTTCCGTAGACATGACGGATAGTTGTTTCGGACTGACTGGCGGATGATCGGACTTTCTTGTGGAAGGTCGCTCTGGTTGAAGCTCTCTTGAATAGTGGCTTCGGACAAGTGTACGGATAGTCGTACTGGTAGGTGGACGGCTTTTTGAAGCTTGTAGAATTGACGGACTTTCTCGTGGAAGGTCGCTCTGGTTGAAGCTCTCTTCAATACTGGCTTCGGACAAGTGTACCGATAGTCGTACTGGTAGGTGGACGGCTTTTTGAAGCTTGTAGAATTGACGGACTTTCTCGTGGAAGGTCGCTCTGGTTGAAGGTCTCTTGAATAGTGGCTTCGGACAAGTGTACGGATAGTCGTACTGTCAGGTGGACGGCTTTTTGAAGCTTGTAGAATGGACGGACTTTCTCGTGGAATGTCGCTTTAGTGGACGGTTGAAGCTGTCTTGAGTACTGGTTTTGGACTGGACAAGTGTACGAACAGTCGTACCGGCAGGTGGACGGTTTTTCGACGCTTGTAGAATGGATGAACTTTCTCGTGGAAGGTCGCTCTGGTTGAAGCTCTTTTAAGTAATGGCTTCGGACAAGTGTACGGGTAGTCGTACTGTTGGGTGGACGGTTTTTCGACGCTTGTAGAATGGATGGACTTTCCCGTGGAATGTCGCTCTGGTTGAGGCTTTCTTTCCTAGTGGCTTCGGACAGGACAAGTGTACGGACAGTCGTACAGGCAGGTGGACGGACTTTCTCGTGGAAGGTCGCTCTGGTTGAAGCTCTCTTGCGTAGTGGCTTCGGACAGGACAAGTGTACGGGCAGGTGGACGGACTTTCTCGTGGAAGGTCGCTCTGGTTGAAGCTCTCTTGCGTAGTGGCTTCGGACAGGACAAGAGTACGGACAGTCGTACAAGCAGGTGGACGGACTTTCTCGTGGAAGGTCGCTCTGGTTGAAGCTCTCTTGCGTAGTGGCTTCGGACAGGACAAGTGTACGGACAGTCGTACGGGCAGGTGGACGGACTTTCTCGTAGGTGGAAGGTCGCTCTAGTGGACGGTTGGGCTGTAGTGGTGTTCTTCTTACGGGCGTCGGCGGTGGTTTCTTTCTTCGAAGGACCAATGTGCAAGCTTTGCTTGACAATTACACTTGCTTAACTCGGCTTGGTTAAGCAGCGGGATTAAAGTAAAAGTTTACTGCCAGGGAGCAGCCTCACTCCCTGCAATGACCAAGAAGGCTTATGGTACAGTAAACTAAGTAGGTATATTGAGAACAACTAACAAATGTTGAATCTGCTTTATTGAAATAAATCCTCTCTTTTTATATTCAAGAATTGTTATGGTTCGTGATAAATTGTAAAATATAAAATTCCATATAATGTGTTGTTTTATAAACTAAATAATTTATATAATTTAAATAGGTAAACTTGAGAAGGTTAGTTTATGTTATTAAAACCTAATTTCTCAAGATCACCTGTGTTTAAATAATAACTAAAACTAATGATTAAAATAATTTAAATTTGGATTTAAAAATATTAAAAAAAGAAATCTGTTTAATTTTACAATTAAACATAGGTAATTTAAAAAAAAATTATACTCTATATCTTTGGGTTATCCTTGGGTTTATCTAAATTTCTCAATAACTGTATTTTGGATTTTTTTAAATTTTTTTATATCTTTTTATTATATATGTATACAATAAAATAGTTGAAAAATTGTCAAATTCTTGATAAAATATAGAGCCAGAAAATCCACCACCATTTCTATTACCTAAATGAAAGCATAAAAATCAATTAATTTTATAGGATATTTCTTTTTAACAATTTTTTTATGAAAGTAATAGGTAAAACATAACTTTTTTTTACCAAAATGCTAAAATGGCTAAATGATCCTTTTTTTGCAATTTTTTTATGTATTTCTAGTACATTTTTTTTATTATGAACCCATTTTAGCCCATTTTATTTCTTTATCCTGATATTTGGTAAACATATTGCTAATTCACCTAAAATATATCAAAATGCTGTTGTTAAAATATTTTGTTTTTTTTTCAAAATTTTCAATTTTTAAAAAATAAATTTTCTTTTTTTAAAAAACATCCTACATTTTAAATATGGTATAGTAAGTGGTAGTAGCACATATTTTATTAAGAATTAGCAGGTATTCTATTGTGAGAAGTTTGTTTTTGAGATATATTAGTTTAATTTAGTACCTACTTTAGGCTAGATTAGAAATTTTTTTGATTAATGAGAAAAAATTACTATTTAGAAAAGTCTAAAATTGCGGATTTTTTACTTTACCTATACATAAAGAAAAGACCTTTTACCCAGTAACGGCTAAGGTCACTCATCGTCAAGCAAGCTTTACAGGTAGCGAAGCCTAACTCTGATTTTCTATTTTTTGGTTATAATTTTTGACATGTTTTCCTCGGTTTCGCATTGGCGGCTCGTTGTTATTTTAAAAATGTGGTTTTAACACAGTATAGAGATCTATTTAATATTGATACAGTTTCAAGATAGTTTGCAGCACAACTTTTTAATTCTAATTACGTAAATATATGTAGTTTAGGTACCTTCATACTGTGTAAAACAACATCTTCAAAATAAAACAGAACCGCCAATTGGAAACCGAGGAAAACATGTCAAAAATAATAACCAAAAAATAGAAAGCCTGACGTTAGCTTCGCTTCCTATAAAGCTTGCCGTTACGATGAGTGTCCTTAGTAACGGCCCAGTTAAGGAAATTTTTTAGTGAATTCTTATTGTGAAGCTAAGTGCGCTACACGTGGTCCACTGGCACTGTTTTGATGCTGTCAAAAAATTGCCCCAGTGCAGTTTCAAAAGAATTCGAAACTGTAATAGTGCAACCCGAGCTCGGAGAGCCTGTGGCGAAAAATGTGCACTGAGTGCAACCCTGGGCTTGTCAGATGCTCAAAAGAATATAAAAAAATTGCACTGGTTTTCCCAAAAGAACATGAACTTATTATATTTGCTTTAGTTTTCGGTTATAAGCAGAATTAAAAATTTTAAGTTAAAATTTTTAACGTAAAAGGTTTAACTTAAAAATTTTATAAAAACTGAGAAAAAGACATAAATACTTTTTATGTTTAATGATAAAAAATACGCGTACCTTCATGATGAGTATCACCAGCATAATACAAGAAAAAAGAACAACCTTCATCGAAATAGCAATATGTGAATCTCAGGAAAAAAAAAGGATTTTTTTATGTGGCTGCTTCCAAGTTTAATAAACTGCCCTTTTAAGTCAAGGCTTCAACCTCTTTACAAAGTTTTTCAAAAAATAGTAAAATCAATTTATATAATCAAAGATTAAAGTACATTCAAAGTAGACGCGGATCGCAAGGACCAAGACGGCTTTGCCCGAAGGGGAGAAAACTAGAGATATCCCAAAAAAATTACCCCAAAGTTAAATTCGCCCCGTCTGGGAAAACACACGTCTATTGAACTAAAACAAAGGGAAAAAAATCGGCAACACCCTAGAAGCTTACCTTCTTTCATTCAGCAGCAGTTCCAATATTTCATTCGCGTCCGCGGCTTTTCTTGTGATTGGAATTTCGGTCTTAAACTTAAAACCACGTGTGACTTCTTTCAGTGTCTTGTCGGAAGTGGTTTCTTCATTCCCCTGTCAAACACAGGGTGGCGCTTCAAACTCCCAGCGTGTGTAAAACGCGCATCATTTTTGCCAAAATGATCAGGTGATAGAAAATAACTTTCAACAAAGAGAAAAATTATCACCTGATCGGAATTTTTCCCAAACAAGGAGTTTCTTTTTTTTGAAGGTTTTTGCTAAAAGCCCAAAAATATCAAAACAAACTTTATGGTTAGGTTTTCCCAAGAGTTCAAGATAAAACAAAAACAAAAATAACTGGCAGCATCAAACACAAACAAACAATATATTTAGGTTATTTTAGATTTTAATTCTTATGTGCAAATATTTTTAAAAATTGTTAATTTGTTATTTTCTTAAATATTAATTCAAGTACCTTCAAGTACCTAAAATGTAATGTAATGTTGTACCTTATATTTAGTTTTTTACCCTATATGGAAATAAATTTTTCTTTTTGGGTTTTTCTTTAATAAATAAAATAAATAAATACATTTGCCAGTGGTCGACCATTTAGCAACCAGTGTTTGATCATATTTTGGTCAATTACGAGGCGCTGCACTATAGGATAAAAAATACAAATTTTGGCCAATATAGGAAAAAAATAGGTTTACCTTTTAGTTATAAAATTACCAACAAAAATATTTAAAATGACCAAGTCATCAATATTTGTAATAATAACATTTGATATCTAAGTAGGCTGTGCTTGATGACAGCGCAAAGTCAGCTTATACGTCGAATAAAGTATTCTTTTGTTTTTTCTTTAAATATTTACTGATATTTGAAAAGGCGCTGTACCAAAGATATTAATTTAAAAGCGATTTTTTTTTTATTACCCATGGAGAACGAAGGTAAGATTGATTAATTATATTCCTTTTGTTTTTAGAAGCTTACATATTTCTTATTTGCTGGTTTTAAATCAATATATTACAGAAATCTCGCAAAATAAATAAAATTGTTTGGTTAGGTTGAATTACAAAATGAGATCCGATCAGGCCGATATGTAATAATATTTTTTAGAGTTTAAGCTAAAAGGCTGTTGAAAACCGTTTGCAACTATTTGCAACAAAGGAGTTTTTTTTTTACTTTTAGATGAACTCTGCATTAAAAATCAAGACTTTTTTGATGTGTGGTTCTCTAAGATAACACAAGTTTCCTTTGAATGAATTCATCATTTTTGGGTAATATTAGTTTCCCTGTGTTGCCAATTGCCTTTAAATTTGACAAACTTTGAGAACTACTGCTTTGAAACTGCTAATATTTTCATGAACACTTATCCTTGGTTTCCAATGCCAGCTAGTGTACACAAGGTCCTTATTCACAGCAAGCAGATTTTGCACAATTGTTTATTACCAGCTGGGTTTTTGGGTTAGGAACCCTCAGAAACGAGAAACAAGATCTACAAGCATGATCGGGAATACCATGCCCGAAAAAGTAGTAGAATAAATAATTTAACAGAAATTTTCAATAGGGCAATGGACACTTCAGATCCGTTAATCTCAACTTTGTCACTTATATCACGAAAATCCAAACTGAAATGAAGTGTTTCCTGAGGATGTAAGAAATTTTTTACAATCACCCGATGAATATTTATCTAAATCAGGTTTACTTGAAAATAACAGCCAATCCAGTAGTGTTGGGTCAGATCATGAATTTTTATTTGACATTCAGAAATTGGATTCAGAAATAAACGATTAGAAAGTAAAACTTCAAGAAAAGTTAAGTGAGCTGTAATATTTAGACTTTGCTATTTTTGAGTAAATATAACTTGTTCTGTTTTTGCAAAATTTTTCAATACCCAGCCATTTTAATTTGTGGAAGTATCCAGGAATTCCGGATAATTAGGGTGAATGTAAGATGTTTTTTATGAATATAGAACTAGAACAAACAGTGTAATTCTGATTTGGCACTTTTGGGGATTTTAAGGTTATTTAAAGGAAAGAGATAAAATATGAAGTTAACTTATGGTGAAAACTACATATTACCAAGCTACAGGGCTTTCTAAAAATTCTGCTTTTTGAAAAGTGTCTATAATCCTTTATGTCTGATTTTTTATGTGTTGTCTTTTGATATTTTTAAAAAAGTAAACTTTAATTTTGATCTGTTTACTTTTAAAAATCGACATTCAATTTGACTAAAATACAGCTCTACATATGCGGTTGTCTTATATCTCCTATACAAGTTATTTTCAACACCCCAAAATTGCTCAATGGGGATCACCCTGTACATAATAAAATCTTATATAATTTACTAAAATGATTTTAAACTCTTTAGTATACCACCTATAAAGGTCTTCAAAATATTGCTACTCAAAAAAAATCGGTTTTGTTTGCTTAAATTATATTCTTCACATATTGACCAAAATAAAGACGCCTTATCCTACTGTGCGCTGGTCAATTATTGGGTAACCGACCCAACTAAAAATGATCAAAATAAAAGATGGTCAAAACAATTGCCTGGTTGATTTAATATGATTCAGTTCAATTTTCAGTCAGTTTAACTTGTATTCTTGGTAGTATTCTAAGACAAATTAGAAAGCCATCCTGAGGTGATACCTTGTATGTTTATAATTTTAGTAATTCATGACAAAACACCCTTTTTTTTTAAAGGTGATGGCTTTTCTGGGTATATGTCGTACGTTTTTGAAAAACCCTCGATGTCGATTTTGTTTACGAGGGGGATATTTTTTGAGCTTCTTGAAATTTTTGTAGTACACACCCCTTCGAGAGGATAAATTTTACATTTTGAATAGAGAAAGTGGCTCTAGTGATACATTTTGTAAATATGAATATCTTTACAACCGTGTAAAAATTTCGAAAATCTATCGATTAGTTTTTGAGATATTTGACTTAAAAAATATAAAATTCTAATTTAATTTTCATCAAATAATTTAAAGGTAAATATTTCAAAATTTTTTCCAAAAACGTACGATGCATAGATACGAAGACGAAAAAGCCTGTTACCAAAAAAAAACAGCCTGTATAAGTAGATTTAAGCGTGTTAAGTCGCAAAACCAATATTTATAAAAAAATAAATGGATCCATGACGGATCTGATACCTTCCTAGCTAGCCTATTAGCACACTTCAAGTGAAGCCATGATATATTAGCCTTAAAAACAGTTTTTTGTAAATATCTTAGAAACTAAAACTTACGAGTTTTTGGTTATAACACAAATTATTGAAGAAAATGTAGTCGACTATATTCCGAAAACCGCATTTTGATACGACGCTCCATTAAAAGGTAAGCATTTTTAGGTTTTTAATTGTCAAAAACTGTTTTTAGCATTAATGGATTTTGACCCAAATCTAAGCAGTTTGTAAGAGTGTCGAACACTATTTTACCTGAAAATTTTATGAAAATCGGTTGAACGGTTTAGGAGCTATCGTGTTACGGACATAAATAATATACACACTCACACACAAACAGACAGACATCACGACGATATTGCTAAGATAAGTCAAAATATAATATAAACACATTTTCGGCGTTATCTCAAAAAAAATTTATTCGTCGAATCTAATACCTTCTCTAGCCATTGCCACGCGGGTTAGGAAGGTAAAAATTATTGTAGAAATTTACATAATAACAAATTTGTTTTTGTAATAAAATGGTTTTGTTCTTTTCAAAATTTTAAAAGTCCTTAGTTTTGATCAAAAAAATAAATCGAATCCACTTCTTTACGCATAGTGTATCTAAACATATCGAATTCTCGGCCATTTGCAGTGATTTTTTGTCATTTTGTTCGACTTGAATTGTGGGAGTAGGGCTAACAATAATATTTCCGACCTTTGTGAATGGCCAAATATTTAATTGTTGAATAAATTATCATTATTTCAATTTTTTATTTACTAACTTATGTATCTAATCTAAAGAGCTCTTATGTTTTTAAGAAAATAATTTATTCTTACAGGCAATGAATTGCAATGATCATTTAGGTGACACTTAAGAATGTATGAGTCAACTTGATAATTAATTAGGAAGTCTGTCTGTGTCTTGAACTATATGATGTAATAAGTAAGACATTTTAATAAGGTGATTTCCCCTTTTGTATACTTCCATAAGAGACAACTTTTTAAATAAATTCTAAAAATTTTAAAAAATAATAATAGGACCCTGTGTTTTTATTTTTAAGTTTTGTAAGTGTTTTTTTCTTTTTATCGCTGATCAAATTAGTGCCAGAATTTGATTTTTACGTTTTATTCCCGATTTTTTCCTTTTTATCCTTAATTTTTACTTTTTATTCTTGATCCGTCACTTTCCATCCCAGGCTTACAAAGTGTCACTTTTATCCCTAACATGAGGGATAAAAAAAGTATACTTTTTATACCCACCCAAGTAACATTATTACCACTCAAGGTTTTATTATTTCAGTTCCGAGTTTATTTAGAGAGTACTGTTATGGCTTTTAGGATCAATTTGCCTACATAAAGGTAATTTATATTGCCAATTACCTAAACAGGTGTTATACAACCAAAAAGTGATTTATAAAGGGAGTATTATAAAACTGATATTCCTTCTGTTCCTTTTAGATACTTTTGGTTTTATTGATTTCTGATTTATAAAGATGGTCTTATAAAACCATTTTACCTAAAGTTTTTAAAAAGAAATAAATGTATACTTTGGTCATTTAGTTTTTTTCATTACTTTAGGTCATAACAAAAGTGTTTTATAATAGGGCTAAAAGGTTACCTTATATCCTTTTGTTTTTATAGTTACCAGTAATTTAATAGTAAATATGATTATATAAGCGGCCATATAGAACGGTTTTAAGAGTGGTAAATATAAACTTTTGGTTTTTGCCATTACTTTTAGGCATTTGAAAAAGGTTTTATAGGAAGGCTTAAAGGTAAACTTAACTCTTTTGTATTTATAGTTACCCATAGCTGCATATTAAATATTATTTAAATAGGCGGCCATATAAAACCTTGTTTCCTTACGGGTCCTAACAGAAGTAAATAAATACTTTCGTGTTTTAGTTTTTTAGGTACTTCTGGTAAAAATAATAGATATACCTAGGTACAGATTGGTACCTACCTATTGCAAGATTGATTATTTAAAGCACAATAATTAATAATTGTTAAGCTTCCGTCCTCCTAGGTAGGGGGGCTAGATAAGGCATGTTTAAACAGCCAATATAAGAGGTTTCCCTCCAACCTGCAGGCACAACGGATATCATTGCCATTTAGGAGGTCTAAGGGGTATATAAGGGTAATGGGAACGTGCTAGCGACCAAATATTGAAACTAATGGTTTTAAGGAAAGGCACTGGCAACCTTTTAGCTTCTGCTATAAGTAAAGAAATGTTACTTGGGTAAAGTTTAAAAATTACGATTTTCCGTCGAAGACCCCCCTAAATGAATAACAAAGCCTGTTTGAGAGAAAACCCTTATTTCTTTATTTTATTAAAATCATTATCAGAACAAGAAATGAAATATTTTTTAATGTCCATAAAAGGAATGGTCATATCAGGTCTTTTAACAGAGTGTTTTATGAGACGTCCATGAAATAAGCTTGAACTTTTAATGAACTTATAAATAGACAGATATGAGGAAGATAAAGTTCAAATAAAAATTGGGGCTACAGCTTTTATTGGGTTAAGGTATTTTTAGATTCGTCTATGTCCTTTATTTTAGGAATAAACTTTGTAATACAATATACTTTGGTGATAATACAGGGTCTTTCCCAACTTATCCGATTAGCCGCCGCCAATTTGCCATGGGGACAATTCGCCGCTGGCCGATTCGCCGCGGGACAATACGTCTTGAGAATTTTTGTTCATTTTTGTTGTAAAGTTTTATGTGTAGTAAACATATTTTTGAAAAAATATAAAAAAAAATTGTTTAAAAAATATATTTATTTTTGTTTTTTTATATATAAATTTTTGAAAAAACTGCTTTTTGGGAAAGTGTTATTTAAAAAAATATATATATGTATATATACAGTCGAACTTCAATAACTCGAACAACCATGTGTCATAAAAATTTCGACTTATCGAGACTTCGACTTATCGAATAATAAACAAACATTTTTGCGGCGTTTTTGTATTTTTTGTGAATAAAAATTTATGTGTTTTTTGAAGGAAAAATTGGTATACTTGCAATAATTCTGATACAACCAAGTCTATATTAAAAACGTTCACCTCTGATACATGTGAATACATAATTTTTGCTCTTATACATATGTATGAATGTACATAATTATTTTATCGAAAAAAATTTGGTTTTTGTGACATAGTAACATACACACAACCCCTAAATGTATAGCAAATGGAATACAAGTTACACTGAATTGCGTCTTTAAAACATTCCAATGCAAACAAATTAGTTAGAACGATTCCTAATTAGGAAATTCCACCAGAAAATTCGACTTATCGAAGTTGGCGCCACATACAATGTTCGAGTTATCAAGATATTCGACTAATCGAAGTTTGAGTTATCAAGACCAAATTACATATATTTCTTACCCTTGACGCCATTGCCAACAGTTCGGCTTATCAAAGATTTTGAGTTATCGAAGTTCGAGTTATCGAAGTTTGAGTTATCGAAGTTCGAGTTATCGAAGTTTGAGTTATCGAAGTTTGACTGTATATATATATATATTTTTTTTTTAGTTTTGTTGGTTTCTTGGGGATGTGGTTCATTAATAAAACTAGCAAATACAGACTCACATTTATTTACGTTTCGGTCGAAAGACCTTCTTCAGAAACATTTACCCACATTTTCACATTATATTATGTCAAAAACAGTTTTAAAAGGACAGTCACACTTTTACACGAAAACTCTCAGATTGCTAATTAGCAATCTAAGAGTCTTCGTATGCGTATTAGTTGTTAGTATTTAATTTTAAAATGTTTCTCGTGTCAAAGTGTGACTGTCTTTTATATGAACGATTAAAAGTTAAATCATCCGTTGTTAAATACGAAATTGGTTTAATCAAATTTGATTGGTTTATAGGCATGGTGCTGACGCTGTGACTTCCCTTATGCCCAAGGTCATCAACGCTCTGGAACTCCTGGAAAATCTGGCAACGCGGAACGAAAGGGAAAACACGCTGTTAAACGAATTGCAACTGAAAATTTCGCAACTGGAAAATGATAAGCTGGAAAAAGCGGAGTACCGACAGAAGTTTGAAAAGGTACACATTTTGTAAAAAACACAAAAAAGCATATATGTTTTTTTAAGGTGTGCCAATGTTACTTCAAGGTTACACCAAGGTCATTCGAAGCCGCACAATTCAGGATGCTGAATTATTGCGTAGCAGCATTTTATGTCAATTTTACTGCACTGACTTACCGAGTCACGTTACAGCACTATGATGGGGGCTGAAGCCAAGTTTATGCCGAGTTTATACAGTATCAAATAAAATATATTATTTAAATTTGGAAAATGCCAGTGTACATAACAAAAAGTAAATTGCTCAGGCAATGTGTCACATGCTTTAGCATTTTGTCAAATATTTTGTCATTTGTTGTTTCTGATTTAATTAGCTCTTCGTTGTTTTTCTAATTATGTGATCGATAGCAGTCGCCCACCTGTATTTTGAAGACACGAATGGTAGCCATGGACATGCGCACATTGGTTTAAAAAAAAAGGGTTTTGTAGACAATATTGTTTTGTTTTTGACAGGAGCTTGAAACAATAGAAGAACAATGGAGATCAGAAACCAAAGAACTCTTAACCATGGTGTCAAGGCTACAAGAGGACAACAAAAAACTGCAGAAAATCAGTCAGAATACACCCAGCAAACAGTCACCTACCACCCCTACAGATGGTAAATATCTTTTTCAGCCTTATAAAGGCCGTTATGTTGCGGTTTGGGTAACACTATTATCCTCTATAGTAAGACGTGCACGGAATTCTAACTCAACAGGCGTCTGACTTTGATTACTACCCATTCTAAAAACATTCGTTTTCTGTAAAACTCTATGTATACTATATTCAACTAAAAAGCGATTACATTCATTAGTAAGCACTGTATGGAAATATGACTGCGGATACTAGAATTTAAGCATTATACTATTGTTACAAAGACTTTTTATAGTTCTTATGATTTAACAACTTTACATAAATGTACGTACTTAACAAACGTGAAATTTCATACCCGTGAATTTAAAAATCAAACAAGTTTCATGGCTAATCGGGCAAAAAGGAGTTTTTTGTTTCCCTTATATTTTTCCGTGGGTAGCTTGAAAGCTTAACCTCACGGGGGTCCAAGATCTAATGGACACCTAATAAGTGTTGACAGTTAACCGTTTCGTCCTTATGGGACTCCTCAGAACACTGCTGGTCAAGTGACAAATCTTGCGAAGTTAATCAGACGGTTTTGTCTCTAATTAAATGTAATTAGTGAGCGAACTATAGCACGGGTAAAAATGCAAAATGCGTTGATCCGGCCTGAAAAGACAAAGAGCTGTCGTAGGTCACGGACTATAGTTGTTTTCTTTTATTTGCATTCGATCTTTTCATTGATCGATATTGTATAGCAGTGTTTTTCCCTGCTTTTGGTTTTTTGTTTCTCTCGTATCTCGGTAGATGGCGCCTCTTGCTATAGTTCGCTCACTAATTACATTTAATTAGAGACAAAACCGTCTGATTAACTTTGCAAGATTTGTCACTTGACCAGCAGTGTTCTGAGGAGTCCCATAAGGACGAAACGGTTAACTGTCAACACTTATTAGGTGTCCATTAGATCTTGGACCCCCGTGAGGTTAAGCTTTCAAGCTACCCACGGAAAAATATAAGGGAAACAAAAAACTCCTTTTTGCCCGATTAGCCATGAAACTTGTTTGATTGGTACGTACTTAAGTCTTATTACGTCGCTTGACCACCACTTGCGATACCGTGTTTCGGTCCTATATAATAATGACTTTGTAAAAGTATTTGTTTATTACAGGGCGTGGAGAAATGATACAAAAACTTCAGGATACTTTGGAAAAACAAAGAGATGAAATTCGCGAGAAAGAGAAATCACTTCAAGAAAGAAGCATCGAAAGTGACAATGTAAGTGTCTTAAATAAATAAAATACCAACTAATTAAAAAACATTTCCATATTTTTACACAGACACTTTGTACAAAATTATAAGATTTATGTCTTCCGAAGAGAGCTGGCCCACTTTCTTAGGCAGAGCAAGAATCTAAAAGAGAAGAAGACAAAGCAAGACAAGATTTATAAGTTTGCAATAAGGAGAAGGTAATTTAAAATCTTAGAATTCTAGGAAAATATTTGGCACTCTTTTTACTTTAGTTGCTTAGAGGCGTTCATGCACTTTTCGTGTTAATGCACACTGGACTCGAGAAGTTGGCAACATAATTCCACTTATTGGACATCTGTCAAACTCATGCCAAATACAAGATGGCTGCTCAAAAACCAAAAACAGCAGTGACTTTTTTTACGAAAGCTATAATTTTATGAGAGATTAAAATTAGTGTTTTTTTTGTAAAGCCCTAAATCACCTTCCCTCCAATGTGCCCTTTAGGCGCCTAAAGGTTGCCCAAAGGTATACAAAACAGTTGGGAAAACATTGTTGCAGAACCGCGGGTCGGCCATATGTAAGCCGCCATATTTAACAGAATATTGACTTTATAAAAATAAAATCTAGCTTACATTATTTAAAATGACAGCTTTTAATTTTGCAAATATACCCTAAAAATCACAAAAGCTCAAAAGGTTGAATATCTGGGTGTAATGTTAGATCCCAATTTAATATGGCATTTACACATAGAATGTGTTACCAGTAAAATAAGAAAATTATTATATAATAGTGTACTGTATTGGTGCTTGGGGGGCGGATGGCAAAACTGCACTTAGATTAATTATTATTATTAATTATTACACAAAAGTACATACTAAAAGTAATACTAAATAAAACCAAACGATTTCCTGATGGTGGGTGTGCTTTCGGGCTGTTCGGCCGTCGTCATTGGAAATTCGTTCTCGTCGTTTCGCGATCTCGAGTGAAAGGCATCTTCAGGAGATGTTGACTGTTTGTCGGCTTCTCGAAGACTGGTGGTTAGTCTGTCGCGGGCGCAGGTTATATATGCTATGGTGGGCGGGACGTATATCAGAGCTGGTCGGTGATTGGTCACTTTCCTGAGATTCAGAACTGCGAAGGATATAAGGAACCCACTAAGTTCTTCGGGGGTATACCGCATTCCCTGTACATGTGGAAGTGTCTACATCGGAACAACCAAACGGTCCGTAAACACAAGAATCAAAGAACACAAAGCCAACTGTCGACTCAGAGATACGGAAAAATCCGCAGTTGCAGGCCACACACTAAACAATGAAGACCACCGAATAAAATTCGAAGACACACAAGTTCTCTGCGCCTCCTCTTCATACTATCCAAGACTCTATAGAGAAGCAATCGAAATTCATAAACACCAGCAGAACATCAACAGATCTGAAGAAACTCTTAAAATTAACAGAACATGGGTACCGGTTCTTAAAAACACTAAACGGCTCGCTTACAACAACAAAACTGAATCTCGGGAAAGTGACCAATCACCGACCAGCTCTGATATACGCCCCGCCCACCATAGCGTATATAACCTGCGCCCGCGACAGACTAACCACCAGTCTTCGAGAAACCGACAAACAGTCAACATCTCCTAAAGATACCATCCACTCTAGATGGCGAAACGTCGAGAACGAATTTCCAACGACGACGGCCGAACAGCCCGAAAGCACACCCACCATTGGACGATGGCCGCGAAAGCCTTTCATAATTTGATTTCCAGGTGCTTTATTTAGTGAGGCTAAAATACCTAGATGTAATCAATTGTATATAAAACAGTTTTAAGATTTATGTAAAAAAAAGTATATAGAAATATTAGGACATCAAACTAACACTAGGCATATAAGTAATAATACTGCACATATACCTAATTTCAAATTTGCTGACAAAAAAGTCTACCTTACAGAACAAGTAAAATAAATGCTGCCTAGGGGATAAGTCATTCAACAAAATTAAAAATAGGTTAATGGCTAATCACAACATACCATTTAATTAAAAAATATATAAAAATAGCAATATATGACACAAAACCTAGTTTACAGAAACTTATAAGGCTTTAAGTAAATATTTAAGCAACGTATGTATTTTTTTTTCCTTTCTTTACTGAATAAACTTTACTTGAACTTTTTGTTCCCAAAGGTAAGGGCAAATTTGCATTAACACGAAACGTGCATTAATGCCTGTAAGCGACTAGAGTATTAGGTGCTTTGTTTCTTTGTCACTTAAAACATTATAAAATAAAATACAAACTGTTTTACTTTTACATGCAGGGTGGTTTTTCGTATATTTATCGTATGTTTATCAGAAAACCCTCGAACACATCGATTTTATTTGCGAGGGGCTATCTTGCAATATTTCTCGCATGCACCTCCTTTAAGGGGTAAGTTTTACCGCTATAGTTTGAATAGGTAAAGTCTTGAATGTCTTTTGAAATTGAATAATTTTTGAGACGTTTGCCTCCAAAATTACCATAGTAGTAGTAGTAGTAGTGATGGGGAGACCATTTTTGGTCTAGCGACTAGGCACACGACCAAACTGATGCATTTGCCCCTTAGTATGCAAGTTTTCTTTCTCTAAGAGGCCTTAATTTCGCCTGGCACTTCTTTGTCGCGTAGCAAGTATACACAGTGGACTACTGCGTAGCAAGTATACACAGTGGACCCACGCTTTTACGCCCCTTCCGAAAGGTGGTCCTGCTACATGTTAGACTTGCATCTAGAGCTTGGTTATAGATGATAGACTTCTTTTCCTTTTCAGCGCAACAGTCGTGGTCGTCGTGAGTTGACTATATAGGAGATTTATGCCGGGCCATCCTGGGACCGACTATATAGCACTTACAGCAGGCTCCTGGGTTATTATTCCTGATTCCTGCGTGACGGCTCCTAGACTACACTTGCGTATATTCTTGATGTTCAAGGTCAACTTATATTTTGCGTGCATCGCATCGCACGCTAGTTCGATGACGACTGTTGACCGCTGAAAAGGAAGTTGGCGGCATGGCGACGGACTTTTTTTTTGTTTTTGCATCGTTGTTCGAGACGCGAACCTGGTACCTTCTGCATGTGAAGCCGACCACCATACCACAGCACTATCCTGCGGCCAAAATTACCATAGGGAAATGTTTTTTATGTACATTTCTAAGAAAAAAAAATAAAACATCCCGAAACGGATCGATCTACTTTTTATCAAAGTAATATTTTGTACTCACTCTTATTTCTTATTATTTTTCTCATTTAATTTTTATTTTATCGGCCCATGTTAATTCAGACATTTGGAGGCAAATATCTCAAAAAGGAATTAATAGATTTTTGAAATTTTTACAAGGTCGTAAAAAAAGTTTCCCTCGCAAACAAAATCGACGTGTTCGAAGGATTTTACAAAAAATACCCCAAAGGGCCTCTGTTATCTTTAAAAAAAAAACACCCTATATGTACACACTACTTTTTTTACAGCTAAGATCGCAAATCGATCGACTTTCTTCAACAGCAAAGGATCTAAGGAGAAAAAACAAGTTAATGCAGACCCAAGTACGCACACTCTGCGATGAACGAGCCGATTTTCTGGCTCAGATGCAGGATCAGCACAGAGATATTACGGCTTTAAAACAAAGGTTGGGTTTGGCGCAGAAAGAAAACGAAGATCTCAGTAAGGTAAGAACCTTTGGGGTTAACCTATGAACATATATTTTCTGTCATCAAAACCTGGAAATATTGAATGTGGTTTGCTCCAGGGATCAGTATTGGGACCTCTTCTTTTTCTAATATTTTTTAATGATCGTGCAAAGCTCAACATACATGGAAAGTTCACCATTTTCGCTGATAATACTACAATTCTGTGGACTTCTAGTGATGTTAATACTTTAAGAACTATGATTTTAAAGGATTAAGAACTTATTTAAGAGTGGTTTGAGTCAAATCTGAACGTTGATAAAATTTATATAGTTTGTTTTAGATGTAGTATAGCTGATATTTTATAGGCTTCACAATTGACTCTAGCTTGATATTTGAGAATCATATTTGCATATTAAGTAAAAAAATTGCTTCTGGTTGTTATGCAGTTAAAACAACAGTCAACGAGCTCGGATTCGCTGTCAGAAAAACAATTTATCATGCTTTGATCGAGTCTTTGAGAGTCGTACCTAAGTTTTGGAATTGCCTTCTGGGGTTCCACCAACCAACTACTTCAAATAATTTTTGCTTTTCAAAGGCGCGCAATATAAAATGTTTGTGTCTTGCCCACTTTAGGGAGTCTCTCACAGATACGGAGTTGCAGTCATACTATTCAACAGTATATACAGTTTTCCACCCTTATCTGATTAAATGATGTGTCTTAAGCTTTTTTGTTCTTAGTGTGATCTTCCTCTTCCTGCCAACAAAGTTATATACGACCTTGAAGACCCTGACAGACCGCGGTTTACAGTACAAGAGCTAAAGGACATCTTACATGAACGCAACGAACTAAAGGCGAGAGTAAGCGATTTGGAAGACGAATTAGAGACATATAGGCCCAAGAAAAAATTAGAAAGGTAAGTTTTTAAGCAGATTTTTCCCTATTTAATAGTGTATGTTTTGGAAATATTTTTTTCTTTTACTAGGTTTTTTACGGGAAAAGGATGATTTAAAAAACATAAAAATAAAACAGGCGGATATTTTAGAGGGCGCGAATGGCATTTCTCTTTCGGTCTAAGTAAATTGGAGAGACTTGTCCCGTCGTCGTTTAGACAAAAAAAGATCACGTAAATGGGGAGATGTATGAAATTGACATTAACAGAGAGGGTGCAAGCACAATTAAAAATACAAGCGACTAAAGACCCATCGCATCGACTTTTTTTTTCATTTCTTAGCCTAAAGAGTTTCGAACTACGTCATATTCTTTACGCTAATCAACGAAAACGTCGGTAAGATCGGCCTTAAACAGGTGGTTAAAAGCTCTGGATACATATACAAGCGCGGATCTGTGCCAAATGGTCCACGTAATGGTAATGGTTACCCCCCTCAAATCCGTGCTTGTACATACATACATGACCGATGTCTGGTGTAAAACAACTGTCAAAATATATCCAGGGCCTTCAATGACCTGTATCTAGTTGCTTGTATTTTTAATTGCGGATTCAGCCTAAAAAACGTTGAATTTGTACCATCCACTGTTGCGAATCACATTTATTGTCATCTTGAGGGCTACCTACTATCCATTTCAAAAACATCCTCCTCTCGTGAAAATCTTTGTACAATACCTTGAAAACTATTAATCTTATTTTAGCTGGTTTTTGGTTGCAAATTACTTTATTTCAGTTTCTTTTTAAGCAAATTGAATGACATTGTGCGACAAAAGGTAATAAAAAAATATCCGCGGAATTTTTCCCAAAAATTTGTTAGTGTTCAGTTGCTGATTCCACGACCAAGAGCATTTAGCTTGACCAAGATAGGGAATTTACGGAATTTTAAAAATAAGGGTTGCGGCATTTGCTTTTTGTACTTTTATCGCAGAAACCAACATTTTTTGCGACAAAACCTGTAGAGATGTGTTTGGAAGAGAATGAAATTATCTTTCAAGTGAGGTATTAACCTTGCAATTCGGTTAAGAAATGAAGATTTATGTTCAATTTAAATAGCAATATTTCTACAGTAGAAGTGCTTGGATTTGGAGATACGCAAAATAATTGTTTATCATTCCACATATATTTTGTGGCTCTGTAACGAAATAGCGCGTATCAAAACAGCGCTTTTCAAAACAGCGCGTGTTCAAAATAGCGCTTGTTCAAAATAGCGCGTGTTTAAAATAGCGCGTATCAAAATAGCGCGTGATCAAAATAGCGTGTATCAAAATAGCGCGTGTACAAAATAGCGCGTCCCAGGTCTGCTTACGTATATTCACCTAAACAGTTTAAGCAAGGTCAGATAAGTTATACTTTAAACCGATGGCTTGCTATACTTAACACAACTCATATAGTTCGACTAAGGGGTCTCTTTCTAACATATTTTTTCAAAAAAAAAACTTCTCTGGCTTCTTTTCCGGGAGCTAGAGGGTGTGTAACCAAACCGAACCGTACCGAACCCAAACATTTTTTCCAGTAACTAACTCCCTGACCTTTTTAAACCAAAAAAAATGTCCCCAAGTCACAGGGTAGAATAGAAACCTACCAAAATAAGGATCGGGAAGCTAATTTAGGGAAATGTTTCGGTTTGGTGCAGTTCATTTCAGTTCGGTGCGGTTTGGTTACACCCTTTATGATCCCAGGAAAAAAGTCAGGAAAGTTTTTTTTTTTTTTAATATGTTAGAAAGAAACTATTTTATAACAGCGACGTTTGTAATGGCAATCTTTCAAAACACGGTATTTTTAGACGCGCTATTTTGATACGCGCTATTCTGAACACGCGCTATTTTGATACGCGCTATTTTGAATACGCGCCATTTTGAGAGGCGCTGTTTTGATGCGCGCTATTTTAATACGCGCTATTTTGAACGCGCCATTATGATACACGCTATTTTGATCACGCGCCATTATGATACGCGCTATTTTGGACACGCGCTATTTTGATACACGCTATTTTGAACACGCGCTCAAATGAGCGCGCTATTTTGAAACGCTCTATTTTGATACGCGCTATTTCGTTACAGAGCCATATTTTGTTCCTTGACCAAATCCATCGCACGATACTTTGTTTTGACGAAAATTTTATTGTTTTATTGAGAAAAGTTTATTTTGCTAGTTATACGGGAAAAAAGGGTAACCCGCTCTTCGGTCTTCAGTTCCAAATATCTCGGAAACAAGAGCTAACCTAGCTGAATCCTCTTGGTAGTAAGTTTTGGGGGTCAAGTGAATTATATTCCCGGTGCCAGTTCCCCGGATAATTTTTTTTTTACACAGTGTTATCAAGATACATTTATTTACCATTTGGTAATCGTGTGTTTTTAAGACTCACGGGTGTGAGCCTTGACTTACCATAGCCATTTTCGACCGGTCGGCTCTTTGGCTCACTCAGTTGAAATCTTGTCTTTCGTTTGTTTTATTTACATTTTATTTATTTATTGGTGCACCTTACATACACTTTAAGTTATTCGAAATACAATATTAGTAGATTTTGTGTGTCACGGTCATTGTTTATATTTGCGTGGCCTTTATGGGGCGTTACGTGGGTTATCAGAAAACTTTAAATACAAAAGTTGCATAATCTTTTCCTTTTGGACTAGGTCAGAAGTGTCAAATTTTAACAACTTTAAGATAAGATTCATATATTTTGTTAATATCTAGTTAAGCCGGCCGTTTGTGAGTTATTTAAGTAACTCGATGGTCACAAATCAGTACCCCGTAAGTCCGACTTAAAGACTTTTTGCTTATTGGAAAGCTAAAATTAAAGATGGTAGAAGCTTCTCTCAAAAATGCGAATTTTTGACCCCCTTGCAAAAAATTTGCGCGCGCCAATGTCAAATTGTTGTTAAAATTGTTCATGAATTACACAAGAGAGAATGAAATGAACAAGGTGGCTTTTAGCTGCAAAAACCATTATAATCGACAAGACTTTTGGTCAGCTCATTTGTTTCCAAAATCATAGTTGTCGTTAGTCTGAGTTCGCGCAGTAGCGACCTGTCACGCCATAGTGATTCAAAATCGTGTAAGACTGACGAAAACGACTAGAAAAGTGAAAAATTTTAATTAGATAATTTAAATGCATTTCAAACAAAATTAAAAGTTGTCTGTGACGTTATAGTCTTAAGCCCACATAAAGGTTCTAAGAATAACCTTAAAAAGGAGCAAAAGTGTTACCAATAAACATGCTGTGTCATTTTTAAGGGGTTTTGAACCATTGTGCGGTGGTGAACCTGTGAAGTAAGGTTGTTGAAAATTTTATTTCCTTCTTATTTTATAAAATAAAAATTAGGTAAATACCATCATACGCCAACAAAAAAAATCATTTTTTGCGATTTCCAATAATTCATCACTTTTAACTTACAATGTATTGATTTGAGATCATTAAAATTTACAATGAAGTTTATGAAACCATGTGACGATTTTTATCAGTGCACCTTAACTATTATTTAAAACTAATATAACTCAAAACCAGCCTATTCAAATGCAAACAACCTATATATTTTTGAAGTCTTGGCAAAGATATCTTGTTTTAAAAAATAATATTAAACTTAAAAAAATTGCTGTCAAAATTTGACATAAGGAATGACATCTGACATAGTCCAAAAGAAAATAAAAAATATTATGCAATTATGTATTTAAAGTTTTTTTTTTCGCCGGTTTAGTTAGTGTGTACTGTAGCTATTCGCCTTATTTTCTTTATTTAAAAGATGTGCATGTTATTAAATTATTTTCAAAAATTCCATAAAAAATTTTATTACTTTTATTTTTAGTTTTTTTTTATTTTGTTTGTTTTTTTTTGGTTCTGTAGGGAACGTTCGCTTATTGGTAGAATTGAGAATGCATGCGAAACTTACTTAGGTATAGAGCTTGACAGACGGAATGGTTTGGTCGAGTTGAATCCTGCTTATTTGTAAGTGCTTTTTATTTTTTTTTGCTTTATTTTTAGTTTTAGCTTTTATACAGGGTTGGCCACCGAAAACTGACTATAGTTTTAAAAGCAAAAAAGATATAAAAAAAATACAAGTTTTCTAAAATCAAGGGCCCCTAGGCGCCATTCCCACTCTCTTCAAAATCTTAAATGGCAATACCCCACTCGTAACACCTCTTTGGAAAGATTATAAAAAATGCTATATGATTATAGAAGTTTTATGGTAATCTTGAAAAACAACCATTCAAATAAAAAAATGGCTAAAAATCAATTTTACAAAAAAAAAAATAATTTTCAGCATAAATTACAAATAGGGGATTGAAGGGAGCCAGTAGAATTTTAATGAATTATTTTTTAAACCACATCAACCTAGCTAAAAAGCTTATCAAAAAATGTTAAACGATGGTCATAAAATTTTATGGTAAAAATACTGAAGTAAAATTACCTTTCAAATTAAAAAATCGCTGGAAATCAATTTTACAAAAAAAGTAAATTGTTTAGCATAAATCACAACTAGGGGATTAAAACGACCCATCAGCAAAATTCAAATGACGTACCTATTTTTTAAACCACCATCCCCACGCACTTATACGAGTAAATCTTGATCCTTACTTATGGTCGTTGGAAAGCCTATTTGTGATTTATTTTTTTTTGTAAAATTGATGTACGGCCATTTTTTTAATTTGAAAGGTTGCCACAAGTGAGGTAATTCTATTCAAAATCTACAAGTCAGTGGGGGTGGTGCTTGAGGGGCAGGTCGCTGTGGTTTGAAAAATACTTCATTTGAATTTCCCTGGGTCGCTTTAATCCCCTATTTGTAATTTATAGAAGCTTTTCGAAGAGGTGCCACAAGTAGGATATTTCCATTTAGGATTTGTGACAAGTGGGGATGGCGCTCAAGGGGTGGGTCGGGGTGGTTTGAAAAATAAGTCATTTTTATTCCAAAAATGGTGGTTTGTGTGCTCTTGTAAATACCATAGCTTAAGTATCTGTAATTGGATTTATGAGACCGCGGGGGTTTTTATAATATATACAAATTGACGAAAAATTTGTTGTGTGGTATTTGGCTTAAACCTGTCAAAACTAATCTTTAAAGTTTTTTAATATATTTTTTTTTAATCCGCAAATGCAGTACGGAGGATTTGTTTTTGCGTGAAAAGTTTTCTTATCTAATTAGTATTTTGAGTACACATGTGGGTCAGTTTTCAGATGGAAGTTCCGAGAATGTTTCCTCATTCTACACTTAAAAATTAGACAAGAGTCTTGAGTTCAAAAAAGTGCAAATATGGGGCTCCTTTGAGGATTTTTGGGAAACAAAATGTATACAAAGGACATAACCTCAAATTTTTGTCATTAGCTTCCCCCAATTTGCATACACCATCGGGAAGCTACCAAATAATCTTAGGTAACATAACCTTAAAGAAATTGTGGTTTTAACTGAGGTGTAGCTTTTTATACCAAAAATATGAAAATCTCTTTTGCGTTTTTGTTAATTTTGTTTCTACTATTTTAGGCATATTTAGGACAGTGCCATATCCAAGTTTAGTACATTGACTCTCCCATTAAATTGCACAACTTCAAAGTAGTTAGTAAATATCTTTAATATAATTTTTTGGGAAGGTTGGGTTTTAATTTACCTATTAAGGAATTTCGATTTTTAATTTTAGTTTCGGTTTTGTAACTTAAAAGCTTGTGGATTTAAAAAAAAAACTTTAAAAATGTCCTATAAATGCTCACTTTACGGTAGGTAAACTGCAAAGAGACGGAGATCTGAATAGTTTCATCCAACATGGCGGTAATATAAAATGTCTATGTTTATCTTAAAGAAATTGGAGAAGATTGAAGAATTTCTACAAATATTTAAATGTGATTTATTACGTTTTGTTCATAGGAATTATTATTAAATTAAATAACGATTTTAATTGTAAGGACCTATTGCAATAAAGCCAGTGTCACAGTGTAATATCAGCTGTGATATTTCAATATAAGGCCTTTCTTAACTATAACAACCGCTTTATTAAAGGAAAATAAACGACTTATTTTAAATTCGACTTTGGTATGTCAAGTTTGAAAGATCGGCTGCCAGTTTTTAATGTGAACCTGTCAGAATACTGCCTGACACGATTACTGCCGGGCTTTATTGCAATAAGTCGCTAATTTCTTTCACTGTAGAATTATTAACAAAAAAGGTATTGTTCTTGCCATTTTTTTAAAGGTTTTTATTGGTGTTTTTTACCTAAATCTCGAACTCGTCAGGACGTCTTGTCTGTAGCCACGATAGCTTTTAATCTGTTGGAATTTTTACTAAATTTTGTCTGCGTGTTCTTAATATACCGCGTTTTCGTTACAGCGAGCATGACCAAACGAATTCGCGTACTTACTTTGCGAATCCAGTGCTCCGAAACTCTCGAAAGAAAACCTAAAAGAGTGTTTATAATACCCTTTTTTGGGAATTTTGTACTAAAATTTTTGTCAACATTGAGGAGAATTTTTTGTCTAAAAGTGCTAACGAGGGGATATTTTAACATTGTATCAGGAATTTTTTTTTTCGAGAAGTTGGAAACACTGCATTCGCAAATCACAAGGAAGCGAATTCGTTCGGTCGTGCTCGTTGTAATCAAAACGCGGTTATTTGTCTATTATATTTTTGCAATTTTAGCCCAGAAGACGAAGATCCCCCAGTTCAAGGGCCTCTACCTTACGAACCAGATGACGCCCCTTGGAAAAAGGAAAAGGAATCTGGAATTAGAAAGTTGTAAGTACCCAATATATAATTTATTTATCCACTTCAATGGAAGCGCCAAATAGTTATCTTGGAAGTAATGGTTAAAGAGGGTGTGTCACTTGCGCATCCACTCTACCAGAACGTACTAGAAGCCCTGGATACATTCGAGAGGGGGATGTGTTTCCTAGAGATGGGCAAATCGTATTGCCCTCTCTGTCTAGCATAATCCAGTTTTACATGTAAAACCGCTTTCTGGATATAAATGGACATATCTTACTTTGTATGTGTTATTTCCCTGGACATTTTTTTTACTGTTTTTATCATTTTAGGTAAGAAAATACTTCAAATTTTTATAACAAAAACAAAACAGATTACTAACTAGAAAAATTGGTGATACAAATCAAGTTCTTTGTTTATTTTTATACTTTTAGTTTGTGTTAAATTTTTTAATTGACGGGTCAATCACACTCTTTTATTAGGTATTAATTTTCTGACACACTTTTAAAACATACTTAAACTTTGTCAAAACTTGATTTTTTTCTAGAATACAATTTGTCCTTACGAATATTGGTTTACTATGGAAGTTGCGACAAAGTGACAACTTCAAATTTTGACATTAGGTATTAGTACCGTTTTCGATCAATGATGAAAAACCGCTCCCGCTCAAAAATATTGGTCTGTTCGATTTAGGTATCGCGTCGCTCCCGCTGAGATTTCTTTATTCGATTAGACATAACACTTGCTTCTAAATCTCGCGCGGATCGATCTCGCTTCCTGTCAGTCAGATCATCTGATTGGATTAAAAAATTAAACATAACCATACTTTTTTCATTGAGTTTTGACGTGTTTCTTCTTTTTCGTTTCTGTGTAAACACACTTTAAAGTGGCACAAAATCAATAGAAAACCTGTAGAAAGGCCAACATAATGGCGGTGGAAGAGTTTTTACCGCTTGGTTCAAGTTCTGAAGACGAACAAAACTATTTATCGGATTTCTTGTTGTTGAATCAAGAAATGGAGGAATATGCTGTGCAAAAACATTTCACAATTCTTAATTTTTTTTTTTGAGGGTTTGTGGTAAAATATTACAGATCCCGCTGGGAGCGCCTCATTTAGGTTTGGATCAATCAGTTTGCAGTTGCTCCCACAGAGATCTGCACAACAACTGTCAAAATGTTTCGAGGGCCTCTAGACCGTACTCGATACTACAGGCCCTTAATACATTTGACTTATGTGGATCCTCTCACATTGCCCTCTTTTTCTACCATAATCTAGTTTTACATGTAATGTCTCTTTGTCTGTGTTATTTCCCATCTTTTTGGCGTTTTTATATTTAAGGTTAGGAAATACTTCAAAATTTGACAAGAAAAACAAAACATTTAACTAACCACAGAGATAAGTAGATCTGCGTGTACAGATGTTAAGCTCTTAAGTGTCGATATACTGGGTGTTCCTAATTTAATGGTACATCCAAAAGTAGGCGATTTTATGCACATTCCTAGAAACACCATCACCCATTTAATTACAATTAACACCATGTATTTGGGAAACGAAGCTTCGGTTCGGTTTTAGAAAGAAAAACAAAAAAAAACAAATGATCAAATATAAACAAGAAAAAAATATTAATTTTTTGTTGAAATTTCTTAAAAAGGTAGTAAAAAAAATGATATTAATAAAATTATGGATTTTACTGTTCAAATATAACTTAAAAGAGACATACTTCCTTTTTAGAACCTTGTTTCTTTGGATGTACAATAGTAAAAAAAAAATAGTTACATATGTTGTAATAGTTTTGTCGAGAATTGAGGTTAGAAAAAAAAAATAACATAAAAACAAAACAATCTTAACCCAGGAAATGTTAGATTCAGTATACTTGAAGTAATCTGTAAAATACAACTATGGTTTCAATAATTTTCCATGGATAAAAACAAAAAAACTTTATTTTCTGATCAGGTCCATCAAAACACCCTATATAAATATTCCAAAGTTTCATCAAAATTTGTACATACTGTACAGTAATTCTGTAGAATTACCAAATAAAACTTTAGTCTATTCACACCAAGTTATTTATCTTTTCTGGACGCAAATCATCACCTAAGTTTATAAAAAAAACAAAAATGTGTATTTTGGCTATAAAAAAAAATATATGTGAAAAACAGCTATCGGCAATAGCTATATAAAATTTAGCTGTATTAACCTGTCTAACTCTATTTCAACCAAAGGTGCTTATGATAACCATGACCTTAAATTTAACCATATGGGCATGTCGTAGTGACTATTGTTAATTGGTACCAAGCTATCCAAAAAAGAAATGATCGAGATGCAGGATTAACTACTAGCTTAAAATCATAATCTGGATTCTAAAAATCCCATGTAGGCACAACATTGTGAACCCATTATAAATAAACTATAACCAAAATACCATATAGCCAATATATAAATATTTTGTCGAACATAGTTTGAACCATAAAACAAAATCAATACCACATTTTGATAAAGAAAAAATATGAAACTAATCAAAATTTTTATAAAAAAAATTAAGTAGCCTAAATAGAGAGATAATTGTCTGTTAAAGGCATAAAGAAAAATTGTAACATTTCCTCGGCAAAGAAAATTTTATATATATATATATATATATATATATATATATATATATATATATATATATATATATATATATGTTATAACATATTGACCTAATTAAAAATAAAAATCTGGTATATGCAATTGAATTTCATATTACCATTGATTAAAATTAAAGCAAAGTTCTAATGTATCCTATAAAAAAAAATTTCAAGCCATGCTTGATGAACAAAAAAATTTTTTTAAGGTTATGTTATAACATAATTGTTTCTCGACAGATGCTCGAACAAAAGAGAGCGATTTTTGTCAAATTCCTCTCAATTTCCCAAACTGCATAGCAATCACTGACCAATCAGATTCCCTAAAATCCCAAAATTTTCATTCTCCAGAAAATCAATAACACAAATCCGTATTCATTAATAAGACTAAAACTGACTGAATAATTTTGAGTCACTTTATTTAAATTACAAAAAACGTATGTTTAATGTTTTATAGGTAAATAAATTTGTAAACAATCTTGAACAACCAGAAAATTCTTTCTATCCCTGTTTCACCCCAATGACAAAAAAGGGACAGACAACTCACTCGATCCTATTCCAAAACTGAAACGAATTCAAAATCAACCTCTCCCAGCAGTTAGTTCACTGCATAAAACCAATAATCTCGACCTTAACCAGACTACGGACAGGTAGTGTGCAAGTCACCGGTTTATTTTCAAAATATTCTAATTAAACTCTCTCACGTAAGATGTCGCTAGAGGTTATTTTTTTAAAGCAAATATTTCAATTCACTTAGCAAAAACGCTTTACGAAAAAAAATTAATTTTATTCGTAACACACTTCCTATAGTCGGTTAAAAAAAAATTAAATTTATTTAATTTTTTTTTCTGTCAGTATTTTCAAAAAAAAAAACTATCAAATTCCAAAAATTATAAAAGAAATATGCTTGGTCAGGAACTATCTCAAAAACATTAAGTGATATACAATTTTACTTAAATAATAAAAAAATTATATGGGCGCCAGCACATAAGTATGTGAACCTATGTGCAAGTTTTACAATTATGAAACTCACTTTTATATATAAAAAAAAAACTTAAAACTAAGTAATACAGCAATATTTTGTAAGGACATTGTACTTCCATTTACAATAATATTACCTAGTGGGATTCAAATTACAAAATTTTGAAGTCACCACTAATGTCATAATCACAAGAAAAATTTTGACAGGATCAAATTAGTAGAGTACTGTTGAATTGACATTATAAACACACTCTTGGGCAGCGACTCGCATGACAGTAGCCAAAACTCATATAGTGAAGGCTCGCCTAAGCTACCTTCGAGGCTATCTCAACCCCCCATCACCAAGCTTAAACCCAAAAGTTTACTAATTTAAAAGTTATGAGTATATTGTCAATCAACACCCACTAAACGAAAAAGCCGTAAAAGTTACCAAAAGGAATTTAGAATTTATTTAAATTGCCCCCCTTTAATATACCCTTAAACACCCCAGCAATGAAACACAGTCTACAGATCCCTTTGGTTTGCTTAGTTCTCAAAGTAAAGTACAGAAAATTCAAGATGAAATAAATTACTTTAAGAGTATACTATTACTTTTTCGATAAAATTTAAACAAGCAGACTAAAATTGCACAGTTTGATATAGCAATCAAAAAAGTCTCGTGTAGTAGCCCTCAAAGTAATCTGCAAGACTGCCCACACCAACCAGAAATGCAAAAACACTCCCCAACAATCAGAAGCCAATCCGGCGTATTAATATTAAAAATTAAATTATTGAGTTATTACTCAATTTAAATCGACACATCCGGGTATGTAAAAAAAATTTTAGAAACTTAGTTTCTGTAAGAAAAATTATTCTGATGTCAAAAATATAGAAGTTGAAAAAGAAATCTAATGTTTTACCAGAAATATATGAAAAACTTTAAATGGAAGACTTAAATCAATTGAAAAAAATTCCATTGTTATGTTTTTTTAATAAAAAAAATTGAATGCAAGAAAAATAATCTTAAAATACTTCTTTTTTCTTGAAATATAAAATTTTTTAAAAATTAATGAAATTTTTTAAATATTGTTCTTTGTAAATCATATTTATTTAAATAAAAGTATGCACTCCTATATTGTCCACAGCAAAACAAATTGTTTTCTGTAGATCACACCTCATTGAAATAAACATTCACTCCTTAATGTTTACGGCAGGACGAGAATTTTTTTTGTTTTAAAAAATTGAGAGGAGAAAAAAAAAGTTGCCTTCTGAAGGTCATATTAAAATATGGTCCCTTAGCCTTCAGCTAGACAAGAAAAAAAAACTATATCTGCAAAATCTGTGCAAACCATGGGAAATAAAACATGCGGTCCAAAGTTTACACCAGATCACAAAATACAGTATTTTTTTTATATAAAAAATTACAGAAGTTAAGTGAAAAAATTTAGTTAAAAAAAATCTCAAAAGTTAATACATTAAAAATAATTAAAAGTTAAAAGTAATTTTAAGAAAAAAGAAAAACATGCTTCGAATTATTTAGGCACAGAATTTCACTAAATATTCGAGCTATATATATATATATATATATATATATATATATAGCCTTTCGTCATTGTCATGTCTGTCTGTCCGTCTGTCATGTCTTGTCATGTCTCCCACCACTCACCCTTCAGTAACTGACTGGAATAAAGATAGAAAGTCCAGTTCAGGTACCACCAAAAATTTAAAACTTAGTGGCGCCCAACGTTCTTTTTGATAGAAAAATCAAGAATTTAGGGAAATTGTGTCAATTTTTTTTTTGTTGACTTCTTGGGTTCGGAGGAAAAGTTTTGGAAACTTTAAAATCTTTTTAATTTGAACATTGTTTACCTAATTAACTGAATTTGACTTAAAATAATTTTTTTTATATATTTGAAGATTGTTTGATATCTATTTTTCTGAATTTAATTTGATAATATAATTTCATTATTTATCTTGATCTTGAATATTGTTGACAATGGCTTTTATTGTGAATGCTTTACATGCTAGTGAGGTAGAATATGAGCTGAAGTTTAGGGAGGTTGAACCTACAGGGAATCTTGACAGTAAAAGAATAGTTTTGCAGAGCCTTCTGTCTCAAGAAAATGCAAACCGTAGTTTTGCAACGATAAAAAATCCCTTTACTTTTAGTGACGACCATACCCAAATTAAGGGAACTTTCGATAGTTTAAAACAAAAAATTGATACATTTACGGGTACTAAACAAACGGCTAAATATAAAGAAATCACTACTCGACTTCACCATGTTTCGGGTAGAATTTCGAGAATGAATTGGGAGACAGAAAATCAATGTAGCTCTAACTTTAGAAGGGACCCTGGAAAATAAATTGATACCTGCAACTTCGACTCCTAATATTCAGTCTGCCAACATTATACCTCCAAATCCTTTTCAAAGTTCTATACCAGTCTATAAGTGGGATCTTAAAAAATTCACTGGACATGGCTCGTTAATGGCATTTTTGGAAAAAGTCGAAACGTTGAGAATCTCTAGAAACTGTTCATTTGATGAACTTTTTGCCTCTTTAATTGATGGCCAAGCTTGGACTTGGTGGCATAATAATCACAAGAAAAATCGTTTTTCTAATTAGGAGGACTTGGTGAAAAAGCTTAAACAAACTTATTTACTTAAAAATCATGATAAAAATTTAAAAATAGAGATTAGCTCACGTAAACAGGGTTATAAAGAGAATGTTTCTGTTTTTATTGATTCAATGGAGGGATATTTTAATAGATTGATTGAACCAGTTTCAGAACAAAAAATGGTTGATATTGTTAGAATTAATTTATTACCTGATTATGTCAGAGGTTTGGCCCTAAATGACATTTCTTCAATAGATGAATTGACAAAACTTTGTAAGAAATTAGAGGAATATTTACAAGTGACTAATCAATTTCGGAATTTCAGCTTTAAAATAGAATGGAACCGGACTTTAATCGCCCTTCATTTTCAGGGAATGTTGGTTCTATGTCACAAGGCAATAGAAGTTACACGGTTACGTGTTATAATTGTTTGAGGAAAGGGCATAAATATCAAATATGCAGACAACCTAAAACACTTTTTTGTTATTCCTGTGCCTTAAAAGATTTTTCTAAAATAAATTGCCCACAGTGTAATAAAAATAATATTTCAAAAAACGGAGAAAGCTCCAGTGGTTTAAGCCACCAAACAACCGCAGCAACGGCTACTGGAAACCAAAACCATTCTCAAAGAACTTTCAATCAAACAAAAGGAAAACAACCTATAAAAAACAATCAAAATTAAATTTCCAAAGATTTGTCAATTCTCAACCTAATAATACCTTACAAAATAATTCAAAAAATTTTATGCTTAACAGTAATAATTTACAAAATTTTTCTAGCCCTTTACATAATAAAAGTCAAACAAATAATTATATTTCTAATGAGTCGCCAGAAAATAAGTCTTTTTCGAGTCAGTCGATTAGTCCTTTGTTTATTAAAAGAGACTTTGATGATAGACCTTATTTGAATATTAGCATTTATACTGAGAAGCTTTTGTCATTAGTTGATAATGGAAGTTGCTCTTCTATTTTAGGTTCGGATGTCTTATATACTTTAAATTCACTAAATCTTTCTATATCTACTGATTTGTCGTTTCATGTTACAACTGCAGATGGACAGCAGCAGAATGTTGTAGGTTTTGTGTGGGTACCTGTCACATTAAATAATATTACACGTCCAATAAAACTTTTGGTTATTCCATCGCTTAAGCGCACACTAATTTTAGGTGTTGATTTTTTGAAAAGTTTTGGTTTAAGCGTCAATTTTAAGAATTTGTTCTATACTTCAAATCCTACAATCTGTACAGTAAATACTCTACACAGTGCTAAAGAGTTAACTGATGTACAACAAAATGAGCTTTTTGAAATTATGGAGTTGTTTAAATCTATTGCACCTGAGGATAGGTTAGGTCGTACTCATTTAATGACACGTAAAATTGATACAGGCACAGCTGAGCCTGTGAAACAGAGGCAATATGCACTATGTTATGCAATGAATAAAATTTTACATGAGGAAGTTGATAAAGTGTTGGCATTAGACATTATAGAACCTTCTGATTCTCCTTGGTGTTCACTAGTTTGGCTTGTCAAAAAGGCGGATTCATCTTTTTGTGTAGTTTTTGATGGGAGAAAAATAAATAAACTTTGTTCAACGTCAAGTTATCCTATGCCATTAATAGAAAACATAATTTCAAAAGTTCGAGATGTATTTAAAAGTATTTAACTTCAATTGATTTAAAACAAGCTTTTCATCAAATACCTCTTGATGAGGATTCTAAACCTAAGACAGCTTTTGCAGTTCATGGAAAAGGTCTTTATCATTATAAAACTTTACCATTCGGTTTAAACAATAGTGCTCAAGCGATTTGTAAATTAATGGATATTGTTATTGGTCCTGCTCTAGAACCTAACCTCTTCTATTTTATTGATGATTTAATTTGCGTTTCTAGTGATTTTGAGACACATTGTGATGTATTACGTAAGCTTTTTCAACGTCTAAAAGATGCCAACTTAACTATAAATTATAAAAAGTCCCAGTTTTGCAGCCAATCACTAAGATTTCTTGGTTATATTGTGGATGAAAATGGTTTAAGAACTGACGAAGATAAAGTTTCTGCAATTTTGGAATATCCTAGACCCAAAAATATTACGCAAATTAGACGTTTAATAGGTTTAGTTGCATATTATAGACGTTTCTTAAATAATTTTTCTTCTTTAAGTAGCCCAATCACAGATTTGCTTAAGAGTAGAAAAAAAGGTCAATCTATTAAATGGACTCCTGAAGCAGAAAAAGCTTTTCAGGAAATTAAAGTTGCTTTAACCACAGCACCTGTGCTTGCTAGTCCTGATTATACTAAACCTTTTATTTTAATGTGTGATGCTTCCGATACAGGAGTAGGCTGTTGTCTTTATCAGGAAGAAGACGGTCTAGAACATCGGATTGCGTATGCCAGTAAAACGTTAAATAAATGTCAAAGAAAGTATACAACTACTGAGAAAGAACTTTTAGCAATTAGATTTGGTGTAGAGAAATTCCGTTGTTATATTGAGGGTACTCATTTTACTGTCCATACTGATCATAGTTCTTTAACTTGGCTTTTTAATATGAAAAATCCTAGTCCACGTATAGCTAGATGGATTGCTACTTTATCTCAACATTCTTTTGATATTGTTCACAGAAAAGGTACATGTAATACTGTGGCTGATGCTCTGTCTAAAAGTTTAGAGAGATTGGATAATTGGTATAAAAATATGATAAAGAATGTACAATCAGATCCTGATAAGTATCCTGCTTTTAAGGTTGAAAATAATATTTTGTATAAACATATTCTTGCTAAGTATAATTTTGATGGTAATATCTCAAACTGGAAAGTAGTTGTTCCTACTGCACATAGAAAAGAACTTTTGAATAAATACCATAATGAACCTACTTCAGCACATTTTGGCATCTCTAAAACTTTATTGAGAATATCTGGGCACAATATGCGCCAAAGTGTTTATAAGTATATAAGAAAATGTAAAATCTGTGCTTCATGTAAACCTGGTCACTTACCACAGGCAGGTCTTAAGGGGGAGTATAGAAACATAAACTTTCCATTTCAAATGGTTTCCGCTGATTTGTTGGGACCTTATCCTCGTAGTAAAGGCGGTTATCAGTATCTTCTTGTTGTAGTAGATTGGTTTACTAAATAACCTATAGTTCATCCTCTCACTAAAGCAACATCTAAGTCTATTATTAAATTTATAGAAAATTATATCTTTCTTGTATATGGTGTGTGCCAAATTTTCTGTTGCGATAATGGAAGCCAGTTTATTGCAAAGGTTTTTAAAGACTTTATGGCAAAATATAATGTTCAGAAGATTTTTTATAATGCGGTATATCACCCTCAGATAAATCATACAGAGAGAGTAAACAGAAGTATTGTAACTGCGATAAGAGAGTATATCCATGAGAATCATAAGTCTTGGTGCGAAGAGATCTATGAGATTGCACAGGCAATTCGATTGGCAAAACATGATATTAATGAATTTTCTCCTTCATTTTTAAACTTTGCTCGAAACATTCCTGTCAGTGGTGATTATTATGGTCTTATTTCAGAAAATCCGACCAATAAGTTAGAATTCTCTAAGAAAGTTCATAATCCAGACACAGCACAAGAACTCCCAAAAATTTTTGAGGATGTTCGAAAAAGACTATAATTCATATAAAAAGAGCAAACAACGTTATGACCTGCGCAGGAAAACTTTCAAAATTAGTTTATGGCCTGAAAGACAGGAATTGTAGTGATTTGGGTAATTATCATGTATCTGATATAAAACCTGATGTTACACAGGAACTGGATTCTGATGATTGGACAGAACCAGAAGGTGATATCTCTGACTAATGTTAAAAAAAAAAATTTACCCTAACTTTGTCTAACTCTTTTTGTCGAGTTTTTGTAGTAACTATTTTTTTTAAGTTTTAAATTTTTGGTGGTACCTGAACTGGACTTTCTATCTTTATTCCAGTCAGTTACTGAAGGGTGAGTGGTGGGAGACATGACAGACGGACAGACAGACATGACAATGACGAAAGGACATGACATAGCTCGAATATTTAGTGAAATTCTGTGCCTAAATAATTCGAAGCGTGTTTTTCTTTTTTCTTGAAATTACTTTTAATTTTTAATTATTTTTAATGTATTAACTTTTGAGATTTTTTTCACTTAACTTTTGTAATTTTTTATATAAAAGAAATACTGTATTTTGTGATCTGGTGTAAACTTTGGACCGCATGTGTTATTTCCCATGGTTTGCACAGATTTGGCAGATATAGTTTTTTTTCTTGTCTAGCTGAAGGCTAAGGGACCATATTTTAATATGACCTTCAGAAGGCAACTTTTTTTTCTCCTTTCTTTGTTTCAATTTTTTAAAAGAAAAAAATTCTCGTCCTGCTGTAAACATTAAGTTTAGTTTAGTTTAGTTTAGTTTCTTTATTGCCATCAGATCATTATTACAAATGCAAAAGCAACGTCTAAAATAATATCTTAGATATCTAAAAAACTGTAAATACAAATATGATAGAAAGAAAAAGAAATGAACAGTAAAAACAAATTAAAAGTATAGGTACAAACAAATTAATATAAACAAACTAGGTACATAGTTTTTGGTTTTTTTACTACCTACATTAAGAGAGGAAATTGAAGGAGTAAAATTGTTTTTCCAGAGCAAAATTATTTACCTCTTTCTTGAAGCGCACTCTACCTTCAATATCCCTGATTGACTTGGGAAGCATGTGGTAAGCTTTAACTGCACGGTAGTAAGGGCCCTTTTCGTAAAAACTGGTATTATGGGTGGGGATAGCGAGATCGTCTCTATTTCTTGTGACCATGGCAGTTTCTAGAGCATTTTCTCTATTTGTAAGAAACAGATCTTCGTGTTTTTTAACAAATGTTACTAAGGTTTTAAAATAAAGGGAAGGAGCAGTTAAAATATTTAGTTTTTTAAAATATGGTCTGCAAGAGGTTCTTGGGTGAAGTTTTAGCATTGTCCTTATAACTCTCTTTTGTGCTTTAAAGACTGACTCGGCATCCGAACCTGCTCCCCAGAACATAATGCCATAAGACATAACAGACTGCACTGAGGCATAGTAAAAGCATTTCATGCTGTTGACAGTTAAATTTTGTCGAAGTCTACGTATTGCGTAACAGTGGCTGTTTATAGTTGATGCAGTAGTCTTTATTTGTGTATTCCAATTTAGGGTAGGTTCAAGTATAATTCCAAGGAATTTGGTGTGGTCACTTTCAGGTATTGATTTGCCTTGAATTGGAACATATAATGAAGCATCAGCAGATCCTGTTTTTCTGAAGGTTAACAGATTTGTTTTTTCAACATTGAGTTTTAGGCAGTTATTGGTAGACCAATTTATCATCCCCCTCGCTGCAGCCGAACAGCCCGCTGACAGAGCAGACACTGATTCAGCTGTTATAACTGCTCCTGTATCATCAGCAAACTGTGACAGGAGATCAGCATCAACCAGGACCGACAGGCCATCGACATACAGCAGGAAGAGTATTGGCCCTAAAATTGACCCTTGCGGTACACCTTGGTTTATATTTGTTGTTTTAGAAAGGTATTCCTTAGTATTGTGTCGTACACAAGTAGTTTGTTTTCTAAAACTCAAGTATGAATTTATAAGTTTAGTGCAAATACCTCTTATGCCAAAATTATTAAGTTTTCCGATGAGTAATTTGTGATCTACCGTGTCGAAGGCCTTCGATAGGTCAAAGAAAAGGCCGGAAACTGTTTGTTTTTTATCCAGTTGGTCCACGACAAACGTTATTACCTTAAAAATTGCAAGTTGCGTAGATTTGTTAGGTAAAAAGCCAAATTGAGTTTCAGATAACAGTTTATTGGAGGTGACAAATTCCAGAATACGTTTATATACGACCCTTTCAAAGACCTTCGACACTGCAGGAAGAATCGATATGGGCCGGTAGTTTTTTAAGTCAGTTTTTGCACCTTTTTTATAAACAGGGACTATTTTAGCAATCTTAAGTTTATCAGGAGTGCATGTTTATTTAAATGAGGTGTGATCTACAGAAAACAATTTGTTTTGCTGTGGACAATATAGGAGTGCATACTTTTATTTAAATAAATATGATTTACAGATAATATTTTTTAAATTTTCTATATTTCAACAAAAAAGAAGTATTTTAAGATTATTTTTCTTGCATTCAATTTTTTTTATTAAAAAAACATAACAATGGAACATTTTTTTCAATTGATTTAAGTCTTCCATTTAAAGTTTTTCATATATTTCTGGTAACACATTAGATTTCTTTTTCAACTTCTATATTTTTGACATTGGATTAATTTTTCTTACAGAAACTAAGTTTCTAATTTTTTTTTACATACCCGGATGTGTTGATTTAAATTGAGTAATAACTCAATAATTTAATTTTTAATATTAATACGCCGGATTGTCTTCTGATTGTTGGGGAGTGTTTTTGCATTTCTGGTTGGTGTGGGCAGTCTTGCAGATTACTTTGAGGGCTACTACACGAGACTTTTTGATTGCTATATCAAACTGTGCAATTTTAGTCTGCTTGTTCAAATTTTATCAAAAAAGTAATAGTATACTCTTAAAGTAATTTATTTCATCTTGAATTTTCTGTACTTTACTTTGAGAACTAAGCAAACCAAAGTGATCTGTAGACTGTGTTTCATTGCTGGGGTGTTTGAGTGTTTTTCCATCGTTTTGGGAGACAATGCTGTATATTAAAAGGGGGCAATTTAAATAAATTCTAAATTCCTTTTGGTAACTTTTACGGCTTTTTCGTTTAGTGGGTGTTGATTGACAATATACTCACAACTTTTAAATTAGTAAACTTTTGGTTTTAAGCTTGGTGATGGGGGGTTGAGAGCCTCGAAGGTAGCTTAGGCGAGCCTTCACTATAGGAGTTTTGGCTACTGTCATGCGAGTCGCTGCCCAAGAGTGTGTTTATAATGTCAATTCAACAGTACTCTACTAATTTGATCCTGTCAAAATTTTTCTTGTGATTATGACATTAGTGGTGACTTCAAAATTTTGTAATTTGAATCCCACTAGGTAATATTATTGTAAATGGAAGTACAATGTCCTTACAAAATATTGCTGTATTACTTAGTTTTAAGTTTTTTTTATATATAAAACTGAGTTTCATATTGTAAAACTTTAGGTAAAGGTTTAAGTATGTGCTGGCGCCCATATAATTTTTTTATTATTTAAGTAAAATTGTATATCACTTAATGTTTTTGAGATAGTTCCTGACCAAGCATATTTCTTTTATAATTTTTGGAATTTGATAGTTTTTTTTTGAAAATACTGACAGAAAAAAAAAATTTAATAAATTTAATTTTTTTTAACCGACTATAGTGAGTGTGTTACGAATAAAATTAAATTTTTTTCGTAACGCGTTTTTGCTAAGTGAATTGGAATATTTGCTTTCAAAAAATAACCTCTAGCGACATCTTACGTGAGAGAGTTTAATTAGAATATTTTGAAAATAAACCGGTGACTTGCACACTACCTGTCCGTAGTCTGGTTAAGGTCGAGATTATTGCTTTTATGCAGCGAACTAACTGCTGGGAGAGGTTCATTTTGAATTCGTTTCAGTTTTGCAGTAGGATCGAGTGAGTTGTCTGTCCCTTTTTTGTCATTGGGGTGAAACAGGGATAGAAAGAATTTTCTGGTTGTTCAACTTGTACGACAGACGTTGCGTAATTGGCCGTGTTGTATTTTAGCCTAAAGAGCTTTGTTTTGCGAAGACTCTAAGATTGTTTACAAATTTATTTACCTATAAATCAATAAACATAAGTTTTTTCTAATTTAAATAAAGTGACTCAAAATTATTCAGTCAGTTTTAGTCTTATTAATGAATACGGATTTGTGTTATTGATTTTCTGGAGAATGAAGATTTTGGGATTTTAGGGAATCTGATTGGTCAGTGATTGCTATGCAGTTTGGGAAATTGAGAGGAATTTGACAAAAATCGCTCTCTTTTGTTCGAGCATTTGTCGAGAAACAAGGTATTTTAATTATGTTATAACATAACCTTAAAAAAAAATTTTTTTTCATCAAACGTGGCTTGAATTTTTTTTTATAGGATACATTAGAACTTTGCTCTAATTTGAATCAATGGTAATATGAAATTCAATTGCATATACCAGATTTTTATTTTTAATTAGGTCAATATGTTATAACATATATATATATATATATATATATATATATATATATATATATATATATATATATATATATATATATATATATATATATATTTTATAAAAAATTTTCTTTGCCGAGGAAATGTTACAATTTTTCCTTATGTCTTTAACAGACAATCTCTCTATTTAGACTACTTAATTTTTTTAATAAAAATTTTGATTAGTTTCATATTTTTTCTTTATCAAAATGTGTTTTTGATTTAGTTTTATGGTTTAAACTATGTTCGACAAAATATTTATATATTGGCTATATGGTATTTTGGTTATAGTTTATTTATAATGGGTTCACAATGTTGTGCCTACATGGGATTTCTAGAATCCAGATTATGATTTTAAGCTAGTAGTTAATCCTGCATCTCGCTCATTTCTTGTTTGGATAGCTTGGTACCAATTAACAATAGTCACTATGACATGACCATATGGTTAAATTTAAGGTTATGGTTATTATAAGCACCTTTGGTTGAAATAGAGTTAGACAGGTTAATACAGCTAAATTTTATATAGCTATTGCCGATAGCTGTTTTTTACATAGTTTTTTTTTTATAACCAAAATACACATTTTTGTTTTTTTTTTTATAAACTTAGGTGATGATTTGCGTCCAGAAAAGATAAATAACTTGGTGTGAATAGACTAAAGTTTTATTTGGTAATTCTACAGAATTACTGCAGAGTATCTACAAATTTTGATGAAACTTTGGAATATTTATATAGGGTGTTTTGATGGACCTGATCAGAAAATAAAGTTTTTTTGTTTTTATCCATGGAAAATGATTAAAACCATAGTTGTATTTTAAAGATTACTTCAAGTATACTGAATCTAACATTTCCTGGGTTAAGATTGTTTTGTTTTTATGTTATTTTTTTTCTTCTAACCTCAATTCTCGACAAAACTATTACAACATGTAGATATTTTTTTTTACTATTGTACATCCAAAGAAACATGGAAAGGAAGTATGTCTCTTTTAAGTTATATTTGAACAGTAAAATCTATAATTTTATTAATATAATTTTTTTACTACCTTTTTAAGAAACTAAGTTTCAACAAAAAATATTGTATAATATTTTTTTCTTGTTTATATTTGATCATTTGTTTTTTTTTGTTTTTCTTTCTGAAACAAAATAAATGTTGAGGGTTGTAAACAAAAAGTAATCCTGATCTTTTATTTCGTTCCTGCATTGATACATTGGTAACATGGTGATAGTAAGAAAAATCTGTCACCATTGTTGTTAATTGTGTCAAAGTAAATAGAGGTTTATTATCATTTCAAAAATAGAAAATTGACAATATTTTTCTTAAAGGAACCTCACAACCCTAAATAGCTCTTCCTGGTAAATTTGAGGTATATTAAAACAACATCAATAATATACAAAAAGTTATATTATACGAAAAAATAATATAACAGTTTACATAAGATTTTAGCTATGAAATAAGCCAAAGAATCGCCTGCTTTCGGATGTACCATTAATTTAGGAACACCCTGTATGTTGAGCACAACTTTTAAGAAAATTAATTTTTATTTTCAGTTTTCGGAAATTATTTTCGGACAACAATGACAGCGGCACTGGCAACGGCAGTTTTCCTAAACGCAGTTTGTCCACCCTCTCGAAGATGGCTCTGTCGTCGACTACCACTGACCCGGTCGCAGTGTAACGCGTGCGAGGCCACGTTGACGTATCTGTCAAGGGTCAATAACGTCATCCTGGCGCGACTCATTTTGGATCTGAGCGGACGTGTGTACTGTCTATTATTGTAAGGTATTATTTTTTTGTTTGTTATTTATTATTATTTGTTTGATTGTTTTGAGTTTTAAGTTTACTTGACAAAACATTCCTTTACACACTCAATAATTTAAGGCAAAAAGTTATATAAGGTGAACGAATATTCTGACTAAAGGTAGTTGATGTATCTTTTGGTTTTTATACAGGATGTGATTTATCTGTTGGTCTTAATACATACAGGGTGTGATGAAGATAATGTATTAAATTGAAATGGATAATAGTGGTGTTCAAATGCAGAAAACACGTTTTAAAAAAATTTCATCTTTTGGCTTTCTATTTTATGATTTAATAGCCTAAAAATAATTGGCGTGGCTGGTTAGGCTGATTTGCACGCGCGCAGCATAAAACAATTGAAAACATCGGTTAAGTAGATCCTGAGGTGTCAAAAAAAAATTTACGATGC
The DNA here is from genome assembly GCA_963576565.1 of Aspidapion aeneum. NCBI lineage: Eukaryota > Metazoa > Arthropoda > Insecta > Coleoptera > Brentidae > Aspidapion > Aspidapion aeneum. The sequence goes on along the minus strand of OY755046.1, from coordinate 35,875,523 downwards.
TTTTTTGGTTAATTGTTTTCCGAAAAAAAAAATAGGTTAATAAAGGACAGAGTGTCTACGTAACCTCTTCTGCAATGAGCAAAAAATTGCCCTAGGGGATAATAGTTGTTTTATTATGTCATTATAAAGTTAAAGAAAAATTTAATTTATTACGTATACCTAGGCAATCAAATTTTAAAAAGTTGTTTAATTTGTACAAAAATTTATTTTTAACCTTGATAATTTAAAAAAAGACATTCTTGTTTTACCTTTGTTTTGATACATGACTGTTCTTTTTATAGTTTGACTCCCAGTGATTTGATGATTCATATGTGAGTGGGCCTTTCAGTAATAATAGTCACTTTTGTATGTCTAATCCTCTAAAAATGCCGGCAATTAGTTTGGGTGATACACTGTTCAGATCTTCTGAATCAATCTGAGGTTTACCGAAAGTATTCTGACGTAAACGTGCAATAGCTGGACACTCGCCCAGTACATGTCTGACTGTTTCGTCATACTCCATACAGAGGCTACATTCGGTCTCTTCTGTTAGTCCTGGCTCTCTTTCTACAAGGTACTTTAATGAACTCTTTAGAGTGAGCTAGTTCTGGTATATTTATCCATTATTTTTGGAAGCTAATCTCCATCCATTTTAATATGGTTGATTTAACAGCATTATATGATATCCCCAGGGTTAGTTCGAGGCCGAAAAATTCGGCAGATGCCGCCTCCCTCGCTGCTTGGTCTGCGGCCTTATTTCCCTCGTGCCCAGAATGCCCTGTTATCCATACTAATGACATATTGTTACCGCTACCAAGCGCATTCAGCGGATCCCTGCAGCTCCTCCGGTTCTCGATGAGACCGTATAGGAATCAAGCGCTTGACTGTCAGAGAAGATTTTTATTGTCCTGTTGGTCCATTCGTGGTCAGTAATCCACCGGGCACACGTTCAATACCTACAAGTTCAGCGTGAAATATAGTAGGCAATTGGCCGAGACTATGTGTAATCTTGACGTTTTCTTGATCCAACGCCTGATGGCATTTTGGATCCGTCGGTATACCAGAAGCTATCGTTATTTGAAAAATTGTTAGGGAGGATAATTGATGTATAGCTTTCTACTATACACCGTGTTGGGTATGACGTCGGATATCATTCCTAGAGTTGCGTTTAACTCTTGTTCTCTAATTAGAGCTGTTGATATCACTTTGCTGCCCTGCCATCCTGGTGGTTGGCCCTTATTCTACTTGTTGCTTTTCGTGTCTCGGCCTTTACGAAAATGTGAAGCGGAGGTAAGTTTAGTAAGCATTCAAGCGCAGTCGATGGGCTAGAAGCTCATTGCACCACATATAGCAAGACTGGCCTGTCGTAAGCTGGTTAGTTTGGCCCTTGAGGTTCTTTGATATCTCTTCTCAAACCAGACTATTGCGCCGTGCGCAATCATTGGCAATACATTTGTTTGGGGCTAGTGCCCCAGGTTTTTCCGCAATTTCTTTTGTACGTCCATAAGGACAGTGTGGCTTTGCGGGTTACCTTTTCCCAATGGGCATTCTAGGTAACAGTTTTATATGGGTGACTCTTAGGTATTTCCCCTCTGATACAAATGGAATTATTTCACCGTTAAGCTCCGGAGGAGTCAGAAAATCTAGCTTCCTTTTACGGGCAAACGGTATAATAACTGTTTTGCTTGGACTCACAGACAATCTGTTCCCTGTCACACCAGTCATTTACCGTGTTTATTACTTCTTGTATCTTTCCATAGAATTAATTCTCTGGAATGTCTCTAATGGTTGCTCCTACGTCATCCGCGTATCCCAATACCTCTACATCATCGACCAGACCAGACACAGGATGCGAGACAGAACTTCTTGTAGACAACCTCTAGCAGCTCTGAAACTTACCATCTCATCGTTAAAAGTTGTTTCAATCACTCGATTTTCAAGTGTGCATCTGATAAATCTGACATATCCACTCCAATCTGTGCTTTTTGGGTCTCTATATTTAACTGTTTTTATAAATCCCATACCGACGGTACTCCCAGTGTTACCCATTTTAATGTAAGATTGCTTCGATAAAGTCATGTATTTCAATTTTGACAAAATATCAGACGCCGGCGGCGCCTGGCGCAGCGGTCAGGTTTACAAAGTATAAAAATTTAAATAATGTTACTAAATAGCGGGTTTGTTTTTATAATACAAAGTATTTTTAATGTTGCTAGGGACAAAGGGAAACAGTGAACAAGTTAAAAATGTGATATGTACCTATACCAACTTTTAGCAAGAACACATACAAAGCTAGATAGCACAAGTACATTTTGAAAATAAAAATCTGGTAAAAACGTGATCTTTTTCGCCCGTCGTAACAGGCGACTAAAGAGGCATGGAGCCATTAGCTAATGGTTATGGCTGATAATGCGCTATGGGCCCTAATTTTATATCTAATATCTGAAGTTATAAGCCTAAATAACTTTATTGTTGGTTATATAATAGTAGTTTTTCGATGTACTAAGCATAGTTGTTAGGTACTTCAACTAAAATACTTAAAATTGTACTTAGAGTTCTTTACTTGAAGTACAACTACAGTACTTCTACTTGAAGTATTTTTACAACGCACTGGATTTGATCAAGTAGAGTACTTTAAGTACACCAAAATGTACTTTAAGTACACGAAAATGTACTGTAACAACAAGACTATGTACTTTTATGGTACTTGATAATTGAAGTACATTTGAAAAGAAAATATACTGAGAAAAAAGGTCCAAATATGGTTAGATGTCAGATGTACTACCAACTGCAGGTCTTCATGGTTTTCATAGGTACAGTAACGGCCAAAACTAGAGCAACTGCCTAAAATTCTATATAAATCTAATCCAGTACACGTGTTTTGCCGATTTAATTATGTGTAAGTTTAGGCAAAAATAGCAATTGGAAAGAGGCGTAGAACTTATGTACGTAAGTTCTAAAAAATTAACAATTGGACAAAGGGGTTAAACTACATATAAATAAAAAATGATCAATAATGGTAAAGATCTTTAAATATTAGTTATTTTGAACAATTTTAAAAATTCATATCCTTTATTAAATTGTTGTGAAATTTTCATATACCGCCTTTCTCAAAGTAATTCTTAAAAGCTTCTCCTATTGAAGTGCCAGAAAGGAATCCAAAATATAGATGTATCTAACAAAGATGGCCTGACTTTTCCCCGCCTTTTAAAGTGGCCTCTATTAGCTCTAACAAAAGTTGCTAAAATCGCGGGTGGCTTGCATCGTCGCGTGTCGCCTTTAAAATGCTCTGCGACGGACCTCGTGCCTCATTTACTGCCAGTCTGTTTCCGATACTAAAATCGATACCAACTTCTCTCCAAAGAATCGAACTCAAACGAGTGCTCTCGCAGCTGCGTGACTTACAGAAAGTCCCATTTGCTTGCTTTACTGTTAGCAGCGAAATGAGGCGGAGTTTTGTATCCAATAGAATCTATTAAAAGCGGGGTATAACTTTGGCTTTTAAGAATCACTTTGGAACACCCGGTATAACATCTTTTTCGTGCCAAAAATTATACAGAAAAAAAAAATTGCATTTTCTAAAACTAAATGCACTCTATGATTTTGTGGGGAAAATCGACAAAACACGTGAACTAGATTGCAGTTTTTAAATGCACTCCTTGTTCAGTTATAGTTGTATCGGGTCAGATTATATACAAATATATGGGATTTGCTGCTCTGCTTTTGGCCGCTACCATACAGTGCGAATTTTTTACTGCGGTTCAAAGATAATTCATATGCAATGAAAAACCTTGAGTTTTTGGAAATAATCTATACCCCTAGTAAATATATAATTAGGCGCTGACTCGTGACGTCAGTAAAAAACTGCACCCCGACATAAATTGTAATTTTGGAACATACTCATTTGCATCTCTTTTTAACGCACAGCTAATTTTTTTTATTGCTGTCCAACTCATAGAGCTGCACAATGGGCTTCCGGGGCTAATTTTTGACCAAAATTAGAAAAACAGGTTTTGTAAAAATATTTTGTTTTAAAATAAGAAAAAAGTAATTATCAATCAAATTGCGGATCCAAAATGGCAAAGTTTCCTATTTATGAACCAATAAGTATGAAATTTAGAACTTTGGAGTGTTAATAGTCGCTAAATATTATTTTTGACTTAAATTTAAAAAAAAACTCATTTACCAAGAGGTATCAAATTTAGAACTTTGGCGTGTCCAAAGTCGCTGTTGAACTTTGGAGTGTATAAAGCTGATAATTAAGATTTCTTACTCAAACCTAAAGAAAAAATATCATGGCGGATCCGAAATGGAGCACGTTTACATTTATGAACCGATATGTACAGTGAAACCTCCAATAAGCGGACACTCACGGTTCCGTCGATTTTGTCCGCTTACTGGAGGTGTCCGCTTATGAGAGGGAACTGCAAAATTGTAATATATATTTATTAACAATTTCCGCTGCTTGAGTTTGTCCGATATTAAATTTTTCAGCGATGTTTCGTGCTGATAGATGTTCCTTCTCCGAAACGTTAACAACTTCCATTTTTTCAAGTAAGCTAAGAGGTTTTTTAATAGGTGTAATTTCATAGAGATCTATTAGTACCTAACTGAACAGTAAAAATAATACACAGCAGTCCCGCCCCCGCCGTAAATACGACAGAAGTATTTAGTATCCGCATTAAAAAGGAAAGAGGTAATTCCCCGGCTGCAGAGTGCGTTGTTGCCAACATACTACATAATGTTTATACCCATGTCGTGCAGCACTCCGTCCAGTTGTCAGAGGTTCGCGTCCGGTTAAGGGTGGTTTCAAAATTTTTTAACCAAAAAAAATTGTCCGCGTCCGGTTATTAGAGTGTCCGGTTATAGGAGTGAATTTTACATGTAAAGAAATAGTGAAAAGCTTGGTTCCAAAAAATTTGTCCGCTTAAAGGGAGTGTCTTAATAGAGGTCTTAATAGAGGTGTCCGCAAGGAAAGGTTTCACTGTATTAAATTTGGAACTCTACGGTGTTTAACGTCGCTTATTATAATTTTTACTTAAACAAACAAAACTAGCATGGCGGACCAAAATTCTTATCCAATAGACTATCCTATTTATAAACCGATTTGTATCAAACTTGGTACTTGGGGTTGTTTAAGGTTAAATAGAGTTCATCGTGTAATGCGTAATGAAGCTGCATTGGAAAGGATGAAAAGTTTCCATAATAATAAATCTAAAAATCAAACAAAAAATTTTAAATATTAAAAAGAGTTAAACAATATTATTCTTTGGCTGTACCAAAAACTAGAAAATAATACGAACGTAACCCTGACTTTGTAGCGAATAAGAACCTGCAAGTTTAACGACTGCATAATTAATTAAGAATTATTTTCTAGAAAAATTTGTTTTTAAGTCCAAGAAAATAAATATTTTTAAAGCGTCCACGTCTATATATTAGTTTATTAAAAGTCAGGTTTGGTAAACTGCTGACGATATAGAAAATAGAAGAACCGTTTGCCTTAAAAGTTTTTTACCTCTAATTTTTGGTTTTTGTGAATTTTTAGTTTGTATTTTTTATGAAGTGACCTTCTTTTTATTTGATTTTTGAACATTTCAATTTTTTTATTTTTAACTTTTTATTTTTTGAATATTCTTTACATTATTTGTATTTTTTATTAATATATAATTTTATTTTTATTTGTTTAAGTGTTTTAAAAATAAAACAAGCACTATTGTTAAGACTGGCTATATATAACTTTTTCTCAAAGAAATCCCTTTTTAGTAAATTAATAATATCTTTCACATGGCAACTTGTGGCAGCAGATTTTAAAATATAATTTTTGAAAGATATGTACTCTTTAAGAAAATAAAAATTTCAAGAAAACGGTTGATAACTGAAGCAAAATTTTTGTCCCAACATTTATAAGAAATCTATATTTTGATAGAATTTCAGAAACCCCAAAAATCATTACCATATCTGTCTATACATCAAAACTGAAACCAACATGTACAGGGATAAAATCTACTTACCTCGCTCTACAAGATTTATTTTATGAGAATTTTAGAGAACATAAAATATTGTCGCAAAATGGCTTTAAATCTGGATCAAATTGCCAAGCAAATATGGTACTTTAACGCGTTCCGTTGAAAGGAAACATGACTTTTCTGAAAGCTGCCTTAATCAAATAATAGTTTTTTAAGACCTACTGGACTATCTACTCTTTTTTAGTAAAGATGTTCAGAAGTTTCAGTATGTATTTAATTTAACCCTTTTTGGCGAAAAATCAGGTCGGCGAGCCCACTGTGTGCTGATGGAAGAATGTCGATTGACATTGATTGTCAAAATGACATCTTATAAATACTTCTATTTGCTATTTCTAATTTGAGTTAAAAAGACAGAGTAAGTAGCTGGATGACAATGTGTGAGTTTAGTAAATAAAACGAGTCGACCACTGTTTGTTTATTGATATCATGATTTTTTAAGATTCTTAGGCGCCCTTACTAATACATTAATTTAAAAAGAGATGGTAAATAATCGGATAATAATGTGTAAGTTCAGTCAACGACACGATTAGATTAGATGGTGATACGTTCGAGAATCCTATTTTGTGTCGGGGTGCTGTGCTACGTCACAGTCAGCGCCTTATATTTCTTGTCAAATTGTTTGTCATGTGACATGACACTGCATGAACTATATAATAATTTTGACAAAAATGTCATAACAAATCCGGCATGAACATTTTCAAAAACTCAGGTGTTTTTCATTGCATGTGAATTCCCGAGGTACTGTAGTAAAAAATTCGCACTGTATATGATTTGTCAAACCGTTAAACGAAAGCACAGAATATCAGAATAGATAGTTGTAGAAATATCACTAGATTATGTAGCTAAGTACAGGAGTTTAATTTTAGTAATGGGTATTTTCACGGCAAGTTTTTGAACCTAAAAATTAGTCATAGTTAAAAAAAAGTAAAAACCCTGCCGCCAAAATGGTAAAGTAAAATGGTTATTATGGTTTAAAGCTGTGATATTTTTAGAAAATGATTTTTTCCGCTTTCTATGTGCTATTTTTCTGTCAATTTTCCTCAGTTATACAAGAGACTTTAATCTATCTTCCAAAATGACTATTAAAATAGAATAAACGACTATAAACTATCTTCTAGAACATTTTTAAAATCAGTGTAGTGTGTAGTTAACATAACTGTGAAACTAATACTTCAAAGTAACTTTAGTATTAAACACTTTAGGAGTGAGTGCCTCCAGAATACCGCGTCCAGCAGTGGTCGTAGCCCGATAGAGCGTGGTGTCACACCAGTGGCGGTTCGTGACCTGTTGTTAAAGGGGTATTGCTGCATTTTATGCAGTTTTCTCTGTTCTGTATATATATTAACAAAATAAGTTTAAAACGTCCTCACCAATTTTTGTAAAAACCTCATTGTTTGCAACATTAAACACAAATACTGGGATATCCCATTTTTATTACACAATACTGTGCAAAATCCATACCGACAACCGTCCAGCGCATGCTAAACCTCAACCCGCGGCTAGACGGCCTAGACTAAAAAATTTGCAGTTCTGGTTAATGACGTAGATCACACGCTTAAAGCGATAGTTTATATCCCGCCTAGAAAAACTTCTCATTTGCTATTGGTCGTTTCAAGGTCAACCCCCTATTTCGTGACATATATTGCCCGGGCTGCAATGACACTTTGACTACACGATGCACTCATGTGGCTCGTGCACAGTGGGGCCGAACAAACGATTTGAAGGATATAAACATTTATGTGGGATGATTATGTAATAACAAATATAATTTTATATATATATTTATCAGAATCCGGAAACCGACGCTGCAGCTTTTATACACCAGCCGCTGGTGGTGTGTGTCAGCGATGGGGAGTTTGATTTGAACTGTATCAGCCAACAAGCGGCAAACCAAAACTTGATTAAGTTTCCAAATTTACCTCGTTAGATTTTAAACAATTGAGATTATTTGTATGAAGTGTTTTTCACCATAAAATTAGCCACAACTATAACAAAGTTGATGTTTACAGTGACAAATCTTAAGGTGTCTAATATATGAAGTTACTTTGAGGATATAATGAATCGAATACATATTTAAAATAGGATGGGAACAAAAAACATACGAAATGGCTTACTAATAAGGTAACTGAATAAGTATTTAATCGGGTTTTAGACTATAAAGTATTCTAAATAACTATAACCTCTAATTATTTTTTGTATGTTTGAGGCTATATTTATTTTATGTAGGTGATAGGACTATAGTATCTAAAGTAACCTCAAGCCAAATACCTTAGACCAAGGACAAGGACAAAATTCCAAGCGTGTTTTGTTACCTTGGGAATGGACCTTCAAAATACAAGGAAAACGTTTCGAGAAAAAAATTATATATCTTGAGACGACTGTATTTTTTGTCTAAGTATGGTTATTTGGTCCGAGAGAATAACTGTTATTTAAAGTGTGATTCATAGTCGTTTGTCTTAGAATACCTTAGGTGCCATTTAAAAGCATCTTAAAATTCCCCGGGCCTCTACCTAGAGTTTAAAATTTTTATAGTGGTGTTTTTGTAAATCTTGTTTTTATATATACATTTCTGTCAGATTGAGGCTGTAAGTTTTTTTATTGTTTACATTTTTACTCTGTATAGAAAGCACTTGTATCTACTAATAATATAGTGTTTTTGTTTTTTAAATTAGCGGTTATCGCATAAAGTTTGATGGCTTAACCACTTGTTTAAAAAAGAGTCCATAGCGAACAAATATATTGTAGGTGATCTGTGCCAAAAATATTAGAAAAATATAAAACACCGTTTTTTTTTTCTTCTATTGAACCTCAAGTATTCCTCTTCCCACACCTTGATACTCTTCCGGCTAGAATAAAGTGAGGCGCAAAAGAGATGGCTCAACTCAATCTATCTCCCTCTGTTTACAGCACTTTGGTCTTACTGGGTGGTCTTTATTTTTAGCAAATTAACCATAAATAAAATTTTAATATTACAAGAAAAAACGGTACTCATCTGGTACGTTTAACGAAATGGACTTCAGCCCGTTCATTATTCACACGTTTCTATTGTTACCGCTGGCTCAACTCGAATCCGGCCTGTTCACAATTCACAACAGTTTATTGAGCTTCTATTGTTATCGCTGGGCTCAAACAGAATTACTACGCACGTTTCATACACATTCTAGACCAACAAAAAGAAACAATTGGTATTTTTTTAGGTTTCTAGATTCGTACGCACCTACCTAATGAAATAGGTAGGTACCTATACAATATAATAAGTATTAAAGTATACAATATAATAAGTATAAAAGTTTTGGAAAAATATTTTTTTTAAAGAGAAATGAGGTATGAAGTTTTCTAGCAAAAAAAGGCTTAGGAGAAGTAAAATATAAAATTAATACGTAATAATAATGAATTAAAAAGTTATAGCACGCCACTGGACAGAGAAAGATATCGCTAATTGAAGCCATCTCTTTTCGCCTCATTTTATTCTGGCCGGACAATAAGTGAAACGCCCTCTTTCGCTACGCATAAATGAAACGCCCTTTTCGGTACGCATGAATGAAACCTAAAATTCACCTAAAGCAAGAGGTGGTTTAATTCTCTTCTTTTAATATTCTGTAGCCTGTCTTTCTTTCAGTGGTTTCGTTTTTACTTATTGGCCTGTCCGCTTATTGCAGACATTTCGGTGGACACCAAGATAATCTGACTCGAAGTCACTTGGTGCCCGGGGCAATCACAACTCATTCACCCACACATTCATACTGCATGAAGACCCAGCAGGCCGGCCTGCGAAGCACCTCCCGGTAGGCAATTTTTTTTTCTCAAGGATTTAATTTTGCCTGATACCCTTTTGTCGGGCACATGGGTCTTTATCGTGCTAGCGCCATCTACGCTTTTAACACGGCATCACCGGCTTAACGTGACTTCCGAACCACAGCCTTGTATTGATCATCAACTTTGCCTACTTCCTTGATGCCAAAACTTCGCTTAAGACAGGCTTTAGCACTACTTCCGGTAAATCTGTATTCTCAAACGGATAATAGGTTCGGGTTTGTAGTGGCAGGCATGGGATTCGAACCCACCACCTTCTGATCGTAAAGCGAACGCACGCCCACTAAACCAATCAGGGCCACATTTTAGTGGTGTTTTACCTTAAGTATACTTGAAAAACATGTGTATGCATTCTTGAAATGGGCGAGAACAAGTACTCTCTCTCAAAATCGGTGGAAAGTCGAATCGAATCCCGATGTGGTCAGATGTATGCCACTCGTTCTCACTTATTTTAAGAATTCATACACTAAAGTACACGCCCAAGTATGAAATCTGACGTTTAATTAGGGCTTATAAGCAACGATACATCAAATTCAACAAATCAATTCTTAGCAATCCCTGGCAACTGCTTGGAATTTATGCTGAATTTAGCTCGAATTTCCTGGACTTTGTTATAAGAGTTGCATAACGGTCTACAGGGCCACAAATTAAAAAACCTTTGGAATTTAATTTTTGCCCTTATTAGGATGACGCAACCTTTATCAAAACAAGACACTTTGGCAGTGTCCTGTGAGCCCTCCAAGCAGGAGATTGGTTATTTATCTCCTTGTCCTATTCTGTAGCCAGTTTTTATTTTTCTTAAACGTCAAAATAATTATAGATGGTTGGATTTAAAAAAAAACGCATATACAAAAACAGGTTTGTATTTTAAAACTCTTACAAACTATTAAGTTACCTCGTATTCAAAAATATTTGTTTTGAACAAGATTCTAATTTTTAAAACTAGTACAAACTATTAAGTTACCCTGTATTAATAAATACTTGTTTTATACGGTACTTATTTTAAACCAAAAACTAAGGCACATCCGAGATTCTAAAATCTTGTTTTATACTATACATTAGTTTAGCACCGATTAGTGAAGTATATTAGAATCCCAGGTTGGCATTTGTATGTGGATCCGTGTCAGGATCCTTGATACTGTTTATCACTGGTTTGATTGATTGTTGATCAACATAACTATAGTTGATATTGTATTAAAGTGACACCGCGTCATCAAAACCTTGATGGACGGGAAGGGAGTAGAGGGGTACATACAGTGGCACGTACTTCCTTTAATTTTTTTATTGATATTGATGTCTTCTTCTCAACGATTTCATTAGAAAGGAACATATATACTCTTATCTGGTTGTTACGAACATATTGATTTAGCCAAGCTTTGACGTTTTCTATTCGTTGTTGTTTTGACTGTTTATCTCAAACAAATTATGCCGGAGCTTTTTACAAAACAAATGACCGTTTTGGCAACTAAATCAATATTTGCGCACATTTTAATATAATTTTGGATCCTCTTTTATGTTTCGGATCTTTATTTATTAGGTGAGGTATCTCTCGTTTAAAAGGTCTTAGTGTTTTATCCTTCGAACATTAAACCCCGAGCGGCACACTGCATGTACAAAGTGAAACTAATTTTTTAAGGCTTCTTTACTTAGATTTTGTCGCAAAATTTGGTTTACCATAGCTATGACGCGGTGCCACTTTAATACAATATCAACTATAGGTATTAACAATAAAAATTATATTGTAAATGAGAGAGAAAAACAGATTTTGTTTTGTGAAATGGATACATTCCAAAGTAAGTAAATGTAAATCCTTTTAAAAATAATATTGCAAAACAAAAAGTAGACAGAATGTAAACGCTAAAATGTGAGCGAGAAGAATCTAATGTTAGGTTTCCCTGATTTTTTAAGTACTCGGCAGTAAAATGAAGGGGACATTTTGGACGTTACAAAATCTATATAAAAGAGATAAGCGAGTAAAAATTTGTTGTTCCTGTTTTTTTAAAAGGAGATATTCGTTAGTAAAATTTAAAGGTAAATTTAGATTCTTATAATTGTAGGTCCGTCCTAGTTGGTAGTTGTGGGTATTTATCTGTCAGAGATTTTAGACCTTATAAATGTAATAATATTATTGTCACCTTAAAGACAGAGACAGAATCTAAAGTTTGGTTTTCCTGGGTGTGTGCGATGGAAATATTCGACACTATTTGAAAGTAAAATGAAACCAAGATTTAAGAACAGAGTAACTGAGAGAGAGGGAGAGAGAAAACAGAACCTAGTTTAATTTCCCTTGTTTTGTGAAATGGAAATAATTGACAGTAAAATTTAAGGATAAATTTAGATTTTACAAATTAGAGTTGGTTTACCACTGAACATGCAAAGGATAATTTTCCACCTTAAAAAAGTAAATCGGATTAGTAATAATATTGAAAATGAAAGAGAAAGACACAATTACACACAAGTTTTCTTTTAAATAAAAATAAGATTTTAAAATCAAACAAGTTTCATGGCTAATCGGGCAAAAAGGAGTTTTTTGTTTCCCTCATATTTTTCCGTGGGTAGCTTGAAAGCTTAACCTCACGGGGGTCCAAGATCTAATGGACACCTAATAAGTGTTGACAGTCAACCGTTTCGTCCTTATGGATTCACGGGTATGAAATTTCACGTTTGTTAGTATTGTTTGGCTTAAAAATTCCGTTGATTGACGTTCACTGTCTTGATGACGGGTAAAAATGCAAAATGCGTTGATCCGGCCTGAAAAGACAAAGAGCTGTCGTAGGTCACGGACTATAGTTGTTTTCTTTTATTTGCATTCGATCTTTTCATTGATCGACATTGTATAGCAGTGTTTCGCTGCTTTAGGTTTTTTGTTTCTCTCGTATCTCGGTGGATGGCGCCTCTTGCTATAGTTCGCTCACTAATTACGTTTAATTAGAGACAAAACCGTCTGATTAACTTCGCAAGATTTGTCACTTGACCAGCAGTGTTCTGAGGAGTCCCATAAGGACGAAACGGTTGACTGTCAACACTTATTAGGTGTCCATTAGATCTTGGACCCCCGTGAGGTTAAGCTTTCAAGCTACCCACGGAAAAATATGAGGGAAACAAAAAAACTCCTTTTTGCCCGATTAGCCATGAAACTTGTTTGATTTTTAAATTCACGGCTATGAAATTTCACGTTTGTTAGTATTGTTTGGCTTAAAAATTCCGTTGATTGACGTTCACTGTCTTGATGACGGGTAAAAATGCAAAATGCGTTGATCCGGCCTGAAAAGACAAAGAGCTGTCGTAGGTCACGGACTATAGTTGTTTTCTTTTATTTGCATTCGATCTTTTCATTGATCGACATTGTATAGCAGTGTTTCGCTGCTTTCGGTTTTTTGTTTCTCTCGTATCTCGGTGGATGGCGCCTCTTTCTATAGTTCGCTTACTAATTACGTTTAATTAGAGACAAAACCGTCTGATTAACTTCGCAAGATTTGTCACTTGACCAGCAGTGTTCTGAGGAGTCCCATAAGGACGAAACGGTTGACTGTCAACACTTATTAGGTGTCCATTAGATCTTGGACCCCCGTGAGGTTAAGCTTTCAAGCTACCCACGGAAAAATATGAGGGAAACAAAAAACTCCTTTTTGCCCGATTAGCCATGAAACTTGTTTGATTTTTAAATTCACGGGTATGAAATTTCACGTTTAATAAGATTTTAGACCGTCCAAATGTAAATCCTGCTGCTATGTTTGGTTTCCCTGGTTTCGCGAGATAAAGATATTCGGTAGTAAAATTAATGTAATGGTTAATTTATCTGGTAGTTGTGGGTATTAACCTGTCGGGGTGGTTTTAGCACTAAAAATACAAGGATGATCCTGTTAATAATAATAATATTGCAAATAAGAGAGACAGAATATAAAGTTTGCTTTTCCTGGTTGTGTGAGATGGATATATTCGACAGTACTCTACAATAAAATAAGTTTGGTATCCCTGGTTTTGTGAAATGGAAATAACCGACGGTAAAATTTAAGGGTATAATAAGATCTTAAAATCCAAATCCTCTCGTATTTGTAGGTTCTGTCAGAGTAGTTTAACAATTGTACACTCGCCCACTTTTTTAGTGGCCTCTTTTATTTTTCCTACATTTGCAGAATACCAAGAAACAGTGCGTTGTTTGGCAACACTGCATGGTTTATAATAAACATTATGATTTATTAAATGAAAAATGATACCCGACAAAGACAAAATTACTAGTGTTTGCAAAAACAAATACTGTTGCCAACTTAACAGTAAATGGACGCATCTTAGAACATGTTAAAACGTTCAAATATTTGACTACAAACGTCAATTACCAGTGCGATCCCAAAATACAAATAAGGCCTGGAATTGAACAAGCGAGAAACGCGTTCATAAACATACAAGGAACGGGAGCGGGGACGACATCGTCAGTCTGTCGACAACTGCTGTCAAATCCAGTCCGCGTCTAATGTACTGTAACTAGTCCGTGTCTTATAATTGTTAATTGTACTCAAAAATATGATTTATAAAGCTCTGATATAATACAAAGAATATGAACTAATTTGACTATTTTATTTCAAACAAATATATTTCAAAAGCTTAAATCCAAATATAACAAATGGCGATCGACGATGTTTTTGGATTTTAAAATATAGAAATCTTGTGCTGCACATGGTTACCAGTCCGATCTCAAGATACCAAAAATAAAAAGAATCACGCGTGCCGAATATATAATATAGATTGCGAGCATTGTGGCACTGAAGGCGACACCTCGGTAAGATAAAAAAGACTTGGACATTTTTAATAATTAATCAAACATAAAAATTTATTAAAGCCAATATGGCCGCCAAAAATAAATTCGAAGAGTTTTCAGTGACGCAGGACATCACAATTTATTTAAAAAGACTTGAACAATATTTTACAGCGAATAAAATGAACAGTTTTTTACCACCCGTCACATTATCCTGGACCTTCGAACGCGGTATGTCAGATGCTATGTATTTTCCATTTTGTTGTACGGGTGTGAAGGATGGACTCTTGACCCAATTACAGAGAAGAGACTTGAGACGTTTGAGATGTACTTGTATAGATATGCTGAAGATATCGTAGGTACAAAGAATAACCAATAAAGCTGTACTTAACCGAATGCAACTTACAAGATACAAGGCAGAAGATCAGTTGGAAGAAAACAAAACTCTTGCTAAAAAAACTTGAGAAGATGGTTCGGCTGTTTGCCAGATGGATCGCCAACCTTCTATAAGGAAACGGCATATTAAGAAAAAGAGAAGAAATGATTTTCTTTAGCAGTTTTTAAAACCCGCTGAAATACCGGCCTTCCCAGAGGAGTTTAGTGAATATTAAGATAATATTAAAAAAGTGGTACCGTACCGTACATGCAAGGATAATTTTACACTTTACAAATTTAAATCTTGTTAATTATAATACTGCAAAAAAAAGAGAGAGACGGAATCTAGGGTTTGCTTTTCCTGGTAATGTGAGATAGAGATATTAGACAGTATTCCAAAGTAAAATAAAGCGTACATTGTAGAACTTACAAATGTAAATCCTCCTGAGGTTATACAACAACAATAATAATTTTGCAAACGGGATACAGAAACATAATCTATGTTTGGTTTTCGTGGTTTTGTGAAATAGAAATACTCGTCAGTAAAGATCTTACACATCTAAATTATCTGGTAGTTGTGGGTACTACTTAACCTGTCGGGAGTGCTTTTACCACTCCAAATCTTCTGGTAGTCCGCCAGGGTACTCACCAGTCAGACAGGCTTTGCAGTGGCCTACCGCTCTGTCGTTTTGTGGTATCAAATCTTTGTAAACAGCTTTGATAAGCCCTTCGACGCTTAGATAGTGTAGACTGTCAGCCCCTGTCACAAAAAAAGAAGTTAAGTTAATCAGTTATAAAAGTTTTTGAAACACATGTCGGGTAATAATGTAGCAATTGAAATGCAATGTAGGCCTCCTTCCTTGCCTTGTGTCGTCTACACCTAATCGACAAGCGTTAATTGGAGTTTTGACCTGTATATATCCTTTGTTTAACGCGAGGAACAAGAATTTCCGATTTTTTTCTGTAGACTTAAAAATGTGTTTGAAAGTTAATGGCATTATTGTTTTATTTATAAATAATATGCTTGGATTAGTCTGCACGAAGCATGTCTACGACTGCGCACTCTGTGAGGAATCACTTTCAAGTATTTTTGCCGAAGAAAAGGTTAGGCGTCTCGGCCAAATAAAGCTATGTACGAAACTTTAGCCATTTAGTTATCATTTTAAAAATAGACCGGTGTACTGCAATTTTGCAACTTGCCATGTCTACAGCTTTACATAGGTGACTTGTCAAATTTGAAGGCAACTTCACTAAGAATATATTTCTTATTGCCCCATTACAATGTTTTTTATTACCCCACGATGGTCAAAACGAAAGGGTAATAAGAAATATTTCCATTCTAAACTACTTGTTTATGAGAAGTAAAATTTAAAACAACACATAGAAAGTCTTACATTTGACAACAACTTTAGTATTAATACTGTAGATAAAGTGTTTCCTTCGGACAAAAAAAAATATTATCTGAAATGGATTGCTTGTGAAAAATATGTTTAAAAACAAGAGCACAAAAGTGCTTAAACTTTATTAATATTGTAGTAGAAGAATTTCTTATTCTCCCATCTTCCCCTATGTCAAATAAATGGGTTCCGCTCAACACTGCAGTGGTCTGTGCAGTCAACGCCAGCTAAATGGCGCGGAATGTAATAGAAGCTTGCTAAAACACAGTTGCGCACGTTCTACGTACGTCAAAATTGTTATGTTAACCGTCCGTGTGTTTGCGGCGTTCCATGGAAGCCGTTAGCGACATGTGACGTTCAAATGTCAACAGTGTCAAATTGCGTTAGGCGTCGGTCGCTAATGTCATATCTACCGTGCAAAGGCAAAAGACGGTACACGCAAAAATTAAGTTTTGATATAATGTCTTTTTTATTTCCTTAAAGCTCAAAAAGACTTTTCCTTACTTTTGAAGATATCAAGATATTTAAAAAAAATGCAAATAAAAAAGAATTTAAAAAGTAAGGTATTTTGGTATTTTTTGCAAGTACACTGTTTTGCCTTTGTACAGTAGATTTAGATTTTGTCGATATTTCTTAATTTACAGTAGCGGTCAAAAGTAGCGCAATTCCCTAAAATTTTATTGTAAATCTGGTCCTATACCAACTATCAAAGAACAAGAGGTGCATTTGAAAACTTTAATCCAGTTCTCAGTTTAAGTGTTTCTGCGATTTTCCTTCCAACTCATTTAAATAAGCTAAATAAAGTTTTTTAGGTAAAAAAAGCAAGCACCATCCGAAAGAACCTAACGATTGAACAAAGGATAGTCTACTTATAAAATTTTTAATTGCTAAAAATAACCAATATTTTGAGATTTTTGTCAATATTGGTCAGTTACTAATTTTAAAAATTTATATCTACTATACGTTGTCCAATTGTTGTGAAATTTTCAGGGCTTATATAATTTTTTATACGTCTCTTTCGAATGGTACTTGTCATTTTGATCTAAAATTACACAGAAAAACTTTTTTCTATTTTTTTTAAATGTAACAGAAACACGTGAACTGAAAACTGGATTGAAGTTTTCACATACACTACTTGTTCTTTGGTAGCTAGTGCAGCATCAGATTTATATACGATTTTAGAGAGTAGCTCTACGTTTGGCCGCTAGTATATAACTTCTGGCCACAGTATACCGCGGTAGTCAACAGAGGGAGCAATCTAACTTAGAAAAGAGGTAAGTTCTTACCAACTTTCGCAGCCATATCCTGAAAGTCATCAGCATTTGCAATTAGTTCATCTTTGGTGGGAATGTTGATTCCCATATAGCAGGGAAACTTAAGTGGCGGGCTGGCCACTCGAATATGCACTTCTTTGGCCCCCGCTTTGCGCAGCAGTTTTATTATGGGACCGATCGTGTTGCCTCTGACAATCGAGTCGTCTATAAGAATCACGCGTTTGCCTTTGACGTTGGTCATGATCGGAGCTAAAATAAATGGATTCGCCATATTCATTAATCTGAAAGTTGTCATATGACGTTTGGCATATAAAATTTGTTATAATGTCCGACAAGTGACAGATGATAATTTCAAATATTCAAATATAATCAACAACAAACACTTATAAACCACAGATTAGCGCAACATATGCAAAAATGACTAAAATGCTTCATAAGCTTCTTAGCTCTCTTACCATAGTAGCTAGCCAGTTACAAATTACACCGTTTGAAAGCAGATTACCTAAGCTACGCAACGCACCTATTAATGTTTCCCTCATGTTTTGGCATTGGCAACAGAAAACACCTCCAAACATCTTTTGTAACGTAAAAATAGTTTTATGTCATTTATCAGAGCCACACTACTGTAGCTATCAAGCTAATTTACCATGTTTTACTCGAAAATTTATTGCCAGGTAAAAATGTTATTACCATTATTGTAGTATCTTTAACAATTTTTGAGTAAAAACCTTGTGACTCGGCAAGCTAAGCTGGGATGCTAAGTAATATAGCATAAAAAGCTGACTTAAAAGTACTGTAAAAGTGGGTTTTAATGATTTTTGCTAGGGTGCATCCTTTGGCTGCATTTTTTTTTAAATGTGTGCAGATTAGGCAGCCTTTACTATACTCCACCGAACTTTAAAACTATAAAGCACAAAAAGTTAAATTCCATATCTTTTTTTATAAAGAGTCTAATGACTCTTTATAAAAAAAGATCTCCAGCACCCCTGCCAGGGGTAGAAAAAAATTGTTTGGCTTCTCGGTGCAGTTAAATAAAAATAATAAAACTATCTTTAATTTACCCTTTTTACCTTCCTAGCCCGCGTAGCAATGACTATTGAAGGTATTATTTTCGACGAAAAATTTGTTTTTAAGATAACGCCGAAAA
Organism: Aspidapion aeneum; assembly: GCA_963576565.1. Taxonomy (NCBI): domain Eukaryota; kingdom Metazoa; phylum Arthropoda; class Insecta; order Coleoptera; family Brentidae; genus Aspidapion; species Aspidapion aeneum. Next base: position 35,856,759 of record OY755046.1, on the reverse strand, counting down.
TGTGTTATTTGGGTGTATTTTGACTGTTAGCAATATCGTCGTGATGTCTGTCTGTGTGTGTGTATATATTATTTCTGTCCGTAACACGATAGCTCCTAAACCGCTACTGATTTTCACAAAATTTTCAGGTAAAATAGTGTTCGACACTCTAACGAGCTGATTAGATTTTGGACAAGATCTAATAATGCGAATGACAGCTTTTTGACAATTAAAAAATGCAAACTTTTTATATATATAGTACATCGCATTTTGCTTAATAATTTGTGTTATGACCGAAAACAAAACTTCGTAAGAGCTTTAGTTTTTGAGTTATTTACAAAAAACTATTTTCAAGCTAATAGGCCCGCTAGGAAGGTATCATCAGATCCATCATGTATCCATTTATTTAAATTTTGCCATTTTTAACATCGTCAGCCCTCTTTGACTGACCACCATTTGTTTAAGCTACCACTTTGAGATCGCCCTCATAGTTTTCTGACATCCTGAGAAACCCCTGTAGGTTCCGTAAAAAGGAAAATGAGTACCCTAAATTATACCATTTACCTAATTTTGGAGAGCTGGGCCGTAGACTAATAGTACCTTACTACTTACTGAATTTCAGGGCGACATTCATCTGCCTTAGTCTGTTACTAGGTTGTATAAACGTCCTCCCCACGTAAGTGTTTTTCGCCAGCAGCTCACCCATTGGTATTTTTGACTAAAATTATAAAAAAATTAAATGAAATAAACAAATTTGGTTTTAAAAATATCTTAAATCTTTTAAGAAACAAATTAAAAATAATAAGAAATGAAAATCTGAAATTTAATTCTTATGGCTTAAGGAATTGGGCATTCACCCTTTATTTTCTTACTTCTAAAGAATATCCTTGTGCCGCTGCATTTCCACTTTCAGGTACCGCTCCCACTATATCGGCTGCCACAGGGTGGTCTAAAGCTAGCTGTCTGCCACAGTGTGATCTTACATTGTAAACCTAAAAAAAATATTAACAAGAAGGTGATTTTATTTTTAGGGTGCGAATATTAGGGAATTATTTTAAAAGTAGATACAAACTAAGAAGTGTGCACATGTACGAGCCCTTAGATATGTATAAAAAATATATTTCTATATCTTGAACATACCTCTTGGCCTTCAAAAATGCTTGTAGGTCTGGCAAAATAAACATATTCAAAAATACAGAAGGCCACCTTCTTGGACTCTGGAGTAGGCACAATATCTATCGTTCTGGGACCAATCTTTGTCAACTCCAAAATCTCTCCTGGTTGAATTTCTCTGACGTATTTTGTGATTTTCATGAAGGCGCATGATTCTGAAGCAACCACCCAACCCTCGGGATCTTTAGGGGATAATACGTCTCCGCCGCCGTTTGGGAAAGTCGATGCTATAAATTACAAAAATCAAATATACTTTAGTCATTTCAGCGAGAAAGTGGGAAAAAATATCCTTTCTCATGTCCTCGCCTGACTTGTACTTCGCATTCCAAAAGCATTCTCTTTCCGTGTGTAATATAAGATTATTAAACCGGCAAGACAGCGCTTGGAGTTGGCAGTTATAGTTGAAAATGATGAATTTGGACGATTTTTCTTCCTCACTTCCTTAAAAACGTCTGCCTTCAAGTACCACCCATTCTAAAAACATTCTCTTCCGTGTATAATATAAAATTATTAAACCGCCTCGAGATAATATTTGGAATTTACATTCATAATAAAAAACGTTGAATTTGAAGGATTGTCCTTTTTCACTTCCTTTGGGGCGCCTGACTTTGAGTACTCCCTATTCCTAAACATTATCTTCCCGTATCTAAGGTTATTTAGAACTGGCGAGATAAAGTTTGAAATTGACAGTAATATTGACGAACGTTGAACTAGGACGATTCTCCTTCCTTACTTTCTTGAGGCTGATGGCCGACTTCGAGTACTACCCAATTCAAAACATCTTCCCGTGCCGAAACTGGCCAGATAACGTTCGAAATTGACAGTCATAGTGAAAAACGTTGATTTGGACGATTTTCCTTCCTCACTGCGCCTGCCTTCAAGTACTACCCATTCCAAAAATATTCTCTTCCCGTGTATGATACAAGATTCTCAAACCGTCGTGATAATGTTTGGTCTGTCTCACTTTTTTGGAGGCGCCGGACTTTGAGTATTACACATTCCAAAAATATTATATTACCGTGAAAAAGCCTGTTATGGTTAAAGAATTTTACTTACAATCTTCAGACAAAATCTTCCCCAAACACAATGGTCGATTTCCATAAGGATCTCTGACAGCGTAGATCCTGTCCTTTAACATAATGACCATGGAATAACTCAGTGGGGCCCATTGCATCAAATGGCGGATGCGTGCTGGCCAATCAGGACCGTTTACTTCGCCCTCTGGCGGGATCAGACACAAAGCTTGGGTTAGCAGCTCGCTGTCAGAGTAAGTTGACAGTCCTACGCCTCTGTCCAGTACCTGTAACAATATTTAAACAAAAATAGAGGATAGTTAATACAGAAAAAAATTTACTACGCCCTTAGGGAAAATTTACTAGTTATTAAGATGCAAAGAACCACTTTTACCAACCAGCCTTTTCCTTGAATGAATAGCTGGCCATACACACAGAGGCTGATCCGCCGGGTTGGAACGGCGCGGTTCAAACTGGCGGATTTGTCTTTCAATTAGTGGACATTCCACGCGCCAGTTACAGCCGATATAGATTTATCTGTGAGTTCAGACCGGCGGGCGAAACTTGTGGGTTTCGCGCTCGATATTTTAACCGGCGCAGACTTGTCTGTCGGTTTACACTGTGCCAGGGATAACAGACCGTTCATATAGTCTCTCTTTAATTTATTGAATATTATGGCACATGTTTCCGGAATGATATAACCAAGTGCAGAAATTCCCACTGAAAATTTCAGATCTTCATATTATGATCTTCCCGTGGCAAGGAAACAAAGGGCAGCATTTAATCGCTGTTCTGGACCAATGGCTTCTCTCATTTGGGTATCTTGTTTCGTAAGATCCTCTCTTACCAAATTTAATAAAAGGTCATACGTGTTAATATTCATTCTTAAATTTTTAAAATCGTCTGGATCATTTTCTCTTAACTCTTTTAATAGAAGGTCATGGCTAAATAGTTTCCTCTTAAGCAAATAACTTTTAACCCACTTGGAACGTCTCTTTTTTACACCAGTATGCATTATTTCCATATTAATAATCATTCCCATACACAGAGCCTGCTTCTTTTTAGCACGAAACATTTTACATACACTATGCTTAAAATACCGTACCGCTTAAAACTTTCGACTTGACGAAATTCCACAGTTTTGGTTTAACCGGCAGATAAATCTTGAGTTTTCGCCCACTAACGCGCGGTTATGTCTGCCACAGACCGATATGAAGGATCGATTCGAAAGATTTTTTTTTGTGTTAGTGGACTGCAACAGTTTTAAACCGTTGCGGACAAAACGGTCAGACTTATCTGTGCCGTTCCAAACCGACGGATGTCTGTGTGTATGGCCAGCTAATAGACAGTCATTAGCAAAAGAAAATTCCTTGGCACCATATGTGAACTTACGCAAAGAAGATGCCAGATGGTTAATTAAGACTTAATGTAAAAGGAATGGCTTGCCTGAAAACCTTGATAACACAGAGTTGATTGGAGAGCGCACATAAACAAGGTCTTTACAAAATCAACAGTGATTTTTTTGTAAGGGGAGCACTGGGATAGAATAGAATATTTATTAATCTTTTCGGCTACAAAAATGTAAATAAGACAGGTCAAAAATTTTACAAAAAGCATTTCTTATGGTTTCAAGAACCTGGTTAATTTTTTGTTATAAATAATAAAAATTATCTAAAATTACAAATAAAGTAAAAAACAAACGATCAAAGTTAATGTTTTTATAAAATATGTGTTTAAAAACAAAAAAATTCTACCTTCCGCCTAGCAGAAAGTTTTCAAACTCCTTTACGGTGTAAAAAGTTGTTAGCACAAGTAGGTTTTTTTTATTTCTTTCTTGAAAAGATGTTGAGTTTGGAGTTGTTTTATATTTTTGGTAATGCATTAAATAATCGGCAACCAAGATAATGACAAGTTTTTTTTTATATACTCGTGGTTGAGTTTTCTTTATTTCTTGTAGGATAGGAATGGTAAAAATTATTTAAATTAAAGTTATCTTGGTGCTGCAATATATATAAGAAGTCCATTTTAACTGCCATCATACTCCATTACTGTGAATGCGAGTAAGATGACAGAGTAGCTACAGTTAAACCATCTGCCTTCCAGGTGTGCATTGTAAAGCCGTACCAGGCTACCGTCGCGTTAGGGGCAACTAGAGTCCAAATATGTCGACATACAGGGACTCTAGGGGCGACGAAATTTGGGTAACAGAAGAGTCGAATTGTGAACACCAAACTATTGCACAGGTAGTGGAGCGAGAAGCACTACCGTTAACTTCTGGTTTGGAAAGCACTAACATTCATAGAACAACAGTTTTTAAGGCGAATGTCGATATGATGAGAGCTGTTGTTAAGAGGAAATGGAAAGCAGATGGCTGTCTAAGCGTATTTGGTATACATGTGCTTAGATAGCCAAACGTTACTGAAGGCACCTATAGAATTAGCTGACATCCAAAATCTTAAGCCCCAATGTGTTTCACCATATAAGAATCCCATACAACAAGAAAGCCAATACAATGTTCAAGATAAGTTCCGAGCAAAGGTTAGTGTCAGCCCCGAATCCAGTCTAGGACTGAGCGTTGGGCAAACAAGATCAGCCCCCAAATAGTGGAAACCCAAGAAGCTACAACAGACATTTCCATTGTTAAGTCACCCTACTTGGTGACTCAATTAATTAAAAAAATTAACAACATACATAATTGATATTTATTGGTTAAAGTCTCACACTAGATAGAGTATTATAATTGGTATTAATCTTTTTATTAATAAATCTAAAAATTTGTTGACGTTAGATTGAGTGTCAAGTGATCCACTGGATTAGCTTTTTGGTAGCATTTTGATAATACTCTTAAATTTATCGACGTTTTATTTATTGATATTGATCATATTATGTAAATTTATGTAATAGAATTTATGATCCCCAGTAGCTTAAGTATCGCGTGCATTTATCCAAGTTTGTGAAAGCGCAAGGTATACACAGGGTCTTAGGAAGTCTCTACTAGGTATATTAAAAAGGGTGGAGAACATAACTTATTTAAAAAATGACATGGGTTCGAATAATTTTAATTATTGTAATATGTAAAGGTCCGTTTTTATTTATGAAAAAATACATATTAGGAAGATACAAAATATGGCAATAAACTTTGAAATAAATACGAAATTGTTTAAAAAAAACTGTTTCGTAATTAACATTCGAAAAATTACAAAACCCAAGATTTTTTTATATCAATAAAAGACGGTTCATTCATAAACTATCTCCCTTGTCCGTTTACTCTCGTGAGAGTATGGTGACATCATGTTTCGATTGCTCGGATCGTAGTTCTCCATCCTTCTCTGTCTTGAGCTGCAAGAGAAACTTCCTGCAAACTGTGACCAATGATATCTTTGGTTTGATCCACCTAGCGTGTCGGAGACCTTCCTCTTGGTCGTCTACCATTGATTTTTCCCTCTATAAGTTTTTCCAATCCATTCGTTCTTCTTGAAATGTGTTCAAAATACCGCAGATATGATTGGTTTATCCTGCTTAATAGCCTTGTGGTCAATTTAGTTTCTTAAGAATTGATCCGTTGGTACGATGTTCTGTGTATGAGACTCGCAGCATTCTTTTGTAGGCTCACATTTCAAAAGCATCTATTTTCCTCCGAATGGCCATTTTTAAAGTCCAGATCTCAGAGGCATATGTGACAATAGTCTTTCCATATTCAACTTAGTTTTATTGATGAGTTACGTGCTTTGGCCAGGTTGCGTTTGATTTCTTCATCACAACCGCCTTTGTTTGTAATAAGTAATCCTAAGTAGTTAAATTTCTGAATCACCTCAAAAAGAATGATCGGTCTAACATTGGCAGGGTTGCGATCTATTATCATAATTTGTGTCTTCTTTTTCTTTAACGCAAGACCATGTTCTCTGCTGATCCTGTCCAACTTTCTCATGATTTTCGTGAGTTTTTCTTCTGAACGAGCTATTATTAAGGTGTCAAATAAGGAGTTATTATGAAAAAAAAAATAATATTCAATTTTTACGTCCAGTATTTTAAAACATAGATGGTATTTTGCTATTACCCTGTAAAATGAATTCCCTAAAATTAAGTATGGGTGGCAATAAAAATGTTATTCTTATCATGATGTCAGACTCAACATTATTTAGTTTATAACATTGATCGATTGCGATAAGCTTAATCCAAGGTTAATGAATTTCTATTCGGTGTAAAGCTTAAATTAAGGTGTGTAATAAAAATACCTTGCATTTTCTATGCATTAAAAAAATATATAAAAAAAACTATTTAGGCTATTCAAAACTCGTTGAAATATTCTTCACCATCTCTACACTTTTTTGATGCAGATATTTATTTGCAAGTGTCTTTTTTATTCCATTTTGTGATCGGTAGGGGCACCACTTGTAAAACACCAGCCAACATTTTTATCTCAACCAAGTTTAAGTCAGAAACATAACATTTAAATCGGATTTATGTTGCTGCTAATGGCAAACAGTGTTATATATATTATGTACATCTTAATACCCCGTTGGTATAATGTTGTTTCGCATAATCGATGCAATGAAACGGGTTCTTGAAAAGTTTTAATGTCATCAAACAAGTTCTTCTACATGTCCGATGTAATTGATTGTAGGCAACAATAGCCATCGGCCCGTGGAGTCGATGCCTGTTGATGAATGGATTAATATATAACTCAATTTTCAAGTTTTTTAAATGTCATGAATCTTTTTGAGAAATGTTGCCCATAAACAGCTTTGCGGCGAAAATGGCAATAAATTTAATGAAGGATGCTGATGTTGATTCATCCAGTTCATCAGATTCGGACAAAAACCTCATACAAAAATCCTATGTCGAGAAAATTGATTAAATTGCTAGTGGAATGTTTGGTTGACGCAATTTATTCTAAACAATTACGCAAACATCGTAATGTGTTCGTTGCCATGGATTCCTAGGCCAAAACCTAGGTTAACGCTGACCCTGCAGAAATCTAAGTCATTTCGTCATTTGCGATAATTGACCAATAGAACAGTTCCATGCTGGACTTTTGCGAGGACGTGGAAGTTAGCTGTCATGCAAAAGGACGGACGTGGAAGCGGAACGGTAAAGTAACGGTGGCTTTTTGGGGGTCATGTCATTCGGTTTTGGAGAAAATTAAGGATCTCAAGTGGCCCAGGCCAGGGAATCCGCAGGGCTACGAAAGAGTAATTTAATAAAAAAAACAAAGCAGAGTCAACTGGGCGTAAAAGATTGTAGTTTCTACAAAAAGCAGAGTGCAATGCAGTGCCGGTCCTACGAGGAATAGTAAGAATATTGTATCTGGAATCATCGGCCTGTGTATATCAGCACCAAATTAATTATTATAGTAATTTTTAACCAATATCCTGTTTTCTCTGGATTTTTCATCCTTAAGGAAACTATCCCAAAGAACCCGGGAACCGTGGCGCCTTATGCCAACCCTGTTGACACATCCGGACGTTGAAAGTCAGGAGAGTAACAAATAAGCTAGTCGGTCTTATAAGGCGACAGGGAATTGGTGCCCTGAAGGTATGTAAGGCCACCACAGCGTGACGGTACTATCTAACGGATAGTAGGTTCGAGATTGTAGTGTTACGCATGGAAATCAAACACGGGAACTACCAGGGCCACTACCAGAAGAAGGTTTTATAATTACCTGCTTTCTCAGGGTGGCGGCATTCACAAGCTCCCCATTATGTGCCAAAGCTAAAGACCCATGCATAGAATGAACTACAAACGGCTGACAGTTGACCTGGGTTGATTTCGCACTAGTTGAATACCTAGGAAGGAAGTTTAGTTAAAGAATTGGACCGAGCTACAGTTTATTTAATAATTTTTGAATAAATGCTATAAACACTATAACTTTCAATTAAAAAAAGAAAATTTGAGGCAAACATTAATAAACGTGAATTTTAGTACCCGTGAATTCAAAAATCAGACAAGTTTTCGTGGCTAATCGGGTAAAAAGAAGTTTTTATTTCTCTCATATTTCGAGATACCCACGGAAAAATATGAGAAAAACAAAAACTTTTTCTTACTCGATTAGCCACGAAAACTTGTTTGATTTTTGAATTCACGACTAAAATTCACGTTTGTTAGTATTATTTGACTTCAAAATTCCGCTGATTGACGCTCGCGTCTGATGGTGGGTAAAAACGCTAATCAGCGTTGCTCTGACCTGAAAGACAGAAGAGCTGTCGTGGGCCAGGAATGGTTTCGTTTTCTTTGATATATATATATATATATATATATATATATATATATATATATATATATATATATATATATATATATATATATATATATATATTCGCGTGCTCTTGTTCTAGTTTCTCTCATATCTCAGTAGATGGCGCTTCTTACGAGGGTTTTCTAGGGTCACTGCATCCTAGAAGCCTGGCGTCTCCTAGGGGTAGCGACACGAGTGTCAAAACCGTACTCAAATTTCCATAGACGTTCGTGAAAAATACTCATTTTTATACAGTCTGAGAAAAAATAAATAAAACTTAAAAAGAACTCGTTTTTATACAGCTTAAGAAATAAAAAATATGTTCCTTGAGTTTTTGGGTTATGAATATTTATTGTAGGTATATTTATTGTTAAAAATCATTTTATTTTAAATATTATTTGTGTTTTTTGTATAAAAATAATACGTAATAAATAAACAAACAGGACAGAAATACATTTGTATGTTAAATGTTTATTAATACTATATAATATATCAAACTTTAATCACAAGGTTTATACGCTATTTTTTGCACTGTTTAGTTTATTTTTTAAGTTTTTTTCTATTTTTTCGGTGTTTTTAGGTTTTGTGGTTCTTTTTTAGTCACTTTTTATCCCGATTTTTACATTTTATCAAAAGACAAATAAAAGCCCAAAAACAGTTTGAGTTTTAGTAAGGTTCGGCTTTAATTACTTATAATTTTATAGTACATTTCACATAAATATCTTAATATTATTGTTCGAAAGCATAAACTTCGAAAATCACTTTCTTCAAACCGAATTTTTTTTTATTTTTTTTTATTTGTCAAACACACTGTTTTTTTTTATTACAATCTAGTCAGTAGACTAATTAGCAATTTTGTTTTAACTTAATTTACTAGAAAAGTCAGATTTAAACTTAGGGTTCACTCAACAGTTCTCCCCGCTTTGTTTAGTCTGTAACTCACAATTGTGTTGTGTTTATAGCATTATTTTGTTTTATGTGTAATTCACTTAGTTTACTAGCTCAAACGGCTTCACTCTTTTTAGTCGTCGAACTAGCATAGTATTGTCTAGAAGCTGAATTGCTTCCACATTCACATTCCGATGGAGTCTATCTTCATGGCTTTTTGCGTACTTTTTTATAGTCTCTGCTACAGTTTCGATTTTTAGATCTCGATGAAGGTCACTATTTCGAACGTACCAAGGTGCATTCACAATGTTTCTTAATACTTTATTTTGAAATCTCTGTACAACTAGAATGTTACTCTCTTTAGCACAACCCCGTAGTTGAATACCATATGTCCATACTGGTTTCAGTATTTGTCTATAAAGCAGTAACTTATTATGAATTGTTAAATTGGACTTCCTTCCAATTAGCCAGTTCATGTTTCTATACCTTATCTCAAGTTCTTCTTTTTTTTCTTAACATGTGCTTTCCAGCGCAATTTGGCATCAAGTGTCATACCTAGATATTTTGCCTGATTCGAATATGGTACTGGAATGTTGTTAATTGTTATTTGTATGTGATTTATATTTTTGTTTGTAAAATCAACATAAATTGATTTGGTTTCATTTAATTTTATTCGCCACTTTGTGGTCCAACTGTGAATTTGAGTGACTGCATCCTGAAGTTTTTCTATGCATTTTTCAATAGATTTTTCTACCGTCAATAAACCAGTATCATCGGCAAATGTTGCTAAGTGACAATTTTCTGGCTTTGGGATATCACAAGTGAATAATAAGTATAGATAAGGGCCTAGTACGCTACCCTGGGGCACGCCTGCTTGAATTTCTCTTAAATTTGAGTATGAGTCTTCCTGTTTTACTCTAAAATGTCTATCAGATATGTATGATTCCAAAATATCCGAATATTGTTTTGGCAGAAACCTTTTTAGTTTAAAATTAAGGCCTTCATGCCACACTTTGTCAAATGCTTGTGCTACATCTAGAAAAACTGCAGAACAAACTTTTCCCTCTTCTAGTGCTTTTTCTATTATATTAGTAATTCTGTGTACTTGATCTATCGTGGAATGCTTGTCTCGAAAACCAAATTGATGAGATGGAATAATTTCTTGTCTTTCTATGATGGGTTTTATTCTTTTAAGCAATAATTTTTCATAGAGCTTGGATATAATTGGCAGCAAAGATATTGGCCTGTAAGATGACACGTCATGGAGTGGTTTTCCCGGTTTTGGAATCATGATAACTTCTGCAACTTTCCACAGTTTAGGTACATACCTAAGCCTAAAAGACGCATTAATTAGGTTGCATAGTTTTACGATAGCTTTTCTGGGGAGTTGTTTTATGACTACCCCGTTAATAAGATCATACCCTGGGGCTTTTTTCGAATTAATATTTTTGATTTCTGTTAATATTTCTTTTGGTGATGTAAGCTTAATATGGTCCTCGATTTGATGGGGTTCATTTAAATGAAAGTGTTCATCTGGTGCTTCGTGGGGCTGAAATGTTTTTTCTAAATGACTTGCAAAAATATCTGCTTTTTCTTCGTTACTCCTTGCCCACTGGTTGTTAGATTTTCGTATGGGTGGAATTTGGATAATTGGTCTTTTAAAATCTTTGGTTGCTTTCCAAAGGGAATAGTCGGTATTTTTATCATCTGTAAGTTCATTAAGAAAATGGTTAATAGATTCATTTTTTATTACTAGAATTTCTCGCCTAATGCGCTGCGTCATGTTGTTGAGATTTGTTTTGTCCCGAGGATCACGGCTTTGTTGCCACTTTCTTCTTAGTTTCCTTTTTTCCAATATAAGGTCTCTAATTTCCTTTGGATAGTTTTTTCCCTTAAAAATTCTCTTTGGTTTTGGACTGTTTTCCCAAGCTGCTTGTTGAATATTTGTAACAAAATAATCAACTTCTTTATCGATTTGTTCTGGCGTTTGCAATGGTACTGATAGGTTTATTTTTTCTGACAGACTTTGTTTAAAACTAATCCAGTCAGTCAGTTTATTAACTAGTGAGATATTTGCTTCTTTCTTTATTATGTTTTTACTAAGAGTTAGAATAATAGGTGAATGATCTGAGTGTAAATCAAAACTTTCTTCTATATCTACAAAACTTAAAGATATATTTTTTACTATAAAAAAATCAATTAGATCTGGAATTTTTCCTGGATCTGTTGGGCTTACCAGTTGATATCGGCTCACATTGATATTCACTAATAGCTTGCAAAAGTTCTTTTCCTTTAGAATTCGTCAGTCTAGATCCCCAGTAGGTATTTTTTGCATTAAAGTCACCTCCAATTATAAAACGGTTTCCTAATTTTCTGAGAAAATTAAGATATTGATTTTTCTTTAGTAAGTGCCTTGGTGGTATATAGACAGCACTTATGACTAATGTATATGTTTTGGTTTTTACACTTACTAATGTAGCTTGAATCTCTATGGTTTTATATCCCATCTCCTCATAGTGTGATATATTTTCTTTAATTATTACAGCACTTCCCCCATGTGCAGTATTGCTAGGGTGAGTTGTATGATACACTTTATAACCTTTAAATTTAATGTGAGACTGGTTAGTGAAATGCGTTTCTGACACAAGACAGACGTCAATTTTTTCTATGTCTAGAATAACTTGCAAGTCTTGCTGATGTTGCAAGAGACCATTGGCATTCCAAGCTAGGATTCTAAGATTACTGACCATTTTGAGGCATATTGGTAGCTCCGTTATTGCTACTTTCTAGTTTAGTTAATCGCTCATCAAGTTTGTTCAATTTCTCCAAAATTAATTGTAGTGTTTGTTCCATAGTATTTTGACTACTGATATTAATATCAGGTATAGTAGCTGTTGCTGCTACTTGGCTGTATGTCCTTGTCACAGAGTTTTGTGTGACTGTGTTTCTTGTCTGTTGGTTTTGTCTATTTGTACTCACGTTTGGTATGAGATTCGGTTTCTTAGGTTTATTTTTCAATTTTTGTATTTCCTTAGCAACAAGGCATCCTCTGTAGTTAGCAGGATGCTTGCCTCCACAGTGGATGCATTTTGGCTCAGATTCTTTTGGTTTGGGGCATTCTACAGTAAGATGTTTCCCCGTGCATTTTACGCAACGTGGTTCTTTAAATATTTTTGCGTGTGTCCATAAGATTGGCATCTTTTGCATTGAGGGACTAACTTTGAGGTTTTTAGTGCTTTTATTTCCACTTCAATCCCAAGGATACTGGAAATTTCAAAAATTTTGTTGATATCTTCATCGTGGCTAAATGTGAGCATAAACATGTTAAGAGGTTGTCTTGTTCTCCATTTAAGTTTGTTGCTGGCCTCCAGTGCCTTAAAACCTTTTTTTTGTAGATCAGCTACAATTTTTTGTGGGTCACATGAGAAGTGTAGCCTATTCGCTATTACTCTAATTGGCCTTATTTGTTTGTTTTCGTATGAGTGCCATTGATGCTTTATTTCATTAAGCATTTTAGTAACCTTCCGATAGCTGTCTGCGTCTTGTACATTTATTTTAATATTTTCGTTATTTAAAACTTTTATTTTAACTCCTTGTATGATATTTAACTTTTCATAAATATCATCAAAATTATTTACGCCATTTACCATAATCGGTGGAGGTAATGGAGCTTTTTTAACCTTAGTTGGGGGTTCTTCATTTTGTGTTTTATTGGAGGGCTCTCCAGTGCCCGAGCTTTGTTGTGGTGGTGAGAGTGAAGTATCCATTCGACGTTTTTTCCAACCTTTTCCTTTTTGTCTGATCCACTCAGTTTCTCTTGCCAGATCGTCCTCATCAGTAATGTAGTCCATGTCAGACTCTTCTTTTTTAGTGACTTTTGTCTCTAAATCTGCAAATTTTCTTTGCATACTTTCCAGTTGACTTCGGATATAATCCACTTGTACACTAAGTGAATTTTTTTCGTTTTGGGATTTTTTCCATTCGCTATATAAAACTTCTTCATTTTGTGTTCTAGCATGGCTATCCTGAAATAATTCGGCATTATCCATTTTTTCTTGATTTTGTTTGGCCTTTTCGCTAATTTTTAAAACAAGTTTCACAGGTGATGGTACACTTTCTTTGCTTTTAAACATGATATATTATTTATAATACACATTGTATATAGATTTTAAACCGAAATTTGTTCGAAAATATTTTTTTAAATGGAAATTTGTTCAAAAACATTTCTTTGAAAACAAATTTTTCCAAAAAAAATTTTTTGACCTGGTTTGCCAAACTTAAACTAATATAGTGCGACTAATGGGGTCTTTTTCTAACAATTTTTAAAAACAAAAACTTTCCTGACTTCTTTCCCGGGATCCGAGAGGGTGTGAAACCAAACCGAACCAACCGAAACCTATTTTCGAAAAATGATTTCCCTAAATTAGCTTTCCGGTCCTCATTTTGGAAGGTTGAAATCGGTGTTACTCTAACCTTTGTCAATTGAGCACATCAGGGGGTATCTAGCCCGGTTCGGATACGTTTGCGATCAATTGACAAAGTTTAGGAAAATACCAATTTGGACCTTCCAAAAGGAGGAAAGTAGACAAATTTTTAGACAGTTTACGATCCCGGGAAAGAAGTCAGGGTTTTTTTGAAAAAATATGTTAGAAAGACCTTGCCTTAGTCAAACTATATGAATTGTGTGAGGTTTGAAAAACCAGGTTTAGAGCGTCTTTTTTCGAAAAGCTTGCTTTTGAAGAAAATGTTTTCTATTCGAAGAAAATGTTTTTGAACAACTATTGCTTACGAACAAATGTCCGTTCGAAAACAAATTTCCGTCAAAGAAATGGTGTTCGAACAAATTTCCGTTTGAAAAAAATGTTTTCGAACAAATTTCCGTTTGAAAAAAATATTTTCGAACAAATTTCCGAAGGAAGAAAATTGCCGTTCGAAGAAAATGTTTTCGAACAAAGTTCTGCGTCCCGTCATGTTGCTACGCAAAAAAATACCTAGAGATGGTAAATAAAAATTCTTAGACCTTGAGTTTTTATTGGAAAATGAGTTTTTTAAAACTTTTCTATGAGTGTGTGTGTGTACCTCTTACTTCTACTTTGTTACAATATAGCTACTTTCGATCTTTGTTTGGACCTTTTGTTTTTCAATCTTTTGTATTTTCGACCTTTTGTACTTTCGAACTTTTGTATTTTCGACTTTTTGTACTTTCGACCTTTTCTTCGCCGCCCGCGTTTTTTTGAACACTAATAAAAATAATAGTAGGTATATTATAAATCTGGGGCGTACAGTGTTTACTTTTAATCCCAAGGAGGGCTATAATTTGCTAACTGACTAAAAGGGACTTTAATGCCAAGGTTTATTTTTATATACTAAAAATAATAATAATCATAAACTAAATAAATAGGTATTAAACCACAACGTACTGTAGTTTTAGCATGTCAACCCCACGTATATAATAAAACAGTGGGCAGTGAGAGTTGTCATGGCATTACATTAAACAAAAGTCAGATGCTAACAAACAATGTGGAAAAAATAATATTTATTTCATAACAAACTAAATAAGTTTAGTCGAGAAAAAGTTCGAATTATATTTCTCGAAGATGGAAGAAACAAGGGACCAAACAATAAAGCATATTTTTACTTTGAGATGGGCATGGAAAAGTCCACCGAAGAAAGAAGGCTTTCAGTAATGAAAATGATGCAATAAACAGAATTACGAAAATTTCACCGAAAAGGTATTCCTAGTTTACATCCTGGAGAAGTCTAGAAAGTGAAATGCTTAGTTTATATGGAAGCAGTATTCTATGCCGAAGGACACAATAACAATCTTAACGAACCAAGTCATCAGCAAAGTACAGTAAGCTTACGGCAAGCTGGAAGCAACAAAATAATCGTTATGGTGTATATATCTCGATTCCTTTTTGTTTTTTGTATTATGATAAAATAAAATAATCCAAAAACCTATATTTTGCCTTTATGGTTTTAAAGAAATTACTTTTAATCACTGGGGACAAGAAATACTACCTTAGTCCATGAAAAAAGGGATTAAACGTACACTTTTATTTACTAGAGAGCATAAAAAATTTATTAAATGATACAAAACCCAACATAATAGTTTTCTATATTTTAGAATATATATAAAACATGCAAACTATATTTTTGTTTCTTGGGCTGTGTGGGTCCTAACACAGGGTCCTAATAAATATTGAAATCATAAAAAACTTAGTTTTTTTAGGTTTGTTTATTTGGACAGTCAAATTTATATACCGGGTGTGACGGACAGTTCTTTACGTAACATTTGTAAACCATTTAATTTTTTTGAACATAAAAAAAGCTACGCTCCTGACAGTGTCAGATTTGCGTTTTTCGTAAATGAGGTTATGTGTGGTGTCACTACCCCTGGAGACGCCAGGCTTCCAGGATGCAGTGACCCTAGGGTTTTCTAACTATAGACATAGGATTAGAGACAAAACCGTCTAATTAACTTTGCAAAGGTGTCACATTGACCAGGTAGTGTTCTGAGGAGCCCCATAAGGACGAAACGGTTAACTGACAACACTTATTAGGTGTCCATTAGATCTTGGACCCCCGTGAGGTTGGACTTTCGAGCTACCCACGGAAAAATATGAGAGAAACAAAAACTTCTTTTTAGCCGACTAGCCACGAAAACTTGTTTGATTTTTGCAAAAATTAATTTTAGAGAGATAAATTTTAAAAATTATTATAGGTCGGAAAAAGAGAATTTTCTCCACCCCAGAAAACTTTCAATAATTCATATAAATTTATACTCCGAAACTCTATTTACAATTCGAATCATTTAGGTTTGATGACCTTGACAACATTAGAAATTTTTTGCAACCAATAAAAAAGTGGGTACACCATGCGTTTGACATTTCCATTGAAAATTTGATTAAATTAGTTGGGCACTGGTAGGCACCCTAACCAAACCTACTTATACTTTGATTCTATCAGGGCCGGAGTTTTGTTTTTGTTGTGTTTTTGTTGAAAAACAAAGAAATTCTCGCACTTTTCCTCCTTTAATAGAAAAAGTTATATTTTAAGATATTGAACAGTTTTATGAGTTAAGCATCCCAAATGTAATTAAAAGCTCTGGCAAAAAAACAAATAAACAAAAACAGCGGTTGACAAGTCCTTGACAGTTCTAAACCAGAGAACGAAATGTCAATGGTTAAAAAAGCCATTTTTGATTTGTTGCTTTTACTTTGGTCAAATCCAATCAGTCAATGTTCTATTATCCGTGATTTTTAGAGTAGAAAAGTGAAAAATAGAGTGTGAGAACCTAATTAACTAAATTATTCCTTAGCTTTTGAAGGTAAAAAAAGCATCTAATCCTTCAAAAGGATAGTGGACAATTAAAATATTTTAATCGCGATTCAAAAACAAGGTAAGAATAACTTATACTTTTATTTATACTTTTATTTAAAAATGTTGAATGCTCATGTTACCTTGTGTGTCCTACTCCCATACTGCCTTTTAATTTTGCAATACTGTCGTCGGTAAAGACATTTCTAACGAGACCCATCCCCTTGTGGATGTTGAATTCGGCATTCCCCTCATTAGTAACTATACCAGTTGATTCTTGACCTCTGAAATAAAAACAAAGACATTTTTCTTCTCTCCCTTTCCCTATCATCCCACCAAAAACAAAAGTTGCTCTGATTTATGTGATGCGTTTGATGCGCAATCTCGACTGTCTGTGTTTTTAACCAACGCTCATAACTCAAACACTTATTGCTTGTTTTTTACTAGGCTCTGCACTCCTCTATAAAAATGGTGTAATTAACTTTATAGAACCCTTTTTCCCATCTTTTGGACAAAGATTATTTTTTAGTTCTGCCGCGTCACTTATTTAAATTTGTTAACAAAATCGAGTTTTAAAAATTTTTGCCTTCGGTGCATTTAAACCACCTTTTGGCGCTAAATTTTAAAGATCAGACATCAAATACCTCAAAAATAAATAGTTTGCTGCCACTTTGGCCCTTCCCCCCAGGAAATCCTGGATCCGCTACTCGGTGGCATGATTACATCATTGGAAAAGTTTAAAAAATGCTAGAAATAATGTCTTAACAACTTTTTCTTGGATAGCCTTTCCCGTCCATATGACGTCATCAATGTACAAACAATATGTATTTAGAAAAATAGAAATATCTCCATTTACGAGAAGCAATCATTGGAAAGCTATTAAAAATGCCACAAGTAATATCCGAATCATTTTTGAAGTGTAAACTTCTTTACGCGCGTTTAGCAGTTTTTGTGGGTAGTGAATTGAACTGAGCCGTCAGGCTCGGCTATGTAACGCTCATTCGGGTGAAGTCGGCTCGAATAGACTAACTGGGAGAGGAACATTCAGCGAGCGATATGATGATGCAGATGAAAGCCAGTATTATGAATTTCGCCTTGTTGAAGTTTACACTTCTGCCGTGTGGTCTTAAGCACACACACTTTTTTTTAAAGTGTAAACTTCTTTAGGTGCGTTTAGCAGTTTTTGTGGGTAGTGAATTGAACTGAGCCGTCAGGCTCGGCTATGTAACGCTCATTCGGGTGAAGTCGGCTTGAAACGACTAACTGGGAGAGGAACATTCAGCGAGCGATATGATGATGCAGATGAAGGCCAGTATTATTAATTTCGCCTTGTTGAAGTTTACACTTCTGCCGTGTGGTTAAGCACACACATTTTTTTTTTCTTTAACAGGTTCCACCCTCCTTGATGAGGTTATTATTGTACAAATGGAATGTTCTAAGGAAAATAGAAAATATCTACATTACGGGCGCTATGTTTGGATGTTGTGATACATCGTTGGAAGGCTCACCAAAAATATTTTAAATAATTTTCTAGCTATTTTTTTAATGGACAGGTTCCCCGCTTCTGATGACGTCATTACTGCACAAAATGTATTATAAAAAATAAAATCTCCACAACCGATGGAAATTCTGTTAAAACTAATTACAGTCGACTTAAAGGGACAACCAAAGCAGTTCGAGTTATAGAAATTCGAGTTAAAGAGGTTAAAATACATATAAAAAGTGCAGGGACCACTTGAAAGGTTCGAGTTATAGATAGGTTCGAGTTATAGAGGTTCGAGTTAGAGAGGTTCGACTGTATGTATCACAACATCAAATATTGCCACTAGTAATTGAGAAAATTATTTTTCTTAAAACATACCGTTTGTACATTGACGCCGTCATGAGAGGGGGGAGCCTGTCTCAGAATTTCCATTGGATAATGAAGATATTTTTATTTTTCGTTTACACACCCTTGTAATTCTACTGTTTTTAAAAAAATTCCCAATCATGTACCACAATATCTAATATTTCCACCTGCAATGGGGATATTTAATACATACTAATGACGTCATCAGGACGGGAAACCTGTTCAAGAAAAAAATTATTAGGACATTATTTGTAGTATTTCTCGAGAGCTTTCCAACGATGTATCAAAACATATGTAGATATTTCTATTTTGATCGAGTGTCTCTCGGCATTTTTTTTGTGTTTTAGTACATGGACAAGCATGGTGCGAAATTTTAAACTGGAAGCCGGAAGTGAAATATTTTGGTGGCACTTGTTACTAAATCCACGGATTATAGTGCATCATTTCTATAACACCCTGTATAACTAGACTTACCTGTGTTGAAGCGCTTGCAGACCAATCATCACAATCTGCGCAATCTCAGAATTATTCCCCTTCCAAGCCTCGTTGCCTATGGCGGCAAACACGCCGCATTCGTGGGTTAGTCCCGACTCAGCCTGACCTCTCCCGATCCTCCTGTTTTTCCATTCTCTCCAGGCATCTTCTTGGTCCATCTTTGCAGCACTTGTCCGCCTATTTGAGGGATAGTTTAGTTGTAGAACCCGCCCAGAGCACAAACAACAATTTACAATTTTACCAACTACGAGAAAAAACTTCTTAAACTTAAAAAAAAGCTTAAAATTATAATTTTTTTGCAAAGAACTTAATTATGATAAAAATTTGGTTATTACATAAATCAAGGTTGTAATACAGGGTGTTCCTAAATATAAAGGAGAAAATAAAAAAGGTGAATCTTTCACCAATTGGAAACAAACACTACAAACGCTACTTTTTTGATCTACAGGGTTTTAAATCTTTTTCTGTCCCTAATTATTTTGCGCAGAGGCCGTGATTGCCAATTTAGATGAGCAGATCAGATCAATCCAATCTAACCCAAATTCTTTTTTTTTGTTTTTTTAATAAAAAAAATAAAAAATGATGATTTTCCTTTGAAAATAATGAAAGCCATTTTTTAAACTGCCGTGTAGAACGCAGCGGGTCATTTTTTAAACTTTGGATATTTTTGGTACAGAATTGGGCTCGGCATCTGAAGGAACAGTTAAAATAAAAAAATAAAAAAAATAATAAAAAAAAAAAAATATATATATATATACAGGTAGATTAAGTGATATAGTGATCATAGACTGCTGTGCTTAATGGGTATAAAAGAGAAAAATATATTTTGGGCGGTGTCTTGAAATATTTTTCGATGTTTAGACCCGCATTCGGCTGGTATTGGGAAAGTAGGGAAATACATCGTGTCCTCTCGTCTTTACGAAGTTTTTTACTTTTTTGTAATTCTGTCGTGTGCAGCGAAACAGGTGAGAAGTGAGTATTTGTTTTTCATGCAAAATCTAACTCAAGCCATGACATTTCCTCCCTCCACTTTACCGGGGCGCACAGAGGACAGGTATTGGCTGTGAGTCTGGCTATTCTAAAACAATGGGCGTAACCATGTGTAAACTTCTAGAATTTTTCTTACAAACTACATATTTTATGTTACATGCAGTAATAATTTTCCATGATACCTTTAGCATTTAATCATGCGTACAGTGTTTAAAAAAAAATGTTTTAATGATGCAGAACATAGTTCATATACTGCTGTGCTTAATGTGTGTAGAGAGAAATATATTTTAGGCGGTATCTTGAAATATTTTTCGCTGTTTAGACCCGCATTCGGCTGGTAGTGGGAAAGTAGGGGAATACATCGTGACCTCTCGTCTTTACGAAGTCATTCTGTCGTGTACAGCGAAACAGGTGAGAAGTGAGTATTTGTTTTTCATGCAAATTCTAGCTCAAGCCATGAAATTTCTTCCCTCCACTTTACCGGGGGCACAGAGGACAGGTATTGGCTGTGGGTGTGGCTATCCTGAAACAATGGGCGTAACCATGAGTAAACTTTTAGAATTTTTCTTACATAGGTACTACATATTTTATGCTACATGCAGTAATAATCTTCCATGATCCCTTTAAGAAAAAACATGTTTTACTGATGCAGAACATAGTTTTGTACCAAAATTTCAAAAAATTTTAAGATCGTAAAAAATGACAGGTGTATTTTTCTTCGACGCTGACGGTAGAAAATATATCTACAAATTAGTGTAGCTACAATTAGGTTAGCTTAGTATCACTTCTTATCGCAAAGATGGCGCCAGTGGGTGGCCTTTTCGACCATGAGCCAATAGTGTGAGTGGTTTGTTATGCTTTGTCTTTTGTGTGGGTGGTCTCTTTGACCTTAATATGATATCGCAACTTTTTTTTGGAAATCTACTACAGATATGGAGGAAACAATAAAAAACAGTACTATATTTTCTATTTTATAATCTATCGGTGGCACACCGCAAAAAAGTTCTGGCTCCTAATTTTGGGCAGTGTAGGATGTGATAGACCATTTCGAGAGAACAGATCAAGAGTTTCGGCCAATAGCGAGCTCTGAGTCGGCTTGCATTCTTGTTGTGAAACACTTATGTATCGTTTTACTTGTACAGGGCAAAAGAACAGTCCGCTGCTTGCGATTGGTTGATGCAAGGTTTTTTGCACGATGTGAGCAAGTACATAATACGAGAATAGAACCATAGGAACGAAAAATTGCATAATTTGGGATGCCCAATGGTGTGCGTCCTGTAGTTTAATTTAGATATACATACAGTAAAAACTAAAAATAAATAAAAACACTTCGTAGATCATTAACGAAGCGTTTGCAGATTTATGTTTATAGGGACTTTAAGTCGGAAAACTAACCATAGAATCACACCTGTTTATTTGTAAATTACATTTAGGAACACGTTGAATTTAAAATATTTTTTACAGGGTACTTTCCAAGCAAGTGGGTACTTAAGAATCCTTAATACTCCAAGTTTATTAGACAGATTTAGACGGTATCCATAGAAAAAATTTGTATGGGGTATTTTTCCACAATTTTGGAACACTAACGTTTTTTATAGATTTTTTAAATGGACAGAAAAGGACTAATCCAAATGGCAAATTATGAACGAATGAGGTATAGGTTACATAAAAATGGTGCCAAAAACTAATTGCACCTTTTGAATATGGACTCTTTTCTGACTTTAAAACTATATCCATATATGTAAATCTTCGAGAAGAGGATCAGCTAATATGAATATGGTTCTGAAGCAAAAAGTCCACCTTCAAAACGTGCAATTAGTTTTTGGCACCATTTTCATGTAACCTATACTTCATACACACCGTGTGAGTTTCCACTGAAGCAATAGTTCCCAACTTTTGTGTTTCTGTTGTTTGTTTCCAAAAATATCCCACAACAAAACTTCACAGGAAAATTGGAAATACGACGAAACAGAAATGTTGACATGTGTTACAGTTGTAGGGGAAACAAAAGTCTTTTTTTTACGGCAATAAGAATAAGAAACAATCGGTACCAAAAGTTGCACTATGTTACTTGAATAACATGAAATAAACAACTACGTTTGGTTGCTGCAATGAAAATAAAAAGTTTATAAATTATTTCTGTATGTTTAATGTTTACGGCAACAAGTAGAAACAAATCGTAACAAAAAGTTCCTCAATGTTACTTCAGTGTCAACGCACCCCACCCTGGTTTATTTGAATAGATAACCAAAAATGGCAAATACAAACATTTCATTATGTTTTATAAACCTAAGAATTTTTGGGTCAAAATGTCAAAACATTTTAGTAAATGATAAAATTTTAAAAGAAAGTTACTTATTTTAAGCGAAACACCCTGTATTTTATTACATTCTTTTTCATTTCAAAAATATTCTGAGGTATGGCCCCACAGTGGCACAATCAATTAGCCAATTCTCTTATATATAGACAGCAACATTAGGGACTTTTTGCATGTCCCATTTTTCTCTACAGTTACCTGATTTGAACATTATCCTTTACTAAAGGATAGTGTTTGACCTTACTTGTGTTCCACTAAGTATGGGCGACCTTAGTAATGAACAGCAACTCGAAGAAATAAAAAAATTTATGCTAAGCTGCACCACACGAATTGACAGTTCAATTGACGTTTTACGCTCGGACTTCAAAGAGCACGTGACTGAAACATCAGAAAAGATTGTCAATTTGGAAAAGGAGAACGCACAGTTGAAATCCAGAATAGACAATTTAGAGAGGTCAAACAGAAGAAAAAACGTCACATTTTTTGGCCTAAAATCGGACCTTAAAGGCCTAGAATTAGCAAAGTGGGCTGTAACAAAGGTTAACGCACTAATGGGAGTTGGACTTAAATTGGAACAAATCACTAACATCTATTTCAAAGGAGCCGCAAGCAATCAGAGTCAACCTCTTGTAATCGAGCTCGGAAACATTTTTATAAGAGATAGCTTACTAAGGAACGGGCATAAATTAAAAAATACGGGGGTATCAGTGCAAGCAGATCTATCCATAGAAGATCAAAAAATTAATAAAGTACTCGTAAACAATCTGAAAGAGGCTAAAAAGAAAAACCTTAACGCTTTTATCAAAAACAAAAAATTGCACATAGGTGAAGATACATATACCTACGAAGAACTACTGGAAAACGACGCTCCTTTATTGTTATCTGAGAATAACGATTTGCCATCTCCAATCCCCATCGGTAAGTTATCTCTGAGCGCTCCAAATACCCCAGTCGTACTTACCATCCCTCTCGCACCTACTGATCAAAACGAGAAAGAAAAGTCACCGTCATCGTCGAGTGAGCACGAACCAAAAACGGTATTTGAGTTTAGGCGGGCCACAGATAAGAGCAAGGACGGCACGAACCCAAGCGGTATAGAAACAAAATTAGAGAAAAACTATAAAACCTCAACTAAAGCAAGCAACCGCACTAAAGGGGGAAGTGTCAGCAACATCTCTCCAGTTGTCAAAGAACCACAACGGATCTCATCAAGGCTTAAAAAATAACTGTTTTGTGCCTTTTAATTATAGTTTTTTTATTATCTTTCTTTCTTTAATTATTTCATTTTTATTTATTTTAAATTCTATAAGCGTATTTTTTTTTTCTTACTTTTGTTATTGTGTACTTTTTTTTTTAGTTATAGATATTTAGTTTTACTTTGTTTTAAGTCTTTTGAAATAAAAACTTCATACCATTGTGGATTATAAATAAAATACTTTATCAAAATCCTGCCTGTTATCGCACATTCTTTCCTATCAAAATTATACATTTTTCTAAATTTTTAAAATAATATTTCCTTATAGGTATAGGTACAGGTGGGTTTATTAAATAAATTAGGGTTCTCCATCTGGATAACAGTGATCTTCTAACTATATTTATTTAAAATGAACAAACTTAAAATCGGTTTTCTAAACGTAAAATCATTACCCGCTCATTTTGCTAACACAAGCAACTAACAATTCTTTCTCACTTAGTTAAAGCTTTTGCCCTAACTATAACTTAATATAAGTACCCACATGTAGCTCTTTACTATTTTTAATTTTACTATTTATAGACCCCCTGATCCACAATGTGTATGAAAACCTATTTCTACAAATATCTATACTATAAGTTTGTTGTATAAATGTTCTGTCTCTAATGTCCTTCTTTACGTAGTTAAGAAAAATAATTTTAGACTTTTTCTTATTTTCTAGTTCCGCTTTGTTCAAAAAGTTATTTAAAAAAAATCTACCAGGGGTTAAACTTAGATCAATTATGTAATTGTTTTTAACTCCTTTTTGCAACTGCTTATATGCTAATTTAAACTTTGTAAACCGCTATTTATTTTTGTTGCAAATAAAGATATTATTTATTTATTTATTTATTTATTTACTAATGCAGGCAGTAGCCTAGAACTCGTAAGTTCGTTTATTTAGAGATAGTGTTGCCGCGCATATAATGCTATGTCAAGATGTAATGTATAAAATATTTTTGATACCAGATAATTATATCAAGAGCTACCAATGCGAAGTAATCCGCAGATTTAATTTTATGCCAGTTATTTAACATTATTTTTTATAAAAACTGGTAGGTATCTGTTTGGCAACAGTGTTTACCAACTAACCAAAAGTCATACAGGTTCTGTAAACGTTCGTAAAAAAATAAATAAATAAACAGTAAACACAGACCTAATCCTATATTTTCCTGGCAGTTTTTCACTTGCTCTTTTACTTTTTCCTTAGTTGTTTTCGGAACTTTTTAATTAATTTTGCCTACAGAACACAAAACAGGCTTTTGACATATAAATAAAGGATAAAGGATAAAAAATTGTATCTGCAAAAGGTGAAAATTGGGCTTCTAAATATCACGTGACACCTGTCATTTAATGTCGCTTTTATAGAGGATAAGGAGGGCGTGCAAAAGGTGTCTTTTTACACCAGCTTGACCCTCTGCCAAAATTTGACATCAACTTTCTAACATTAAATGGAACACCCTGAAATTATTTCATTTTTGAATCCGCCTTTTCTTTGTTTTTAAAAATGTATAATATACGTATATTACGATAAGTATTTTCTAAAACCAAATAAATATGTTTATAGCAGTGTAGACATATTATACATTTTTAAAATCATCAGAAATAAGAGGCGGATTTAAAAATGAAATGATATAGAATGACATTTGACAAGATCTGTCATATGGGTTGAAAGGCTTTAAACTAACTATAAAATTTTTGTGCTTAAACTTTTTTTCTATCATTTATATTACACAGTGTGCCTCAACGAAGTATAGGTTACATAAAAATGGTTCCAAAAACTAATTGCACATTTTGAATATGGACTCTTTCCTGACTTCAGAGCGATATTCATATAAATCCTAGCTGATCCTCTTCTCGAAACTTTATCAATTTTTTGCCATTTTTCTAGGTAGTCTAGGCGCTGGCTCCTGTCACGTGTGACCTAATATGTGCGCTCAGTTTGACTGAGGACATTGTTAAGCACCAATAGGTGCATAAAAAAGTTTGGTCACGTGGTCGTTTGGCCGCCATCCTTGAAAATGGCCGCCAAATTGATAGATTTTTTTTGTTTAAGCGTATCTCCCTACCCAATCATCCGATTTTAATTTTTTTATAGCTTGTTATACTCCTTTTTTAAAGGCAAAAAATTTTTGTTATTACACAAAATTTAATAAATCAAGTAGTTTTTGAGATATACCAAGATTATTAGTATTTCCGCTCGCAAACGAATTAAAATACAATATTATTGACATTTGTTTTTTTTGTTACATAGAAGGCTTTAAACCTTTCACAGTTCGATGGATGTACCCCTAAAGACTGCCTTAAAGAAGGTGGTTTCTAAAACTGTTCACAAGATTCTACAAAAAGTGAATTTGCAGCGAAACGATGCATCCTAGCGAAATACGTTAAGAATAATTTTTTATAGTACTTTAAATTCCGCTTCTTCTGATTATTGTCATATCTTTTACAATTTTTAAGAAAAAATCGATTTTGGAGCGAAAACATGGAATTTTTACAAAATTGTATATTTTAGCTGGCTTGTACAGCTAACTTTCAAAGCTATGATGCTAAGTGACACATAAGAAGAAGCGAAATTAAAAGTACTATAAAAAATTAATTTTATCGTTTTTCGGTAGGATGCATCGTTTCGCTGCAAATTCACTTTTTCTATAATATTGTGAACAGTTTCAGAAACCACCCTCTTTAAGGCAGTCTTCAGGGGTACCATCCAACGAACTCAAACATATAGTCAATATCCTCTTCTGTAGAATGGTTAAAGGATACTATGTAACAAAAAAAACAAATGTCAATAATATGGTAGCAACAATAAAATGAGTATTATTTTAACTCTTTTGCGAGCGGAAATACTAATAATCTTGGTATATCTCAAAAACTACGTAATTTATCTAAAAATGTGTTATAACAAAATTTGTTTGTCATTTAAAAAGGAGTAAAACAAGCTTTAGAAAACTAAAATAGGACCACTGGGTAGAGAGATACGCTTAAACAAAAAATCTTTTAATTTGGCGGTCATTTTCAAAGATGGATGGACCACTTGACCAAACTTTTTTTATACTGCTATGGGTGGTTAACAAAGCCCCGCCGTCAAACTGAGCGCACATATTAGGTCACACGTGACAGGCGCCAGCGCCTAGACTAACTAGAGAAAAAACAAAAAATTGATAAAATTTCGAGAAGAAGCTCAGCCAGGATTTATATAAATATGGCTCTGAAGTCAGGAAAGTCCATATTTAAAATGTGCAACTAGTTGTTGGAACCAATTTTATGTAAACTATACTTCATTCAGGCGCACTGTGATTAAAGGAACTGACCGGGGGTTCAAAATATAGTGAATCACCCTGTACAAATATACATAGAAATTATTTGGTCCTTTACCCCTAATACTCTTATAAAAATGCAAAATGCCAGATATCTTTTGTAATGACTAGATTAACGTTTATACAGTGTGTCCACGAATTGAGTGTGGGTAAGGTATAAATTACATTTGTTGAACGTTATTGCCAATCCCTAGCTCACCCTTTACGATTTGGGGGAAGTGGCCATGTAAAAAAATGTTGATTTAACGTTAAAATGTAGGTTTTTTTTAGACCCTGTTTGTTTGATAACATTTGTTAAAGTGTATGTGTGTAATACCTACTAATAATAATAATTGATAAGGGCAAAGTTTACTTTGCTTGGAAAAAATGTTTGCTAATAATTCCTAGCAGTATTAATAGACCATAAATTACTCATTTTATCGATAGCGATAACTTTTAAGTGTTAAGATAGTAAAATTTAATCTAAATAATTTTTGAACTCTGATAAAGTCACCGTTGCACGTACACAATGCGCGTTGTTAAATCGTCAATATCACGTACCGTCAAACGGGGTGGATCGGGACGATATTCAGATATTTTTCAAAATAAATTTTTTTCTAAAAAAGCTATAGACTTCAAACCACCGCCAAATGATAGCTTACCGTTGGAGCTTTAAAATGACATATCACACATATCTGTCACTCTGACAGGTGATTTTATATATTTTTTTTAGTGGGTGTCCTGATTGACCCCGCGTATGGGGTCAATCCGGACACCCCATTTTTTTCAGTGTTAAGGCTCGATTACCCCTGTAATGGGGTCAATCGGGACAGAAAAGGTTAAAAAAATTATTTTGCAAAAAAACCGGAAAAAAAAACTTTAAAAATAAGCCAGAAAACGAGGTTTATTCATTATTCGTTTTCTCTGAACAAAAAACCGCGAAAATTTTGTAGGTTTTTTTGCGTGTTGCCCCATGTTAAAGCGAACTGGCCGCAAAAACGCGTTCACTAAAGGCCGCTTGACATGGTGCATGACGCGCTGCAAATATTTGCAAGCAAAAAATTTCGGTCAAATTGTTGCCTGCAAAAAATCTTCTTTTCGTTTGACATTGTGCATGGCCATGCATGGATTCCCCAGAATCTAGGTAAAAATTCCCCAGTTTGCATGCAAGTACAGTTTGCATGCAAAAAAATGGCACCGGACCGATAAAAATGGATTGCCTGCAACAATCAGCTGGATTTGTACTGCGCATGCACCTGGGCAAAATTTCATGCATTTGCCTGCAAATTTTATTGTCATGCACCATGTCAAGCGGCCTTAAGATATCGCCTATGAGTTTTGAATATTACTGAACCTAAAAACATTGACCTCAAGATACAGGGGCCATTTAAATAGTAAAAAACAGGTCTTGTCCCGATTGACCCCCCGTTTGACGGTATTTTATAAAATAGGATAAAGGTCGATTTTCAAAAAACTGAATGCTTTAAGTAAGTGTTGTACAGGGTGCTTTAAGTAAGTGTTGAACACAAGATAGTGGATTGGAGATTTCACATTACTGTCCTCAACTTTTGAGACAAGAAAAATATGTCAAACGAATCCCAGAAATTCATTATAAGGGCAGATATTTCAATTCTACTGTTAAAACTTCTTTACAGAAAGTTGATTCTGTCAATAAAATGACATTGTCAAATTTTTGGTCCGTCGAATCCGAGATTTCGGAAAAAATTAAGAAAAAATATACGGTCCTGGATTTTTTTTATAGCTAGAGA
Organism: Aspidapion aeneum; assembly: GCA_963576565.1. Lineage (NCBI taxonomy): Eukaryota > Metazoa > Arthropoda > Insecta > Coleoptera > Brentidae > Aspidapion > Aspidapion aeneum. Next base: position 35,828,201 of record OY755046.1, on the reverse strand, counting down.
CCTTGTCTGTGTTAATTAGGGACCCAATGTGAAGCAAAACATTGAAAAAAAATTGTACGTCCGTATTTAACTTGTTAATTTTTTTTTCTGAAATCTTAAATCCGACTCGAGGGACCAAAAATTTATTGATTGATTGATTATTGACAGGATCAACTTTCTGTAAAGAAGTTTTAACAAAATTGAAACATCTAAAAACTACAAAGGCTGAAAAAAAACTTTTGTCATATTTTTTAGGTTTCGAAATTTGAAGACAGTAATGGAAAATCCCCAATCCTCTATCTTTTATAACAAGTGAGTTTCCCATTCAGTATCATTAAAAATGGGAAAAACACTAAAACTAGCAGTTTTTCAAAAAACTGTTTCAAGCAAAACTTTTTGGGCTCATCATTATCTTCTTAAGCGTCATCTTGACTTTGACAAATTGTTTGTAAGTTATTTTGGGGTCAAACACCTTTTTTTAAAGGGAAACCCCAATTTATATTTGTTGACGTTAAAAACGTCAAAATTATCTTTCCAAAAATGTATGCATGTTATGGGTTTAATTTTTAATAAAAATTGGTTTTCATTTAAAAAATGTAGGTTGACCTTAAACTAGCCTTCAAATGATACATCAATGTGAAATTTAAGATGACACTTTGGTTAATAATTATAAAGCCGTATAAAAAAACTTTCTTAACGAAAAAGTTTCACGGGGGTAAGGGTAGCTCGGGGACACTGCGTTAGGCTTTATTCAGCCCGAGCATATAATAACATAAGGTTTCTTAAGTTAAAATGAACACCTTATATATTTTCTGTCAAAACGAAAGAATTATTTATCCTGATTTTAAAAATGCATAGTTTGTTAATATTTGGATAAGCCATTTTTAAGTTACAAATTTACATTGAAGTATACGGAGACCCTGACTAACGCAATTACCAGTGCACTATATCAGAAATTTAAAAATAACATAACTCAAATACTTGAGGCCCTACTCGATTATTTTGATAGCTGTTTTAAAACGGCCTATCCAAATACAAACAAACTATATTCTTATAATGAGGGGAAATACATACTTGGTTCTACCAGAAAGTTTACAGGGCGTTCCCCTTAATTTAACAAAGTTTCTGTCAAAATCTGACTAAGAAATGACCATTGACACTTCTGACATAGTCCAAAAGATAATGGGAGAACTTTGTGATATTGACGATGATATATGTTTAGAGGTTTATCGTTATAGACCGACGGCCAGCATAGGATAATACCCCCACCCGGTGGGAAATGGGAGTATTATTGAAGCAAACCGAACCCCCCATTGTGACAAATATGGACACATATATTTTTTATTGTTGCTATTGAAATCTAGTTTTAGATTTTACTTGTTTGCCCCTGGTCTACTACAGCATATACCCAGGAGAAAGGGGGGCGAGGGTACAGCCCAACTAACATTTATAGTAGCGGCTACATGGTCTAAAGGCTTTGCTACTTTCTTATAGTAGAAATGTGGTGATCCCAACCAAAATTTGTTACTTTTTAGTTCTAACAACTATTTAGTATCAGGAAATAGTAGATGTTTCGTAAAAACGACCCTCTAAACTACTTCATAGGATTGTTTCTTGATAGTCGATTCTGATAGTCTTCTCTACCACAATAGGACGTTGCTAAAGTTTTACTTTCTTTTTAGTCGTTATTTCGTAGTCGCCCTGACTTTTATATCCTACTTAATTACCACTAGAAAGTTAAGCTTCATTGGAGTCCCAAACAAGTGTATCCGACAACTACATTATAACTTTAATTTTTACCACAAAAGTTTGTGTCATCATAGTAACATCTGATGTAACAATGTAGACAAAATAACTTTTTGGATCAACTTTAAAGCCGCAACTACTTTCAAGTAACCTTTTCGACTATCAGGGAATATAGTTTGGGACGCCATGTTTTTATGTAAGAAAGAAAATTTAATATTTTTGTTGTCGTTTTATGAGCTCATATTGAAGAGCCATACTATTTTATAAACAAATTAGTTGAAGCTTACCAAAAATGCTCTTCTTAAGCACCATTTGTTGGAGTTAACTGTCGATTATGAAAACATAACCTCCAAAATCACAACACAAAAATTCCATCAGCTACCAGAAAACGGCTCAATTTTACGGGCGCACCGGTTTTTTGCAATATATATAATGCATGTTATACAAAAAACTTTGCGTCGCACTCGAATTTTGATCCTCTGCTCGTAAATTCTCACACTTTTGGATAACATAGTTCATATTATAACCATAACCAAACAAAAAAACTAAGCGAGTCTGTTTACTGTTGTGTCCACCATATTGTGTAACAATTCTACCAAAAAGAAACGATTATATTATTTGCAACTACATCGCAACTTTTATGCCATTACGGAAAAAAAACAGCCTCTACGACGTAGTAGATACCTGGCTACGACGTAGTAGTGTAGTTGTTACTACAGTGACTTTAAACACTTGGCCAAGTAGTTATAACCAGAAATTGGTTCCCCACTTAGGGAATTATAACGTCGCTGTATGGTATACTGAGACGTAGCGGGAGTACGTTGCGGTTACTTTTAAGAAATTCTTTCTAGTTGGGGTTTCGTCGTTCCAACTTTAATTGTTTGTTGGGAGCGTGTCCCATTTTCGATGGAATTAAATGGGAAACTCGTTATTATTAAAGATATTGATTTTCTGATTGCACCTTACCGTGCTCTTTTTTTGAGCCCTTAAAAATGGCGTAATCAGTTTTTTCCTATACCCCGTAGTTTTGCTAATACAGGGAGTTTTTGAAAAAATTGTATTTTTAATAATCCCTTGTATTTCGCCTATTTTGCGAGATATTTTTATTCTGTAAAAACCTTTTCATGGCAACTTTTTTAGAAGAAAATAATGACGTTGTCATATTTTTAAAATATTGTTTAGTTTTTGAGATATGGTATTTATCATAAAAAAATTAAATACGGACCTGGTTTTTTTATTACTATTTTGATTGGTTTCATGCTAGTATTATCATAAAAGAATAAAAATTTAAAAAATTTTTGTTTTAAGGTAAAAAAAAAATATTTCATATTTTAAAAAAAATTAGTCCCAACCTGGATATTTCCAACATAAATATTAATTAAAAATTGCTAGTTAAACAATTTTTAGTTTAACTGTTTTGATACTTAGCATATTAAAATGGTTTTACGTTAATTTACAGATTTATTTGAAACAAAGTCTACGAAAAATACAAAAAAAAACAAATTATAAAAAATAACTAATTTTTCTGATTACCATTATGTGTAAGACATTGTTGGCATTTCTGAGTAATTTTTCTTAATGCATTATGCATAAAAATATTTCTGCCATTTAAATATTGGGATTTTGTTGCTTGAATGAAGCAGTCAAACATATCACATTTTTCAAAATCTGGATATGGTCGATTTCTAGCCTGTTTAAAATAATTGTAAGCCATTCACAAAAATGACAAGTAAAATGACAATGTCAATTCCACGCTTTTGTTTTGTAAATTTCACGACCTGCTGTGCTACCATCAAATAATTAGTATGATATTTTTTTTGTAACTTTTTAACGTTTTTTACTTTATTTATAAATCTTTTAATTATCATTTCAAAACAGATAAACTAAAAATTGTTCAACTAGTGTGTCTTGCAATTTTTAATTTATAATTACGTTGGAAATTTCCAGGTTCGGACTATAATTTTTTTTTTCAAATATTAAAAAGTTTTTTTCACCAAATCAAAAAAATATTAAAGTTTTATCATTTTAAGGTAATAATAGCATGGAACCAATCAAAGCAGTAGGTAATAAAAAAATCCAGGTCCGTATTTAATTTTTTTATGATAAATACCATATCTCAAAAACTAAACAATATTTTTAAAAATTGACAACGTCATTATTTTGCTCTAAAAAAGTTGCCATAGAAAGGTTTTTACAGAATAAAAATATCTCGCAAAATAAGCGAAATACAAGGGATTATTAAAAATACAATGTTTTCAAAAACTCCCTGTATTAGCGAAACCACGGGTATAGCAAAAATCTGATTACACCATTTTTAAGGGCTCCAAAAACGAGCACGGTAAGGTGCAATCAGAAAATCGATATCTTTAATAATAACCGAGTTTCCCATTTAATCCCATCGAAAATGGGACACGCTGTACACAGACAAAAGTTGTCAAAGTCAAAAAATCATAAGAGAAGCTTGTAGATTACTTTTTCTTAAAAAAATCTCGCTCTCATGAAAATTGGTTTAGTGGCTGCCGAGATATAAAGCATTTTCTTGAAAAAATTATATCAAGACATGGCCCACTATGATATATTTCTATTTAAAACCGTTAGGGACAAAGTACCTTTTTGAGAAGTTTTTTTAGAAGTTTTTTTATAAATGGTGTATGCGAATGAACAAGTGTAAAGTTGAGAAAATAATATACAGGGTCGCTGATAAGTATAGAATCAGTCGATTATTTCTTAAACTTTATAGTTTTAAAATGTCTACTAAACGGTAATAATTTTATTTGTACATACCAGAATTGGGAACAAAATTGTTTTTAGACTTCAATTCTTCAAAACTTTCTTTTTTCAAAATTCTAAGTAAAGTTTGTTAAAACATAATGTACCTCATTTTAACTGTTTCCAAGAATTTCTTATGTAACTACATTAAATTCTAAAATAAATAACTCGGAAACTGTTGAATTTAGGTACACTATGTTTTAACAAACTGCTTAGAATTAAAAGTAGGATAAAATGTCAAAAATATACAGTTTTCCATCTTAAAAAACATACATTTTGTTGTTCTACAACCTTATGGCCAACAAACAAACCCTACAACTTTTGTGTATAAAACTTTTTTCAAATTGTTGTATAGTTTAACAAACAATCGACTGTTTCCATCCTTACCAGCTTATCATTTATACCCTGTATATAAAAAAATCTTCACCATCACTCTCGTATGTAAAAAAACAGCCCTATCCTCCCCATAACTGTTTTTATTATTATTTTTATTTTTTATAAATGATTTTTTTTTTGTAAGAAAGACTTGTAAAAAAAGTACTGAGCCTAAAAACGTTAGTTTTTTAAAACTGTTAAAAGTTTTATTTAAGTAAAAATAAATGTTTCTTTGTCTAATAAACTTGGGGTGTCCAAGTTTTCGTTCAAGTAATATGAACGAAATTACTGGAATTCTTAAGTCTATTGGGATACTCTAACCAAAATTGGAGTGTTCTTAAATAAATAAAGGCCAAAAAAGTTTAAATATTTTTATATATCTCAGTAGTTTAGTGATGAAATGATTTTTGACGAAGGTATAGTCAGGGACTTTTGAAATTGCCGCACTAGAAAATAAAACATTTACCTATTTCGAATCAGACAAAAAAAATAGTGAAACTAACCTCTGTCTGTATATGTCATTATTCAATAAACTCTTTTTTCTGATATCTTTAAATAACAAATTTTGACAAAAAAAGTCCCTAACTGTACCTACCCTCTAAAATTAGTACATATAATTTAATTTCTTTTACTTCTTTCCTGGGGGTTACGACCTTTAAATATTGTTTATTCGTCATAGAAAAGAAATAGCGCATATTTTGTTGAATCTAAAATTTTTTATACAGGAATTTCTAAAAAAGTTATAGACAAATACTGCAGATCTTATTTATTTTTGAACACAATCGTTTTTTTAGATAGCTTTTTTGGCACACAAATTTTAGCTTACCAAAATACGCGCGTATTTTTTTTCTACAAATGATAAAGTAACACTTTTACTCTATTAAAAATAATAAACTCACAAAGGCCCGAACAGTCTGCACAGTAGCTACAAATTTTAAACTTTTTTGGTTTTTCAATCGGGTAAAACATCTGCCATATTCTGATTTGTTATTCGCAAGCTTACAAGTTAAAGCATTTTTTAAAATCTTAGATTGTTAATTCTGAAACTCGCTGAACACAGTCTAGGACATTTTACTGGTTTTTTTTTCATATTTAGCGGCACCGAGACGAAAAAGTTTTTCAAATATTTTGATGATGTTTTACGAACATCAAAACAGAGGCGTTTTTGGGTATTTAGAGTGCAAATTTGGAGAAACCCTCGGACACGTCGATTTTGTTTGCGAGGGGGACACTTTTTGGCTATCTTGAAATTTTTGTAGCACGAACCCCCTTTGAGGGGTATACTTTACCCCAATATTTTAAATAGGGAAAGTGGGTCTAGTGATATTTTGTTTTGAAGTTCTCTTTAATATCCTTATATAAATCAACCGTGTAAAAATTCCGAAAATTCATCGATTAGTTTTTGAGACATTTGCTTTCAAATTTCAAAATAAAATAAAAATTAAATCCGAAAAATACTAAAATTCTATTTAAATTTTTATTTTATCAGTCCATGTTAAATTAAACTTGAAGGCAATTATCTCAAAAACTAATGGATAGGTTTTTGAAATTTTTACACGGACATTCAAAAGGCCTTCAAAACAAGGTATCACTAGACTCACTTTTCCTGTTCAAAATATAGGGGTAAAATATACCCCTCGAAGGGGGTTCGTGCTACAAAAATTTCAAGAAAGCCAAAAAGTGCCCCTCTCGCAAACAAAATCGACGAGTCCAAGCGTTTCTCCAAATTCGCACTCTAAATACCCAAAAAGGCCTCTGTGTCAATGTTCGTGAAACACCGTGTATGTTAGCGCTATATAGTAGCGCTTTAGCCACAGGGCTGGCCATAAAACGCGTATAATTTGTTTACTGCATTTTTACCCAGCTTTCTATGTTGGTGTTGGCGCACCTCTATAGTTGGGTCCTTCAAAAAAACGTGTGTTTAACACGTTCTTTAAAAAAAGGTCAATGCTCTATTCCAAATCTAATTTTTAATAAACCATATTGAAAATTACCAAACAACATACAAAATCCTTGTCATTAAAGTAAATACATAAAAAAAATATATTAAAAATAAATAAATGTGATTAAGAACAATTTAGGCAAGACCGATAGAGTCGACCAACGATTGAACTTTTGCGATGTATTTTTCTTTGGCTTGATCCTGTGATGTGCCTTTTTTCTCGTTCCACGCGTCCCATTTCGCCTTTCCCTTGAGGTCCAACATGCCTGGACGTGAAGTGTTACAGTCCCCAACAGTGGCTTGTTTAAAATAGGCGTACAACTCGAGCATGTCGTCGTTGGAGGGGGAAGTCTTCAGTTTCTTGACATCTTCGGCGGCCTTGTTGAATTTTTCGTCGAGAGACATGGTGATGTTGATGTTTCCTTTGGGGTTGAGAGAGAAACAAATTAGGCATTGAGCCAGGTGGTAAAAAATGTACATTTTGCTTTCTTCTCTGAGTACTCAATTTGATCTAGTAAATTAGATTCGTCCTGAATGCAGTATTAATTATCGGCATGATACTTTTTAAAATTCGGTAGCTTAGTGACGTCATGACGTCACAAAAATGGTAATATACCGTTTTAATCTACGATTTTCTTTGTATGGAGTAAATGTATCATTCAAATTTGGATACAGCAGGATAATGTTTAAGACGATACTTTAAAAAGTTCCGTAGCTAAGTGATGCAATGATGTCATAAAGATTTCCAGTAGGGGAAAATCCTGCTAATATAAGCCAATGATTTAACGATGAAGTAACTGAACGTTGCCTTAACGATAAGTGTCCTTAACTGGAACCCCACGGCTATACATTACGTATCTGGGACATTGAGGCAAAAATTTTAAGAGTTTTTTTAGAGTGAGAACATACATGAATGGTAACCATTGCAACCTTTCTCTCTTTAGTTTTATCCACCAGTGGTATTCTGTCAAGGTCTATAGAGGATAGGTTGCCTGGTAACTCTATGGTCGAAGCGGCTCAAAAGGTGACAGCTCGTCATTTGGAGTGCCACGATTTGATTAGAGCGCAAGCTTAGTATTTTTAATCTTCGATGGTGTATTTTTTACATTAGTGGTGTTTTTTCAGACTATATTTATTTAAAAACTGTAAATACTTGTTCTAGTTTACTTATTCTTTCTACTTGTAGTTATTTTAATAAAGTAAAAGCTTCCCAAGACATTGTGCCTTTGGGATATTTGGTATAAGGTTAGTTTCATATTTGAGTTAGTTGATGTAATATATGAATATTATTATTAGTGGGTGACGTCATTTCCCGCGTTTCAACAACTGGCTCTGATTGGTCAGAAAGTTACCAGGTAACCTATCCTCTACAGACCTTGGTATTTTGTGAACTTAATACTACAAAGAGATTGTCATTTGTGATTTGTCATTAAAGTGTTTGTCAGTATTTTTTTGATTTTATTTTTGTGGAACAAAAATAAAAAATGGAAACACGATGCGTTGCATGTAAAAACGAGTTTTATAGGAGTTAAAAGCCGGTTTCCTTTTTGAAGTAGTAGTAGTAGTAGTAGTAGCTTTAATTATTTAAAAAACTTAGTTTGTCAAATCAGCTAAACGTCACGAAAAATCAAAGGTCCGTGAAGTTTTAAAAACACAGAATATCATCGGCGAGTAGAAGTAAAAAAGGAAATGTAGCACCTCCTTCGCAGCGTGCTCTCTACAAAAAATATCCAATATTTTTGCCTCACTTTGCATATACATATGTAAAGGCCTATCCAGTTATATATCATTGAGCTAAGTTGCCATGCATATACATGGCGTAACGATATCATATGTACTAATTCAATACAACATAAAGCCAAGATCATTTTTAAAGTTCTGTAGCTAAGTGACGCTATGACGTCACAAAGATAGCCGATAGGGGAATCTTGCTAAACTAAGCCAATGAAATATATACCAAGTAACTGAAATGGCCACGGCTATACATTACGTATATGGGACCCTGAGGCAAAAATTTAAAGAGTTTTTTTAGAGTGAGAACATACATGAATGGTAACCGTTGCAGCCTTTCTCTCTCTAGTTCTATCCACCGGTGGCATTCTGTGAACTTAATACTACAAAGAGATTGTCATTTGTAATTTGTCATTAAAGTGATTGTCAGTATTTTTTTGAAATTATTTTTGTTGAATAAAAATAAAAACGAGTTTTATAGGAGTGAAAAGCCGGTTACCTTTTTGAAGTAAGTAGCTTTGATTATAAAAATCAAACGTCTGTGAAGTTTCAAAAATATCCAATATTTTTGCCTCAATCATATACATGGCGTAACGATATAATATCTACCAATTTATTACAGCATAAAGTCAAGATCATTTTTAAAATTATGTAGCTTAAGAACGCTGCGACGTCACATAGCACAGATGGCCGATGAGCGAAACTTAAAATATATGCAAACATTGGTCCTGACTTTATACTCCATATCATAATTTTTGAGATAACATTTTGATAGTTATCAGCTGTTTACCATAACAAATAGCATCAACAAAAAAAAGTTGTAAAAAGTTGTCTCAAAAATAATGATATGAACTGTATTCTGTATCCAAATGTGTATGATACTTTTATCCTTCTACACAGAAAACCAAACCTTAGGACGGCTATTTTCATCATTTTTGTGACGTCACAGCGTAACTAAGCTACAGAATTTTAAAAAGTATCATCCCAAACATTGATCCTGGCTTTATGCTGTATCTGAATGTGTATGATACTTTTATTCCTTACAAAGAAAACCAAACCTTAGAACGGTATGTTACAATTTTCGCCCATCGGCCATCTTTGTGACGTCGCGCATCGTAGCGTCACTAAGGTAAGATACCGGCTTTGTATGATGCTTTTACTTCTTAAAAAGAAGTCAATTGGGCCATCTTTGTACCAAATTTTAAAAAGTATACCAATCATTGATGGCGAATCTAAATTACTAGGTCAAATTGAGTATTCAGAAAAAAAGAACATTCTCTCTTGCATTATGCCTAAATATCATAGTAGTAACATTTTGTTGAATAGCTGTAGGCTATCATGAAATAAAAGGGATGTTTTTGTACTCAGCACAGAAGTAATATATATAAATTGAAAAAAGTGAAAGAAAAAATAAATCAAAGAACTTTGAGGTGTTTTTTATCGTTTTTAAGATACACACAACAAATATGTAATGTTTTGGTCCCTTTTGAAACAAAAACTTGAAAAGAACATATGTCCCAGACGTCTTAACTTTTGAGATACAGGGTGTTAAAATTTTTGTAAAATTTAGTTCAGACTTTCTATTCATAAAGTCATTTTCTGATATTTTAGTTGCCAAAAAACAAACTCAAATTTATTTCAAACTATATTTGCTGGGATCTAAATACAGAGATGTGCTGAGTACAAGTTTTTGTTTTGTTTTTGGAATTACAACCCTTGTATAATGAAGTATAAAGGACAAAATTACCCATGCAGAAGAAATAAATCGCTTGAAATGGCATGCTTTATTAGTTTTTAATATAGTTTATAATTATAAAACCTGGACAAGACAGCACAAAAAGCTATCCTGCATAAAAATGAAGCCACAATAAATCGTAGAGTTTGTCGTGAAAAAATAAATACAGTGGTTGCCAAAATAATCAGAGTACTAAAACTACTAACTTTAACTTCAATCAGGATTTAAAAAAAAAAGCTACAAAAAAGATTTTTCTGTGTAGTTTCAGGCAAACGTGACTAGTATCTTTGATTATACACTGTCTTATAATCAATGCTAGTATTCAAAAGAAGGCAAAATCTATATGCCTACTGAAAATTTCATAGCGACGGAACAAAGGATATTCGACATGTATTCCTTTAAATTGCCAAAAATGATTAGAAATTGGCTGAAATCGTGAAAAATTGGTTACTTTTAAGGAATTTTTGCCAAGAAAAATCTATATGTTGACCTTAGAAAATTGGGTTTAATGTTCGAAGATGTTGACCTTAGAAAATTTGTTGACCAAGATCTTGACCATTGTTTAATGATGATGAAATTTTCAAGAATTATATGATTCTTAATTCTCTTTCAGGTGGTACCAGTCATTTTTATCTACATTTTCGCACAAAAAAATTTTGTTTTTCTAGCTTTTTTAAAACACGACAAAAAGGCACAAAAAATGTTTCAAAAAAATTGCCATAGTTCATAAATGAGAAATAGATTGAAATTCTTACATATACCTGTAGTTTTTTCATAGTTGGCTCAGGATTAAAGTCATTCTTATTATTTTGGCCACTACTCTATATTATTGGCAGATACTTAAAAGTAAAGCATAATGTAAGTCATAACTGTAACAAACTAATTAAAAAAGCAGACCTAATTGTGCAGCAATGCTAGCAGTGCAAAGGTGCATTTAGCCGTGAATTTCTATAATGAGACATAACATTAGCAATTTATGCATATATGAATTTTTATGTTTTACGCATATTAAATTTATGAATGATTAAATTAGAAACATTTGAACATAACATAAGCATCTTTTAATGCATAAACATAAGCATAACTCATATACAGAGGTGGACTAAAAATTTAAGGACACCCTAAAATTCAAGTGATACAATTGAAAACTTTAATCTATTTCTTACTCCCGTAATTTTTTTCATAGTGACTTTTTGACACGATTAAAAAAACTACAAAAACACTATACAGAATACATACCAATCAAAAAAGCGATAAAAATTATACACCTCCCGAAAATTTAGCAGGTTAAAAATGTAAAAATTTGCTAAATTTAAAAACAACATTTAATTAAATTTGCAGCATATATCGGTTTTTTTTGTACCAGTTAGTTTTGTTTAAAATTACAAAGAAAAACAATTAATAGCTAGCTCTTTTAACAGAAAAATCACCGAAACTCTACATTTATTTGAATAGATATCAAAATATGATAAATACAAAAGTTCTGTAATTTTTTACAAAGTTGAAGAATGTTAGGGTCAAAATGTCAAAGAAAATTATAAATGACAGGTCAATGGTTTTTTCAATTGAACACCGTTATTAGTTTTAGAGACATATGCGTTTAAAAGTTTTAAAGACTTTAAATTGATAATCTTTAAAACATCAAGGCAGACATGAAAAAGACAATCGCATTGACACAAAAAGTGATGCTGTTGCCTTGTAAAGTATATAATTTATTAATATTTACCATCCGTAGTGATTCTGCGCAGTAATTTGTGGCGCCGCAAGCCAGTAAAAACAAAAAATAATAAAAAAAAAATTGAAAAAAATTAATATCTAATACTTCATTGGTAATTTTTTACATAGCCTCCTTGATTCATACAATTTTAAATAATTTTTTTAATTTTCTGTAAATAGAATAATATATAGAGCGCGCAGAATTTTCATTAAGATCGACGAATGTCTGTTCTATTTTCTCTTGTAGAATTTGAAGTGTTTTCAGGCTGTTCAAATTCTACAATAAAGTATTAGATATTAATTTTTACCTTCCTAGCCCGCGTAGCAATGGCTAGAAAAGGTATTAGTTTTAACAAAAAAATGTTTTTTGAGATAACGCCAAAAATGTGTTATTTGGGTGTATTTTGACCTATCTTAGCAATATCGTCGTGAAGTCTGTCTGTGTGTGTGTATTATTTCTGTCCGTAACACGATAGCTCCTAAACCGTTAAACCGATTTTCATAAAATTTTTAGGTAAAATAGTGTTTGATACTCTAACAAGCTGATTAGATTTTGGTCAAAATCCACATTTTTAAAAATGCTAACTTTATAATGAAGCATCATATCAATATGCGGTTTCGGAATATAGTAGATTACATTTTGCTCAATAATATGTGTTATGACCAAAAACTTCGTAAGAGCTTTAGTTTCTGAGATATTAACAAAAAACTGTTTTCAAGGCTGATATATCATGGCTTCACTTGAAGTGTGCTAATAGGCTAGCTAGGAAGGTATCAGATCCATTATAGATCCATCCATTTATTTTCTAAAAAAATTGTATTATTTTTTGCTTTTACTGGTTTGCGGCGCCACCCATTACTGCGCAGAATCACCACGGATTGTCAATGATAATAATAAATAATTATATACCTTAGAAAAGCAACAGCACCACTTTTTGTGTCACTGCGATTGTCTTTTTCATGACTGCCTTGATGTTTTAAAGAGTATCAACTTAAGTTTTTAAAACATTTAAACGCATATATCTCCAAAACCAATAAACGAACTAATCACAACATATATATTTTTGAAAGCAGCAAGGAAAGATCTTTAAAAATCGAAAAATATATAGGGTTCTCAATTTATAAAAACCATCGACCTGTAAAATTTTGATATTTAGAATTTTTTTCTTCTGACCCTGAGATTCTTAAACTTCGTAAAAAATTATAAAACTGTCATATTTTGATATCTGTTCAAATAAACGTTTTAGATATGGTGTAAAAATATACGGGAACACCCTGCACAAGTGCCAAAAATTTAACACCGCCTAAAACTGTATGAAAATCTGATCCGACACTAACTATTAAAAAACTAGTGGTGCTTTTGAATTCACATTTAAAAACAAAAAGGTTAAATGAAAACTTTTTTCTGTGTAGTTTTAGGCAAAATTAACTGACACCATTTGAAAAAGGGGTAAAACTGTCATACTTTCCAAAAATTCCATAAAAATTTACCTAAGGATAGTCTAGATATAATTTTTTAAATAGTAGCTTTTTCATAAATTTTTATATCATTTAAGGGCGTTTCAATATTTTTGACCACCACTGTAAGTAGCTATTTGTGTAATGTTTATGCATTAAAACAAAGGTAACCAATAACCATTAACTCACTTTAACAGTAACACAATAATAGGAATATAAACTGCCCAAAATATTACTTAAAGCTAGCACTAAATTTAAACAACAAACTTTGTGTAGGTATATTACAGTCCTGGTTATTGATCTGAATTAATATTATGTTTGGATTCAAAAGACTTATTAACTTTAAATAAATAATCTACTTTGAAAGGGATATGAATAACAGCCGACAACAACCTTTTTGACCTTGGAATTTTAAACAACTTTTTTTATTAATCAGTTTTACAGAAAATAAAAACTAATTATTAAAAATTAACAATAAATACATTCCTACTATTATTTTTCATTCCATCACAAAGTACAATCAACAAATATGGACAGCGTGTCCCATTTCTGATGGTATTAAATGGGAAACTCAGTTATTTTAAAAGATAGAGGACTGGGGATTCCACATCCTCAAATTTTGAGATAAGAAAAAATATGTCAAAAATTTTTTTATAGCCCTTGTAGTTTTGAAGTTACTATGGCAAATTCAAAAATTCGAAATCCCAGAAATCGATTATTAGAGGAAGTTGATTCTGTCAATAAAATGTCGTTTTCAAATTTTCGGTTATTCAGTCAAATTCGAGATTTCAGAAATAAATGGAGAAAAAAAATATGGACTTGGCTTTTTTCAGTTTTTTTTTGGATTGAAAAAAAAATCTAGGTCCGTATTTAACTTTATTTTTTTCTCAAATCTTAAATTCGACTCGACTGACGAAAAATTTGACAACGTCATTTTATTAAAAGAATCAACTTTCTGTATGTAAATTCTAAGAAAATTAAAATATCTACACTAATAACAAAGATATGAACAATTTTTAGAATTCCGCATTTTTGAATTTTCCCTCGTACAAAATCTTTTGTCTTGTTTTTTTAGGTCTCCCCTTAAAAAAAAAAGTTTATCCACTGTTTGGTTCAACTTTTTACTTTGACTTTTCGTAAGTGTCGCCTTTTCCTTTCTAATTTTAAAGTATCATACAAATCATCATATTTTAAACCAAATGTATACACCTATTCTAGAAGTTGCTCATCCCTCAAAAAAAAAGAGTGCAACATAACATTAACATATAAACTTAAGCTCTACATGCTGGATTAATTAAAGCAACACATTTGACAAAATACAAAAACCTTTTTGGTACCTAGTCTCTAATTTATAAAAGTTCGACACAATCCTAATTGATTCTTCAGTTTAAGAGTTTTGACGATTTTTGTCGGAAAAATGTATAGTATCACGAAAAAGCTAAGTACACAAAAAGTAAATTTTTTGTCTATTTCTAGGGAAAAATGACAGCTGCCTTTTAAAAGAGGGTTTAAAATTAAACACTTAAGAAATTTCAAAATATTTAGGGACACTACAATAGTCTAGATAACTATGAGCATGAAGTTAGCAAAGCACCAATCATAAACCGAATCGCGACCAGATGGATAATTGCCGTGAATTAGTCGATAATTAATTATGGATAAATTAGTCTTATCCTTTATTTTTGTGTGTTTTTTTGGGTGCTTTGCTAACTTCATATGAAGTTAGCGAAGCACCCTTGTCAAAAATGATAATTTGGCAATAATTACTTACTAATTAGTTGTGGATAGACTAATTTTGTCATTTTTTCTTTCTTTTGTGTGATACACTAAATTTATGTGTAGTTGGCAACATACCCTCATTGCAAATCGAACCGCGACTAGGTGGATAATTTGCATCTAATTATTAGTTGTACATTAGTTTTGGATAAATAATAAGAATAAAAATTGTAGCATATTCTACATATGACCTAAAGGCACAAAAACTTGTATGAGAAAAATCACTGAAACTAAATAACTGAGAAATTGAAGAGTATTCAAATGTAGGTGCCCTCTTGTTATTTTTGATACTTAGTTCAGGATCAGATTTTCATACGTTGTAGGGGCTGTTACATTTTTAGCCCCCAGTGGGGCCCCCACTGTACAGCATGTCCCATTTTCGAGGGGATTAAATGGGAAACTCGGTTATTATTAATGATATCGATTTTCTGATTGCACCTTACTGTAATGTTTTTTTGAGCCCTTAAAAATGGTGTAATCCGATTTTTGCTATACCCCGTAGTTTCGCTAATACAGGGAGTTTCTGAAAAATTTGCATTTTATATAATCTCTTATATCTCGTTTATTTTGGAAGATATTTTTATTCTGTAAAAACCTTTTTATGGCAACTTTTTAAGAAGAAAATAATGACGTTGTCAATTTTTTTAAATATTGTCTAGTTTTTAAGATATGGTATTTATCATAAAAAAATCAAATATGGACCTGGATTTTTTTTATTACTATTTTGATTGGCTTTATGCTATTATTATTACAAAATATTAAAAAATTAATATTTTTTTGTTTTAAGGTAAAAAAAATATTTAATATTTTTAAAAAGGTTTTAGTCCGGACCTGGAAATTTCCAACATAAATATAAATTAAAAATGATTAGTTGAACGATTTTTAGTTTAACAGTTTTGATACTTGGCAAATTAAAATGGTTTTACGTTAATTTCAAATATTGTTTGAAACAAAGTCTACGACAAATACAAAAAAGAATAACGAATTACTAAAAATAATAACTAATTTCTCTTTAATGATATAAATGTTCAAACTGATGTAAGACATTGTTGGCATTTTTGAGTAATTATTCTTAACGCATTTTGCATAAAAATATTTCTGCTGTTTAAATATTGGGATTTTGATGCCTACCACATTTTTCAAAAATGAATATGGTTGATTTCTAGCCATTTTAGAATAATTGAGAGTAAGACATTCACAAAAATGACAAGTAAAATGATTATGTCAATTCCACGCTTTTGATTTTTAATGTTGGAGTAAGTTTCATGAGTTGCTGTGCTACCATCAAATAATTACTATGATATTATTTTTGTAAGTTTTTAACGTTTTTTACTTTATTTATAAATCTTTTAATTGACGTTTTAAAACAGATAAACTAAAAATCGTTCAACTATTGTGTCTTGCAATTTTTTATTTATATTTACATTGGAAATTTCCAGGTTCTGACAATTTTTTTTTATATTAAATATAATTTTTTTTAACCTTAAATCAAAAAAATATTACAGTTTTATTATTTTAAGATAATAATAGCATGAAACGAATTAAAATAATGATAAAAAAAAATCCAGGTCCGTATTTAATTTTTTTATGATAAATACCATATCTCAAAAACTAAACAATATTTAAAAAAATTGACAACGTCATTATTTTGCCCTAAAAAAGTTGCCGGTAAAAGGTTCTTACAGAATGAAAATATCTTGCAAAATAAGCGAGATACAAGGAATCGAGGGGTGAACAGCTAACCCAAAATGTGTACACCAATTGTGAAAAAATCCACAATCTTTTGCTAAGATTGTGTAAAGATTGTGAGGGATTGTGGCAAGATAGTGAGGGATGGTGGAGGACTGTGCAGCGGCATAGCGTACCTGAAGGGGCGGGGTGGCACGGTCCCATCAAAAATTTTGTGACCAAAAAAAAACAAAAAAGGTCATCATGTCTATAGTTTCCTTTGCCGCCCTCTTCATTTACCGTTACCGACCCTGCTACTTAATAACCGAGGGGTGACCAGCTAACCCCAACATGTGTATGCCGATTGTGAAAATCCGCAATCTTTCGGATTGTGTAACGATTGTGAGGGATTGTGGTAAGATTGTGAGGGATTGTAAAGGATTGTGTTAAGATTGTGAAGGATTGTGAGAGATTGTGACAGATTGTGGGTGATTGGGAGGGATTGTGTAAAGATTGTGAAGGATTGTGAACAGATTGTGAGAAATGTGTACACCGATTGTGAGAGCTGTTCACCCCTCACAAGGAATTATTAAAAATGCAACTTTTTCAAAAACTCCCTGTATTAGCAAAACCACGGGGTATAGCAAAAATCTGATTAGATAATTTTTAAGGGCTCAAAAAAAGAGCACTGTAAGGTGCAATCAGAAAATTCATATCTTTACTAACAACCGAGTTTCCCATTTAATCCCATCAAAAATGGGACACGCTGTATGCATCATCACTCAAAGCACAGAATTATCATATCCAGACAATATTGCGGGAACCGAAGTTTTGAGTGTCAATATTTAACCCTCGATTTAACTTTCCTCAGATGCAGACAGCTCTCACAAATGGACAAACATTGCGGAACTGTCAATATCCAAAAGCTCACACTGCATGCCTTTTAATGTAATTTTAAATTAGTAATTGATAACAGAAATGATGCTAAAGGCATTGTTTGAATCATATACATAACCATAACCCAACCTAATATTCCAATAACCACTGTGGCATTTCTTGTGCAAAACTACCATTAAGAAATATCAAACAAATATTAAGTGTTTGATTTTTGTAATACATAACTATAAATAGACCTGTATACTCCTGTCTATGGATTTCTTAAATATATATCATATTTTTATGTCACTGGTGGTCCAACTGATTTTTGTAAACAAAAGTTAAGGTAATATATCTCTTTAATAAACAATAAATATTTCTGGAATTTTTTGAAACCAATGAAATTTTCCAACTTAAATAACTAAAAGGAAACAAAGGATTTTTCAGGTATTTCTTGTACATTTTGGGAAAAACCCTCAAACATGTCCACTTTGTTAGGACTAATCTTAAAATTTTTATTTTTATGCACCCCCTTTGAGAGAAACTTAACCCCTATATTTTGAATGGGAAAAGTGAGTCAAATGAAATGAGACATGAGACTAGCAAATGTTTGTAAAAAAAAAGGAAACTGTAGGTATATCAAAACACAAAACCTGAGGTGTTTCTTGTATATTTTTTGTAAAAACAACTTATTTTTCAAAAATTCTGGTATCTGAATTTTGGAGCCTACTAAAATTATTTCCAATTAAATGAAAGCACAATTATTAATTAAGCAATAATGACCGATGATTAACTAATTAATAATAATTACCTTAAGTTGTTGACTTGCTCGCTGCTTACAAAAAAATGAACCACTCGAATTTTTTGGGACACAAGAAAAACACGGGAAAAGTTCCGAAAATTTATGCGAAAAACTTTGAGGTTATGTTGCTGACGTGGTGTAAATATAAATTTCTGAGGTGGAGCAACAGTAGGCAATAGAATTAAGTGTTTTGTATGAGTGCGACAGAGAAAGCCAAAGAAAACAAAAGGTTGGAGATCACTGCGTTGTTATTGAATGAATTTGCTTTTGAGATCTTTGCTATTTAACTGGTATTTTTTAGGAATGCATGTTTTAAGTCAAGAAGTTTTGAAGTGTCAAAGGCTGAAAAGGACGACCATAAAAAAATTTGCGACCAAAAAGAACTCTCTTTTTTATTAGAGCGCCGATTTGCCGCCCCCTCGATTTGCCTTTGCCGCCCCCTTACTTTACCGGCCCTGCTACTTAATAAAGCTTAGGGCACCCATGGGGCGCCAGTACCCTGCTCGGGGCGGGAGGACTATTTATATTGCATTGCATGTAAACCAGAAGTGCTTTTTAAAGCAAAGTGTTAACAAAATTGTTAAAGAAGAAGAAACGAAAAGTCCTGCTTACTTCACAAATATTTTATTGTCTAATCACGATGCGTTTCGGTTTTTAAAAAACCATTATCAAGTGGTCTGGTAGACAGTTAAGAATCATCTTTGAAACAAATGAAAAACTGGAACACACAAAAATAAAAAAATTAAAAAACATTTAAAACAGTCTAAAACAACATACAGATTAAAAATCAGTCAAACGGACATAAACACGTAATTTTTATAAAATACAATTAATTGTATGCAGTTAATTGTATGCAATTAATTGTATTTTATAAAAATTACGTGTTTATGTCCGTTTGACTGATTTTTAATCTGTATGTTGTTTTAGACTGTTTTAAATGTTTTTTAATTTTTTATTTTTGTGTGTTCCAGTTTTTCATTTGTTTCAAAGATGATTCTTAACTGTCTACCAGGCCACTTGATAATAGCTGGCCATACACACAGAGGTTGATCCGTCGGTTTGGAACGGCGCGGTTTAAACTGGCGGATTTGTCTTTCAATTAGTGGACATTCCACGCGCCAGTTATAGCCGGCACAGATTTATCTGTGAGTTCAGACCGGCGGGCGAAACTTGTGGGTTCCGCGCTCACAGATATTTTAACCGGCGAAGACTTCTCTGTCGGTTTAATCGCTGTTCAGGCCAACGGCTTCTCTAATTTGGATATCTTGTTTCGTAAGATCCTCTCTTACCAAATTTATTAAAAAATCATACGTGTTAATAGAGAATTATTGAAATAAAGCCAGGCTATAATGGTGCCAGGTACAATTTTGACACCTCTACATTGTTGTGTCATCAGTTGTGATCTTTTAACACACGGCCTTTGTTTACTATATGAACCGGAATAAATAGTGCCTTCTTTTAATAATTGAAAATAAACGACGAAAGTTTTAAATTTGACTTTTTTTTATAGCCTGGCTGTATTGCAATAATTCTCTGATATCCATTCTTAAATAATTTTTAAATCGTCTGGATCATTTTCTCGTAACTCTTTTAATAGAAGGTCATAACTAAATAGTTTCCTCTTAAGCAAATAAGTTTTAACCCACTTGGAACGTCTCTCTTTTACACCACTATGGATTATTTTCATATTAATAAACATTCCCATACACAGAGCCTGCTTATATTTAGCACTAAACAATTTACATACGCTATGCTTAAAATACCGTGCCGCATAAAACTTTCGACTTGACGAAATTCCACAGTTTTGGTTAAACCGGCAGATAAATCTTGAGTTTTAGCCCACTAACGCGCGGTTATGTCTGCCACAGACCGATATGAAGGATCGATTCGAAAGATTTTTTTTTGTGTTAGTGTACTGCAGCAGTTTTAAACCGTTACGGACAAAACGGTCAGACTTATCTGTGCCGTTCCAAACCGACGGATCAACCTCTGTGTGTATGGCCAGCTAATGGTTTTTTAAAAACCGAAACGCGCCGGATGGCAGCCGCAATTATCTCAGAAACTATCATCACTACGACTTCGGGAAAAAAACTTTTCTTAAGAAATCGGGCTTTTTGAATTCCACTAAAATAATTTTGTGTTTGTAGCTCCCAGCTAAAGGGTAAATTAATCACATCTACCGACTCGAAAAATTTTTTTTTTTTATGAAACACTATAATTTTCAAAAGTAAATTATACCACATTCATATTTCTTAAAAAATTCTGCATAATTTGGACCCCTAACATGTACTTCTATGTCACTTCCCCACAGGAAGGGAATGAAAATGTAACTTTTTATTAAGAAAATGATTATTCCCACTTGGTGACTAAATCTGTTCCTATTGTTTATTCAAATTATTAAGAAAAGAAAGATTTTTTGGAAGGACATTTTTAAAGCACCATACCTAAGAACCTACTTTTTTTAAAAATTTAGATACAATCTCATTCATATTTTTACCTGAAGTTTTTCTGACTATATTATATAAATTGCAAACACGTTTCGGACTATTTTGCTGAGAAAAATGCTCTTTCTAGTATTTCACACACAGTGGCAGATCCAGGATGTTTGCGGCAATTATTTTTGATTTTTAATAAGTTTGAGCTCTGAAGTTTACCAGTACATCAAAATAAAATGCATCACATGATGTTCCGAAAGTTAATAATTTTGTGTAAAAATTTAAATGAATGTTAACTTTCGTGAAATTTAAAAAAAAATATATAATTTTGGTAAAAAATTGTGCTTTATGCATTGGTTATTTTTACTGGAACTAAATATTATAAGCTAAATGTCAAGAAGGGGCTTCTGTCCCCCTTGATTCACCACACATATTAGTTGCATTCAAACCAGTTAATCTTTTGAGTATACTTTTTTGATCAATATGCTGGCATTGTAACATGTTGGAAGAAAGTTTTTTAAGAGTTACTAAACTACTGTGCCTAAGAATAAATACTTTATATAAAATCCGTTCGCCTTGACAGTTGCATGTGCAAGAACTACTTTTGTGAGCAATGTGATAAAAATAGGTTTGATAAACACATTAGTTGCATACTCCAATTTACCATGTTTGTTTACATTCTAACGTAATCGTAAAAAAAGCTTTTTTGGGCGTTACTAACTATAAACAGGAAAAACGTTAGCGACTGCTTTTCAGAACCTAACAATAAACAATTTACACCAAACCCCTTCGCCTTAAGAGGACAAGAACTACTTTTGTGTGAAATTCGATGAAAATAGGTTTGATAAACACATTAGTTGCATAATCCAATTTACCATGCTAACATTCTAACGTACTGGTAAAACAAGTTTTTTTAGGCGTTACTAACTGTAAACAGGAAAAACGTTAGTGCCTAACAATAAACACTTTACATCAAAACAGTTCGTCTTGAGAGTACAAGAACTACTTCTGTGAGCAATGTGACAACAATAGGGTTCATAAACACATTGGTTGCATAATCCAATTTACCATGTTAACATTGTAACATATTGGTAAAAAAAAATTTTTGGCGTTACTATGTACAGAGTGGTCCAAATTGATCACTTTTGATAGGAAACACCAATTTCTAGTATTTTTGTTAATTTGGAAATTTTAACAGTTCCATAATTATATTTCTAGCATCTGGTTATGTTTGTTAAGAAACACAAACATCTGTTCACACAAAACTGGGAACTCTATGAAGAGCACATGCATATGATTACAAGGAGCAGACAGGGTTTGGCTATACCACACCATAGCTCTACATTCTTTGAGAGGGGCCCAGAGTATAGAATAGAATAGAATAGAATATTTTATTACTACAGTTGCGAAATTACAAAGTAGATTCGTCAAACAAAAAATAGAAATGCTAAAATTCTAACGATAAAAAGCTATAACAATTACATTAAAAAAAAATTTTGGTATATAAACAGGACAAAAACAATTAACAATAATCATTGTACGAATGGAGTAAAAAAAAAGAAAAAAAAAACAAAATGATTAAAATAAAAACATACAAAAAAGTTAATACGTTTGTATAGCGAGCGTACTCAGGGAGATCCTCGGTGTGACTCATTTTCGATATCTGTTTTTAGATATTCGTCCACTGAATAAAAACAGTGTAAAAGTAAATGTATTTTAATAAATTGCTTAAATTTATTATAGTTTAAATTTTGTACAAAAGTTGGTAGTTTATTGTAAATATGTAAGTTTAAAGTATTTTTTTTTTTAATTTTGAAAGCCGCATCATAGGAATACTCAATGGATTTTTTCTTACGTTGTATTTGTGACAATTGTTTAAGCACCTTAAGGTTGATTTACTTTCATGGATTTCAAGTTAAGTGAAATAAATATAAGCACATGGAAGAGGTATAATTTTATGCTTTAGGAAAATTGGTCGACAATGGTCCCTGTATCCTGCGCCTGTTAAAGCTCTCACCGCACGTTTTTGTGCCCTAAAAACATCCAGAGCAGCTGAACTTTGACCCCATACGTCAATCTTGAGTGGATGACCCCAAAATAATATGATTTTAGGACTTCGAAGCTTAAAAAACTGCGCAGCCTTCGCAGTAGATAAATTGAGCCAGCCAACTTTTGGGTTGTCCAGCTTAGTCTATCATCAATCTGGATACCAAGCAACTTTACATGAGAATCGTTGGCAAGTCTGTTGTCGGTAGTAATAATAAGGGTATCAGTCTTTTCCTCATTCAGAAAAAGTCTATTACGTGTGAACCAACCTTTTGCCCTGCTGATGCTCTCACTCGACACGTTTTGAATGACGTCGAGGTTTTTACTAGAAGACACTAGAGTTGTGTCGTCTGCAAAAAGTACACAGTGACAAGTATTCATATATGGTACCAGATCATTTATAAATAAAAGAAAAAGCAAAGCGCCCAATATGGAGCCCTGTGGGACACCTATATTTATATTTTGTAAAGTAGAACGTTCTTTGTGTTGTCCCACTTCAACACATTGTTTACGAGATGACAGATAGCTTTTAATTAGGTCATGTGCCTTGCCTCTAATACCAAAAGTTTTAATTTTTTTCAAAAGTAACGAGTGAGAAACACAATCAAACGCCTTGGAGAGGTCACACATTGTAATGATACTATGCTCACCCCTCTCCAAAGCGCCTACCACTCTCTCAATTACCTGCATGACAGCTTTTGTTGTGGACTTGCCACCTCTAAATCCAAACTGGTATTGACTTAAGAGTTTGTTTTTTTCCAAGAATGAAACTAACCGATCTTTTATTATTTTCTCTATAATTTTCCCAAAAATTGGGGTTATACTTATGAGGCGATAATTGCTGGCATTACTCGTATCTCCTTTTTTAAAAATAGGAATAACTTTACTAATTTTAAATGCATCTGGAAAAGTTCCCTCAGAAAAACAAGAATTTATTAAATTAGTTAACGGGGTAATAATTATATCCAAGGTATGTTGTACAATGTTGTAATTTATATTAAAGTAATCCATAGCCAATGATTTTTTTAAACTATGGATGGCATCTCAGCCCTCACTTTCAGAGACTGGCATCAAGAAGAATGAGTTAGGACAGCTGTTTTTTTCTGGGGGCCGATTTTTGTCAATTAACCTTCCGATCGTTTTGGCCGACTAAAAAATTTTAGCCTCAAGATTTAGCATGATGCCCGGCAACGCCGCCGGTCTAGACTCTACAGCACCCCTTGGCACTGGCGATGAATAGCGTGGAGGGTCGTCGCACAGTGGGACCAATTGTTATAATTTAGCAGTTTTGTATTACAAGATTAAGGGGTAGTAAATCCTCAAAATTTTAGCTACCGATGTACCCGGTGTCCTATAAAAACATTTTGATATTTAAAATGCAGCTAAATATTTGACCAGGTACTGATTTAAAATTTTTTTAAATATATGTAAAGTAAATAAGTTATTAAATCCAACTAAAAAAAATGATCGCAAATATAAAATAAAGATTATTTCAGATACTACTTAATCAATTTTAATGAAATTTGGCATACATGTTTTATAAGCCATTCTTCCTTTTTTACGCTATGACATGTGCAAGTCAGGCCGAACCAGCGAAGCCGGCTATTGTTATTTTTTTAGGTTAGTTATTAATCAATTGGAATAAGAAACCGATACTTTCCTTAAGGCTTTAAATGCAAATAAAGATTAATACGGCTTTTTTTTAAATTCAAGATGGCTACTATACGCTAACACTATACAACTTATTTGTTTTAATTGACGGAACATTTATATTTAATTTGGTTACACGGTTACAAAACTACTAATTTAAAAAGGCAGTCATTAAAACAAAATTAAAGAAAATGTCACATACTTGGATTTATATAACGATACTCTTTTTAAAAATAATTCCGCATTTTAGATTATTTATAGTTTTTACCTTATAGCTTTGGCTGGTATGTGGGTATAATTGTTTTTTTCCTTTAAAATCGGTTTAATTTTAAATTTAATCACTGCTCCAAAGTCAAACTCTTAAGGCAATCCAAATATAAAATAAAAATAACTCCATTTTGATGATTATATTGTTATATTAGTGAAAATGCAAACATGTACTTAATTAAAGTTTTTTTTTTAATAATATCTAACCAAACCACTTTTAATTAATGTTTTAGTACAGTTATTCCTTAACCCCCATTCTTTATGTACAATTTGTACGGAAAAATATTAAAGATTTGATTTAATTTAAAAAATAATATGTATGTTTACAAATACTTGTCTACTTTTTAAAACTATCGGTCATTTTTCATATGTATGAAATAATGTCTAAAGTAGTAAACACTTGTTTAATGGACTAATTAGGTCCTAAGTCATAAACCTAACCGAACCAATGCAAAAAAAGGGCAGACATTTGTAGCCTAGCCTACAATTAGTACCTAGACTATTGCGCCACCGAGGGGAGCGACTTGTCCGTTCATTTAATAGGTTTAATTTTTATATCGGAAAAAGATTTAAGGAATGGAAGATATAAGGAAACTCGTACAAGGGGGACGAGTGTGATATAGTTTAGGTAGGCTAGATTAGTTTACTGAAGATGGGCTCCACCTGCTAGTACCTAAAATAAGTATTGCAAAAAAATACAAATAATAAGAATTTTCTTTCTTCTACCCTCCCACCCACCCATTAACCTTATTGTGCACATGACAGAAAATATTCAATGAAAAAAATGTCGCCGCGTACAAAAATTTGAGACAAATTAGGCACTATTAGAAAAAAAATCGTTTGTTTAGCACGCTCTTCCACTCAGACCCATATATACAGGGTGTTCAATAACATAATTTTAGTATTAAATTTCTTGAGTGATTTTAAGACAAAAAGTTCATATAAACATAGGTCTACAAACACTTAGTTTTCGAGATAATATTCTTTGTTTATTTTGATATAGCCGCCATGCCATACCCAAGCATTTTTTATTTTGATGATAGCAGTCTTTGGCGCAAAAGCTTTTTTATAAACGGTTAGAGATGCGAAAAAATTGCAAGAGACAAAAAAATTTGCAAACGAAACAAGGATTTTATTTCTTGTTTTAGAATCTACCAGTGGCTTACAACAAAAAAATATCCCAGGAAAAAAGTGACATGAGCCCTGAATAAGTATAACCTTCTAGATTTTTACTATCGTTTGATATGTCTTATAGTGTAATGACACCAGCTAAATATATGTGTTAAATTTGAGCTGCATATCTCAAAAACTGCACGAGCTATAAACAAAAAACTAAAAAATATATGAAATTTTAACACCCTGTATCTCGAAAACTAAGCGTTTGCGTGTCTACGTTTATATAAACTTTGTGACTTACAATAACTTAAACACCTTGTATAAATAAAAAATTGTATATGATCCGATTTGAATTAGAAATTCAGTACAAAAAAAAACTGTGTACTAAGTAAAACATACATAAGTTTGAAACACATATTTAAGTCCTACAAGTTTCTTAAAACATTGTTGCAACTTTTGTCTTATTTTGAAACTCATGTTCCACAACGGCACAGAATTTTGTCTTCTTTAAACATTTTTTGTATGAGAAGAGGACACTCTGATCTATCTTTTATATTTCACCATAAAGATTTCGTTGAGCCTTTACTTATGGAAAATAAAAACGTGATCTGGTTTATTTAGGAAAATACCTGTTATGTCTGATCGTGGACACATTTCCCTACCCAAATGCAAAAGTGAGTTTTAAAAAGTTATGTCATATCATTAAATAAAAATCTTCAGTCCTTATGATATCGGAGATTATGGTAGGTTGGTTGTGAGGGGGCTGGTTATGGGGGGAGGGGAATCTCTTACTTTACCCCTTCCCATAGAAATACAGGCAGTTATCCTTTTGTAGGAATCTATTTCTATATTATTATTAAACTACAAAAACAGCAATTAAAGTAAAATAATGTTTTCCTTTTTTAGGGGAGCTTATTTTTTTATAATGAGACTTAATTATGTTACTAAAATTTTAGAAAAAACAGAGCAGAAAGGCCTATTCCGCATGTTATTTGTGGACTTGGTCAGCGCCCCTGATAGATTATGTTCATTTCGTTTGAAGGGGGCTAATTTTGATCTTACAGGGCTTACCCTCCCTCCCCCAAGCTACTTCCTTGGCGTATAAACATACATTCATTCCATTCTTTTAAAAAATTTTAGTTTTGGTAATATCTAGTTTTACCAAGATAAATTGCATTGGATATCTGATTTGGCCTGCTGTGCTTGTTACTACGTCATCTAAGGCCCGCCAGTCTGCAATTCACAACAAAAATAACCTTGGTGTTGTCATAGAGAAAATTTTGTCTCTGGGTGTTCTGCATAAAGTGGGTTAGGAATTTAATGTTTTTATTATTTATGTTCAACGTTCGATAGTTTTGGTTGTTTAGCTGTTGGGCCGTATGTTCAAACGTAAGTATTAGTCTACTGTTGTCTAGTATTTCGCTAACAAGCCCCTTTGGGCACCCTTTGCCAAAAAAATGTTTTTTTTTCAGTTGGAAATATTTCTAAAGGCAGGCTTTTCAAAAATAATTAGAGCTGGAAAATTTGCATCTTCTTGAAAATTATTGGTTTTTAATATAGAATTTTTTTTGTTACAGGTTACTTATGTGTCTACAATGCAACAAAGACAAACTTCTCAAGGTTGCAAGCAATCCCTATCATCTGCTATATTGGTCCAAATAAACAACTTGTTGCAGAAAAATAAACATCCTTCGAGACCAGCACAAGACTAGTAGATGCCACCCAAATCTCTCATATGATTTATTCTGTTATAGTAATGTAACTATGTGAATGTGAAATTGAATACAATGTATTATCAAATAATATATTTGTTAATTTTTATCAAAAATAATATTATTCATAAGAAAAGTGCGTAAAGTGATTACATTTCCACAAACAAAAACAGTTGAACAATATATGAAGTGAAGTTCGGTTTGATAATAGTTTGTGAGAAATAGGTACCAAGCACATAGATAAGGAAGGGCACTGGGGGACATTTCCCCATTCTTGAAGAAGTTTTTGGCATGAAATTTTAGTGTCTTGGACATGTTCTGTATTCAGTGTATTTGCCTCCGGCGAGCATTTCTGCCTACCCTGTCCAAAACATCATGCACCGTCATGGAATAACAGCACAGTACTTTCTACATGGGAGTATCCCCCCAGAAAGAAAAGCTATCTATGTGCCTGCTACATATTTTGAGTACATGTTTTACAGAACATTTTTTGTTCAGTTCCCCAGAAGGATAATTATATAATAAAATTTTCTTGAAAATGTTTTTGAACAAATTTCTGTTTAAAGAAAATGTTTAGGACTAAATGATTTCGTACAATTTTTCATTTAAACAATAAAATTAATTTTAAAGATATTTCTGCAACCCACTTTTTTCTATGAGGGTTAACAAAAATAACTACTACGCACATATTTTTACTTAAATGTCAAAAAATGCTTCAAGCATGCCCCAATGTTGTAATAATAATGTTCTAAAAAAATGTAAAATCCTAATTTGAAAAACTATTTTTCTATAATCACCAAAAACACAAAGTTGTTGATTTTAAATAAAGCACTGGTCATTATTTTAATTTAAAAAAATAAAGTACCTTATGAAGTTTCTAAATCAATAATGTTTTTGGAGAAATTTCCATACAAGGAAAATGATTTCGAAGAATTTTCCATTTGAACATATTTTTACTCAAATGTTACAAAAACTGTAAAATCTTAATTTAAAAATTATTTTAGCTCACACTACTACTATACTAAAGTCATGTGAGCTATGGTGATCCTAATTTTTTCGATAAAAACAAAGTTGTTCCGATTTCAAAAATGTTTATATTTCTTTGTGTTTCAGATGATTTTGAAAGTTTTTTGTCGCGCCGTCTGTCTGTAACGACCAACGCGTATAACTCAAAAACCGCTTGAAATTTGAGGTGGTGGGTCTTGGGTAGGGATCCCATTTAAAAATGGGTAGGGATCCCATTTAAAAATGAACAAAATTCACTGATCACAAGATAAATAAAAGGGTATATGGCGTGTGTGATACCAAAAGTAAGAAGTCTGTAGTTAAACAAAATAAATTTAAGTTTAAAAAAAAAGGTGGGAGTAAATTTCAAAAATTAGAGTTTAAGTGAAAATATGTCGTGTGTGATCTCAAACGAAAGGTAATTGAGTCTGGAGTTAAACAAAATTCATTTTAGTTTGAAAAAAAGGATGGGGGTAGGTAAAAATTAGAGTTTAAGTCAAAACATTGTGTTGTGTGGTATCAAAACGAAAGGTAATTGAGTCTGGAGTTGAATAAAATATATTTCAGTTTTTAGTTATATTAGCTCACATGTACACTATAACTATAGTGCCTAGTGTGAGCTTATAGGTACCCATATATATTTGCAGAGTATTTTTATAATCACCAAAAACACATAAAAAAAATAAAGTACCTTATTAAGATTCTAAATCAATAATTCATTAACTTTTTATTTCATTCATATTTATTCAAAAGGATAATCATTCAATAAAATTTTCTTCATACAAAATTGTTTAAAAGCATTTTCTTCGATTAGTCGAAGTTTGTTCGAACAAATTTCCATTTAAAGAAAATGGTTTCAAAACAAATTTTCGTTCAAGGAAAATGTTTTAGAAAAAAATTATTTCAAATAATTTTTTATTAGAACTTATTTTAACTCAAATGTTAGGTACAAAAAATGTAAAATAAAATAAAGTTTTTTTTCTATTATAATCAAAAAAGTTTTTGATTTAATATAAAGGACTGGATAGGTAGTCATTATTCAGTGACCCAATAAAAGTTAAAAAAAAGTACCAACTGTATAAGGTTTCTAAATAATTTATTAACAAAAAAAATTTGAATAGGTGTGTCCCCTTATAAATTATTATACAAGTTAACAATAATTTATTCTAGCACTGTTGAAACTATGATTCTTGATGGGAGTATCGGTATGCAAAGTTAAATTCAAAAAAATACAAAAAATGGATAGGTACCTATGTCACAGGCTTGTAGCAATAAATAGTGATTTTGGTTGTGGGGGTTGCTATAGTCTATAGTTAAAAAAGCTATAAGTACCTATAATCAGAGAGTGTAACTAGGATAACCCTGCCAAATTAAAATATCAAAATAAGCACCTATTAAAAATTGGTAAACTAACTATGTAACCACGCAAAGAGCACCAATATTATTTAAATGTTTTATTACCAAATTTGATTTAAGCCCCTCAAAAAAATTGACCCAGTTATATTCCTTATAAGGGCCTATATCCTTAAATTATGTAACACTCAAGGGAGGGGGGTTTGGCTTTGCGTTACACACAATGATTTTTTAATGTGTTTTTTTTTGAAAATGCGTTACGAGGGAGGATTAATAATCCTGAATTTTTGTGTTACATAATATAAGGATGTTCCCTAAGCCTGCTATACATATCCATTATTTTGAATTTTTATGATGATTTTAACTTTGTATACTAACTATAGGTAGGTATCTTCCTTTTCATATATCATCAGGAGATTTTATAAGTGGGGCTTCGAGACTATGCAGGGGTCTACTACGATATACCTCGATGCTGGAAAATGCGTGTTTTTTTTTTTAATAATAAGTTTAGGTCTTTTTATACCGTTTTCAAGAAAAAAAAATGCGGATTTTTCACATTTTTTTTAGAAATTTCAAAATTTAAAAATTAGTAAAAAATTACACAAATTGCTATAGAAAGAGGTTATTTGACGTTTGTGATGTCGAGATAAAAACGGGCGGCTCACAATCCACTGAACTTGATCTACATGGTCAATTAGCCAAAATAAGGTGACCAACTGTCTGGCAAGGGACGAAAAAAGGTAATTGTGTTTTTAGAAATGTATTTACGCATAGAAATATGGGTACACCATATTTTTTAAATCTAACGTTCTACCTGACATCTGGCTCCAACCATTTAATTGGTCGCGCATTTTCGACTCTGTAAAATCGTCCAAAATCGTCTATTGAGTATTTATAATGGAAAAAATGATGCAGAAAGCTTTATAGTTTGTGATTTATCATAAAAATGATGTAAAAATCAGCACAACCGAACATTCTAATCAGCCTAACCTGACCTTACATAAAGTAAACCACAAAAACGGTAATTCAGCAGTTCGGCTTGGTTTGGTTCGGGTCGGGCTTAGGTAAGGTTTGTTGTGTCTTAAAGTAATTCAGCAGGAGTCGGCTGCGCCGACTCCTGCTGAATTACTTTAAGACACAACAAACCTTACCTAAGAACAAGTCAAACCGAACTTAACTGAGGCAAACCGAACCTAACCGAACCAAACCGAACCGAACCGAACTGAACCAAACCAAACCGTACCGAACTGAACCGAACCGAACTGAACGAAACCGAACCGAACCGAACCGTACCGCACAAGCAATAAGCAAGAATCGGCTGCGCCGATTCTTGGTGAATAGTTCTAAATAAATAATTTCCTATAATTTGGGCCATTAACCCTCAGATGCCCCGTAACAAGGCTTTGCTAATCCATTCTCAATCTTTGTTGTTTTGTATGTGAGCAACAAGGACTTAATCGCGATTAAACCCATGATCGCGCTTAAGTGCTTACGGTGCATCTGAGGGTAAGTCAGCGTAAGCAAATCGATTTGGGAAATTTGATATGGCCGAATGACCTGCAAACAGTCGGCCCAGCAAAAAATTTCTCTCAATGTGTCAAAACATCTGTGGGAAGGTCAACTGTACAAATTTTCAAAGTTATGTGAAAAAACCGCGAAAAAACACGAAAAACTAGGTATGTAAGGAATTTAAAATTGTTAAATTATTAATCCTAAGCTAATTTACAAATTTATGTCGAAAATTTGACGACGCAGTGATAGAAATTGATTTTTTTCAACCAAAACAAGTCAAAGAAAACCACTATGTAACGTTTTTTAAAAAATTATTTTTCAAAAAAACCATACTTTTTTTTTAATTTCCCGTATCTAAATCGACTAAAAATAGTCCAAAGAATCATTTCCATACAAAAAAATCGTTATATAGGGCGTTTTGACGAGCGAGGTATAACGTAGTAGAACCCTATGCAGAACTATCCATATCTTTTCGTCTTTTGTGAGGGAAATATTTAAAAGAAATGGAGAACGTCTCTGGGATGGAAAACTTTATATGCTATATATGTTTCTCTTCTTATATCATCAGGAGATTTTATAGGTGAGGCTTCGAGACCGTGTAGAACCACAGATTATCCCCTCTGGAGCCCCTCTCTGGAATAGTGATCCGCCTCACAGAACACCATATCCGCACGTGTGAGAAATCAACTTATCATTTTTTTAGAACTAGTAATATAATTTTAAAAAAATTCTATTTGTTTTTTGTGAAATTCCTTCATACTTGTCTGTCAAAGTAAGTGTCATAAAAATCACGGCGAACTCGATTTTCTGAAATAAGTGAAAGAATTCTACCAAGCTGCACTGACAACACTGCGGCTCGCGATCACTGACTTGTATGAACACTGAAAAATAAATTCGACGTACAATTTGTGTCGGAAAATGGTTTTTGTTTCCTTCATAGAATGAAATTCGTAAGAAAATTAGCTCTAGAATGTTGTGTTTACCAATATCTAAGGTTGTTTTGCCTTTTTGGTTCAAAATATTGAGCAGAAACCTTCCACGATATTTTGCCAGTTCTAGTTGAACTCAATGCAGCCCAATTTTATATGGCTAAAAATTTTAGCTGGCTAAAAACGATCGGAGGTCTAATCGACAAAAATCGACCCCCAGGTAAAATCTAACTGTTTATCGTTTAATTTTGGTAGCAACTTTATTGAGTTCAATGCCACATTACAAAAGTAGTCATTAAATTTTTCGGCAGGTATGTATGTTCAAATTAGAGTATTCATTTTTATGCCAATTTGTTATATGACCCTATTGGTTACATATTACCATCATATTACAAAGGTGTACGAACTTTATGCTGACAGAGACATTATTCCCTACTACGGATTTATTAATAATAGTTTTTACATACATTATAATAATTAGTTAGAATCTAGATTTAAGATCGATCGGTTGTACTAAGTTTTAAAATAATAAAAGTTGTTTTTAAAAACGGTTTCGGCAAAGCCTGTCTTTTAAGTGGCGCAGTCGGTAGGATTGCCCAAACGTGAGATTAAGGAATATAATCGACGGTTCGTTTTAACGATTTATTGGCAATCGAACAAATAAATACCTAAAAAGACTGATCAATTTGTGCGTGCAGTGCGTAACAGATCTTAATCTAACGAAAAGATCTACTAAAGAACATAGTAATCGGCTAGTGATTTTCGAAAGCATATCGGAAATTTTGGATTATTGATTAATTTTTGCGTGCAGTGCGTGCTAGATCTAAGACTGTCCAGTTGGGTGAACTGAAGTAACCTAACGAAAAAGATCTACTAAAGGACATAGCTGATTAATTCGTGTTTTTCGAGAGGATATCGAGGAATTTGGATTACTAATGTCATCGCTGGAAGTCTTAATGGTTTTGCTGTAAGTAATATCTCATGTCATTTAGAGATTCCGTAAAAACTGATTATTCTGATCTCTCAAATTCTGATTCTGACTCACAAAGCGAAGAACATCGCGCACCAATCCCAAATTTGAACAATACTTTTGAAAAAAATCAAAATTCAAAGCTTGATCAATTTTTAGCAGACTTGATAGGAAACGTAGCTTTAGATTTAGATAATAGTGTACTCAATAATTCTATAAATTTGGAAATAAATAAAAAAATGGCTCTCCCCGCAATTAAAATCAGAACCAGAATTAATACCCAGATTCATAGAAATATCTCAAAAACTAATTACCAAATTTTACAACACAGAAGATGTTAATGATTTTTAAAATGAATATTTGATGTCAAGCATCTTAGGTAAAATTAAAGGTGAAGCGGCAATTAATATTGCTTCCTGTAACATTACGAAGTTTAGCGATTTAAAAGTCGCCCTTGTCAGCACTTATGGGGATAAATGCGATCTTTGCACCCTTGTAATCGAGGGTACAGAAATGAAACAAGGCAATGCATCAGCTTTTGATTTTTATAATAAAATTCAACATCAACTAAATCATCAAACTTCTTATCTCTTGACTCACGGGGCCCAAGAAGAAAAAATGATTTTGGGTAAATTTTGCAGAGCGTTAGCTTTAAGGATTCTATTACGCGGATTAAAAGAACCGGTTGGCTCTCTAATGCGAACTAAAAATCCGAAAGACATGAATGAAGCCCTTCAAATGCTTACAAACGATTTTCAAATCGACAGTAACCAAAAACACCAACACTTTAACTCCCCACAAAAACTAAATGCGCCTTTTATGAAACCAAAAGTGAACAGCAATTTGGCATTAACAAGTTTCCCTAATTCTAATTTTTCTAACAATTTCCCATCTACTTCGAATTACAGACCACCACAGCTGACTTATAGACCGGAGCAAAATATACCGATTTTTAACAGAAATCCGAATCAATCAAACGCCTTTAATCAATCAAACGTTTTTAAACCTAATTTACCAAAGCCAACACCAATGAGCGGAGTTTCCACAATAAAATCCTACCAGAACCGAAATATCCCTTACAGACCATTATTAAATAACCCCCAATACAATCAGCAACCTAATTATCAATCAAACTATATAATCGAAGAAATAAATAATATTGAATATCAATCACAGACTCAACCTACAATCGAATACGCCTTCGAAGACAAAAAGGATCAGCAGTATGATGACGACACGGACTATACAAGAGATCAAATGGAATCGAGCGAGTTTTTTCAGAAACCAGCCTCGAGCCCCCACAATTTCACTTGATGAACTTGACCAATAGCGAAAATAAATTACCTTTCATAATTTTCCCTGAGTATAATCTAAAAATATTAATAGACACCGGAAGTACATGGTCCTTTGTAAATCCTGCTATAGCGCAAAAATATTTCCAAAAATCTCTAACCGATGATCCATTCAAAATTTTAACCGCGCATGGCAATTCAATAGAAAAATATAGTACGCAAATACCCTGTCCAAAAGTTTTTAATTCAGATTTAGAACATTTAAAATTTTACATTTTCGATTTTCATAACTATTTTGACTGTTTATTAGGAATCGATAATTTGTCTTTACTTAAAGCTAGCATCAATCTTCAAAATAATTTTTTAATCACTCCCAACTCGACAATAAAACTGAAATTTCATAGCACTCTTAAAAATACCAATATTTTAGTACTGGCTCCACTGAGCGAGAAACCTATTAACATCAAGGTCAACAATATAGAAAACAGTGATGTTGTAATTCCCCAAACAAAATTTGCAGAAGTAGAAATTTCTGAATGCCTGACAACGGCCAATAGTTTTAAGACCACCTACACAGAAAAAAACCTCACCGAAAAAAGTTTAAAAATAAAAATGTTTGAACCTTTGAGCATCGTTCACCTTGACCGCTATAAAGTTAAACATCGACCTATCCCAACAGAATCTCCCTTTTATGTTTTTGTCGGAAATCACCCTAAAAAAATAAAAATGCATTCAATAGTTTATCATTACATCCCAGAAAGAAAACAACAAATTGTATACCAAGTTAACGCATCCCGTAAAGAATTGCATGAAAATCCTAAAACAGTTAATGAAAAAAACAAACAAAAACAACCAAATATCAAAAACAAATATAAAAGGAAAACAATAGTTTCAGTGAATTCTGAACCAAAAACGGAAAAAATAGACACGACTTACTCTAACACGTCCAAAAAAATACATCTCCTAAACATTAAAAGACCTCGAAAAAGAAAAAAAATAAATAAAAATAAACATCTGTTAGCCCGCGGTTAGAAAAACGATAACTGCAATGGACTGTAAATATTTTAATTAATGAAAGCGCGAACAAACATAAATATATTGATATGAAATTACGAAATAATCAAACGTCCATACGTTAATTGTTGGTGCCACACAACGGCACTCAGAAACAAAGCACTCACCAATTTGCAGCCAATTTCTCCACGTTCCAAGGGGCCCCTTTCCGGATCTAATGATGTCACCACGTAGCTGAAGGGCTGAAGTTTCTAGTTCTCTGCTTCAGTACACCAAAATCGAGCACTTTCAAGTGTAGAAATTTGAAATAGTTGGAGAACGAAATTAACACGCCATTTTCTCGAGGCGGTTGACAAGGATCTCACTGATTCTTGGTGCGCATGTCCAAAATGCGCGAATGCACTCTGTCCTTCATCCAATTGTGTGGTTTTAAAAATTTACAAACAACCGCGAAATTTTAGCGAGAGCTAACAACATCTTTTAGGTTGTTCGCACTCATCAGCTTAAGAGGAACAGGAGTAACCAACATTACTCAAAACTTAGGCGTCCTACCTGTAAACCTTGGACCTGCGAAACTCCAAAGGTCAGAACACACCTTCGTTCACTATTATGATTTAGGACCCCTCCTACAACAATACGAAAATATAATTTCACAACATCAAACGCAGAAACAGACGTACACTAATAACACACCTTTAGAACGCGATATAAATAACTTTGAAAAAATTTCAAATTTTTATAATCAATCAATAATAGAAAAAATTGAAAATATAATCATATTTCAGTCAAAAAGATCTAAACGAGGGCTCATAGATGGCTTAGGATCAATAGATAAGGGACTAACAGGAAACCTAGACGCTAACGATGGTTCAAAAATCTACAATATTTTAGACCAGTTGCGACGTAATGAGAAAAGTACCCACAATCAACTATTCTTACAATACTCGGTAAATCAAAAATTAATTGACCGATTTAATAAAACTGTTGAAAGTATTCAACATAACCAAATTCTGTTAAAAACAAAAATTTTACAATTGCATTCTTTGATACGACATAATGCTGGCTTGGATAACGTTATTTTAACCAAAAGCGTTTATAACGAACTTATCCTTTTATACAATGCCATATTAAGCATCTTTCAAGATATTGAAAACTCTCTAACATTTTGCAAACTAAATGTAATGAATCCGAGTATTATTAAGGTAAATGATTTACTCACAGAACTAAAAACAATATCGGAAATCTATAGGGATCAATTCCCAGTTGATTTACAAGTTGATAACATAAATCTTATAGAATCTTTCATAAAAATTAATTGTCTTGTAGATAATAAGAAAATTTTGTACTTCCTATCAGTTCCAATTGATACTAAGGATCAATTTAATTTGTTTTGATTAATATCAATTCCTTCAAAAATTGAATCAGATTTTTTTACAATCCTTCCTAGTAATCAATACTTGCTAAAATCAAAATTAAACGACCAAATTATCCCTTTAAATGACATGTGTATTGCCCAAGGCAAATCATTCCATTGCCCTAGACATCTGCAAAGCAATCAAAGGGCGTTATGCGAAAAAAATATCCTCTCGCACGAAAACACCAGCTCGTGCCAAATAACTAAATTAAACATTTTGGAAAACCACCTAGAAATCATTTCACAGTTAAATCAGTACTTAGTTATTTGCGACGAACAAACTATAACTCAAGAACTCACTGGCATATTCCTAGTGAACAAGACACCATGTAAATTACTTTATAGAGGAAAGAAATATATTTTGAAGAAAAAACAATGGCAAGTCCATCGATAATAAACTTACCAAAATTAGAAGTGCAAAACCAAAAATTTCCAAAATTTCGCATAGATCTTAAGAAACTAGAATTTGAAAAACCTATTATCAACCCCATGGTTCCGATATTTGAAGAAAATACAGCCCCTAACCTATTAGTACCAAGTGGTTGGACCATATGCCTTTACATCATTCTTCTCGTAACACTATTGTATTTTGGACATAAGTACTTTCAGAGGAGTAAGAGCAAGCAGTTGCGATCCACACAGTCTATGCAACCTACTGAATTAGAAAAGCTGAAAACCACCCTCCCAGGGGAGGCTTCCTTCTAAGGGTGGAGGAGTTATATGACCCTATTGGTTACATATTACCATCATATTACAAAGGTGTACGAACTTTATGCTGACAGAGACATTATTTCCTACTACGGATTTATTAATAATAGTTTTTACATGCATTATAATAATTAGTTAGAATCTAGATTTAAGATCGATTGGTTGTAATAAGTTTTAAAATAATAAAAGTTGTTTTTAAAAACGGTTTCGGCAAAGCCTGTCTTTTAAGTTGTATGTTCAAATTAGAGTATTCATTTTTATGCCAATTTGTTTCTGATAGTTTATTTCGGAGTTGGTCTAGACCATCGCGTGTTATTTTTCTAGTATAATATGAGCTTTTTTCTAGGACCTTGTTTGCTTCTAGTATGGAAATAACTTGTGCTCTATGATCCGAGAATCCCGGTACAACGACTTGACAATGACTGCCGGACGCTGGGATATTGGTGAAAATGTTGTCCAAACAGTTGGCCACCCCATCCATCACCCTGGTAGGCTCAAAAATTGATTAGCCTAAGCCAAAAGATTCAGCTAATTCCAATATTTTGTTGGTATCGCTATTAGACGTATTAAATTTCACGTTAAAGTCACCCAAAACGATTAGTTTTTTTGAAGGCTTTAAAGAAGTTTGCAAAACCCCTTCAAACGCTTTCAAAAATGCATTGAAACCTCCAGAGCGCGAGGATCTGTAGAGACTTATTATTATATGGTTTTTCAGCTCAATGCCCACAAACTCAGAGTGTAATTCCTGGCAAAAGTTTTTTAAGTCAAGAACATTGAAGAATATGTCTGATTTAATATAAATACAGACACCGCCATGCCCAAACTTTTCTCTACAAAAATAAGTAGCTAATGTGTAGTTAGAAAAAGCAATATTTTTTAGATTATCTTCACGTTGCCAATGTTCGCTTAGACAAATTACATCCAAATCTAATTCACTAATTAAATCGTTCAGCTTATCTATTTTATTACCTATTGATTGTATGTTTAAATGAAACACACTTAAGGATCCCCCTAAAAATTGAGAATTAGAAGTTTTATTTTCCTCGTGACTAATCTTAATCTTAAAACTAGATATTTCTACGTCACAGTTTGTGGCCGTTTTCGTAAGTGAAAAAATTTATTTATTTTGGTTATTACACCCATCTCTCCGGTTTAAGGAAGTCATTAACATTTTGGCTGCTGACTCCAACCTTAAATGAGGCATATTCTTCTGGGCGTCGCGATGACAGGGCGACGCATGTTACTTCTGGGTATTTTGGTATTAAGTATGCAAGCATTGCTTCCATTGTAGTTGTTGGATTCAGGTTGTACACATGGTAGTATTCTAGGCTGGATATGATTGCTGAGGGCCCATTTTGTGGCCCACCAGTGCCCGTACCTATGACGAAGTTTTTCGTGATTTTACGTTTTCGACGCCGCTGTTGTATTGACCATTCACTGCTAGTACCGTCGTCTGTTTGCTGCAGTGTGTGGCTGTGTCCCAAATCAATAATTTGTTTACACATTTGTGCGGTGGCGGTTTCTTGTATGGCTGCCGATAGATGCTGTGGCTTTATTGGTTGATACGCCGGCACTGCAGGTTTTTTTATTGATTGATACGAAGCAGGTTTCGCCATGGTACTGGTGCTAGGTGATTGAGCGTGTTTTATTTTTGTTTTCACATAGTCACTGTTTGAATTACTAGATGGCGCTAAGGGCAAGGCTTTATTTTCTTTGTTTATATTTTTGTTGGGGTTATTCAATTTATTTAACAATGAAATATTTTCTTGTAATGCAGTGATTGCTATGTTTTGGTTTAAAATAGTAACTTCTTTTTGCTGAATGATTTGATTTAGGTACTTTACCTCGTCAGTGCTTTGTTGTGGTTTATGTGTGCCATCAATATTTTCCAATATGGTGGTGTTTAGGTCACCTTCACAGATAAATTCATGGCAATTTACACACTTCCGTTCTTTTAACGCACTCAAATCGACTAAAAAACTTTTCAGAACTGAACTTCTGCACTCTTCCGGTAACTCAAACCGTATTATTAAGTCAATTAACTCGTTTTTTCGCAGTTTGTTTAGCTCCGCGTACAAAACATCTGTTTCTCCAGACGCCATGTTGGTTGAGTTAGTTATAGAGCCATTAAAGCCTACCGTAGCCCACCCGCAGATCTTCGGGATGATGACAACCTCAACCGGTTTAGACGGAGGGTGAGTCTGTTTTTATTAGCTTGTCTAACGAACTGTCACGATCAGCCGTTTTTCGATCCAAGATGGTTGCCATAGGACAAACAAAGCGTTTTCCCATAAGCCGCAATGTTAACAAAAACGTAATTTTTAAAAAAAGTGAAACGATTTAATTTACAACAAAGATGCTGTTTTAAATATTGATCCTTTGTACACATGGAAAAAATGCGTTTTTCCTAAAAAAAAAACCAATTAAAGCCAGTAAATCTCAAATAAAAGGGACCATGTTTTGTTCAAAAAGTCAGGTTATGTTTTTATTTACTTTTGTTTTTTTTTAACTTTTTTCTAGTTTTTTACTCAGTTTGAATAATTATTATTAGTTTCTGTGCTGTTATGAATTGTGGCAGCTGGGGAGATTTTGATAATGTTAGTTTTGATGGAATGCCAAGTATTTTGACCTTAAAAAATCATCTTGATTTAAATGAACTAGGTATCAGCTCAAATAAGGGAAAAGAAAGTGGATAAGTGCTCTATTACCTGACTTAACAGAGGATAAATTGAAATATTCAAAGGTTTTTTGTCAGGTTTGTTTTGGATAAATATGTAACTGCCATTTTGGCAACATTTTCTATTGGGATCTTTTTTTGTGCTCGAGTGGACCTTTTGCAGAAGTGTAACATAGAATTGTGTTAAACTGTAAAAAATACTTCACTATGATTTTTTTACTATTCTAGGCAAGCAACTTTCAAAACTAGAATACAGCAATGATCCTGACAGGGTCTCTCCTGAATGGATTATTGTTTCAAAAAGGTTGAAAAATTAAAAAAATTATGGCTGAAAAAAGGGTCTAGAAAAAAAAAACAATATGAGGTTAAAGTGTGGGTAATGAGCTGAACCAAATTTGTACACCATCCTACAGAACTCTTAAATAAACTCTTGGTAGTGTAGCGTCCTGTATAGTGTCCAGCGGAGTCCTGTATCATCAAAGTTTCTTTTTCTTTAATAACTATTTATTTTACAGACCTCAAAACAGTTTAGAATAAACTGGTGAATTTGGCAATCTCCCTAACTCAAACCTCTTTTTATCTTAAACTATTTTGGTGCAAATTTTCCTTTATTTCCATGCTTTTTGACACCTAAAACTTGTACACTGTAAAATTTGTATAGCATCTAAATTTCTACGGTACTGTTCTGAGCTTATTACCAAAAAAAATTTTTTATGGCATCAAAAAATAGATGGAAAAAAAAGTCATCTTTGTTGACTTTGATGACCACAAGAAAAACAAATAAGTTCTCTCAGATTTTTTTTTCAATTTCTCTCAAAAAAACTTGGGTCCTAATGGGTCATATGCTGTTACGCCCAATTGTAGAGTAGATGTTAACTCGCGGTAAGAAAAACGATAAATGCAATGGACTGTATAAGTTAATTAATGAAAGCGCGAGCAAACATAAATATATTGAT
Organism: Aspidapion aeneum; assembly: GCA_963576565.1. Classification (NCBI taxonomy): domain Eukaryota; kingdom Metazoa; phylum Arthropoda; class Insecta; order Coleoptera; family Brentidae; genus Aspidapion; species Aspidapion aeneum. The sequence goes on along the minus strand of OY755046.1, from coordinate 35,786,572 downwards.
ATGAATTACGAAATAATCAAACGTCCATAGGTAAATTTATTTGTGTCACACAACGGTAATCAGAATCAAAGGCACTCACCAGTTTTGCAGCTAAATTCTCCACTTGCAAGGGGCCCCTGATTGGATCTAATTATGTCACCACGTAGCTGAAGGGCTGAAGTTTCTAGTTCTATGCTTCAGTACACAAAAATCGAGCACTTTCAGGCGTAGATATTTGAAATAGTTGGAGAACGAAATTAACACGCCATTTTCTCGAGGCGGTCGACAAAGGATCTCACTGGTTGTTGGTGCGCATGTCCAAATACGCGAAATGCGCTTTGTCCTTCATACAATTGTGTGATTTTAAAAATATATATAAACAACCGCGAAATTTAGCGGGAGCTAACATAACTGCCCTCCAAAACACACAATTTTAGAATCTCAACCGGACAGATATAGATATAAGAAAAAGAATCGACCGATAAATATAAATGAATGAAAACAGATAAGTATCGTTAGTTTATTTAGAGATAACGAAATCCCGAAAAAAGGCAAAACAAACAAACAAAAAATTCAAAAAAAATTAAGAATAAAAAAACCTATTGTAATACCCGGTAAAAGTTAGAAAATCAAAATTACTTTTAATTTGGCAAGAGGCACAGTTTTACAACTGGCCGCTTATAAACACCGGTAACCGTTTGTACCGTCGCAACACGCACCTGACCGTCCCCGCCGGGATGCAGTTCGATAACCCGACCGACCGGCCATTTCAAAGGCGATTGAATGTGATCACTTGTTATGATAACCAAATCATTTAATTTGATATTTGGGGACGAATCAGCCCACTTGTGTCGTTGTTGTAGCGTATGCAAATACTCTATAGAATACCGTTTCCAAAAATCATTATGTAGTTTTTGGATTAGTTGCCATCTCGAGAGCCGATTTAGGGGAACCTCGGACAAATCTTACTCCGGAATTTCTGAATTAAGGGGTTCAAGTGTCAAAAAATGCCCAGGGGTAAGAGGTTGAAGATCGTGTGGGTCTGAAGAGGCAGGAGATAAAGGGCGACTATTAAGTACGGCTTCTATGCGACAGGTAAGGGTGGACATCTCCATGATAGACAACTTCTGGTCGCCGACAACTCGTACAAAATGAGTTTTAAAACTTTTGACGCCAGCTTCTGCCAGGCCATTGAAATGTGGACTGAGAGGAGGTCCCAGATGCCAACGAATAGAAAGTCTGGTGGCAGCACTTCTTGCGTAATCCAGTAATTGGTTACGAAACCCTATAAAATTACTGCCTTGATCTGACCAGCATTGCGTCACGCTTCCGCGTCTGGAAATGAATCGATGGAATGCACCTACGAACCCTTCGGTGGACAGTTCCATGGTTAATTCCAAATGCACGCAATGTGTGACCGTACAGACAAACACACAGACATACGATTTGAAAGCTTTACAACCACGGTAACGATGAGGAATCACAAAGAAAGGTCCACAAAAGTCGATAGCTACACTCGAAAAAGGTTTAAGTTGATTGATTCGATGAGCGGGAAGTGAACTCATTATGGGCGGTCTATAGGGTTTAGGGTTGATTCTAAAACATTGCAAGCACTTGGATATGGTTCTTTGAATTGCCCGTCTGGCAGATAATATCCAAAATTGCTGTAAAAGCAGATTATGTAATGTTTTAAACCCAGGATGAAGATATTGTCGATGAGCGGACTCGATAAGAAGAGTAGTTAAACGATGGTCACTCGAAAGTAAGACGGGGTGTTTTGCAGAATAAGACAAAAGGTCAGATTTTTGTAATCTGCCACCGACTCTAATGATATTATTCTCATCAAGAAAAGGTAAAAGTTTTCGCAAAGGTTTCGGTATTGGTTTATCCTTAGATAACGCGGAAAAAAGCTCAGAAAAACAAGAACCTTGAACGCGTTTGATAAGAAGGTGTAACGCACTTTGCATCTCACCGGTGGTAGGAAAAACAATTTTCTCAAAAATAACCTTTTGGTCCGGCGGCTTAGTGGGTTTTTGATAGGAATGGTTTTGAAAAAGGTTAACTATTCGAAGGACATAACAAATGATACGTTGAATTTTTGATATAGATGAATATTTGATAAGAAGCTGATCTAAGAATTTGACATCAATTATCGCATTGCAACAGACTTTTGGCTTTTCCTCCAGATTAATATCTCCGAAATCAATCGGCATTTTTGATTTATGAAAATCGGGCCATTCGTTTTCGGGAGACCACAAAAACGACGGTGCGTTCCACCACATGTCATGTGACATGAGCTGTGAAGGGGTGGCCCCTCGTGACGCAATATCGGCTGCATTTAAAGCAGAAGGAATGTAGCGCCATGAGTTTGAGGGAATGATTTCTTGGATTCTACTGACTCGATTTCCAACAAAGGTTTGCCAGCGATTAGGAGGGGATGAAAGCCAATGCAATACGACTTGCGAATCGCAGAAAGTAACGATATTTGCAAAAGTTATTTTTCCTTCACAGCTAGATAAAACGAAGTCAATTAAGTCGCTTAAAAGAAATGCGCCTAGGAGTTCTAGCCTAGCCAAAGTTTGTGACTTTATAGGCGCGACCCTAGATTTTGCAGATATGAGAGAAACAGATATATTGTTTTCCTCTTCTACACGAAAATATACGACGCCTGCGTAGCCTCGAATTGAAGCGTCACAGAAGCCGATGATTTGACAGGTATTGGTTTTTGACAGTTTGATTTGTCGGGGTAATTGAAAATTGGAAAGAAGCGGGAATTCAGAACGAAGTTTGTTCCAAGAGTCGATGATAGAAGAATCTGGTTCTTCGTCCCAGCCTATTTTCGATATCCACAACTGTTGCAAAATAAATTTTGCTTGTAGCAACAAGGGACAAAGAAAACCTAAGGGATCGAAGATTGTCCCTATGATAGATAAAATAGAACGTTTGGTTGGGGGTTTGTCCTTCATTCGGCATTGATAAGAAAAAATTTCGTTTTTTGGATGCCATTGAAGTCCTAAAACTTTGATAAAGTGGGGTTCCTCCTTGTCGAAAGAGAGAGGCATTTGACGATCGGACTCTGGCAATGTTGCCAATAACTCAGGACAATTGCTTGCCCATTTTTTAAGTTCAAATCCTCCCGACTTCAACAAATCATTGAGTTCTGTTTGAAGGGAGAGAGCTTCAGAAAGCGAAGGGCTAGTTCCCAAGATATCGTCGATATAGATTGACGTTTTTAGAACAGTACTAGCCATAGGAAAACGTTCCTTTTCTCTCTCTGCCAGCTCATTTAAGGTACGCATGGCTAGAAAAGGTGAGCATGTCATGCCAAAAGTGACAGTAGAAAGTTCCCACACTGAAAGTCGGTCCTGTGGAGAAAACGTCCACAATATCCTTTGATAAGGACGGTGATAAGGATTGATAAGGACTTGACGGAACATCTGTTTGATGTCAGCAATGTAGGCAATAGGATTAAGACGAAACGTAAGGAGTAAAGAAGCAATATCCTTTTGAAGTTTCGGTCCAGATAACAATGTGTCATTGAGACTAATATTTTTTGGGGTGACTGCCGAACAATCCCAGACTACCCTTAATTTTGTACTTAAGCTTTCCGGCTTTGGTACGCAATGATGTGCTAAAAAACACGATACGTCGACCTTTGGTTGACTAGATAAAACTAAACTCATATGATTAGAATCGATATAGTCTTGCATGAAACTTGAATAGGCAGTGTACAGATCAGGATTTTTGATTAATCTATTTTCTAGAAGTAAAAATCTACGATAAGCTTACGGATAAGTATTTCCTAGGTCAGGGTTTATTTTATCTTTAAACGGAAGATCTACCATGAATCTACCACTCGGTTGCCGTACTACACTAGCAGTAAAAATTGATTCGGCCTGTTTTTCTTCCTTTGATAAGATTTGTTTTTTAGGCAAATGTTCGATTTCCCAAAACCTAGGGAGAATAACCTCTAAAGGAGGTGAATGACTCGTTAAAAAACAACTGGTTCGTTCCGTAAGACTACCTACTTCGTCAACCTTTCCCATGACGACCCAGCCAAAGATAGTTTCAAGGGCTGAAGGCTGCCCTACATGTCCAAGAACCCTGCCCTCCTTGAATATCTGTGCGAATAGCTCGCAACCAATAACCAGGTCCACAGGTCTAGATTTGAAATAAGATGGGTCGGCAAGTTTAAGGTTTTCCAAGTGTTTCCACTGTTTATCGTTCAAAGTGAATGTAGGCATATTGGAACATAATTGTGGAACGACAATTGCTTCGAAATTAAGTAAAGGAGTGACTTGTCCTTGTGGCTTAATGTGACATTGAACGAGCCCTTTGGAAGTAAAAGAAGACATCTGATTTAATCCGAATATTTCAGTGGTGTAACTTCGCCTAGGAAGATTAAGACGCTGAATACACTTTTCACTGATGAATCCTGTCTGTGATCCAGAATCAAGCAGTGCCCTTACAGGTTGAAAATTTCCGCAACCGTCCATAACATCTATTATGGCGGTGCATAAAAGAAAGGTACCTGAAGGTCCTGAGGCATTTAATGAAACATGAAGATTATTGACAGGTGGTGTGTGAATGACAGGACTAGTATCTTGGCTTCCAGACTCTTGATTAGTTTCTAAGATATGAGTTAAAGTGTGGTGCCTTTTACTATTGCAAGTCCTGCATGAATATTTTGATTTGCACGTATCTACACCATGCAAGGGATGAAAACACGCTAGACATAATTTTTTCTGCTTGACGAAAGATAGGCGATCGATAGGTGAGAGATCAAGAAATGTTTGACATTTCGAAAGCACGTGACCTTGATTACACCGGAAACATTTTATTCCCGTACTTGAATTAGTTGAGGTGCCAGCCAGTTCTATAAAAGGCGAATTGGATGATTTATAGGTAGGCTTTTGCCCAAACTGATTTCGCATAGAATTTGAATTTTGATAGGTAGGCTTTTGCCCAGACTGATTTTGCATAGAATTTGATTTTTGATAGGCACCTTTTTGGGTGCTGTTGATTGAGGAAGTGATTCCAAAACTTTACATCTTTTTTCTAGAAATTGAAAAAGTGACTGAAAAGTGGGAATTTCGGTATTAGTATTGGCGTGACTCATTTCGAAATTTGAACGCGTCGGAATATCCAATTTTTCTAACAAAATGAAAAAAATAATAAAGTCCCAACTGTCAACGTCAAAGCTAAGTGATTTTAAAATTTCTAGGGATTCAGAAAAGGTGTCAATTAAATTACGCAATTCTTTAGCTGACTCGTTTTTTAAGGTGGAGTTCATAATTGAGCTTAAAGCATCATTTGCGAGATCTCGCTTGTTTTGATATCTATTGACTAATTTGTCATAAGCAATTTTATAATTTTGATCAGATAAGCTAATCCCTGATATCAATTTTAAAGGCTCATCCTCGAGATATGAAAATAAATATTGAAGTTTTCGGACGTTACTTAGACTTTGATTTTGATCTATAATGTTATTAAAAAGATCGAAAAAGCTTGGCCATAATTTTTTATCACCTCGGAATATGGGAATACCTAACTCTTTGAGTTTTGGAGTCTCGTTTTGTCGAACATATGATCCCGAAAAGGATGGGGCCTCAACCGGAAATATTTTAGAGTAAACCCCCTTACACGCATAAAAATATTTACGAGCTTCTGAAAGGATCGCATCCTGCGTTTTAAACTCCTCGTCGTCCGCGTCGTCTATCAACATAATGACGTCATTATGCGCCAGCATGCATTTATCGAAGGTTTCATCCAAATCGGAATACCTCACTTGAAACTCGTTTCTCGCTCTTTCGTCCGTTGCCGCGGTCTGTGAAAACACATAACACTCGGTGATCGCAGATAAAAAACCCTTGCGTTTTTGTACGGCTTTTTTGACAGACATGATTTTACCTTTGAAATGACGAAATTGTCGGTAAATATACAATTAACGCTAAATTAATGCTTCTGAAATAGAAAAATGACGAATTGTCGAAAATATGCACAAATTTATCGCAATTGATGAAAATTATTTTTAATATCGAAATGATATGGAACACATCTAATCACAGAAATGTCGGTAAATATACAATTAACGCTAAATTAATGCTTCTGAAATAGAAAAATGACGAATTGTCGAAAATATGCACTAATTTATCGCAATTGATGAAAATTGTTTTAAATATCGAAATGATATTGTACACACACTGAACGTTTGTTTTGTTTGTTTTGATTCCTTCTCGGTTTTGTTTATACCACGCGGAGTAGACCCGTTACCATAGCAGCGGACCAAAAACAAGTACTGCGCCGACACCTTTCTCTAGTTTCAATACGATGCGAAAATTCAAGGCCGCCTTGTTTTTCGGCATGAAAGTAGTGGCCGACCTATTAATACCGTCGTATGGATTTAATTTAAAATAATTCGGCTCGCAAGGAACACTTATGATAGCTCGCGGATAGAAAAACGATAAATGCAATGGACTGTAAATATTTAATTAATGAAAACGCGAGCAAACATAAATATATTGATATGAATTACGAAATAATGAAACGTCCATAGGTAAATTTATTTGTGTCACACAACGGTAATCAGAATCAAAGGCACTCACCAGTTTTGCAGCCGAATTCTCCACTTCCAAGGGGCCCCTGATTGGATCTAATGATGTCACCACGTAGCTGAAGGGCTGAAGTTTCTAGTTCTATGCTTCAGTACACAAAAATCGAGCACTTTCAGGTGTAGATATTTGAAATAGTTGGAGAACGAAATTAACACGCCATTTTCTCGAGGCGGTCGACAAAGGATCTCACTGGTTGTTGGTGCGCATGTCCAAATACGCGAAATGCGCTTTGTCCTTCATACAATTGTGTGGTTTTAAAAATATATATAAACAACCGCGAAATTTAGCGGGAGCTAACAGTAGAGTATATATTTATTTGCATAAACTTTTAGATACATAATTGAGCAAATATTGTTACAAAAAAACAGTAATAAAAGTAATAGTAGTAATACAACAGCAAATATTGTACTGTTGTAAAATTTGAACAGTACTGTTGTGAGCTGATGAACCATAGGTTTGACTGTACTTAGGCCCTATGTATTATAGTTCATGGAAAATCATATGTTGATGTACAGTGTGTGAGGCCAATGACAAGGAAAAACTGTATTTTAATGTTGCAAGTTTTTTTTTATATTACCTATGTTTACTGATATTTTTTTAAATAAACATATTTTGTAAAGTACTTATTAGAAGTTTGCTTGACCAACCTCGGTTGGAACTCATATGTGTATATTGATCTGTTGGACTGACCTACCTATAAGTGGTGCCTCTTTTTCATGTCACTACTGGAGGGTTAACACGATTAAACTTTCTCTAAACCGAAAAATCATAGTGAAATATTTTTCACAGTTTAACGCTATAGAAGGCCTATTACTTAGTAAAAGGTTTAGTCAAGTACAACAAAAGATCCTAATAGAAAACCTGAATCTGATGAGAAAAGTTTAGTCTATTTCAATTTCGTCTCTGTTAAGTGAGCCTTGAAGTGAGCTCTTTGAATAGAACTACTTATCTACTTCCCCCTACCTTGGGCTGATAGCTCATTGATTCATTGGTCAAAAAACTTCAAATTCAATGAAAACTAACATTATCATTACTTCCTCCGCTGCCACAATTCACAACAGCAAAAAAACTTGACATAATAATTAGTGGTGCACCCAGAAATATGTCTTGGGGGGACCCGAAACCTTTGGGGGCCCGATATCTTTGGGGGGCCCCCAGAGGTCCCATGATGTTGTACTTTATGCTATTTTTTCTGTTTATTCATGAAATATATGGACAATATCTAAAAAACTATGTGGTTTGGGGGGTCCGGGCCCCTAGCCCCCCGCCCCCCGCCCCCTTGGTGCGCCCATGTAATAATTCAAAATAAGTAAAAAAACTAGAAAAAAAAAAACAAAATAAACAAAAACATAACCTACTTTTTTGTAGAAAACATGGTCCCATTTATTTCAGATTTTCTCGCTTTTGTTTAATATTTTTAAGAAAAACGCATTTTTCCCATATGCACAAAGGATCCGTTCTTAAAACTGATTAATTTTTGAGACTTAAGCTCTTTTTTGTGAAATTTACGATTTTTTGTTAACATTACGGCTTATGGGAAATCGGTTTGTTTGTCCTATGGAAGACATCTTGGATTTGATCATATGTTTTGTTAGACAGCCCTATTTGAAAAGGTTTTTGTATGATTTTAGTTTTTGATTTAAATTTAATTTAGTTTTTCTAATGTGTTTTTTTGTTTTCTGTTGTCAAATAAAGCTTTTTTGGGCATTACTAGCTATATATATATAGGAAAAAAAGTTAGTGGCTAACTTTACATCAAACCAGTTCGTCTTGAGAGTACAAGAACTGCTCTCGTGAGCAATATGACAACAATAGGTTTGATAAACACATTGGTTGCAAAATCCAATTTACCTTGTTAACATTCTAACATGTTGGTAAAAAAAAGCTTTTTCAGGCGTTACTAGCTATATGTATAGAAAAAAACGTTACTAGCTACTATTCTGGACTTTTGTATTGGCCAAAACGCCATTTCTAGTCTGCCCAACAATAAACATTTTTCATCAAACCAGTTCGTCTTCTGAGTACAATACTTTTGTAAGCAATGTGACAATAGGTTTGATAAACACATTAGTTGCCTAATCCAATTTATCTTGTAAACATTCTAACATGTTGGCAAAAAAAGCCTTTTTAGACGTTACTAGCTCTATAATATATAGGAAAAACGTTGAAAGCTACTTTTCAGGACCTTTGTATTGGCCGAAATGCCATCTCTTCTAGTTCTAGTGTGCCCAACAATTTACATCAAACCATTAAGTCTTGAGTGTACAAGAACTGCTTTTGTGAGCAATGTTACAGCAATGGGTTTAATAACCACATTGGTTGCATAATGCAAAGCGCCACAGTAACTGTTAGGCAAAATTTCTTACAGTGTAGAAATTCACGAACACAACACACGTCAGAGGGACAACTTTTATATACCTAGAGTTATGCAAAACAGATCACAAAATTCATTATTTTTTAAAAGATTAAGCAAATATAATAATCTGCCAATGGGAATAAAATCTGGGGATAGTGTTAATTCTTTTAAAAGTATACTTAAAAAACCAGGGAAAACTGTAATAAATTTTCTTTTACCTTGGTATGATATCTATTATGTACTTTGTTGTAATCGCTTTTAACAATCTTCTTTTTAAAATTAATTTTGAGTATCTGTTTTTTTTGACAAACTGTCTGTTTGTTACCTTATTAACATTCTAACATAAATAATTTATAACATTCCGAATGACTGGTTAGTTTCCCTAAAAAAATCAACTAAAAAGTCATCAGTCTGATGAGCCATTTTCTAAAAGTTTTTCTCGAAAAAAATATTAGTGATACACAATTTGAATTTAGTAGTGGCCTAGGTACAAGAGAGGCCTTATTCAGTTTAAATGTTTTGATCCAACGAAGTCGTGACGTAAATTGTGATGTTTTTGCCTGCTTCATTGACTTTAAAAAGGCTTTTGATCATGCTAGTCATCAAAAGCTAATAGAAATATTAAACGATTATCAACTGGATGATAAAGATTTACGGATTATTTTCAACCTTTACTGGAAGCAGAAATCATTTGTGCGAGTGGAGGAAATGGAATCGCAATATTAAAATCCGCGAGGGTGTTCGGCAGGGTTGTGTATAATCTCCTCTGTTTTTTAACATTTATTCAGAAAAGCTGTTTCAAGAAGCTCTTGAAGAGATAAAATATGATATTTCTATAAATGGTGTACTGATCAACAACTTAAGATATACGCATAATACCATCCTTCTTGCAAATACAGCTGAAAGCCTTCAGAGACTAATAGATAAAGTAGCTGAGGCGTGTGAAAGGATAACATGCAACTAAATACACACAAAACAAACGTAATGATAATAAGCAACCTTCTTGCAAAAGGTACCCAAATTAAGACAGTATCAACCATTAACTATTTAGAAACACAAATAAATAATAGTTGGGGCCAAATAAAAGATATAAAAATACGAATCGAGAAAGCCAGATCCTACTTGATCCTCGTATGAAAAGTTTTTTATGTAATAAAAAACTTTAGTGGTTACTCTTCAAGACCTTTATGTTGGCCAAAATACTTTTTCTGGAGTACAAGAACTACTTTTGTGAGCAATGTAACAATAGATTTGATAAGCACATTGGTTGCATAATTCAATTTACCTTGTTAACATTTTAACTTGTAGGCGTTACTAGCTATATGTATAGAAAAAACATAAGTGGCGACTTTTCAGGATCTTTGTTGACCAAAATGCTATTTTTAATGTCTACGTCTTGAGAGTACAAGAACTACTTTTGTGAGCAATGTGCCAAAAATAGGTTTGATAAGCACATTTGTTGCATAATCGAATTTACCTTGTTAACATTTTATCATGTTGGTAAAAGAAAACCTTTGTAGGCGTTACTAGCTACATATACCTGATGGGCCAAAAAAAACGGACAATTTTCTTTTCAATATAACTTTTGAACTATTTAATCGATTTTAATGGGCCAAACTGCACTTGACTAAATATATTTTTTGTTCGTTGTCTCAAAATCCAAGATGAAGGACGAAATTAAATTGTACCTTTCAAAGATGCTCGTTTATTCTTGTGTTGCTAACATGTCTTAAATATTTTTTTAAATCAGTAAAAAAGCTGCATTCTTATCACGCACAACTGGGTACGAATCAGCAAAGTCGGTTCAGTGGTTCTAAAAAAAAATATTTTTGTTTCAACCATTGTTTTGAACATTATACGATTGCCTTGCCAATAATGTCTGCATTTATTTCCTTATAAATTCATTACTACTGAATCGATTTTGATGAAATAAAAAACATCCTGGTGAAAATTGATTACTTTTTAAAGATCATGATCAAAACTTATCGTTATCTTAAAATTTAAGGTGGCGGGCAGAGTCACACATGATTCTTCAAATTGTATTTATTATAAGTTTCTGAAAATGTTTTAGTTTTACTGTTAATCTGTAGAAAAGTACTACTTTTCCCCTGTACAACGAGGTACAAATTAGCTAAATCGGTGTGGTAGTTCTCAAAAAATTTATTTTTGTTTCGGCCCTTGTTTTACAGATTATACGATTGCATTGCCAATCCTGTCTGCATTAATTTCCTTATAAACTCATTATTACTGAACCAATATTATAATTGTATAATCTGTAAAACAATGGTTTAAACAAAAATTGATTTTTTGAGAACCATCAAACCGATTTTAATAATTTATACCTCGTTGTGTGGGGGAGAAGTAGTGCTTTTCTACAAAATAAAAAAACATTTTTGGAAAATAAGAATAAACACGCCATTTTAAAGAATTAAATATGATTCTGTTCACCATCTTAAATTTTAAGATGGCGATAATCTTTGGTCATGATCTATAAAAAGAAATCAATTCTAACCAGGATGTTATTTATTTAATCAAAATCGGTTAAGTAGTAATAAATTTATAAGAAAATAAATGCAGGCATGATTGGCAAAGCAATTGTATAATATGCAAAACAATGGTTGAAACAAAAATATATTTTTTTAAAACCACTAAACCGATTATGCTAGTTCTTGCCTCGTTGTGCGTGGCAAGAGTGCAGGTTTCACACTAATTTAAAAAAAAATAATTAAAACATGATCGCAATAAACGAGCATCTTTGAAGGGTACATTTTAATATCGTCCACCATCTTGGATTTTGAGATGGCGGACAAAAAGATATATTTGTTTAAAACTCTGAACATTCTCTGCCAAGTGCAGTTTGTCCCATTGAAATCGATTAAATAATTCAAAAGTTATAATGAAAAAAAATGTCCGGTTTTTTTGGCCCACCCGGTATGTATAGAAAAAACTTTTCAGAACCTTTTTGTTGACCAAAAATGCTATTTCTAGTGTGCCTAACAATTAACACTTTACATTAAACCAGTTCATCTTGAGAGTACAAGAACTACATTTGTGAGCAATGGGACAACAATAGGTTTCATAAACACATTGGTTGCATAACCCAATTTACCTTGTTAATATCCTAATAAGTTGCCAAAAAAATACTTTCTCCTTTACTGACTATAAGTATGTACAACAAACACGTTCGGCATTTTTTTCAGGACCTTTGTGTTCCATGTCATTCCTATTGCGTTCTATAAAGACGTTAGTTGCATTTAAACCAGTTTGGCAAGTGAATGCACATAACACATTGGTTGCATATTCTGATTTATCTTAATAAAATTATTATATTGTGCTCAAAGTGCTGCTTTAGGCGTTAGTAACGATTTATATCATAAACACGGACCATCCTGCTGCCGAAAACTTAATTCAATCATCTTGAAAGTATAAAAAATGCATGCAATGCATTGTTAAGCAATGGAATATAAAGGTTCATAAAGACAATGATTGCATAATTCAAAACATGCTCTTTAGACCTTACAAACACGTTAGGTGCGGTTTTTCAACAACTGTCTTCTGACAAAAATGCTATTTTTTAGCGTGCCCAATGATTTGTTCGATAAATACAACAGTTGCATAAAAAATGCTTTTTTGAGCATTGTGATAATTGGTTTAATCACACATTGCCCAAAAAAACACTTTTTGAACTCTCAAGATAAGTTAGAAACAAACGGGCACACTAGAAATAGCATTTATACCTGCATAAAATGTCAGTTTTTGTATTACATAACGCCTAAAAAACATTTTTTGCCAACATAAAATGTTATTGTGACATTAGATTAAATAATCACGTTGGTCGCATCATTTCATATAGATTGTTAGCATCATTATATGCTTCCAAAAAATGCTATTTTTAATGTTACAACCATATAAGGTAAAAAACCGTTAGTTGCATCTTATCAAGACATTCATTCAGTGAAAAATGCTTCTTCTAGACTGCCGGATTAGTTCGATAAAAATAAATAAAAGTACTTTATTGGTGCAAAAAAATTATCGTGTTGATTACGCCTTAGTTTTTTAAGTGCTATTGGTCTGTAATATAGGGTGTTCTATAAATAATAAATTTGACACTGTAGGATGATTTCTTGATTTATTAATCTCAGAAAATTTATCATTCAGTTCAGCCAACACAAAATATAGGCTGGGGAGATACAGCGGTTGTTTTGCATTTCAATCAATTCACTTTTTACGTCTTCCTAGATTTCCATATCGGTAAACACTAAACAGTGACAGTCATATTTTATACCGGCAGTTTTAGTTTGTTCTAAAAATAACATTTTTAGTAAAAAATAAACCCTTGCTACCATCAGTTAGGAAAAGACAAGAAAACAAAAACGTTTTTGTCAAAGTTTTTTTATTTTTTTTTTGTTTGATCTTCTTCTATACTTTTCTATGGGAAAGTATGCTGGGAAAACCCTCACAGCTGTTTCCTCTTTAAAAATAAAAACATATTTTTTAAATATATCTTTTAATATTTTGTAAAAATACTAACAATACATAAATTAATATTATTAGTGTTTGAAAAAAAAATGCAAATTAAATTTAAATAATAACTTTTGTACATTTATATACAAAATTTAATAAATTCGTTGTTAACTTTTAAATATATAATTGAGGCACACACAGTTCGTTAAAAATAGCAAAAAATACCACCTAAGAAACAATGTACAAAGCGTCCCGGCATTCTCTGCATTTGGCGTTTGTAAGTTTGTTATTTATCAGAAAGCAAAAAGGTGTTTAAATACCATTTGAAGCAAACATATCAGCACGTGTTTTGGTATTTTATATAAGCTATAAAGAAAAAGTTATAATTGAAACATTAAAAAAAAATTGCACGTTTGATAAAATTATGTAGGGGTTGTTTTTAAATTACGTAATGCACTATGTTTCTTTAAATGAATTACAGAGAGACGGGTAGTGGTTTTTGTGTTACGTAATTTAAGACCCTACCATTTTTTTACTGTTTTAAAAAAACTGTTGAAACTATAAAAAAATAGAAAATACGTTTCTTAGAAAATTACGTATTGACAAAATTACGTATTCACAAAATAAATAAATTTCCTACACATACATCATGTAAAAAAATAACCAAAATTACCCAAATGCAGAAAAAGTTGAGACTCTCTGTATGAGATGTGTTTAAATAAGTCTGGGGGTTTTAAAACACCTCGTATACAATAAACTCTGGTTATAAAAAAAACTATTTGTCTATTTTTGAAAAAAAGTAAGAGAAAGCATACACAAACATTGCTTCTCCTCCATGTCCATAAAAACAGTCATTAAACCTCTTGTTTTACTACACTACCAAGGTAAACAGCACTGAATGTAAAAAAAAGTCGAATGACAGTTTTTGTGACTAGGAGCATTAAAATGTCTCTTAATATTCCCTGGAATCTTTGATAATTTTGTAAATTTACAGAATATATATTTCTCAAAAATGCTTGTTTTAATAAATTAAAATTTTTAATACTTCCTTGAGATCTTAAAAATAAATATTTTTGGCACTTTTACTGAGGAACACAAGAATTATTTCAAAATAATATAATTAAGAAATATGTATTTGTTCAAACAAGCATTTTAGAAAAGTTAAATTTAACAGAAATTATAAAGCGATAAGAATACAGTCTAGGGATACCTACCAGAACCTCCAGAAATATAAATACTTTAAAAACCCAATTAAAAATGATTTTTTTACAATTTTTATTCAAAACATCACTTATTCGGGACGTCATTTATGATCGATTTGGAATCGAAAAATATATTTATTTTACCATAAGAGTAAGGACATTATTTTGAATGTTACTAGGAATAAAAAGTGGCAGTATTGCACAATATATTTGTTTTCCTTCAGCCCGGATAATATACATACAGGGATCCTAAAGTAGGATCTAGGGTACGATCTTCATAACCTAAACAGAAATTCTAGATTTTGTACGTGTCAAAGAAAAACAGATATATATATAAAAATGTTTTTTATTTAAAAAGAAAATATTTTGTTGTTGCAAATGCCAAACAAAACTACACAAAAAAAAATATTTAGAAAAAAAAATTATAAAAGGTAAATCAATAAAAAGCATTTTTTAAATTAAATGTGTAAAAACACAAAATCAAAAAAAATATTTGGATTGTGTTACCAAGACTCTCTACTTTTAATCTATATTGGCAACCCCGTCGTATTTCCATCTTTTTTTTATAATTTAATTTTCTGTTTGTCTATACTCTAACATACGGCTTTTTGGCATCCTAGATCTTACTTTAGGAACCCGGTATTGTATATTTCTGCTTGACACATGAAAATCATGTCCCTAGATTCCACCTTAGGCAAATCTGTTTAGTTTAAAAACGCCTAATTTTTGGTGGCCCTGGTAGTTCCTCAACTTTCGACTGATTTACGCGTTACAAAAATTAATAAGATTTTATTTATTTATTTACAATAGAACGTAGAATTATTATTGTCAATAGCTATTTTTAATACAAAAATGTTTAAGAGCTTAGCCGTCTTATATATCTTACTATTATAGAGAGATGTTTGTTTGTACAAAAATATTTTTATATCGACGTTTTAACAATTACTGTACAATAATAAATTGTATATAATTTTTTTTTGGTTTTGCAAATTACCAAAAATTCCATTTTTAATTTATTTTTACCTAATAATGAAAAAATATAAACTATATAGATATAATTTAACACGTTTTGCAAAAAATTGCATTGAAAAAAATTATTAATAATAATAATAATAAAGAAAAATCACACGCACTTAACAACAAAATTACGTATATTAAAAAGAAAAAACAGTTCTGTTTTTAGATGTAAATCATTTTTCTTCTCTAGTCATGCTAAAATTTACGACAATATTTTTATACTATTTTTTCCATTAAAAAAACAACCAAAAATTTTTTTAAGTGTATCCAAGTTTAAAGTGTATCCAGGACATTCCATATCGGTTTGGAGAGTTATCAGGACTTTAAGAGTTGATAGAAGAAAACTGAGTTTAATACCTCTTCATTTTTGAATTCGCTCTTTTAGAAATACAAAACAAATAAAATATAAAATAAAAACAAACAATATAAAAAAACGACTCTATGTAATATCCCAAAACCGAGAAGCGATAAATAAAATTGAGTTTAACAGTTCAATTCCTTACAAAATATATATCTATAAAAAAGTACATTTCTCCAAACCTCCGCCGCACTCAAGGAAATTTAAAAGAATTGCTGACAAAAAGCCCATACTATATTTGGAAAATTTGTATACTTTTCAAAGAAAAGGTATCTTTAAAGACCATTTTTGTTACAATCGGTTTGCTTTTCAAAAAGTTATGTAAGTTGGAAATTAGGTATTTTTAAGAGCAATTTTTACGCTTATATGGTATAATGAAAGTGTATACTTTAAGCCTTTGACCTGACGAAATGTTTAACGTATTCAAAATTAAAATGAAAGGGTCCTTAGTTTAAATAAAAAAATTAAGTTGATCTTTTTATTTCTGGTAGTATTTATTTTACAATTTGTAAAAATGCCCGGAAAAGGAATTTATACTCAGTTATATAGTAATGTTTTTTAAGGAAAAAATAAAACGTAATTAGTTTATTTTTATTTACAGGGAGGAAACATATAAAAAATTATTCATATTATTAGAAACAGATTTTGCTGAGCTACAAATTCGGATCCAAGCTAGAGATAAATTTACAATAAATAAGCTTCGCCACAAATAAAAATCTTTCACCATTTTAAATAAATGACTTCTAGAAGACTCAAAAATAATTTTGTTAGCGCTATTCTCTAAAATTTTCTTGGGTTCGCCGCCGTAACTTTTAAGCACAACGAGGTAAAATCAGTTTTTTTCTATGTCTCCTTAAAATAATCAAAACGTTTTAGAAGTGCCCAAAATGAGATACCCTATACAGCTGTGAGAGCTAAAGAATAATAAAAGATTTAAAAAAATGATTTACTCTAACAATAATTATTTTTCCACAAATAGACCATTGAAAAGCCTTAGATTCTTGTAAATAACTTCTCCCTGCCACACTCTAGCAGCTAAAATTTACCCAAATAATATACTGACGAAACATACACTTGGATTCATGAAAGTGGATTTTTGAAAACAATTTTACTATAAACTATACTGTATAACAATGTAATTCATTTATTAGGAATAAACTTTATTTCTATTTTTTTGCAAATAAATGATTGCATTTTCATTCCATAACAAATACCTTAAATATTATTAAACAATAAGAATGGTATTTGTAATAATATAGTACTTTAAAATTGTTAGCAGTATAGAAGAATTTCAACTAGAAGTAGATTTATTTTGAATTAGCTCACACTATTACTATACTATAGTAGCGTGAGCTATGGTGATCCTAATTTTTTCAAGAAAAAAAAGTTGCTCCAATTTCAAATTTTTTTTATATATCTTTGCGTTTCAGATGATTTTTAAACTTTTTTGTCACGTCGTCTGTCTGTCTGTACCAACCCGCATAACTCAAAAACCGCTTGCCCGATTTTAATGAAATTTGGTACCTAGGCTGGGTCTTGAGTCGAGATGGCCCCCTTTCAAAATGAACAAAATCCACCGAACACAAGCCAAATAAAAGGGTGGGGGTAGATTTCAAAAATTAGAGTTTAAGTGAAAATATGGCGTGTTTGATATCAAACGAAAGGTAATTGAATCCACATTAAAAAAAATACATTTAAGATGTTTTTAAAAGGTTAGGCATAGATTTCAAAAATTACAGTTTAAAGCAAAACATGGCTTGTGTGGTATCAAATGAAAGGTAATTGAGTCTGGAGTTGAATAAAATATATTTCAATTTTTAGTTATATTAGCTCACACGTACACTATAACTATAGTACCTAGTGTGAGCTTAGGTGCCCATATATTGGCAGAGTATTTTTCTTACTCATTTTGCAAATCAGGGGTTTTGACGTACATATATTCCTTACAAGGGATAAAAAGAATTATGTAAGGTGAACTGATATCAGTCTATATCTTTCTCTTATGTTCGGTTTCCTGTGCGAGAAACAAGATTTCCAATATTTGTGCCAAGAAACTAGGTTTTATCAACTCGCTATGTGGACACTGGGAATAGGGGTTAGGGTAATCGCGCACCTATAGCTCATATTATTTTTGAGACAATTTTTTACAACTTTTTTTCGTTGGCCTATGCTATTTGTTATGGTAAACAGCTGATAACTGTCAAAAAGTTATCTCAAAAATTATGAAATGGAGTATAACCAATCCCAGGATTCTCAGGACCAAGCCAAGCCTTCCGAACCTCGCAACCAATCATTTAATACAAAACGGGTAAAGAAGAAGCCTTGACGCCGAATCGCGCCATTATCCTAAACATAGGGAAGTTTTTGCGATATTATTCATGAATCCGAGTGAGAGAAGCATCGTGTATAGACGTCGAGAATCCTTTTTCGGTAATAACAAATTATTTTCAGAAAAAAGTGCACCTCTAATGACTGCGCCACTAGTATAATTTTGTATTTATTAACAGATAGAATCGATCGTTTACAAGAGTCTGTCGGTATGCAATGGTTAGAAGCGACACAATAGCGATAGTCTACAAATTAATAAGAGCACTTGAATCAATCTTCTAAATTTCAATACTTTAAGTAGTCTAGAGAGTACAAAAAAATTTACGTCATGTCCCATTTAATTAACAGACTTGTCAAATAATCATTACGGTTTTTAAGATATGCGAAATGAAAAGTTTTTTAAATATCTAAATAAATAAAGGGTGTAAATGTAAGAGTGTGTATATTTTAATGGATAATATGGGAGGTTAAAACAAGAAACAAAGTTCATACAACGTGTGGTTCGCTCTGTTAAATATAGAGCCTTTAAAAACCCTGCCAAGTTTGGCAACGCTGGCGCTGTTAGCAAGTGTAGCCGCGTCATGAAAAAGGTTAGGTCCAGTCTAGGATCTGCACTGTGACTTAGGTATTATTGATACGTGTGATGTGTGCCGGTATGAAACTGGCATGTTAATTGTAAGTATTATAAATACATACCTTTTTTTTCACACAATTTAAATGAGGGATCAATTTGTTTTGTTGAAAATTAAAATATTTACAAGATATTATGGGCAAAATTAAACTTCAAACAGACTTAGATCAAAACTATTAATTTTTGACCTCATGTAATTCTTTTTTTAATTTTTATATTGAACTCCTCATATAACATGTTAAAATATATGCACTCTCATTTACACACTGTATATCCCCTTATTCTTGTCACCAGTTTAAAATGAAAATATTTAACACTCAATTTCTTTTAGTTTTTAATTTTCAAACGGTTTAGGAATAAACCTTTAAATGGGACATGCAGTAAACATAATACAAAAAAATAATTTGTTTTTCGATAAATTTTGGTAATACAATTAAAATTATTTCATGCAGGAAAAACAGTAAGAAAAACGTATTTAAAAATAGTTTAAAGTATATGGCATCAACCCATCTTGCAAAAAATATATTTTTTGCTGAAATAAATAAAAAAACATTACAAAAAACAAATTAAGAACTTAAATGTTCAATTTTTTATGATATACTGTGAAATAAACAAAAAACAGTTGGCATTTTCGACTTATTTTTTCCGCTATCATCAAAAAAGCAATTTAGTAAATCAGGCATTACGCGTCATGTGACATTGAGTATGGCACCTTATTTAAGGTAAAAGCTAGGTACCACAACTTGTATCTTGATTTTTATGTTCATAAACTTATAATAAATTGATTTGTAAAAAAAGAATAATAAATAAATAAGTAAAAAGAAGAGAGGATGGTTGTGTCTTAAAAACTAAATTTGTGAAAAAGAAAAACAATGAAGCGTCGGTCGATTTATTGCGAAAAATCTTTAATTTTTGAGGTGTAGCACCTGAAATGAAAGAAAAAATTTATAAAAACTTAATGTAGACGCTTTATATGTTACTTTGGTAACTACTTTTAATAAGTCACCTTTTAAAATTAAATTTGGTTTGAGATCCTAGAAAGACACCTTATCAAAGCTAGGTTTGTGTCATGCTTGAAGGTTATGTATATTTTTACAATAACCAGATAGTTAATATTAGGTTTCAATATAGATTGGTCAGCACTTTTTTAAAATGATTTTAAGCCTTTTGATTTCTTTTACACAAAAGGCACTATTTATATGTTGAGATACGGGTCATGTCAATTCATTCTTATAGACGACCCCTGAAAAATACCCCAACACTTACACCAGTATTTACTGAAGGGTCTACAGTGCTAAGTGCTACAATCGTAGGTCTACAAATCTAGATTTTGGTTCAAGGTTTAACTTATTTTTCCCGTGAATGCAATAGTTTTTAATATTTATATAAATTGTTTATAAATACCTTGCTATATGGGTCATCTTTTTCCGTTGTAACAAAAACATTCCACACAAAGGTTAGAAATAAATTAAAAGAATATAATATAAAAATGGCAGCCATATTTAAACCTCCAAACGTCACTAGGAGATGTCCAATAAAAACGGTGTAAGTCAGTGTCAGCTGTCCGCCATATTTTACATGTTAATTTTTTCGACAAGTTAGCGATGATTAAACCGATGTTCAATTGTTTTGGTGGATGTGTAATTGAAAACGGATTCTCATATATTTTGTGCTTTTTGCAATATTTAAATATATATACGTATTTAATACGGTATTGCATCTGCAGACATAGTTTTAAGTTATTTATGTATTATTTAGCTTAGAAAATTTGCGCGGACTAAATTTCCAAAAAATTACAGTTCGTTATAAAGTTTTTATGTGCATTTCCTTTATTTCTAAAGCTAATTTAAATTTATATGAGATGAAACTCACTGAGAAATGTTTACTATCATATTACACATTAGGGTTAACCGAATCTTAGCAGTTATTTGACCTGTGAGTATTAAAAAAATACACTTAAACCGGTCGGTATTAAGTCTATAGACTTGATACTTAAACCTGGTCTAAAATGCTAAGTTAAGGTCTTAGTAAATACTGGTGTTAATGTTCTTAACTCGGGCAAACAGGAGTTAAAGTGCATGCGTTAGTTTTAGTAGTTTTGGAAAATATTCCGTCGCACGTGAGCACATGATTTAACAAATTGTCAAAAATTATTTTTTGTAAACATTTAGTAAAAATTCACGAAATTTGTAGTTTTCCTTAATATAACTTTAGTTAGGTAACTACTATACCTTAATTAGGTAACTACTATCAACTCTTCTAAAAGTTAAAGGTAATTTTTAACAGTTCCTCGAACTCGTCTACTTTTTTAAGATGTTAACCTCAAAATGACAAACAACAAAGTAAACAAAAAAGCTCTCTAAGAGGATCGTTCCTGTTCGAGAAATATTCTAATTAAACACCTCTTGTTTCAAAAAATATACCGAATAATTTTCATTCAAGCCCATTGTCTAATTTAATTCGTTCTTTTAATTTGTAAAACCAATAACACCAAGCTGGACCTAACATATCAATAGTGCCTCTTATAATTTCTTCGTTTTTCTTACCTGTGCGGCTACAAGCAAAATAAGTTTGAGCATAAGTCACAGCGGCCTTGTCTATTAGCAAGCCTACTTTACATGTCAATTCAGACCTCGTCCGACGCCATCGAAGACGGCGGTGCCGTCGTATTCAATCCGTCACCACCTGCCCCTGAAAACAAATTAATAAAAAAATTGTCAATAGAAAATACAAAATTATCTATTCTACTTTAACTGTAATTTAGACTAGATATCCCCATATTGCATTCATTAATCTAGATTTGTTTTGAATTAGTACATTGGAAATAGATACACAACACTTTTTGTTTTGGTTTTATTCTGTTTTGGTTGTTGCTTTCCTATGTACGGTTCTTCATAAAACACATCAAGTTTTTTACACACAGTACACTCCCGAGCCAAAAATATCCCAAGAAACATTTATATGACTTTCAACTAAATGTAACCTGAACCGACGTCAGATTGAGTAAGAATTGAAGTCGTGAATTGATTTTGCATTGGGAGACGTCGCATCAATGTCAAAGCCGACGTTGTTAGATACAAGTAAGTTTATTTAACGATCTATCGACGTCGGATAACGCAACTTAGTAGTTTATTAAGTTTCCAACGTCGTTCGTACGTATAAGACCTCTGACCAGCCCAACGACCAACCAACGTCGGCTTTAGATGTTTATAGTGATCGTCCCTCAACTCAAGCCTAAACTAGCATAAGTTCGACACGTATGTTTTTAACACATATTTGATTCACGAAAGTTTCAAAACGAACGAAATTTCATAATTTCTTGTTTATTGGTTAAAATTGGAAAAGAACTAAAAATAAACAAATAAACAAGTGCCGTTATATGTTGTTATTGACAGTTTAGAATCTACTACGTTCATTAGATTAATAAATTCTTAATAAAAAACTGGATATACAAATTCAATATAGAAATTGAAAATTTGTTTCATTAAAACCAACATTTTAATTATGTATACTTTTTTTTCACAAAATGTGTGAATTTCAAAATAGGGTCTTTTAAAAACCCGATAGTGCCTCTTCAAACCCGATAGTGATAACTTAACCCGATAATGACAAGTTAACCCGATAGTGACCAGCTAACCCAATAGTGACAATTTAATCCAATCAGTTAAAAATAAAACCTTAGATTGTTATGCCTTTAAAATCTAATGACTTTTACGCAACAAGTGGGTAATACCACTTCATGTGTTTTTGTTTATTTTCACTTGTTTTTCTATTTCCAATTCTTTTAATTCAATTCAATTTAGTTAAGTTAAATTGCTGTACCTAGAAAGATTGAAAATAAACATTTATTTATTTTAATATGCCCTACTTATTCTTGACGATGCGATTTAATACGTCTTTGGGACGTTGGCCAACCTCACGTAAGCTACGTCGGACTTCAATAAGACGCATTATGTTTGCCGGACGTTGGACCTCAAGATTTGGTCACGATTTACGACCGAAATTGGGGACCCGGTCCAAATTGTTATCTTGTTAGCTCATATTAAGTCAGATACATACATCCGCCATTTTAAAGGGGTTATTAGCATTTGGCGGCCATTATAAAATATATGTTTTATTTTTTAAATTAAGGGCGATTGGAGGCTGTCACTAATAAAATGTTTCAGGAACACGGCAGTGCATATATCTTTTTCAAAGTCGCTATTTTGTTTTAACTTTTATTTTATTAAATCTTGTGATTTTAAAGAGCACCCGCTTTCATCACGGGCTTTCATTTAAAAATTTTGTTTTGTGCTTTAAAACTGAATTATGTTTTTATAATATTATCTTAATGATCAATTACCCGTGATAATAATGTAATGCATCCATTTTTGTGTGACCTATTCTAACATGCATAACGTATTTAACTATTAAGTATAAACTGAATATACTGTTCGTACCCAGAAATCTAATTTAAGTAGCAAGAATCAAACGTAAATCAATGTTGGCAATTGGTACAGCTACATTTCCTATAAAGTCACATGCCTACGTCGAAGCGACCCGAATCTGTATTCCCCAATTAGGTGTATATAAGGGTTGTCAGGCGGTCCAAACAAAGTTGGCATCCGACGTCGCGTTTTTTGTGGATAACGTATGCGCAACGTAAGATAACGTCTAAATGCTACTTGGGATCATGGAAAAACACATAGTAAAACCACTAAAAATGTTTAGTTTATCTGCCCGAGATCTGTTTGACAGAGATGGAAGCTTTCTGAACTTTTTAAGATAAATTATAAAAGAAATATACTTCCCCTTCTTATTATTTGTTATACCGTTCTTTATTGTATCTGCAATGGGTCATGTTTCCGTCTCCGTTGTAGATATAAAGGACATACTTCAAATAATACGAAAAATTAGATCTTGTCTCAGCTTTTTATCACTCATTCCCTGTGTAGCAAATACGCCAATAAACCCCGTAATAATAATCGTGAACCAAATCATGCGGAAAGGAGCCGTCTCTCCTTTCCGTGTACTTATACATACCTTCGTCATCTGCATTGGCACTTTTTTCTTTGTTTAACGCCACTTCCGCTTCTAAGGCTCTAATCCTGTTCTCGTGTTTCACAATCATCGCTTTAAGTTTCCTGATTTCGTCAGCGAATTCCTGAAGCGTTTTATCCTGCAATTAAAAACGATAAAAAAATGCAGAATACTACATGAGTTTTAAAAAAATACGTCACTTATAGAAAAGGGCTTTAAAGGTCTATCTCACCGACTTTTTTTTCGTTACTTAGCTTAAAGCGTTTCTTAATATAATCATAATATGACGTAATAAGGAACACTTAAGGCTAAGTAACGAAAAAAAAAGTCGGTGCGATGGGCTATTAAACTGTCAAATATAAAGTAAGGCAAGAGTCAAATAATATTCGCTAACCTTTTAACAGTGGTATTTTTGCCACAACCGAAGGAAAAGTTGCACTCTTAGTTTTAAAGATTGACTTTTGAAGTCTTTACTAGTTAGATGTCGGTGTATGAACAATAAGGCGGAATCAAGTAAGATCGCATGCGCAGTCCGTAAAAAATCGCTTTCAAATTGTCAATTTCCAAAAATTTATTAACGAATTCGTTTTAGTGCCAGTAGTGCACTTGTCGTATTCTTCTGAAACAACTAGTGCAACTTTTTTATTTGAGTCAGCAACTGACAAACACAGTGTTGCACTTCTCAGGTTCTCCAAACTTGTGTTGCACCGTAGCTTTTTCGTTTTCGAGTGAACCACAAGTGTTGCAACAACTGACTCAAACCCAGAGATTATAGAACAGCTAGAGATTAAATTTCAATAACAAACAAAATATTTAAAAAAGTGGGTATACCATGCGTTTGACATTACCATTAAAAAAGCTGAAAACTTGCCTAGGCAGCCGAACCAAACTATACTACTTACTATCCTTTGATTTTAGTGCGACCTTCTAAAAATATCTCCCATCTCCCATGCTTCTTATACAAATCTAACATTTTTCTCGCAATACGCATATGAGGCTTTAAACAGAAAGATTCAAGTAGATGTTCTTTACACGGATTTAGAAAAGGCTTTTGATAAATTAAGTCACAGCAATATTTTCGATGGACTAACTGGAATGGATGTTTCTCCATACTTAACTATTTTAATTCAATCGTATTGGGGAACTAGCACAAGATATCAGTTTGTAGAATTAAAAGGTAGTAGGTCTACTATTTACGTAAGTTAAGGGCAAATCTCGGACCAGTTCTTTTTATTATTGCCTCAACAAAATTATTTCTTAGGTAAAAAATGTGGAATCATTGGCATTTGCCCAAAAAGTTGCTGGGTTTATTTTTAGAAATACTAATTTTTTTAAAATTGAAGTAAGCATTTACTTATTTGACAGTCTAGTATTGGCAATACTGGAATATGGAAGTGATATCTGGTCCCCCCAATATGAAATTTGATTACTATGATTGAGGAACTTCAAAGAAAATTTTTAACAGCACTTTAGAAAGTTTGGGTGTTATCCACAAAGAGTCTGTTATAACGACATCTTATTAGAAATATTTAATAGATTGTCACTAACCCAAAGAAGGACCAAATTTTTTTTAACAATGTATAGAATTCTTAAAGGGGATGTTGATTGTCCTAATATAATTGAATAACTTTCTTTTGCCATAAATCGAATCAATTCAAGGTCGAAAATAATGTTTTACTTAGCTTATCCACGAACTAATCTATTTAAAAGCTCTCCTATCTACAATTTATGCAACTTATTTAACAAATATGCTTCAGATTGACAATGTTAGCTATAAGAATTTTAAAAAATTATAGATTTAAAAGTGTACAATAATTAATTAATGCCCTCCGAGTCCAGAATGCGTGTTATTATAAGTGACGTATTTTATAGAATATGTCTTTTTAATGTAAGGAAGTATCTGTAGTTGGCTTTTTGATGTAGATACTGTTAAATAAATAAATGAAATAAATAGATAAAAATAAATAAATTGGGGAGAATGTCACTTGTTGTTATTTTTGTGTTTTTGTTGAAAACAAAGAAAATTATCGGACTTTCCCTACTATAATAAAAAAATTATATTTTAAGATCCTAAACAATTTTTAAAACTGGCAAAAACACAAATAAACAGCAGTTAATACTTTTGGTCAAATCCAATCTATTTATGTTCAATAATCCGTGCTCATATATAGCAAAGCAACTCCTTCAATCAAAATCCACGAAGGTACCAAGCCAGTCCGCATAAAAAGTGGTCTCAGACAGGGTGACACGATATCTCCTAAACTATTTACCCAGGGCCTAGAAGATGTTTTTAAAAACTTAGATTGGGAAGAAATAGACATCAAAGTACGCAGGCAATACTTGATACGCTGACGATATCGCCCTAATAACAGACAAGAAGAACTGGATACAGCAGCTAAAAATATAAGGTTGAGTATGAACTACACTAAAACTAAAATCATAACAAACACAGATAAAGATATGACGATCAGAATAAAGCAAGAAAAAATAGAACAAGTAGAGGAATACAGATCTGAGAAAAATTATTAAACTAAAAAAAAAAAAAGATTGGCCTGAGCAGCATTCGGTAAACTAAGCTACATATTAAAAAATAAAAAATATCCTCAGTACCTCAAAACGAAAGTTTATAACAAATTTATCCTTCCTGTACTCATCTAGGGATCCCAGACCTGGACACTTATAAAATCAAACATGGATAAGGTAACAAAAGCCCAAAGATTAATGGAAAGACAGATGCATGTAAAGCTAACAGATAGAAAAAGGAATGAATGGATAAGAAATAAAAAAAGTAAATTTGCCAGTCATAATATCACATAGATGGATAAACACGGCGACAGACAGAGAAGAGTGGAAGATATTGGGTAGGCCTATGTCCAAAGATGGATCGAAAAAGGCTAAATAGATGTAGAATCCGTGCTCAAAACAACTCGATATCTGCCAGTGCGCAGAATTCCTAAGACATTGGCATGATAGGATGAAACAGGGGAACTTTTTTATAATTCGACCAGACCTGCCATCTTAGGGCGATTTTATATAAATATATTGTCAGATCTGCCAAGTCTTAATGAATTGGCCCCTCAGAGTCAAATAGTAACCACTAAAATCGCCAACCCTTTAATAGTGATAATTTTTCTACAATCCGAGAGAAACTTCTTTAAGAATAATTTTTGTATATCTCCGTTAGTTAGATATCTGTGTAGTCTCTGTTAGTTAGATGTCGGTGTATTAATTTATAAAATGAGTTAGAGTAAGAACCAATCGAAATGCGGAAATTAAGTGACATTAAATGCCTAGTTACTTATCCATACACGTTTACAATCACAAACCGTCAATTTCGAAAATGTAATAGTAAAATAATAGTCACTCAAATCGCCAATAGTTTGGCAGTGGCCGTTTCAACACTTTTTTAAGTATCTGTTGCATACAAGATTTATAAAATATATATGTTTGTGGCGGATTTATTTTACAAACAAATTTTTATCTGGATCTTTACTATTAAGGACATTTTTTTAATTAAGAGACCACTG
The DNA here is from genome assembly GCA_963576565.1 of Aspidapion aeneum. NCBI lineage: Eukaryota > Metazoa > Arthropoda > Insecta > Coleoptera > Brentidae > Aspidapion > Aspidapion aeneum. Next base: position 35,759,077 of record OY755046.1, on the reverse strand, counting down.
CGTTTCTTCGAGAAAAAGAAAAATCACTAATTTGTCAGTGGTTTATAAGAAAAAATTAATATTTGCCTAACAAAATTTGAAAAACGTATCTTTTTGACTGCAGTAGTGTTGTTTGTCAAAACGATAAGTTTTTCAAACTTTGTTAGGCCAATATTTATTTTTTCTTATAAACCACTGGTAAATTATTAATTTTTCCTTTTTTTGGAGAAACGCAGTGGTTTCTTAATTTAAAAAAAAAATCCTTAATAGTGGCGTAATACCCAGATAGTTTAGTTTGTAAAAAGATTTAGATAATAGTCAACATAATCAGCAACACTTTGCAAGTGGCAGTTTTTTCATAAGCGGAGGGATATTAGACTTTTTTAATATGAATTATTATTTAATAGTTTTAGAGCATGACCGCTTTATGTTATCCCTTAAGATTCGGATTCCTATAAAGCGGTACCACAAAATAGCAGCCGCTTTTGCTAACGAGTAGTACAGTCGCTGTGAATGGTGAATAATATTGTAAAGTAACATTAAACACAGTGCGATAAAATATCATTATTCTGGCTTAAACCTTGTCACAATATTGTTATTCAAACGGTACAATCACTACACGGAAGCCCCGTCAAAAAACGTGCTTGCAGTATCCCAAGGTACAGAGCGGCCGCTCAAGAAAATACGGTGCCGTATTTCTTTTACCTAACGCTCCGAAAGAACACATTCGGATTTACAAGTACATACACGATACACGCTTTTTACGGCCGCCCTTTTACCGTCCTGCATTGTGGGAAACCCAAGCTTTAGTTAGATATCTGGTGGATATAAAAAAATTGTACTTACTGAAACTTGTCCACCACCCCCTCCACCTGCCGCACCTTTTCCACCCTTTGGTGGAACTTTGTCCAAAAGGTTGCTTCGTTTTGTAAGTGAGACTGACTTTGACTCTGGCTTGTAGCTGTATGAAATATGAAAGTTTTGAAGTTTTTCACGAAATATAAAAAATGGAGAAGGATAAAGAGATAGAAATATCTATCTGCATCAATATAAGAATTCTAAAATATCTTGCACACTGTAAAAAATACTAAAGGCCAGGTATTCCACTTTTGGTTCCAGAATATAGGCCCATTTAAGCATGCACGGGGTCGGTGCCCCGAGTGCCTGCTTCTCAGCCTTGAGTAGAAAATCCATTCTTCCCTGAGGTGCCTTAATGGTTCTGCTTGCTCAAAGGCTAGACAGGTAAGGTACTCTTTTGGTAAGAACGTCCAATTGTCCTAACTAGGTATTTAAAAAAAAAGGAAGACACGACAAACCTTTCCAAGTCTAATTTATTTAAGTTAAAACAAAAAGGATGAAAATATAGCTCCTCTATACTCTAGCATTTTTTAGAGGGAGACGTACCTTCCCTCCATAACTATATACGTTAGTTTATAAGTTACATGATAATTGATGTCAATCACCTCTAACAACTTAAACTAATTTAGTAAAACAGCTATGCACTGTAAGAAAATAATAAAAATGTGAGTTTCATTGACTTTAATGGGTTTGTCGCGTCTCACTTTTTACAAAAATGTCATCCATACAGGGTCATCAAAGTCAAATTTATTTAAGTCAAAATCAAAGGAGGGAAATATCGGTACTCTAGCCTTGTTTAGAGAGCACCTTCCATCCTTGTTAATTCATAAGCGTCGGAAAATAAAAGTAAACGATTTTTGACAAACATTTACAGTGGTGACGGACAAACGTGTTTGTTTATATGTTGCATAATGATTGATGTCACTTGCCGCTGACAACATAAATTATTCTAGAGAAACGCCAATAAGCTTAGCAAGAAAATAACAACCAAAAAATGTGAGTGACTTTGATGGGTTTGTCGCGTCTCTATTTCTTTAAAATATGTCTTACATACAGAGTCTCTATAGTTGATATTGTATTAAAGTGACACCGCGTCCTCAAAACCTTGATGGGCGGGAAGGGAGTAGAGGGGTACATACAGTGGCACGCACTTCCTTTAATTTTTTTATTGATATTGATTCCCAAAATGAGGCACTGCACTAATTAGTCATTAGCTTACTATTTTACTTGCTTTTTATTGATGTCTTCTTCTAAACGATTTCATTAGAAAGGAACATATGTACTCTTATCTAGTTGTTACAAACATATTGATTTAGCCGGGCTTTGACGTTTTCTATTCGTTGTTGTTTTGACTGTTTATGTCAAACAAATTACGACGGAGCTTTTTACAAAACAAATTACCGTTTTTGCAACAAAATCAATATTTGCGCACATTTTAATATAATTTTAGATCCTCTTTTATGTTTCGGATCTTTATTTATTAGGTAAGTACCTATTTGATCTCTCCTTTAAAAGGTCTTAGTGTTTTATCCTTCGAACATTAAACCCCGAGCGGCACACTGCATGTACAAAGTGAAACACTAATTTTTAAAGGCTTCTTTACTTAGATTTTGCAGCAAAATTTGGTTTGCCATAGCTATGACGCGGTGCCACTTTAATACAATATCAACTATAGTAAATACTAAACATCAGCATGTGACTCACATAATGATGAAAAACTTACCCGTCTTTTAATGATATCAAAACGGGCTCAGGATTCCGACCGCCGACCCATTCATCTGCCGTGCAACCTGCCGTATCACCCAACGTGTCAGGATACAAATCTTCTTGAAACAGTTCGGATTTTCTCGGCACTGTCATTGTGATGACCTATTAAATTTAAGATCATTTAAGGCTACACACACGATAGACCAATATATGGTATGTTGATGACAAAATAGCATGCAGCGAACTACTCTTAAATTCTTTGTTTGAAACTCGTAGACAATGAATGTGTAGAATTAAAATTTCGGACTTCCATTGTCTGTATTTATTTTCAAACACGACGTTTCGGTTAGTAAGTATCTCTAACCGTTATCAAGTGTAAACTAAACAATCTAGTCTCTAGGCTACTACTTATACTACTTGGTGTGCAGTCAGGTGTGACGGCCCGCCCCCTTTTTAATCCTAAGACGCCTGTTTTCGTTAAGGAGTGGTTTCCATATGTTTGGTATGTCCGTGCTTGGTTGACTGAAAACTTCTTTATTCTGCATTATAAACGCAGCTTCAATAAACTTTCGTTTTCGCCAATGCGACTCCTTATGTAAAACTTTAGCTTCTGACCACTGAATCCTGTGATCATTTGACCATGCATGATCTGCTAAACCGGATTTTTCAATATCCCCTAATTGGGTACTTTTTAGATGTTCATTTACTCTAACCTAAAGAGGGCGTTTCGTTTCACCTACATATGATTTACCACACTCACACGGGATTTGGTAAATACATTCCTTATTATTTGAGGGATTGTCTGGTTTTGTTTTAGTTACAAAACTTCTTATCGTATTTCCCGAAGAAAATACTGTTTTTATATTATAGTGTTTAGCTATTCGTCTTATATTTTCTGAAATCCCTTGAACATATGGAATGTTAATAACACCTAACGGATTATTATTTTGAGAATTTGGTACATTTAGTTTGTTTTTAATTTTAAAGATCATTGAGTTTATTAATTTTTCGGAATAACCATTCTATTGTAAATCCTTTTTAATGTTGTTAATTTCTGTGGTTAATTCTTCATTATTATCTTAAATACAAACTTCTTATAACTCTTTGTTTTGTTGCAACAGAATGAATGAAAATTTAGGTACTATCCCGTGTGTGTAGGTTTCCTATATACAGTGGTTTGAATGTTTCTGTCTAATCGTTTGACAAGAACATCCAAAAAAGGTAAGGCCGAATCTTTTTCGATTTCCATGGTGCACTTGATTGTTGGTCGAATACCGTTTAAATGGTGTAGAAAATTTTGTAGTTCGTCATCATTTTCCGGCCATATAATAAATGTGTCATCCATGTATCGTAGCCATAGTTTTGGTTTGACTCTTGCTGTGTTGATCGCATGGCCCTCGAACCACTCCATGTAGATGTTTGCTACCACTGGCGAAAGAGATGAACCTATTGGGAGTCCATCATTTTGCGTGTAAAACTTATCTTTCACTTGAAAGTAAGAGTTACGGAGGCAGAGCTCCAAAAGATCCATCACCCCCTCCACCGATAGCGTTGTTCTCTCGTGAAGTGTATCATCAGTTTGTAATTTGTTTTTAATGATACTGAGTGACTCATTTATTGGCACGTTGGTGTAGAGACTTTCTACATCAAAACTTACAAATCTATCGCCGGGATCTAATTCGATACCTTTTAAAACCTCCACAAAATGTTCCGAGTTTTTGACAAAAGATTCGGACTTACCCTGTAGTGGTTGAATTATGTCCAACAAAAACCTCGACAAAGTGCTGGTCGGTAATAATCCGTTAGGTGTTATTAACATTCCATATGTTCAAGGGATTTCAGAAAACATAAGACGAATAGCTAAACACTATAATATAAAAAAAGTATTTTCTTCGGGAAATACGATAAGAAGTTTTGTAACTAAAACAAAACCAGACAATCCCTCAAATAATAAGGAATGTATTTACCAAATCCCGTGTGAGTGTGGTAAATCATATGTAGGTGAAACGAAACGCCCTCTTCAGGTTAGAGTAAATGAACATCTAAAAAGTACCCAATTAGGGGATATTGAAAAATCCGGTTTAGCAGATCATGCATGGTCAAATGATCACAGGATTCAGTGGTCAGAAGCTAAAGTTTTACATAAGGAGTCGCATTGGCGAAAACGAAAGTTTATTGAAGCTGCGTTTATAATGCAGAATAAAGAAGTTTTCAGTCAACCAAGCATGGACATACCAAACATACGAAAACCAATCCTTAAGGAAAACAGGCGTCTTAGGATTAAAATGGGGGCGGGCCGTCACACTTGACTGCACACCAAGTAGTATAAGTAGTAGCCTAGAGACTAGATTATTTAGTTTACACTTGATAACGGTTAGAGATACTTACTAACCTCTACACAATCATTGTCTACGAGTTTCAAACAAAGAGTTGAAGAACGGTACGGACCCGGAATCAACAATCTATTCAGAGGCTACGAGAAGACCAAACTTAAAGTGATAAAGAAGAACACATTTCATTCTTGTGCAAGGCGCGCGACAGTGGTGTCATTCCGGTTGGTTTCCGCCTAAAAGCCAACTTTCCGGGAGTGAGAACGAAGAAGATCTTAGAGAGGACCAGCCAAGCACTAATCCGATCCCAAATCAGTTACCATCGATGGAGAAAAGCCAACTTCAACGCCGACATGGAGGAGCGTTTTGACGAAATTAGACGACACACATGGGAGGAAGACTACGAACCGATACTAAGTAAAATTGACAGTACGTGCAACAGAGAACGACAGAAGATAAGATCAACTCACCGAGAAAAACTTAAGAAACTACAGACACGTACTCAAGATAGAACAGACTCAACAACACCAAGCACTATAGTGAACATCTCCAAAAGGACTCTGAGCACCAACGAAGAATTGGTACTCAGTAAGGGACTTAAGTTCGCCATTGCACCGGCACAGACACCGACCACTGGAAATTATTGCGGCAATAGAGACCGTTAGTCTACCTCAACCCGAAGCTGATGAGTTTCGCCATAAAGTAAGAACAGCGTTGGACAGAAAGAAGCAACAAAAGACAAACATCACCAGTCAAGAACAACGGGCAATCAAGAACCTGCAGGCTGACAAATCAATCAAGATTCTACCGGCCGACAAAGGAAACGCAACGGTGATCATGGATGTCGAGACTTACGACAAAAAGATCCAAGAAGTTCTGGAGAAAGGAGACTACAAGCAACTACCCAAAGATCCAACCACCACCATAGAAGGACGCATCTACAGGACTTTAAAGAAGTATGCTGAAAACATCCCGGACGCTGTTAGATCCCGCCTGACTCCACACCACAGTAAGGCACCACATTTTTATGGATTACCAAAGATCCATAAGGATATACCACTGCGACCAATTACCAGCTCCAGGGACTCACCGACCAGCACTTTGTCGAGGTTTTTGTTGGACATAATTCAACTACTACAGGGTAAGTCCGAATCTTTTGTCAAAAACTCGGAACATTTTGTGGTGGTTTTAAAAGGTATCGAATTAGATCCCGTTGATAAATTTGTAAGTTTTGATGTAGAAAGTCTCTACACCAACGTGCCAATAAATGAGTCACTCAGTATCATTACAAACAAATTACAAACTGATGATACACTTCACGAGAGAACAACGCTATCGGTGGAGGGGGTGATGAATCTTTTGGAGCTCTGTCTCCGTAACTCTTACTTTCAAGTGAAAGATAAGTTTTACGCGCAAAATGATGGACTCCCAATGGGTTCATCTCTTTCGCCAGTGGTAGCAAACATCTACATGGAGTGGTTCGAGGGCCATGCGATCAACACAGCAAGAGTCAAACCAAAACTATGGCTACGATACATGGATGACACATTTATTATATGGCCGGAAAATGATGACGAACTACAAAATTTTCTACACCATTTAAACGGTATTCGACCAACAATCAAGTGCACCATGGAAATTGAAAAAGATTCGGCCTTACCTTTTTTGGATGTTCTTGTCAAACGATTAGACAGAAACATTCAAACCACTGTATATAGGAAACCTACACACACGGGACAGTACCTAAATTTTAAGTCTAATCATTCTGTTGCAACAAAACAAGGAGTTATAAGAAGTTTGTATTTAAGAGCCGTAAATATTTGTAGTTATAATGAAGAATTAACCACAGAAATTAACAACATTAAAAAGGACTTACAACAGAATGGTTATTCCGAAAAATTAATAAACTCAACGATATTTAAAATTAAAAACAAACTAAATGTACCAAATTCTCAAAATAATAATCCGTTAGGTGTTATTAACATTCCATATGTTCAAGGGATTTCAGAAAACATAAGACGAATAGCTAAACACTATAATATAAAAACAGTATTTTCTTCGGGAAATACGATAAGAAGTTTTGTAACTAAAACAAAACCAGACAATCCCTCAAATAATAAGGAATGTATTTACCAAATCCCGTGTGAGTGTGGTAAATCATATGTAGGTGAAACGAAACGCCCTCTTCAGGTTAGAGTAAATGAACATCTAAAAAGTACCCAATTAGGGGATATTGAAAAATCCGGTTTAGCAGATCATGCATGGTCAAATGATCACAGGATTCAGTGGTCAGAAGCTAGAGTTTTACATAAGGAGTTGCATTGGCGAAAACGAAAGTTTATTGAAGCTGCGTTTATAATGCAGAATAAAGAAGTTTTCAGTCAACCAAGCACGGACATACCAAACATGTGGAAACCACTCCTTAAGGAAAACAGGCGTCTTAGGATTAAAAAGGGGGCGGGCCGTCACACCTGACTGCACACCAAGTAGTATAAGCAGTAGCCTAGAGACTAGATTGTTTAGTTTACACCTGATAACGGTTAGAGATACTTACTAACCGAAACGTCGTGTTTAAAAATAAATACAGACAATGGAAGTCCGAAATTTTAATTCTACTCTTAAATTGTTGTAATTGAATACACGAAACGTTGCCACAAGATAAGTGGTTGTTTTTTCCTCTTCCCATAACCCACGAAATAAACCTTTAAAAAATTGTTTATTAACTTTTTCTAAATGTTTAGTTTAAATTTGAAGCATTTACTAAAGAGCAATTCCACGCCAAGTCATCCAATTTACAAAAAAAGTGTTGCCGTGACATTTAATTTTTTTCTTTAATCATGCTTACTAAATGAGACAGCTTATGCTTAACCACTTTTGCACAATTTTAGATTTTTTAATCCAATTAGTCTGTTGTACACGCATTTGAAAAGTCTAAAAACGGGCAAATGGGACTTTTGGGAAAAATTAGGCTCATAGCAAACAGCACCTAAAAAAAATTAACCTATAATTTTAAAAACATGCATAAAAGTAGTTTTCAAAAAAATGTGATGTTTAGCAAAATCTTTTATACTGGCTTAATTAGAGCAATTTAGAAACTATCCAAAAAACGCAGAAATTTTCGAAGTTTTTATATTTTTTTGGGGTATAAATGTAATGTTTTCTTAAATTTTTGATACAGTGTTGGAAAGCTATACTCAAGGACTTTATCTTCCTTGTATAAAACATATTTAAAAAGTAGACGTTACCTTGGAGTTCCACGAAGAAGTTAGAATGTCTGGGAAATCGCTCAACATCAAAATGAGCCTGTCTATCGGGGTGCTGGTGGTAATCAAGTAGGATAAATTTTTCACTGTATCATATACTTTTAAAAACAAGAATAAAAAATCTGGGTCTGTAAGCCTTAAGGTCACTACACATTTTTTTGTTATTTTAATATTTTTAGTGATGTTAAATTGCATCACAAATTACAGGCGTGGATCTACGGGGGGGGGGGGGGGGGGGTATCTTCAGTGCTATTTTAAAAATATCGCGAAAAACCCGTAATAGTCCAATAAGGGTTCATGCTAATCGGAACTTTAAGAAGTTAACCCATTTTTCCAAGGTCGAGGCCTATATATGGGTGTATTTTAACTTTGAAGAAATTCAAGTATACTCTGACATTCAACCAAAATTTTGTAAAAATAAAAGATTATTAAAAGGTTAAAATGTTTAAGAAAATACTGTTGATCAAGAGAAGCCACTTGAGGAGTTATTTTAAAAGCTTACTATGGTAACTATGCCTCTTCCTTGCTTATTGCAAATGTATAAATGAGAACCAGCATCCTACCAACAAATACTCCCCCGGCACCTATAGTCCTTGCCATAGACAGTTACACTTTTGTGACATTTCCTACTACTACTATGTCGGTTTAGAACGTTTTTCTACGTTGTCCGACGCCTATTCTCCACCTCCTTCGATCCTGACAATCATCCTCTGTCAGATTTTTTGACTCATTGATCTTTGGATTGACTGTTGCCATTCTAGTTTAGGACGCCCTCTTTTTCTGCGCCCTATTGGTTGCCATTCTAGGACCTGCTTTGGTAATCTTTCGTCGTTCATCCGTTGTACATGGCCGTACCATATCAGTTGCCTTCAAGTGATGTCATCCGTTATGCTTCCCTCGATTCCCATTCTTTCTTTTATGATCTCATTTCTTATGTGATCTATTCTAGATATTGTGACATTTCCAACCTCTTTAATTATCATATGCATACTGACAGCCAAATGGCATGTCTTTGAGATGTTTTTATCTGTGCGTTTTTTTTTGTCAACCTACAGTCAGCGTCGTTTTATCCAGAGACAATAATTTTATACCAACATGACATGTTTACTTTTTAATATATTTCGGGTTAGGAAATATGTTTATTTCATTTCAAAGTTACAACGGTGTAACTGCGTATGGCAAGTACTATACCACATCAATATAAATATTCTAAGAACATAGTTAGTTATTGCTTACCTATAGAGATGCAATAAGAAAGGGAGACGCATTGTAACTATAGTAAACTCGCAAAAGAACGCAATTAATAATTCAATATAGTAATAATACTAAGTAGAGATTTTACTTACTTGACATAGGCCAGAGTTGTTCAACCTGTAGAATCTGGCAATCTCGCACGATGTGACGTCGCAACCTCGCTTCGGCATCATACCGATACCTCGTTGAGGGTCGGGCGTTTGAAAAGTGTTAATGTAATGGACGAATGGGGGTTCCGAGGTGATTTCAAAATACCTAAACCATAAAATTATATTTACAAATACAACGCAACGCAATTAGTTAGTGGCATGAGGGAAAGGAGTAATAAGAAAATTAAAATAATAAAAATTGTGTGTGCTTAAGACCACACGGCAGAAGTGTAAACTTCAACAAGGCGAAATAATAATACTGGCCTTCATCTGCATCATCATATCGCTCGCTGAATGTTCCTCTCACAGTTAGTCGACTCGAGCCGACTTCACCCGAATGAGCGCTACATAGCCGAGCCTGGCGGCTCAGTTCAATTCACTACCCACAAAAACTGCTAAATGCGCCTAGAATTCTAAACTTCAAAAATATTTTGTTTCAAACTGAATTTCAACTAAACCCAACCAAACTATGTTGCTAGACTGAAACCCTACCAACTGAGCTGCCAAGGAACTATTTAAATATGAAACAAAGCAGACTGGTGACACGACTTATAACCGGTTACTGAGGAAACACAGTGTTCCATGGATTGAGTTTAAGTAAGGTATAAATGAAAATTTCTATTTAGATTCCAATTTTCTGCAAATCGCTCCAAACTAAGATGTTACGAAAATGAGTAAAGTTAATTTTAAAGAATTTTATTTATCTTAAAAGGTATCGGAAAAGTTTATTAATTAAAGTTGTTGAAAATTAAAAGTTACGACAGATCTCAATTTTCAAAAAAATCAGATTAATTTGATTTTACGAGGGCTGTCTTTTATATTTTGCATATAGGAACATAGCGGGCGACACTGAACGAATGTTGTCACTAAAACTTAACCTCAATCTTTACCTAACCTAAATTTAAAATGTCAGTGCGATACATATAGTTTTAAAGCTACAGCGAATTTTTTAAGTTAACGAATCAGTCGAAAAATGGAATTAAACCGAGAACATTTCCGGGCTATCATTTTTTACAACTTTCGAAACGAAATTATCTCAACAAGAATACCTTGCCGAGTTGATTTCTGTTTTCGGTAATGAAACACAACATCAGTCGACAGTTTCTCGTTGGTATGGAAAATTCAAGCGTTCAAGCGTGGACGGATTGGCCTTAGCGACGATCCAAGGCCAGGTGCACCAAAAACCGCTGGAATAAGAAAATTACTTTCCCGCTGTATATCGCATCTGTTAACGGAAGAACAGAAAGAAGCTAGGGTCGATTGGTGTCAGAAAAGTCTAGACCGCTTTGAGGCAGGAAACTCGCTAATAAATAAATATAATAAATAAATCTTTGACCACGAAGTCCATGCTTGATTTTCGGAAAAGTATAGAAAGCGTTGAGACTTAGGTCGGGACTGCACGGAGGATGGTTCAACGTTCAACGTTTTGTTGGGTTAAAAATTCAATGGTTTTTTGTGCTTTGAGCGAACTCGGGGTTCGTTTTTCGAAGCTCAGCGATCACTTTCGACAAACAAATTGTTATGTACCAATCGGCAGTAACAGTCCTTGATTTTCCAGAGCAATTGTTTCTACATGACCTGCTTTTGAGACAAATGTAGCGACCATCTTTTTGGATAAACTTCGAGAAAGGATGACTTTTGTTGTCTTTCCTGTATCTTGGAACACCCCAACAGACCACTCGCGTTTATTTTCGGGTTCATATGAAAAAATCCACGATTCATCACCACTAACATGCCTCAAAGCGGTCTAGAGTTTTCTGACACCAATTGACCCTAGCTTCTTTCTGTTCTTCCTTTAACAGATGCGGTATCCAGCGGGAATCTAAAATTTTCTTACCCCTAACTCTTTATGCAATTTTTTTTTAAATTGAGGTCTTTGAAATCCCCAATGAAGCGTCAATCTCGTCTATGTCACATATCGATGTTCGGTGATGAGCATGCGCACAGCATCGATGTTTTCCTGGGTGACAGCAGATTTTGGTGCACCTGGCCTTGGATCGTCGCTAAGGCTAATCCGTCCATCCAGTCCGCGTGAATTCTCCATACCAACGAGTAACTATCGACTGATGTGGTGCTTTATTTCCGAAAACAGAAATATATTCGGCAAGGCATTCTTGTTGAGATAATTTCCTTGTAAAAAATTATAGCCCGAAGATGTTGTCGGTTTAATTCCATTTTTCGAGTGATTTGTTAACTTAAAAAGTTCATTGTAGCTATAAAACTATATGTATCGCACTGACGTTTTGAATTTAGGTTAGGTTAAGTTTTAGTAACGACATTCGATCACTGTCGCCCTCTATGTTCCTATATGCAAAATATCGTAGGTAAAAAAAAGGTCCTATAAGGTTAAAATCCGTGAACTTACCTTATAACTGAGTCACCCTTTCCGCACAAAAAGACCAAATTCGTGTCAGGATCATATAACGGGAACATAACCCCATTCGATGTATCCAATTCGACCATAACAATGGGTTCGTCAAGGCAATCGGGCATGCGCAAACTGTACTGCCTTTCTGACATTTTCGAGAAACCCGTGGTGAAGACTAGACCGTGACGTAAAAAGATGGCGCGCGTTGCTTTTGTACCTATAAATAAATTTTACTTAATATTTTTACAATAAACACAGGGTGTCCCAAATTGGCCACTGTTGGGGAGTTTTGGGGACTTCTAGGGAAAATAAAGCAACACACCCCCGTTTGCGAGCCCAAATTTTAAGAAAATACTAATGGTGAAAACTGCATTTCGATATGTCAACCCGTTTTGTTTTTATTTATTTCTCAAAAATTTATCTTTCGTGTAACTTGCTTGTTTGTAGACTTTTAAAGCTGAATGCAACTGTCAAACTGAATTGCATCTTTGCGTTTCAGATGATTTTAAAACTTTTTTGTCCCGCCGTTTGTCTGTCTGTATAACTCAAAAATCGCTTGCCCATGGACATCGCCCAAAACAGGAGGATTGGAAAATTGCAAAAGAAATTATCAACGCAAATACGATCAAAATGGCGTTCACGTCTTTTGTACCAGACAAATCACCGGGCCTAGATGGTCTTCTTACAGTGCTAGTACAAAAAGGCCTGAAAGTACTATTACCTTGCCTGGTGAAACTGTATAGGGCCAGCCTTCCATAGGATTATATTCCAACCAGCTGGACTAAAGTTAGGGTAGTTTACATATGTACCTAAGGCGGGTCGGGCAGATAGTACTCCAAAATCGCTTCGGCCCATAAGCCTCACCTCTTTTCTGTTGAAAGGCTTGGAAGAGATAATAGACGCACATATCAGAGGTGGCGCCTTAATGGCCCACCAGCTCAATGCAAACGAATATGCATACCAAGCAGGAAAGTCAACAGATCTAGCTTTAAACAACCTTGTTGGAAAAATCAAGGAAACCCTCGATGCAAAAGGCGTCGCAGTGGGCGTTTTTCTTGATATAGAAGGAGCGATGAGATGGTAAGTTTCAGAGCTGCTTGAGATTGTCCACTAGGAGGAGTTCTGTCTCCCCTCCTGTGGTCTCTACTGGTCGATGATGATCTTTTTCTATTGGTATTGGGATACGCGGATGACGTAGGATCCAATCATTAGAGACATTCCAGAGAGTGAATTCTCTGGAAAGATACAAGAAGTAATAAACACGGTAAAAGACTGGTGTGACAGGTAACAGATAAATAAATCCCAGCAAAACAGTTATTATACCGTTCACCCGTAAAAGGAGGATTGATTTCCTGACTCCTCCAGAGCTTAACGGTGAAAGAATTCCATTTGCATCAGAGGGGAAATACCTAGGGGTCACTCTAGATAAAACTCTTACATGGAATATTATTGAAAAAGTAACCCGCAAAACCACACTGTTCTTATGGACGTGCAAAAGAATTTGCGGAAAAACGTTGGGCACTAGCCCCAAACAAATGTATTGGCTGTATATAACAGTCATCAGACCAATGATTGCGTATGGCCCAATAGTCTGGTTCGAGAAGGGACATCAAAGAACCTCAACGGCGAAACTAACCACCTTACTACGACAAGGCAGTCTTGCTATATGTAGTGCAATGAGCTCTAGCTCATCGACTGCGCTTGAATGCTTACTAAAGTTACCTCCGCTTCACATTTTCTTAGAGGCGAAGGCACGAAGAGCAACATACAGAATAAGAGCCAACCACCAGGATGGCAGGGCAAACAAAGTGATATCAACAGTCCTAATAAGGGAACAAGAGTTGGGTGCAACTCTAGGAATGATATCCGACGTCATGCCCAACACGGTGTACAGCAGAAAGCTATACAACATTATCCTCCCGGAGAGGGAAGACTGGTTAAAGAACAGAACCAATTTCTCGAATAACGATAGCTTCTGGTATCCGGAATGTCATCGGGCGTTATATAAGTCAAAATTAAACATAGTCTCGGCCAATTGGCTACTATATTTCAGGCCGAACTCGTAGCCATTGAACTGTGTGTCCGGTGGATTACTGACCACGAATGGACCAACAGGACAATAAAAATCTTCTCCGACAGTCCAGCAGCCTTAAGAGCGTTTACTTCCTATACGGTCTCATCGAGAACCGTGAGGAGTTGTAAGGATTCGCTGAATACGCTGGGTAGCGCTAACAATGTGTCATTAGTATGGATACCAGGGCATTCTGGGCACGAGGGAAATGAGGCTGCAGACCTAGCAGCGAGGGAAGCGGCATCTGCCGAATCTTTTGGCCCTAAGCCAGCCCTGGGGATATCGTACAATGCTGCTAAATCAACCTTATTAAAATGGATGAAGAATAGCTTCCAACAATACTGGATAAATATACCAGAACTGGCTCACACTAAAGAGTTCATTAAAGGACCTTGTAGAAACAGAGCCAGGAACATTATTGGATTTACCAGACAGGAGATACGTTTAGTGACTTGTCTTTTTACGGGTCACTATCGACTGAGAGTACCCATGCACAGAATGGGACTAACAGAAGAGACCGAATGTAGACTCGTATGGAGGATGACGAAACAGTCAGGCATGTACTGTGCGAATGTCCGGCTATTGCACGCTTACGTCAGAACACCTTCGGTAAACCTCAGAAGATCTGAACAATGTCTCACCCAAACTGATAGCCGGCCTTTTTGGAGGATTTGGCATACAGTGGTGAGAAACCACTCAAAAGTGAGCCACAATAGACCCACTGGTGGTCGCAGTGGAAGGGCTGCAAGGCCCTCTAACATATGAATCATCATTATCATTATACATTGCTTATACACTTAAGTTTTGAAGTAATGAAGATATTTTTTATTTATGATTATGATGATTTTCTTCTTTTAGCTTAATAATTTGTCCCCGACATATTCCTCTACTTTTTATTGGTTTCGTCTGATCGTGAATAATGGTTATGGGATTATTTTTTTATTTTAGAAGAATATGGAGGACACTAACTACAGATTGACCACCTTACTTGAGCATATCTGCCTTTACTCCGTCTTTTTCAGGTGATTAATTATTTTTCATTTTCTTTATTGCTCTCTTTATTTCCGCTTTGCTTATTTCAAGTTCTTTTAAAGCATATTGGGTAACAAATAAAACCAACCAAGTCAACATTTTACCATTTTCATTTTGGTGCTACAGACGAAAAACTATCTACTACCTTCCCCATTCATCTAGCACCACCAAAAAAATTAGTCTCTTATTTGTCCCAGCTTATCTAATTCAGAAATTGGTCAATAATTACCACCCTTACAGATTAATCTGCACAAAAATAATATTATAGGTAAGGTGGGGCAGTGCGGTTTCGCGGCTAGTGCGTAACATGACTGTTAAAAGAATACTATGTTTGAAATAAGTGCTGTCATCTATTATTTGGTATACTTAACACTTTGCCATCAATATAAATTATAACAGAGTTTTGTTATTTGGTTTCATTGAAGCTGCAGGGCTGAGAGTGTCACATGTGTTTTTTTATCTCTTAGAGCAAGTTCAGGTGCAAAACTTAATCCATTTATATACAAGACGCTAGCCCTACCAAGTTCACTTTGGCTGCCTTACTTCCGCATGCGCAGATCTACCACCATTATTTGATTTTCACTTGATTTCATTCATTCATTCATTCATATTTCGGTTTGGTTGGCCTATGCATCAAAGGCCATCTATCCACAGTCTGCAACTTAATGCTCTGATTTCTGATTTGGACAATCACAACACACTCACATTCATACACATATAGACCCCCATGGTAGGCAATTTTCTTTTCTCATGGAGGATTTAATTTTGCCTGATGCTCTTTGTCGAACACAGGGGTCTTTATCGTGCTAGCGCCATCTACGCTCTTAACACGGGACCACCGGCTTAACGTGACTTCCGAACCACGGTCTTGAATTCATCATCAACTTTGCCTACTTCGTTGATGCCCAAACTTCGCCCAAGACAGGCTTTACCCCTACTTCCGGTAAATCTGTATTCACAAACGGAGAGTAGGTTCGAGTTTGTAGTGGCAGGCATGGGATTCGAACCACACACCCTCTGATTGGCAATCGGACACCTCGCCCACCGAACCAATCAGGGCCACCACTTGATTTCTAACCACATAAAAATAGAAAGTTTTAAAAACCTAACCTAACGAAACCTAACCAAATCTAACCGAACTGAACCAAAGCAAACTGAACCATTCAAATCATTTTCTTCAAAAAAAAAACTTTCCTGACTTACTACCCGGGATCCTAGAGGATGTGAATCCGAACCGAACCGAACTTTTTTTTTCTCGATAACTACTCAAAAATGAACAAACAAAAAAAAATTATATACATAAATAAAATGTGAAATAGCAATACATAAAAAACAATGCATTATTAACAAAAATAATGGCATGTTATGCTCTTGCCCCGGACCAGTAAGGCAAGCGCGTAACATGTACTTCCAAAAACAAATTTGTATGCAAAGTTCGTAAGTGTTGTATATTTGTTGGATAAATACTACTGTAGTAGGTAGGTAAATTTAAAAGGTACAATTAAAAGTCAACCATGGAAATTTTTGCTCGCACTTGCCCCACCTTTTCTCATTTATCTACTCATCCGTCTATACATATTTTTATCTTAATCAGTAAGGCTTCAAAATTGATACTTTACAAATTCAAAATAAATATTTGCTGAGTACAGATCAAAAACAAGTTTTTTCACAGAATACTCCCTGTCCCATTACAATCCTTTCATCTAGAAATCGCAAGTACGAGAGATAAAATATACAATTCAAAAGTACATGAAAAGGATAGCCAGTCAGAACCGCTTTCGCTTCCTGCGTTTTCATTGGATGTACGTCGTTTGCTTTTACCAGGGGTGGATCTAGGAACTTTATTGGGGGGGGAGGGGAAATATGATAATAAATAGTACATCAAACTATTTTGCATAGTGACAAGGAGGTGTATTCTGTGTCAAAACTAAATGTAGCTTGAGATTTGGGGGGGGGGAGATTCCCCCTTTTCCCCTACTCTAGATCCGTGCCTGCTTTCACGGCCTTAGTACACTTAAATCATATACCTTCATAGACGTTACCTCACGCATTCGTGATTTTTCAAATAAAGAATTGGAACATCCTGTATACCGCAATTAACGCAAGACGCAAGAGCCTTAGTAGGAGAAAAAAATGTATCGTGCATAATTTGTCAAAACAAACGATCAAGATTGTTATAAATCATTAAATGGAGTATAATTTACTTTACCTTCATGTGCAATGGCCTCGGATTTGATTTCCCCGGTCCTGGGATCAATTACCCTAATTTTCTTATCTTTACAGGTGGTGAGTAATTCCGAGCCATCCCAGTTGAAGCATGCGCTGTACACAATGTCGGGATGACAGTCGAGTTCTACCAAGGCTTCTCCGGTACCTGTCAAACAAGTGTCAAATCTTAACTAAATGTATTAGATATTTTATTTTATTAAATAAAAGCAGTTTTTTTTCTAATACTTCAACCAATACTTCGACTATGTTAAAATTTGAATAAAAGATGTTAATTTTAAGTAAACCAAACTTTCGCTTAATAAATCTTTGTGAAATCAAAGATAAATGATCGAGATATATATAGACACTCACCTACATTCCAAATGACTACTTGGTTATCACTGCCAGCAGTGAGAAGAACATTTTGAGCAGTTGGATGCCACAGAACTAAGCCCACCCTCCTCTGATGGTATACCAGGTCGACGATCGGTTCTGTCAAGGTTTTGTGGAGGCCGCCATCTGGTATGTGCCATACCTTTAAAATCATAGTAACTTTGATTTGAATGTGGTATACATACAGAATACACAACCTTTCAGGTATTCAATAATTAATCATAAACCTACAATCTTATCTTATAGGTATCAAGGCTTATACAGTCGAGCTTTAATATCGTACTACTGCGACGCCACCGTAGACCAATCACTTCTTCTCACCCAACCTGCTCCGGTCCACGCTCTTCTGTGTGAAGCAGCTGATTGTTCTTGTATTTTCTGGTGTTCAATTCGTTTTTATTAGCTGTACTTTTTACGAATTTTACATAGTCGTAGTGGTGGGATGACCCGTAGGTCCGGCAAGTAGACTAGAGTAGGCGTTTTTCCCATGCACTTCCATTCGATGTCCATTGGGCATTCCTGTTCTCTTTACAAATTACTTTCAGTCCATTAGAGTAAATACAGCTCTTTCTCGCTCAGAAATGGTGCCATGAGTGCCTGTAGTCTCATCCTTGCGTAGGCCTCACATTCTGCTACGAGGTGTCTTGATGTCTTTTCTTCCCGTCCAAAGGCTGGAGATGTAGGGTCGTTATGTAGTTATGACCAGTTAGAATACCTATCAGCAGTTCAAAGTCTGTTCGTCGGCTCGCACTCCAATATATTATGTTAATTTTTATTAAGGAACTGTTATGGTTATTAGGAGAGTTACTAATTTTAGTACCCACTGGTACTACTTATTTAGTATGATGCATTATAATAAGTAAAATGAATTCATTTTCTTTTAACAAAATTTAAAAAAGATATTTATAATAAATACCTACCTACAGATGTACATAGATTAATTTGCTAAATTTACTGCCAAAATATTTGCATTGTTTCATTTTTCATAGGAAACAATGCAAATATTTTGGAGCCATTAAATCAACAGTTTTAAAATTCGCGGCCACGCTAGCAGCACGATTGCAGCACTGCACCGCCACCAATTGGACAACAAAGTAAAAAAATTCGCATAAAACGACTGTCCCATGTTTACTACACTTACTAATCTAAAAGAGATTGGCTTCTTAACGCTTTATTTTGTCAGATATTTACCTTGACAACGCAGTCTTCTGACCCGCTGGCTATCACATTGTCGTTGTGAGGACACCAGGCTATGTCCAAAACTGGACCCTTATGTCCTCCAACCAAAGGATGGTCTGCTGATATCCTACCGCAAATCTAAAAAAATATATATTTTATATTAATAGTACAGAAAGAAGCATAAACATCAACTTTTTCAATAAATAATGCAAAATAATGTGATAGCGTGGCGGACTTCTTAACCTAAAAAAGTATTGCTGACATATATCGCTGAAAAATCACTGCAGCCACAGCCACCTTTTTATCAAGCCGGATTCTTTTTTGAATGGCAAAGTTTTGAAGGCTGACAGATCTAAAATGTTGACTATTTTGGAAACAAAAAAATATAGGCTGACAAGAAAAGAATGGAAATGTCAGCCTTCGATGGTGTTGTATTTCAAAGAATATTCTGGCCCCGGTTCTGTTAACAGCACTCTTTTTTTGGGGTTTGCTCTGCTTGCATCACTGAAATAGAGGCAGGCACGTCGTTTTTGACAAAATTGACATACGATGCCTAGTGTTTGACGGGCTGGACAGAGAGACACTTTCAAAGTCAGATCACCGCGGCACCACCATAGGCCCTCGTTTTTCCGCACTCAAACCACCAATAAGCTCCACCGTATTCTGTGTGAATCAGCTGATCGCTCTCATATTTTCCGAAGTTCAAATTTTCTTTTTCGTAACTGTAATTTTTACGAATTTTACGAAAAGTTTTGAATGCATGTGTGCCAAATTGTACCAGCCATAGACGAAAGTTCAACAATGTCTCAACGTCAAACGCATGGTGCAGTGATTTGTTAGAACAAGCGTTAGCTATCAAATTTGAGGTTAAGATGTCCGTGGTATCTTATACGTGTATGCGTGTGTATTTCCATTTCTAAACCTAACCAAACCTGAACAACATGCATCAAAAAGTATTCTTCTGTGCTTAATGTGTGTAAAAGAGAAGTAAAAGAGATAAAAATATATCTCTCTCGTCTTCACAAGGTTTTTCGTCATTCCGTCGTGTGCAACCAAACAGTTTTTTCTTTTTCACGCAATTTCTAGCTAAGCGGTCTAAGGTAAGTCGCCAAAGAACCGACTTTTCTAAAATACTGATATGTTATAGAATCATATCAGAGCATCATAAAAACCTGGGAGACAGACGCGTATAAAAGAAGCGCAAAATTAAATGATAAAATTAAATATTTCGCAACAAACCGTCCAAAAAGAGTTTATTTTTTAAATATAGACAATGCTCCTAAACTAATGGAAAATAAGTTTAACTACTTTGAAATTTTAATGCAGTGGCGTACCGTGTTATTTCATTTTTTGACATAACAATGCTTGTAAAGAGTTAAGTATCTCTGAAACATTTAGTAATTCCACTATTGGGTTTGAACTATTATAGCTGCTAAAATAAATCATTTTTAAAAATTTGTATACATGGACATACCCCATTTTTTTTATTTGTAGAATAACAAAGTGCGCGTTTTAAGAGTTGAAGTTTTAAATGTATTAAATAAAACTCATATTGGTTCATAACTTGTGATCAGAAAATATTTATAAAATTAATTGAAGGCAGTATCGTACTAAAAATAGATTTAATAAATAAATAACTTAGTTATAACTAAACCATACTTAACCGAACTAAAAAAAGTCTTTATTTGAGGCCCCGACCAGCATGCAATCATGAAACTTCTAACAAGATTGTCAACTGAGGTAAACAAATGCCTATTAAAATATTTACTAAATTTCACGTTTAAAATATTTTGTTTTAAAATATCATTATCAATATTAGCTCACACATATACTATACTATAGTAGTGTGAGCTATGGCGATCCTAATTTTTTCGAGAAAAAAAAAGTTGCTCCGATTTCAAAAATTTTTATATATCTTTGCGTTTCAGATGATTTTGAAACTTTTTTGTTGCGCCGTCTGTCTGTCTGTCTGTAACGACCAACGCGCATAACTCAAAAACCGCTTGGCCGATTTTAATGAAATTTGGTACCTAGGCTGGGTCTTGGGTCGAGATGGTCCCATTTAAAAATGAACAAAATCCACCGAACACAAACCAAATAAAAGGGTAGGGGTAGATTTCAAAGAGTATATGTGAAAATATGGCGTGTGTGATATCAAACGAAAGGTAATTGAGTCTGGAGTTCAACAAAATATATTTTAATTTATTTTAAAAAAAGGGTGGGGGTGTATTTCAAAAATTAGAGTTTAAGTGAAAATATGGCGTGTGTGATATCAAACGAAAGTATTTGAGTCCGGAGTTTAACAAATAACATTTTAGTTTTTGCTTGTTTTGAGGGTGGGGTAGATTTTAAAAATTTGAGTTTAAGTCAAAACATGGCTTGTGTGGTATCAAACAAAAGGTAATTTAGTCTGGAGTTGAATAAAATATATTTCAGATTTTAGTTATATTAGCTCACACGTAAACTATAACTATAGTACCTAGTGTGAGCTTAGGGCCCATATATTGGCAGAGTATTTTTCATTCTGATCAAAAGTTACAAAACAATATCAGATAATACAAATATATTTTAGGAATTAATATACTACTACTACGTCGGTTTAGAACATTTTTCTACGTTGTCCGACGCCTATTCTCCACCTCCTTCGATCCTGACAATCATCCTCTGTCAGATTCTTTTGATTCATTGATCTTTGGATTGACTGTTGCCATTCTAGTTTAGGACGCCCTCTTTTTCTGCGCCTTATTGGTTGCCATTCTAGGACCTGCTTTGGTAATCTTTCGTCGTTCATCCGTTGTACATGGCCGTACCATATCAGTTGCCTTTTAGTGATGTCATCCGTTATGCTTCCCTCGATTCCCATTCTTTCTTTTATGATCTCATTTCTTATGTGATCTATTCTAGATATTCTCATTGATCTTCTTATTGCATCCATTTCGACACTTTCCATTTTTGATTTGTATTTTTCTGTTACGCGACAAGTCTCTATTCCGTACAACAGCGTGCTTTTGACCATTGTTTCATATATGTTAAATTTTACATTCTTTTTTATCTCTCTGCTCCATAAAATACTGTTAAGACATCCAATAACTTTTTTTGCTTTTACTATTCTTTTTTCCAATTCTTTACAGTCTGTTCCTGTCTTATCAAATGTGACACCCAAGTATACATACTCATTGCATGGAGATATTGTTTGTCCATTTTCTAGTACTAACTCACTGGATTCGTTTCCAATACATAAGTACTGTGTCTTGTCCACGTCCACTGTTAATCCCCACTTTTGGTATTCTTCTGTTAACTTTCTCATCATATACTCCATGTCTTCTTTATCATTAGCCACAATTACTTGGTCGTCAGCATAAGTACTGTGTCTTGTACACGTTCACTGTTAATCCCCACTTTTGGTATTCTTCTGTTAACTTTCTCATCATATACTCCATGTCTTCTTTAGCCACAATTACTTGGTCGTCAGCAAACTGTAGTGTGTATTTGGTAAATCGGTCGTTAAGTTGTATTCCCATGCCATGCACTTTACGTTTCCAGTTTTTTAGAGCTACTGCGATATATATTTTAAAAAGAGTTGGAGAGATACAACATCCCTGTCTTAAGCCTTTTGTTACCAGGAATTCTTTTGAAAGTCGATTTCCAATTTTAATTTTAGATTTTGACCCTTTGTATACTTCTTTTATCGCTTTTATGTATGTATGATTGATATTAGTTTGCTCTAAAACTGTCCATAATTTTTCTACTGGAACGGTATCATATGCTTTTTGTAGGTCCACAAAGGTAACATGAGTCTCTATATTTCTGGCGCTCCTTTTCTCAATTACTTGTTTAAGACAAAAAACATTATCACTACAAGATCTGCCTGCGCGAAACCCACTTTGCTCTTCTTCTTCTTGTTCATGAAAATCATTCTCTATTAGATCTCTAAGAATCCTACCGTACAATCTACTTAGAGTACTGCTTACTGAAATTCCTCTGTAATTGTTGCAATCCAGCATGTTTCATTTTTTATGTGTTGAGGATATGAATGCAATTTTCCAATCATTAGGTACTGGATCTCCGTTTATGCATTGATTAATAATATATGTGAGATTTTCGAGTAGTTTCTCTGATCCATATTTGACCATTTCAGCATATATTCCCCCAGGTCCGCTAGCTTTTCCGGATTTAAGTTTTTTAATATTATTCTTTATCATTTCTTTTTCGATGATTACTTTCTCTCCATGTACTTCTATGTCTCTTCTCGGAGACGTTGCCAGATATTCGGGTCTCATCTTTTGAAAAAAATGTGCGCTACAATATTCCGAAAACCGCATATTGATGCGACGCTCCTTTAAAAAGTTAGCATTTTTTAAACGTTGTAACTGTCAAAAAAATCTCATTAGCATTGATGAATTTCGAACAAAGTCTAATCAGCTCGTTACAGTATTGAATACTATTTTATCTAAAAATTTTATGAAAATCGGTTGGGCGGTTTAGGAGCTATCGTGTTACAAACAGAGTTACATACACACACACACACAGACATCACGACGATACTGCTAGGGTAGGTCAAAATACACCCACATAACACAATTTAATTTCGGTGTTATCTCAAAAAAAAAATTTTCGTCGAAACCATAGCCATTGCTGTGCGGGCTAGGAAGGTAAAAAGGCTTCGCCTCTACACGAAATAATTCAAAAATATATTTTTTTTACTAGCCAACAAAAGAATTACTAAATGTCATGCCAATTCCATTACTTATACCTTTAAAAACTTACTTTTTAGTCCAAAAAATAATACGGTACGTCACTGAATAAAAATGTCAAAATAGCTGGATTTATATTTCGTTAGCTTGCTTGATTATATAAAAAACACTTTTTGGGTGTTTTAATGCTAAATATTTAATTTTAACATGTATTTTTGTGCTCTTTTAATACGCCCCTGTGTCTTAACCAGAAGGGCCAACAAATTTTAACTCAGATTTTTATGATGCTCTGACATGATCATCAGATCAGATCAGAATTTCAGAAAAATCGGCTGGTGTCGGCGCACACCTATAGTTGGGTACGGGTTCCTTTCAATATTTTTATTCAATGCATCTACAGTTTTACTATGTATCATAAATTCTCTGACACCCTGTAAATAGTGAATGAAATAAAGCAATTTGTTAATTCTCTTAACAGAGTTTTCTAACCATGAGACTGGCTAAACTTGATAATGCAGGTGATGTTGCAGAAAAATTGCAAAAGAGCAAACAGTGAAATGTATTTTTCAGCGAATTTTTCATGCGAACGTTCTAAATTTTGATATTTTGAACGGGTGCCAAAAAGGAAAGTGGGCGCAGTTGTTTAGTGAGTAAGTATGCGTTAGATCCGCTGCCTATTTTTAAAATCAACGGGATTTTTTCAATTAGCTCTTAGAAATTTATTCAGAAAATAAATGGATGCCTGACGGATCTGATACCTTCCTAGCCCATTAGCACAATCCAAGTGAACTCCATGCTATATCAGCCTTAAATACAGTTTTTTTTTGTAAATACGAAGTTTCTGGTTATAACACAAATTATTGAGAAAAATTAGTTCTAAAATATTCCGAAAACCGCATATTAATACGATGCTCCGGTAGAAAGTTGGCATTTTTTAATTTTTTGTCATTAGCATTAATGGATTTTCACCAAAATCTAATCAGCTCATCACAGTGTCGTAGACTAATTTTCGTGAAAATTTTATGAAAATTGGTCCAACGGTTCCGGAGTTTTCGGGGGCCGGACAGACGTCACACACCACACGGACAGACATCACGACGAGAGTGCTAAAATAGGTCCCAATATATCCACACATTTTCGGCGTTATCTCAAGAAAAAAATCATCGAAAACAATACCTTTTCTAGCCATTGCTGCACGCGTTAGGAAAGTAAAAATCCAAACTACAAACCCTCAAATAATCGTATCAAGGCTTAGTTAATCCATTCTCCCTCTTTGCTGTTTGATATAATCGCGCTTAAGTGCTCACGGTGCATAGAAGGGTAAGCATTTTTAAAATATCTTTGATTTTTATTGAATAAGATGCTAATATTGAAGAAGGTAATTCTTAGGTCCATTTTGAAGAAAAGAAACTGCATACAAGGGCTGTCTTTTAAATTTTGCATATACAGCTGGAATAAAACAGCATATATCTTTTAAAGACTATTGTTTTTCGTAGTATTCTCCACAAAAATGAATGCACTCGTTTGTTGGTACTGTCAAAATTGAATTGTTGAAGGCGTCGACTGCGTCCTTTGGCGAGTGAAATCTTTGACCACGCAGTCCATTCTTGATTTTCGGAAAAGTATAGAAATCGATGGGGCTTAGGTTGGGACTGTATGGAAGATATTCCAACAATTCGAAGTTTTGTTGGGTTAAAAATTCAATGGTTTCTTTTGCTTTGTGCGAACTTGCATTGTCTTGGTGGAGGATGATTCGTTGTTCGGGGTTCGTTTTTCGAAGCTCAGCGATAACTTTTGGCAAACAAATGGTGATGTACCAATCGGCAGTAACAGTCCTTGATCTTCCAGAGTAATTGTTGCTACATGACCTGCTTTTGCACTTCGGGAACAGATGACTTTTGTTGTCTTTTCTTCATCTTCAAACACCCAAACAAACGACTGATGTTTATTTTCGGGTTCATATATATAAATCCACGATTCACCACCACTGACAATGCTTTAAACATTTTTTGAGTTTACTGCCTCAAAGCGGTCTGTTAACAGATGCGGTATCCAGCGGGAAAGTAATTTTCTTACCCATAATTGTTCATGCAAAATGATTTGAATTGAGGTTTGTGAAATCTCCAATAAAGCCTCAATCTCGCGGCATGGCACATGTCGATCCTCCGTGATGAGCATGTGACAGCCATTTTTGGTGCACCTGGCCTTGAGTCGTCGCTAAGACTAATCCGTCCAGGCTTGAATTCTCTATACCAACGAGAAACTGTCGATTGATGTGGTGCTTCATTACCGAAAACAGAAATCAACTCTACAAGGCATTCTTGTTAAGATAATTTCCTTCTAAAATTATAGCCTGAAAATGTTCGTGGTTTAATTTAATTTTTCACTGAACTTAAAAAATTCACTGTTGCTATAAATCTATATGTATCGCACTGACGTTTTGAATATAGGTTAAGTAAAGATTGATGTTGGGTTTCGATCAGTGTCGCCCTCTATGTTCCTATATGCAAAATATAAAAGACAACCCTCGTATAAAGATGTACTAAACGTCTTAACCTTTGAGATAATAAAGATTTTTAAAACATTTTCACTCAAGATATTGTTCTGATATTTGGTACACACACACACACACACACACACACACACACACACACAGACACAGACACAGACACAGACACAGACACAGACACAGACACAGACACAGACACAGACACAGACACAGACACAGACACAGACACAGACACAGACACAGACACAGACACAGACACAGACACAGACACAGACACAGACACAGACACAGACACAGACACAGACACAGACACAGACACAGACACAGACACAGACACAGACACAGACACAGACACAGACACAGACACAGACACAGACACAGACACAGACACAGACACAGACACAGACACAGACACACACACACACACACACACACACACACACACACACACACACACACACACACAAGAATATGTTTTTTTTTTATTTCGACCCGTGGCGTTTGCGCGAGTATTTCTAAACGAAATAGAAAAAAATGACCTAAACTTGCGGGGCTCGATTTTCAAAAGGTAAAAAACCGCATTAGCCCTTTATAAACTACGGGGGTTGGATTTAAAAAAAAAATTACCATAAAAAAGCTACTTAAACAATTTTTTGTCCTCTATTGACGTCTTTTATTACCCATGTAATATATGAAACATGGTGAAAAGCACGCTATTCTATGGAATGGAGACTTGTCGCGTAACAGAAAAATACAAAACAAAAATGGATAGTGTCGAAATGGATGCAATAAGAAGATCAATGAGAATATCTAGAACAGATCATATAAGAAATGAGATCATAAAAAAAAGAATGGGAAAAGACAACTGATATGGTACGGCCATGTACAACGGATGAACGATGAAACATTACCAAAGCAGGTCCCAGAATGGCAACCAATAGGGCGCAGAAAAAGAGGGCGTCCTAAACTAGAATGGCAACAGTCAATCCACAGATCAATAAGTCAAAAAAACCTGACAGAAGATGATTGTCAGTATCAAAGGAGGTGGACAATAGGCGTCGGACAACGTAGAAAAACGTTCCAAACCGACATAGTAGTAGTAGTAATAGAATATAGCACAATATTTTCGCAACACCCTGTATGTAGAGCAGCTGAAAATTGAAAAATCATTGAACCCTACAGACAAGCGCCACATAATTCATTAAAATATTCATTGTTGGTCACCTAGTGCAGACGGTATGCAAGTACTGGACATGTCTAGAATTCTTAATCGCACTTTCAATACTTATTAAGGTAAACTAATATTAAATTTTTTGTTATTTATTAGAAAGCAAATACATAAATAACTAAACCAGCGCCTTTTTTAAATACATTTAAAATAGATATTTAAAACAAATTCGCGATGAGTATTAAACAAAAGTTTAAGTCTTATGATCTTTTAGATCTACAGATCAGGGTTTTCCTGTGGACTAACTCGGAAAAACCATTTTTTTCCCTTTAAAGTTTAATATTTTGTAGGATACAATATAGGCGAACCTTATTCCGAAAAAAATTGAATATAATTTAGAATTAAAGAAAAATAACATTGTATCTGGTAACCGACAACTAAACTTTAGTACTTCCTCTTAAAAATATATAAAATCATTTTTCTTACAGATAAAATGTCCTATTTAAGTAAATAAATAACCTAAAATCATCTTTATACTATATTTATTTTTTTAAACGTACATTTTGATACTAATACGAGCCGTTAAAAAAATAATAAAATGAGTTGATAATTAAGTTTTTAAAGATTTTCCCTCGAAAATTATGCCATTATTGTCAAGTTAGAGGAATTGCAAGCATGGATAAATCAGATGCTTGTATTGGAGGGATATTTATTGTTTTCCATCCCAATTTTTTAAATACTATACTACCATTAGTACTTTGCACCCTCTGGCTTTGGCCGATCGGTTTAAACAGACATTTTTATTTATTTTTTAAATTATATTTCACTTATTTTGAAATAAATGCTGCGCTAAAATCAACAATTTTTCGTGGCTAAGCGGACATAGAAAGATTTTGTTTCTCTTATATTTTCCCGTGGGCTGCTCGAAAGCTGTACACTCACGGGGGTCCAAGATCTAATGACACCTATTAAGTGTTGACAGTTAACTGTTTCGTCCTTAAGAGAGTCGTCAGAACACTGCATGATCAATGTGACACTTTTGTAAAGCTCCAGAGACGGTCTATGAATCTCATCTTACGATATTGGTAAAATAAATAAATAAATAATGCCTGCGATACCCTATGCTTTCACATAAGTGGCGACATCTACAAAATACTCTGCCAATCTATGGGCACCTAAGCTCACACTACGTACTATAGTTATAGTGTGAGCTAATATAATCAAAAACTGAAATATATTTTATTCAACTCCAGACTCTATTACCTTTCGTTTGATACCACACAAGCCATGTTTTGACTTAAACTCAAATTTTTTTAATCTAACCCTATTGAAAAAAACTAAAATGTATTTTGTTTAACTCCAGACTCAATTACCTTTCGTTTGATATCACACACGCCATATTTTCACTTAAACTCTAATTTTTGACATCTACCTCCACCCTTTTTTTAAAAATAAACTAAAATTCATTTTTTTTAACTCCAGACTTAATTACCTTTCGTTTGATATCACACACGCCATATTTTCACATAAACTCTAATTTTTGGAATCTACCCCCACCCTTTTATTTGGCTTGCGTTCGGTGGATTTTGTTCATTTTTAAATGGGACCATCACGGCCCAAGACCCAACTTAGGTACCAAATTTCATTAAAATCGGACAAGCGGTTTTTGAGTTATGCGGGTTGGTCGTTACAGACAGGCATACAGACAGACATACAGACAGACAGACAGACAGACAGACAGCAAAATCATCTGAAACGCAAAGATATATAAAAAATTTTGAAATCGGAGCAACTTTTTTTTTCTTGAAAAAATTAGGATCACCATAGCCCACACTACTTATAGTAGTAGTGTGAGCTAATACAGAAGTAAGCAGAGTAAAAATAAGACCGTGACATAATTTGTTCCTCAGGTCGAGTTAATACATATTGCATTTTTTCCGCCTTCGCAACGTTTTATGTCGAGTCAGTGTGTTGGGAGTATGTGTGCTGGAGTATGTGTGTGTGTCCTACAAAACCAATCAATTCAAACCGGTATGTGGTAATCTGTAATCTAAATTAGCGACGTCCGAAGCTCAAAACGTACCGTCCCGACCGAGGGTAGGGGACAATTTGCCGCGGCCGATTCACCGCGGCCGATCCGCCGCGCCCGATTCGCCGCGGGACAATTCGCCGCCGGACGATTCGCCGCGGGGACAATTTGCCGCGAGATTTTTTGTTTTATATAATATATTTGTTTATTTGTTTGGTTATAACTTTTTTCAAACTTTTCCAACTAGGTATTTGGTGGTTAGTATACAATTGAATATTTTTTTATTAAAAATTATGATTTCTAACCTAAACTTTTAAAAAATCAAAATGGCGGATCCAAAATAACGGACTTTCCCATTTATGAACCAACATGCATCAAATTCGGAACTTTGAGATCTTTCAGGTCGCTGATTATGATTTGTAAATTAAACTTAAAAAAATCAAAATGGCGGTTCCAAAATGGCGCACTTTCTTATTTATAAATCGAGTTGCCTCAAACTTGAAACATCGCGGCGCTTAAGGTAACTCAATACAATTTTTGACTTAAATTTAATAACATGAAAATAGCGTTTGCGTTTACGGTTTGCCAGCAGTTGAAGTACAAAATTAGTACAGTTCCGTCAAGTTAATGTTTGTTGGGTAGCTACCAAATCTAATTAAAAAATTCTCCAATTTTATTTTAAATCATAAAATGTACTAAAATCTTTTGAATAATAAGGAATTAAACCGGATTTTGAATAAATTGTTTCATTATTTTAATTTTTTAATGCGCCATAGAGATTGTTTAAAGTTTGAGTCAAAATATGTATTGATTGACCTAAAGCACCGCATAGTTTCAAGTTTGGGGCATATCGGTTCAAAAATTAAAAAGTCCGCCATTCATAATCATCATCAATCATAATCAGCGACCTGAAAGATCTCAAAGTTCCGAATTTGATGCAAATCGGTTCCCAAATGGGAAAATCCGCCATTTTGGATCCGCCATTTTGATTTTTATAAATTTAAGTTAAAAATAATAATCAGCGATATGAAAGAACTTAAAGTTCCGAGTTTGATGTAAATCGGTTCATAAATGGGAAAATCCGCCATTTTGGTTCCACCATTTTATTTATTTTTTTAATAAAAAAAAATGTTGCATTGTATACTAACCACCAAATACCTAGTTGGAAAAGTTTGAACTTTAAACAAATTTATTATAAAATCAAGCTAAATAAAAATGTTTAAACACTTGCCTATGGTAATATCATAAAACAAAAAAACCTGGCGGCGAATTGTCCCCGCGGCGAATCGGCCGGCGGTGAATTGTCCCGCGGCGAATCGGCCGCGGCGAGATGTGACCTACTCAGTGCCGGTAGACCTTAAGAAATAAAAGTAAAACATTTATCAGGAGGTAAAAAAGTTTTTCATTTTCGACATTAATTAATTTTAGTTTTTGAAGGTAGAAATTTTTTATTAATGTGCATTGCTTTATTAATAGTCTCGTTCACCTAAAATTATAGCATCCAAGCTTTTTTTGGCAAACGGTTACGAGAATATTTTGAAAATTTAATCAAAACACTGTCTGATGCAGTTTATTTGACTCTATTTTACTTTGAGCTACACTTGTCGTCTAGAATGAATTTAATCCAATTTTTAGAACAATACCTATAGAGTTTGTTGATTTAAAAAAAAAACAAATTTTTATATTTACCTAAATAAAATTATAAAATTAAGTAAAGCACAAGAGGACATCTTTGTTTGAAACTCTTAGTTCAATGATTGAGAAACACAATTTTGGACTTCCCTTGGCTTTATTTATTATAAACATGACGTTTCGGTTAGTGAGTATCTCTAACCGTTTTCAAGTGTAAACTAAACAATCCAGTCTATGGGCTACTACTTATACTACTTGGTGTGTAGTCAGGTGTGACGGCCCGCCCCTTTTTTGATACTAAGACGCGTGCTTTCCTTAAGGAGTGGTTTCCATATGTTTGGTATGTCTGTGCTTGGTTGACTGAAAAATTCTTTATTCTGCATAAAAAACGCAGATTCAATAAACTTTCGTTTTCGCCAATGCGATCCTTATGCAAAATTTTAGCTTCTGACTATTCTGTGATCATTTGACCATGCATGATCGGCTAAACCGGATTTTTCAATATCCCTTAATTGGGTACTTTTTAGTACATTTACTTTAACCTGAAGAGGGCGTTTCGTTTTACCACACTCACACGGGATTTGGTAAAAATATTCCTTATCATTATTTGAGGGATTTTCTAGTTTTGTTTTAGTTACAAAACTCCTTATCGTATTTCCCGATGAAAATACTGTTTTTAAATTATAGTGTTTGGCTGTTCCTATTATGTTTTCTGAAATCCCTTGAACATATGGAATGTTAATAACACCCAACGGTTTATTATTTTGAAAATTTGCTTTGGTTTGTTTTTAATTTTAGAGATCGTTGAGCTTATAGCTTATTAATTTCTCGGAAAAACCATTCTGTTGTAAGTTTTAATGTTGTTAATTTCTGTGGGTAATTCTTAATTATTACTACAGAATGATGAGACTTAAATTATAGACAAGAGGCAGTGTGTGCACGTTTCCTATATACAGTGGTTTGAATATGTCTGTCTGTTCCCTGTTCATTTGACAAGCACATCCAAAAAAGGTAAGGCCGAATCTTTTTCAATTTCCATTGTGTGTTTGATATCGTTCAAATGGTGTAGAAAATTTTGCAGTTCGGCATCATCTTCCGGCCATATAATAAATGTGTCATCCATGTATCGTAGTCATAGTTTTGGCTTGACTCTTGCTGTGTTGATCGCATGGTCCTGGAACCACTTCATGTAGATGCTTGCTACCACTGGCGAAAGAGACGAACCCATCGGAAGTCCATCATTTATCTTTCACTTGAAAGTAAGAGTTGCGGAGACAAAGCTCCGACATATCTATCACCCCCTCCACCACGCACCACGCACGGACATACAAAACATATAGAAACCACTCCTTAAGGAAAACAAGCGTTTTAGGATTAAAAAGGAGCGGACCGTCACACCTGACTGCATACCAACTACCACAAGTAGAAGCCTGACGACTGGATTATTTAGTTTACACTTGAAACAGTTAGTATTTCGAAAAGTCGTGTTTAAAATAAATAAAGATAATGGAAGTCCGAAATTGTATTTCTGCAAAAGAGATATATTTTTCAATGCTGTCAGTTTTTTATTATTCCTGGTTGCATTAAAAATATTTTCCTATAACAGCCAAGTAATATCGTTTTCGGTCATCAATTCGAATCGGATTCGATCTCTTTTTTCATTGCGAAAAACGCCACTCTAAATGAATCCAATTAGTATGGTAGAAAAATAACACTGCAGATGCCTGTAACACCAATTCAATTTGTTTATTAGCAAACCTGCTACGCCTCTGAACAGTATTTACACTTGATGGAGATGATTTAGGATTTATTTATATGAGTAGGTTTGGTTTGGTGATTAAAACAGGTGAAGTTTTAAAGAAAAATAAATTAAAAAAAAAACATTTTTTTATCCGTACATGGATGGAATGGAATGGCATCATTATTATAAAAATCTTTTATATTATTCTCTTTACAACAACGAAACGCCCTCTTCAGGTTAGAGTAAATGAACATCTAAAAAGTACCCAATTGGGGGATATTGAAAAATCCGGTTTAGCGGATCATGCATGGTCAAATGATCACAAGATTCAGTGGTCGGAAGCTAAAGTTTTGCATAAGGAGTCCCATTGGCGAAAACGAAAGTTTATTGAAGCTGCGTTTATAATTCAGAATAAAGAAGTTTTCAGTCAACCAAGCACGGACATACCAAACATATGGAAACCACTCCTTAAGGAAAACAGGCGTCTTAGGATTAAAATGGGGGCGGTCCGTCACACCTGACTGCACACCATGTAGTATAAGTAGTAGCCTAGAGACTAGATTGTTTAGTTTACACTTGAAGACGGTTAGAGATACTTACTAACCGAAACGTCGTGTTTTAAAATAAATAAAGACAATGGAAGTCCGAAATTTTATTTTTATTTCTAAAGTTCTGTATGCTTTAAAACCTAAAACAAATTAATCACTTAATTGTCAGACGTCAAAATTTTCCAGTCGTACTCATATATGAGATGTGTATAAGAGTAAAGTAGCTTTAATTTTTACACTATCAAAAATTGTTTAAATTAGTAAAAGTTTATCAGAATTAAAAACTAAGTTCAAATTCAAATATGAAACTACTTAAATCTAGGTGTGTCCACGGATTGAGTGCAGGTAAGGTCTAAATGACAAAAAAAATCGATTTAGATTCTGATTTTCTAGGAATTGTGAATGTTAAAAAAATGAGCCAAATCAATTAATATACAGGGTGGTTTAGTAGGCTGACTTGATGATGTAAGGTATAAATAACCAAAAATGTTCGTTTTAGATTCTGATTTTCTGGGAATTGATCCTGCTTGCTCTGAAACTAAGATGTTCCAAAAATTAATCAAATCAATTAATCTACAGGGTGGTTTAGTACGCTGATTTGATAAAAAGTGTTACTTATGAGTAAAGTACCTTTGTTTTAAAATATATCGGAAAAAATTATTCAGAAGAGTTGTTCATATTCAAAAGGTACGGCAGATTCTTAATTTTCAGAAAAATCAGCGAACTCTGATTTTATCGTCGATTATGAAAATTTTGTTTAGGCGATTTTAAGCTGATTTTTCTGAAAATTGAGAATCAGTCGTAACTTGTAATTCTAAACATCTTTTCCTAATAACCTTTTTTGATATCTCTTAAAACAAAGTTACTTTATTCTTAACACTTTTTATAAAATTAGCCTACTAAACCACCCTGTATATTAATTGATTCGGCTCATTTTCTTAACATGTTAGTTTAAGACCAAGCAGGAGCGAATCATAGAAAATCAGACTCAACTCAATCCGTGGACACACTGTATATGCAAAAAAAGTTTTTTTTTGCTTTTTAGAAATTGTGCTTAAGAAAGTTTTAAAAAAAGTAAATTCGCATCTGGTTTTTACTGCATAATTGAACGTAGTTTTAGCTCACAATACTACTATACTGTAGTAGTGTAGTGTGAGCTATGGTGATCCTAATTTTTTCAAGAAAAAAAAGGTGTTTACAAAAATGTTTCACGGGCAAGACCTCAGAGGTAGCTACGGGGACGCGTTTCTACCTCATTAGGCTTCATTCAGCCCGAGCATAACCATAAAATGGAAGGAGATAAAATGATGATGTGGGTAACTGAAAAAGAAATATGGTGTTCACTAAGGAGAGACCAACTGTCAATTTGCAGCTTCGGTCAGGGTTGCCTCGGTTTTGAGGCTAATTTTGACGTCGCGACGGAGACCGATATAATCTGCTCCCAGAAAACAGCCTGAGCCCTGGATTTTTTTAAATTTGAAGGAAGTTCACGAGGTATAAAGTCTTTACTAAAAAGTTTCACGGGCAAGACCTCAGAGGTAAAGGTAGCTACGGGGACGCGTTTCTGCCTCATTAGGCTTCATTCAGCCCGAGCATAACCATAAATCCATAAATCCAGGGCTCAGGCTGTTTTCTGGGAGCAGATTATATCTGTCTCCGTCGCGACGTCAAAATTAGCCTCAAAACCGAGGCAACCCTGACCGAAGCTGCAAATTGACAGTTGGTCTCTCCTCAGTAAACACCATATTTCATATTTCTTTTTCAGTTACCCACATCATCATTTCATCTCCTTCCATTTTATGGTTATGCTCTGGCCGAATGAAGCCTAATGAGGCAGAAACGCGTCCCCGTAGGTACCTTTACCTCTGAGGTCTTGCCCGTGAAACTTTTTTGTAAACACTTTATACCTCGTGAACTTCCTTCAAATTTAAAAAAATCCAGGGCTCAGGCTGTTTTCTGGGAGCAGATTATATCTGTCTCCGTCGCGACGTCAAAATTAGCCTCAAAACCGAGGCAACCCTGACCGAAGCTGCAAATTGACAGTTGGTCTCTCCTCAGTAAACACCATATTTCTTTTTCAGTTACCCACATCATCATTTCATCTCCTTCCATTTTATGGTTATGCTTGGGCTGAATGAAGCCTAATGAGGCAGAAACGCGTCCCCGTAGCTACCTTTACCTCTGAGGTCTTGCCCGTGGAACTTTTTTGTAAAGACTTTATACCTCGTGAACTTCCTTCAAATTTTAAAAAAAAGGTGCTCCGATTTCAAAAAATTTTATATACTTTGAGTTTCAGATGATTTTAAAACTTTTTTGTCGCGCCGTCTGTCTGTATGTCCCTAACGACCAACCCGCATAAATCAAAAACCGCTTACCTGATTTGAATGAAATTTAGTACCTAGGCCGGGTCAAGACCCAAGGGTCGAGTTGGTCCCATTTAAAAATGAACAAAATCCACGGAACACAAGGCAAATAAAAGGGTGGAGGTAGATTTCAAAAATTAGAGTTAATGTGAAAATATGGCGTGTGTAATATCAAACGAAAGGTAATTGAGTCTGGAGTTAAAGAAAATATATTTTAGTTTAAAAATACTCTGCCAATCTATGGGCACCTAAGCTCACACTAGGTACTATAGTTATAGTGTACGCGTGAGCTAATATAACTAAAAACTTAAATATATTTTATTGAACTCCAGACTCAATTACCTTTCGTTTGATACCACACAAGCCATGTTTTGACTTAAACTCTAATTTTTGAAATCTACCCCCACCCTTTAAAAAAAAAACTAAAATGTATTTGGTTTAACTCCAGACTCAATTACCTTTCGTTTCATAACACACACGCCATATTTTAACTTAAAATCTAATTTTTCAAATTTACCCCCACCCTTTTTTTTAACTAAAGTTTATTTTTTATAACTCCAGACTGAATTACCTTTCGTTTGATATCACACACGCCATATTTTAACATAAACTCCAATTTTTGAAATCTACCCCCACCCTTTTATTTGGCTTGTGCTTGGTGGATTTTGTTCATTTTTAAATGGGACCATCTCGACCCAAGACTCAGCCTAGGTGCCAAATTTCATTAAAATCGGGCCAGCGGTTCTTGAGTTATGCGCGTTGGTCGTTACAGACAGACAGACATACAGACAGACAGACAGACAGACAGACGGCGCAACAAAAAAGTTTCAAAATCATCTGAAACGCAAAGATATATAAAAAAATTTGAAATCGGAGCAACTTTTTTTTTCTCGAAAAAATTAGGATCACTATAGCTCACACTACTATAGTATAGTAGTAGTGTGAGCTAAAAAGGATGGGGCTAGATTTCAAAAATTAGAGTTTAAGTCAAAACATGGCTTGTGTCGTATCAAACGAAAAGTAATTGAGTCTGGAGTTGAATAAAATATATTTTAGTTTTTAGTTATATTAGCTCACACGTACACTATATATGTAGTACCGTACCTAGTGTGAGCTTAGGTGCCCATATATTGGTAGAGTATTTTTATTGTGATCAACATTTATAACAACGAATTTCGATATTCTTAAAAACAAGGGTAACTTAATATTTTTTTACGCACTAGAACTATTTTATTTTAGATTTTAGGACATGTGTAACATTTCAATTTTATTTTTGTAAAATGAATCAAAAAGGTTGCTAGGTACAATATACAAAGAATACACTCAATATAAACCAAATTTAAAAAAATATCCCTGTGCAAATCATTATTTTTGTAAAATGATACCTTACTAGATAAGTAGCAAAATGTTTTTTGCTGTAGGATTTTCTTTAGAAACAATTTCTGTAATTATTATTGTTCTGCCAATTGCTTTGAAGTGATATTTTTTATTGCAGTAAATAACACAAACAGACAAACGTACATAAATTCTTGTACACGTATGCCCTAGAGACACAATTAGAGATAATGGGATATAATAACTTGGAAATTTTATTTTTAAAGTAAATAATACAGAATTATGATGCTCAGCAGGTACCTTCACACTCTCACAGTAAAAAGGTGGGTTTAAAAACAACCCCTAAAACGGCGTTTTAGGTGTAGATAGACCGAAAATTAAATTAGGGCAAAAGAGACGGACTGGGACTAGGGTTGCCATCATGAGGTGGATGGATATTGTGGGAATGTATAAAAAAAACTCCCAAGCAATGCCTCTATCGTTCACATCAAATTACCCCCACCGATCCAGTCCTTGTTTTTTACTGAATTTTTTAAACTGATAAAAAACCTATTAAAAATTGTTTCTTAAGGTGTTAACTATTTTTATCGATTTTTATCCAATGTCTGTACTATGCAATAATTATTTCCACTCAAGACCACTTTTTATCGGTTTTATATATGTATGTTTGTGTCGCGCTAGAGGCTAAACGGCTGAACCGATTTTGACAAAAAAGGTATCGTTGAATTGCTATTGATCCCGACGGTGCTATAGGCTATATTTTTTTAAACAGAAATCAACATGACGTCAGTTAGGTGTTTTTTTTATTTAACTTTTTCTATCTATATTGCTATTTCGTTTCTCATCATGCGCACTAGTTAAAAAAATAACTACAGTTGCAGCTCTGTGGTTATTTGAACCCTAACCTAACCTACCAATCAGATCAGGTCCAGCCAGTTTTGATCTGATCCATAATTACTATTAAGTAATATCAATAACTAGGTATTTTAAGAAATTGAATTATTTTACTTACTCACCATATCCTCTATAGATTGCTGAGAGAAAGAAAAAAAACAATAAAATTATCACTGATTTGTCTAAGTTAATATTTAAATAGACACATCACGGATCCTCTTAAACATCCCATCAATTTTTTTTTTATATCTCAATTTTATTACGATAATGCGAAAACCTCATATTGCTCGAGAGGTGATCAGCTGCCCACAGCAGGTGTACAAAATGGTCTACAGGACACTATACAGGACGCTACAATACAGTGGCGGATCCAGGATTTCCAGGGGGGAAGGGCCAAAGTGGCAGCAAACATTGAAATATTTTTTATTAGCGGGTTTTGATAGATTTGATGTGTCAAATTAGTATCTAGGAGATTTGTTGCGCCGCAAGCGAAAATTTAAAAAAAATCAAGAATTTGTGAAAAATTTTAATTGAGTGAAACTAAACTAAAAAATAAGTTATATGTTTGGGGAGAGGGGGGGGGGATCTGCCACTGCTACAATACACTACAGGACCAAGAATTTATTTAAAGGTCATGTAGGATGGTGAACGAATTTGGTTCAGCTGATCACCCCTCGATATTGCTACTAGATCAGAGCAGATACTTTTTAGAAGGAAAAAAATTAGTAACAGCATGAAAACCATTTGAAATGAAAGAAGAGTTATCGCAGCCAATAGGGAAATAAAATTAGACTCCATCCGAGTTATTGTGGTGAAATGACAGCTTTTGGGGTGGATAATGATTTTCAAGGCTTTCAGCAAAACTAGATGAACTATCGAAAAGTTAAATACAAAAGCTATAAGTTATAAAAAAGTCTACCACTTTGGTAAAAATAATATTTTTACATAACCTAAGATTCTCCGAGAAAAATCGAAAAGACAGGTTTTTCATTCTTGATTTTTATATAACTACATGTTTTTTGTTTTTGACAAAATTGTTGGAAACACACCTACTTATATCCTTAACACGTTGTAATTTTTCTTTACATGTAAAATTCACTCCTATAACGGACACTTTAATACCCGGACGCAGACAATTTTTTTGGTTAAAAAACTCTGAAACCTCCGTTAACCGGACGCGAACCTCTGACAACGGGACGGAGCGCTGCACGATATGGGTATAAATAATATGTACTATGTTCGTATGTTGGCAACAACGCACTCTGCAGCCGGGGACTGCTGTGTTTGATTTTTATTGTTCGGTTCATTTCATTGGGTAGTAATGGATCTCTTTGAAATGGCGCCTAGTAAAAAACTTCTTAGTTTACGTGAAAAAATGGAAGTTGGTAACGAAAAACTCGCTTGCTGCAATAAATATATATTAAAATTTCGCAGTTCTCTCTCATAAGCGGACACCTTGAATAAGCGGACAAAATCGAAGAAACCGTGAGCGTCCGCTTATTGGAGGTTTCACTGTATTTTTTTACAGATCTAAAAAATAGACATTTTAGTGAAAAAATTATCACTTCAAAAAAACTGGTTCAAGAACTTGGTCACTTTCAGTTGAAATGTGACCTCTTTTTAGGTTTAAAAGCTAAATAAGAAATTTTAAAAAAATTTTGACGTGTTATGGTTCTAAAAAGGTACGTTTTCACCAAATTTCGTAAAAAACAAAAACCCATATTTTTTCCATTTTTCTCTGAAAATTTTACAGTCAAAAACTTTTGTATTTGTTTAAGTAAAAAACAAATACAAAAGTTGTAGAATTTACCCCTAATACCCCTAAAAATTCACCCTAACATCTCGCATTAGCTGGCCATACACACAAAGGTTGATCCGCCGGTTTGGAACTGCGCGGTTCAAACTGGCGGATTTGTCTTTCTATTAGTGGACATTCCACGCGCCAGTTATAGCCGGTAAAGATTTATCTGTGAGTTCGGACCGGCAGGCGGGCGAAACTTGTGGGTTCCGCGCTCGATATTTTAACCGGCGCAGACTTGTCTGTCGGTTTACACTGTGCCAGGGATAACAAACCGTTTATATAGTCTCTCTTTAATTTATTGAATATTATGGCACATGTTTCCGCAATGATATAACCAAGTGCCTGTGCAGAAATTCCCACTGACAATTTCAGATCTTCATATGATCTTCCCGTGGCAAGGAAACGAAGGACAGCATTGAATCGCTGTTCTGGTCCAATGGCTTCTCTCATTTGGGTATCTTGTTTCGTAAGATCCTCTCTTACCAAATTTAATAAAAGGTCATACGTGTTAATATCCATTCTTAAATAATTTTTAAAATCGTCTGGATCATTTTCTCTTAACTCTTTTAATAGAAGGTCATGGCTAAATAGTTTCCTCTTAAGCAAATAACTTTTAACCCACTTGGAACGTCTCTTTTTTACACCACCATGCATTATTTCGGGGCCGGTGCACTATCCAGACACGATTTTTTGGAAAAAATAAAAATTACCTTAAAGTAGACCTTCTAAATTTGCGGATTAGCCAGTATTTTTTGAGAAAATAAATAAATAAAACCTTAAAAAACACGTACAAAACAGCATTCTAACCATACTTTTCATTCAATTTTGACTTCTTTTTTTTCAACCCCATCAAAACAAAATTTGCCAATATTTTCTTATGGCTTATATTTTCCAATGTTGCCACGTTTCCGCAAAAATAATCAAAATAAGGAAACAAATATTATTAAATCTGTTTTGATCACACCAAAAAAGATAAAATTAACCAAACCTAGTACAATGAAGCTTGTTGGCAATAAAGTGATATTCTATTCTAAGTAACCCCAACCCAGCTCTACCTAAACCAACCCAAACCAAACTGAACCAAACCTAGTACAACCTAACTAACCCCAACCCAGCTCTACCTAAACCAACCCAAACCAAACCCAACCCAACCGAAGGAACCGACCCGAACCGAACGGAAGCCGAACGAAAACAACCCGAACCGAACGGAACCCGAACGAAAACAACCCGAACCGAACAAAACCAACCGGTACCGAACCGAATTGAACCGATCCCAACCAAACCGAACCCGAACGGAACCGAGCCCAACCGAACCCACATCCGAACCGAACGGAACCAACCCGAACCGAACGGAACCATCCTGAACCGAACCGAACGGAAACAACCCGAACCGAACCCGAACGAAACCGAGCCCAACCGAACCGAACCGAACCAAACTGAACCCGCAACCGAACCGAACGGAACCAACCTGAACCGAACCGAACAGAACCAACCCGAACCGATCCCAACCGAACGTGAAGCGAACCAAACTGAACCAAACCAAAACAAAACAAACCAACCCATCCCAACTCAACCCAAACCAAACCTAAATCAAGGCTTCCCAGCTCTACCAAAACCAACCCAAACCCAACCTTTCTACAAATATAATGAAACTTATCCTGATCCAAGCCTTCCCTTTTAATTTATTGGTTAAAAAAATATGAATGCCAGAAAGAAGGGACAATTAAATCAAAATATTTTATTTTATGCCTGTGATGTGGCAACCTCGCATTTCCAGTCAGTCACGGAATATAAGAATAAAACCCCAGCAAATGGCCGAAAGTCCTTAGTATCTATGCCCAATATCCCTGTGTATGTTTTTTTGTGTGCATTTTAGATAGAAATTGAAAAGTGTGTTTTTTATTAAAAAAACTCTATTTTTTTAAATTTTCCGTACCTAAATCAGTTTCAAGATCCCTAAATTACTATTTTCAAAAAGAATCGTCATCAAAAAATGTCTCGTTTTAGTGTCCGGATAGTGCACCGAAACCCATTATTTCCATATTAATAATCATTTCCATACACAGAGCCTGCTTCTTTTTAGCACGAAACATTTTACATAGACTATGCCTAAAATACCGTGCCGCATAAAACTTTCGACTTGACGAAATTCCAGTTTTGGTTTAAACGGCAGATAAATCTTGAGTTTTCGCCCACTAACGCGCGATTATGTCTGCCACAGACCGATATGAAGGATCGATTCGAAAGATTTTTTTTGTGTTAGTGGACTGCAGCAGTTTTAAACCGTTGTGGACAAAACGGTCACACTTATCTGTGCTGTTCCAAACCGACGGATCATTAGGACGTTAGTGGGCGAAAACTCAAGATTTATCTGCCGGTTAAACCAAAACTGTGGAATTTCGTCTAGTCGAAAGTTTTGTGCGGTACGGTATTTTAAGCATAGTGTATGTAAAATGTTTCGTGCTAAAAAGAAGCAGGCTCTGTGTATGGGAATGATTATTAATATGGAAATAATGCATAGTGGTGTAAAAAAGAGACGTTCCAAGTGGACTAAAAGTTATTTGCTTAAGAGGAAACTATTTAGCCATGACCTTCTATTAAAAGAGTTAAGAGAAAATGATCCAGACTATTTTAAAAATTATTTAAGAATGAATATAAACACGTATGACCTTTTATTAAATTTGGTAAGAGAGGATCTTACGAAACAAGATACCCAAATGACTTGCCATGGGAAGATCATATGAAGATCTGAAATTTTCAGTGGGAATTTCTGCACTTGGTTATATCATTCCGGAAACATTTATTTATTTATTTATTTATTGTATACTTTACAAACACCAAGACGGTAATTACATGTAAAGTCTTAAGACTACCTACAAATAGGAAAAAAAATATAATTACAAATTACCTACTATCTAAATTAGCTTTTAGTTTTTTTAAAGATATGTTGAAAATATCAATCTGTGTCTCATTTAGTACCTGATTGGTCACAATCATTAGGCGACTGAATGATGATAAACTACTATAGTTAGTGCTAAAAAGTTTTTGGTTGGCTTGATGTAGCCTTAAATTAATCTTTGGCACATTTATGTGAATATAGTTAATTAAATAGCTATTCTTATATTTTATGTTATTTAATATATAATACAGAAATATCACAGCTTGGTTTTTCCTTCTTTCTACCAGAGATTTCATATTAAAGCTTGAGAGCATACTGTTGTATGAGACTTTAAAAGGATAGACATTGTTTCTAACAACATAGAGGTATCGCAAAAACTTCTTTTGCACTTTTTCAATTTCATCAATATGTACAAACTCTAAAGGCAGCCAAATTTGTGAGGCATACTCTAGGTGTGGTCTCACTAGAGAATTATATAAGTTAATAATTGTACTTATTTTGAAACCTTTACTATTCCTAATTACAAATCCAAGTGATTTAATAGCTTTATTAACAATATAAGCAAAATGTTTGTTAAATTTCATGTTGGGCTGAAAGTGAATTCATGTGCCATAATATTCAATAAATTAAAGAGAGACTATATGAACGGTCTGTTATCCCTGGCACAGTGTAAACCGACAGACAAGTCTGCGCCAGTTAAAATATCGAGCGCGGAACCCACAAGTTTCGCCTGCTGGTCTGAACTCACAGATAAGTCTATATCGGCTATAACTGGCGCGTGGAATGTCCACTAATTGAAAGACAAATCCGCCAGTTTGAACCGCGCCGTTCCAAACCGGCGGATCAACCTCTGTGTGTATGGCCAGCTATTGAGTCCAATTCAATTTTTCTGTTGGGAAATATATTTTCTTTTAGTTTTAAAACGATTTTATGATGTTACTAATGTTTTACCTTTTTCGCCTTTCTAAAAGAAATCTACACTGGTCTATACGACTGACGCTGCATTTAAAAGTTAGAATATTGGAGAATTTTCTAACCTTAAAGAACTACCTTTAGCAATAAAATCGTTCCAGCGCTCTAGATAGAAGCTACCGTTGTAGTCACACACAGATATACGGAGGTATTAGTATTATATTTGTGACAAAACATTCCCTACTAGTTCTATCCTATTTCAGGATATTTTAAAATATTTCATTGTATGTATTTAAAATCAAATTTGTATACCCATTTTACAAGTACCCACAATACCTAGTTTTCTATTTTTAATAGCAGGATTTTAAATATTTATCTTTTTTTGTACACTACTCAAGTACTTGCTCAAATACACTGTAGAAATGTATACAAATAAAACTTAATCATTCTACACTAAACTTTAATATTAGGTTAGATATAAATTAGACAAAAATTTTAATAACATAACTCCATGACTCATTAAAAATATTTATACCTATACTCATCAGTGCCTACTTTGGTATATTAAGAATCCATTAAAATAAACAATAAAATTGTCTACTTTTATGTAACAACTAAATAAATACCATAAGCTTGTGTGACTTTGCCAACAGAGGTGACTTTGGCAAAAGTTGTCCTTTTGAGGAAAAAATTTGCCAGTTGCCCACATGTATCATTGGCGCGTGGCAAGAATTTGCGCCATCAGATACTTTGAAACAGGTCGACATGAGTGTGATGCTGTTTATTGTGATGGAAATACATTAGCATATATGATGAATTTTATTAAAATAAGATATTTAGATTTTCAACAACTTAAACCAATATTTACTAAGATCTTACCACACACACTAGTGTCTAAGGATTTTTTAGACATAGTTTAGGTCAAAATAAATACCTGCAAAGATTTTGGGCCTGCTAACGTGCAGA
The DNA here is from genome assembly GCA_963576565.1 of Aspidapion aeneum. NCBI lineage: Eukaryota > Metazoa > Arthropoda > Insecta > Coleoptera > Brentidae > Aspidapion > Aspidapion aeneum. The sequence goes on along the minus strand of OY755046.1, from coordinate 35,714,795 downwards.
AGGATAAAAAACATTCCTCAGTGAGTTTTACCAAACAATAATTTAAATTACCTTAAAAAATATACAAAAACTAAATATTTTTCTGTACTTATACATAATCTTCTGGAAATCTAGTACATGTAGGCATAGGATTCCCAGTAAAATAGCCTTAAAATTACCACCCTTGAGGAGTTGTTTATAGTGTGTAAAACTGCAAAACAATGGATGGATTTTTTAAAAATAGACAAAAAAACACAAAAAGCAAAATAATACATAAATAACTTAAAACTACTTCTGTAAAGGCGTTACCATATTGAATACAAATCAATAATTAAATATTATAAAAGGCGCAACTTATATTGGAATCCTATCTTAGTAACACTCTCCTGAAAACTAAAAAAAAACGGTTTAGCCAACCCCAACTTGATCAAATAATTTACATATAAAATATAGCAAGGTGTGGTAAAATAGTGTACATTAACCTACTCCGATTTTATTTAGCATCATCTAGCGACCATTAGAGGTTAAAATATGGCTGCCATTTTTTAACCAAAATAATATATTTTTATATTACCTACTTCTAAGTTTTGTTTGGATAGTATGTCATTGTAATAAAAGAGTTGATTTAACAAACAATATTTAAAAATATCTTTCTTTGGAAAAAGTACAATAATTAAATTTGACAACAAAATTGCCACTTAAAATAAATAGTGTCAAAAACTTTTTTAAAAATACAAATGATTTAAGAAAACATTACCCTTTAATTTGTTAGAAAAAAACTAGTCCTAGATATTCCAAGTACTTAAAAATGAGATAATATCAACACTTACAAAATTCACAACAGTACAGGCATACAGACACAATGTAAAAAAACACTTAAAAAAAAAGGCTTGTTTAACCTGTCAGATCCAAAGAGCTAGTTGTTCTTAGATTTAAAAGGTATTTATTGTATATATAGTTCAGTGCTGCATAGATAGTGGAAAATTAGTTTTTTTTTAATTATTTGTAAATTGATAAAAAATTTAAAGATGCATGAACTAAACTTGTTTCTCCTAGTGACAATCTATGCTTTGGATAGTTGACTATTTACTCTACCTAGTATTATGATTATGTTGAGGCAGGTAATTATTAGATATTTTATTAATTTGCAATAATTTATTTGTTTTTGATTTTGCTGGAGTGTATAAAACCTTGTTCATTGCATTTTTCATGCTTTTTTGATATGGTACCTAATCAGTAGGTAAAGAAACAAATACAGATGGTAAAATTTTATTTGACACTATATTTTGACCCTGAATTACTTGGTCTGGTTCATACAGGCATTTACGATATATTTAACAATGCTTGAGTTTAGTAAAAATGTTTGTTTTCTGAAAAACCATTTTTCTGTACTCCTCTTATTAAGCTAGAGATACTAATTTCTGTGAACAGATTGCCTTAAGAACTAAGTACTTAACTTTGGCCTGAAATAAACACATAAAACATAAAGGATGTCCACTCAGAAGTCCAGTTTGTCAAAAATTTTATGGTTTTAGGGGGTCTTGGGAACTTCTTATAAAGGTTACATTAGAATCTAAATCTCCAGGTTTAAATTTTAGGAAATTTTAAATGTTTACAACCAAAAAATGTTAAATAAATTTCATGTTTATAAATTAAAAATCTCCAGGTTTACATTTTAGGAAATTTTAAATGTTTACAACCAAAAAAATAACTATAACTTACAAATATTTACAAACAAAAGTTGGGCCGCCAAGTTTTGGTTTTCCCTAGGTGAAAAAATCTCTAGAGTCAGCCCTGATAGAGTACCTAAAGGTACTTTGCAAAGCTAGCAAAAAATATAGAGCAGTTTTTGTTGAGGGAAAAAAATTCTGCTTACTTTACAACTTCTGCTAATTCCCAATTTTAACTCTCCTTTATTAATTTTTTTGTCTCTCTACAAGTAGTACCATAATTCAGCCTCATCATTAAGTTTAAATGATAAAATTCTGAAAATCATTTAATGTACATTTGAAATTCACTTAATTCAGTATAATAAATGGATGTAGTGCCAAATCTTTGAAAGCTGGTAGTTTTTTAATGGAAAAGCGATACTCCAAGGACATTATCAGAGAGTCTATTTAAGGTATTAATAGACCTTTTCCAGTACTCAGGCGGGTGATTTGCTGAAATGTTCATACAATTTTGCTATTTGCTGTGGCAGAAAAAAGTATTTTTAAGAACATTTACAAAAAGAAAAGTTAAAATTACATTACATACAAATACAAAATTAAAAAATATATAAAATTAATCACAAATTAAACACAAAGTTGCAAAAACAAACATGTAGTGCAAGATTAAGGCCACCAAGGTCACAAGACAAGAGTAGTTGAATTTTTGCAACCTTTCCATGAAAAAATGCTATGCAGTAGGTAAATTGCAAATTTTTTTACATTAAAGTTTATATCTATTTACTAACCTTGGTACTCTGTGGCAAGACTATAAAAGCCCCTCCTCCTGCACTCTCAACAATGATGGCAATAAACTTGGGATTGACAGCACAAAATGTTGAGTCCCAGGAGCTTTTCGAGACTCTGATGCCATCATAGCACTGTTCCCTTTTGAGAGCTTGCCCATAAACATGCCTGAATTTGGAGCTTCTTACCACACGAAAGGACATCCTAAAGACCAAAAACAAACATGTGCATAGGTTTAGTCATATTTAGTAATGGAGTATACTCTTGTAAAAACAAAATAAAAGTTAACTTACGTTAAATTAAATGATTAAAATACATTACTTGACATTGACCTTAGACCAACTTATATTGACCTTAAAAAAACAAATCAATACTTTTATGGAGTTTGGGTGACTTTAAGACAAAAAAAACGACTAAGTAAAAGAAGAGGTTTAAAAAAAATTGGTAATATTTCAAAAACTAAACAACCTAATCCAACACTTAAGAAATAAAACTTGTAGCTTAGAAACTACTAAATATGACCGTACAATTTTGGCCCCAAAACCCACTGGCGAGACCTAAAAATAAAGCGAAAGCCAAACTCAAAACATAACCTAAAAAAAATCGAATTTAGTGTTAACATGCATAGACTCACCTCGTCGATTAATTAGTGAACCACCTTAATTAATTCAAATTAATGACCAGCACCGGAATTAACATTTATTCGAGGGAAATTGCGCGAATTTCACTGAAACTAGTTCACGGTGTTCACTTGCAACTTCCCGAGAAAAGCCATATTTGGTTATGGGAAAATTTTTTGAAACGTCAAAAACAATCGAGGGCGTCATCTGTTGGCCACATCCAACAATCCGTCGTTCTCCGTGTCGATGTCGGTGCAATTCGATCGGTTCACGGATGGGGCACCGAGATTGCAGCTTGCCGAAAAACTAGAAAATACCTTCGGCCATGCCCTGCTGTGCGCAGATACGCGGACGCCTCTAAGGGCCCTTTTAAGCATGTTTTACGCTCGTAAACAAACGTTGTTTGATGGAGATTATCAAACAACGATATAATTTATTCTAGAAAAGCAAACTAGCTCTATAATTAAAGTCAGGTAATGCCGGTTATAATTCTGACAGTTTTCAATTAAAAAATAAAAGTTCATCTTTAAAAATTGGTATACCAAAATCAAATTTATAAATCCAGTCGTTTATTTTCCATTAATAAAGGCGGCACTATTAAATCCGACTCTTATTATAGCGAAACTGCCAGAAATAGTGCCCGGCACAATTATCCCTATATATTTAACGGTAAATATACCCAAGGAGCGCAATTTAACGTTTTGCCGACGTATTTAAATTCGTCAGGCGACTCTTGCCTCAACGTTGTTACGACTCCATGATGCACCAATATGGTCAATCATTTTAGGGTTTATACAATGTTATCCATTTAACCATGGGACTTAGTTGGTCGTTGTTTTAACGTTAATGGGTTAACTTGAAATCAACTAGAAAAACTACAAACAAAATAGTCGTTACTTTAACCCAACGTATAGCATCAACCGTATTCTACACTACAGTATAAAATGGACACTTTGCGAAAACTAATTCGAATACCAACAAATAAAAACAGGGAATGCAGCACCGCTAACAAAAATAGCTTGAAATATATTTGAAAAAAATTATTCTTGGGAGTGGAAAACAAGAGCGCTGTCAAGTTTATTCATAATTATATATAGACTTGGTCCTAAAAAACATACGCGCAACAGATCCGTTGTGTTTTTCAATGAAATAATTTATTTTGTAAAAAAACAGAATTTCTCAAACTTGAAAAAAATCATGCAGAATCGATTGAGCGTTAAAAATTCATCATAATGACCATTTTATATGCATAAAAAAAGGGAATAAAAAGCTAAAAAAAATGTATTTTCGTTTGTTTACGTTTCAAATGCATCAATGGCAAAATCATGTAAAAAGAAAAAATTGCGTAAGGTGTCTAAAATATTGACATAAACATATACTTAGGTTGCCCATATAACGAAAATATGACCCACTTCGGTCCATAGTAGCTTGGCCGACTAAAAAGTGAATGTTTTATTATCTGTCAGAAATTAGTTACTGATTGCGGTCGAAAGGTCGTTAAATTAACATGCAGATTTTACTACAGTTGCCGGAAGACCTTAACGCAACGTCACTGTTTGACTAAGAAACATTCTAAAAATTACCGGCGTCACAGACAACGTTAACCCGTATGGTATCTAGTCGTCTGGGAAGTCAGTCTTTACTATGAAATAGTGTACTCAAATTAACGCCAAACTTGGTGAAGATTGTAGTATTTAGTCGGAAAAATGCTGCTTGGGTAATAAGATATAATGCAAGTGACAAACGATACAATGGTATTTGTTTATACGTATATCAACCACCATACCCTCTATCAACTTTTTATATACAGGGTGTTCCCAAATTGAATGTATATATTTATGAGGGTGATTTTTGGGTTCATTTTAAGAAAAAAAACTTCATATGAACATATGTCCTAAACGTCTTACCTTTTGAGATACAGGGTGGTAAAGTTTTCAAAAATAAATCTTTTATTATTAATATCTACAATACCAAGTGAAGTGTACTTTTTAAATCTGTATTCAATTATGAGCAAATTTGATCTCTGCTTTTTTTAGTCCGACGCACGGGTTTCATCCAAAAAAATAAAATCTACGTGTCTGCATGATGATATTGTCATATTAACGATATGTTATGATCATGCAGAGAAACAGTTTTTATTTTTTTAAGCGAAAACCGTGCATCAGATTTTAAAAAAATCAAGTGATCAACTTTGGTTAGAAATGAATAGGGATTTCAAAAATAATTTTTATTTCGGGAAAAATCAGTAACGTGCCATCAATGTTGACGTTTAGGACATATGTTCATATAAAGTTTTTTTCTTAAAATGTGCCCAAAAATCACCCCCATAAATATTGACATTCAAATAGGAAACACCTTGCATAACAGAAAATTAAAAATTGATTTTTAATTTTTTTATTTTATGTACTTTCAAGGATGTTTAAATTCCAGATATGACAAATTGTAAAATAATGGTATTTTCAGCAGCTAGGACCTCCAAGGGGTGTTCTGCCTCCTCTGGCCTTTGAAAAATCTGAAATGCTTTTCAAATTTTCTCCATAAGGTATATTATATGTCGGGCGACTGTACAATCAATTCCACATAGAAGATTTTAAATCGTGTTTTATTAGTCAAGGACATTGTGTAGATTATAAAAAAGCAAATTTAAAAATGTATATTTTTTTCTTGAAACCTCCAATAAAAACAAGCTGTGCGAACAAATATGATATCTTCGAACAACTTGCACCACCTGTTTGTGAACAAACACCAATTTTTCACCAAGGAGCTGCACCATGTTTTGACAATCAGCAGTTTTGACTTTTTATACTTATTTACTTAATCTGTGGTTTTGACTTTTTTGTTGTGATTTCCTCAATTTTTCCATGATGGCCTTTTAAAAATAAAATGGAAAAATAAAATTGCATTTAATTAGTTGATAAGTGCATTTATATGACTTTTAGCAATAAGAAAATTAAATACTCATTAATAGTTAGAAAATTTTATTAAAAAGCATTTTACTCGCATTTTTAGGGCCTTATTTGTTATCTTATTGATATTTTTAAGTCTAGTAGGAAACGATGTTACGTGAAAAACACGAGCAACTCTCCAACAGACCAGTCTCGCCGTCGGTGGAGAATCAAAGGGTGGTCACCCCTGATGATGTTTTGAGGCTCAATAAGGTGACTGATGGGTAAGTATCCCAGAAGTGGAATAGGTAATGGAAATACAATATCCATTAAGTTGCTGGGTTAAATATGTAGCTCATCCTCTTTTATAAATTCTTTTTTTTTTAAATTTTATACAGATATCTTTGTGATCCAGATGCAAATGTCTATGACATAGATTTTGTCAGTTTCAAAATTCGAGATTTGGACAGTGGCACAGTCTTGTTTGAGATTGGTAAACCAGTTGATTGTGATGATAATGATGAAAAGGAGCAGGAGTATGATGAGCCAATTGATCCAAATGCAGGGAGATTTGTTAGATACCAGTTCACACCTCAGTTCTTGAAGTTGAGGTCAATTGGGGCAACGTAAGTAGTAGTAGTAAAATATTTTATATAGAATTTTGCTACTATGTACAAAATATTTATAATTGATCTAAATTAATCACTTTGTTGTTCTTTTAAAAGGTAACATTTTAAAGATTTTTTAAATTAAGTAATAGATGTTTTTGATTTCCTTTTGTAATTGATTAAATTCTAAAAGCCCTTTATAAAAAATTGAATTAAATTTTAAATTAGATCTGCAATTATTAACATAAAAAGTTTAATTATAAAGTCAAATATGAATGTTGTTCAAAGTTTATAGTGTTGGCAACATTGTGCACTAATTTTTGTGTTTGTGTGTTGTAAAAACAAAAATTTGCTGTGCTAGCTTTTTTAGATAAATCCATTATTTCTATAGGTGTTCTGCTAACTTTATATGAAGTTAGCAAAATATTATTTGAAAAAAAAAACGAGCACAGCACTACAACTAATTTACGGATAATTAACGGCAAATTGTGCACTAAATTTTTTTTTGGTAAATCCATTGTTTCTATAGGTGTTCTGCTAACTTTATACAAAGTTAGCAAAACACCATATTTTTAAAAAAAAAACGGGCATAACAAATTTTTTGTTTTCACAACTAATTTACGGATAATTAACAGCAAATTATAAGCATATGATTTTTGTCAATTTCCAAAGTTGTTCTGCTAACTTTATATACATATCATAGTGGATTTTTTTAAACCAGTTTTACATTATAATGTGTTTCTTCTCTTTAAATTCCAAACAAAAAAGTTCCATGCAGCTTTGTGTATTTAGTAATATCAGAGTTAACAATCAATCGTGGATACTTAATTTGGAACAGCCTGTACATTCAATTTTCTAGTTTACAGCAAGTGTGCTTTTTTTGTTTAGGGTGGAGTTCACGGTTGGTTCTCGACCAATTAACCGCTTTAGGATGATCGAGAGACACTTCTTCAGGGACAAGTTGCTGAAAACTTTTGAGTTTGACTTTGGATTTTGCATTCCCAACTCGCTCAACACCTGTGAGCACATTTATGAGTTTCCAGCATTGCCTCAAGAGTTAGGTAAGCTTGAGCATCACACATACACTCTCTATAATAGTCAAATTCTGGTCAGAGGTGAATAACAGAGGTGTTTTTAGGTATCTTTTGTGCGAATTTGTAAAAACGCTCGATTAAGCCCTTTTACATGAAACTAGCTACTTTTTACCTGAAACATCCTGTATAAGACTCATTGCTAATTGCTATGAGCCAGCCAATGATATTAGATCTGACAGTTGTATACTGAGAGGAGGGGGACCTTTTGCATGTCCCATTTTTCACTTATGTTTGACCTTACTTGTGTTAGGATACCGTAGGCTACTAGTTCCTTTATTTAGAGACAGTGTTGCCGCGCATATAACGTTATGACCAAATGTAAAGTAAATTTAAAATATTTTTGATACCAGACAATTATTTCAAGGGCAACCAAGGGGTAATCCGCAGATTTAATTTGCCAATTATTGAAAATTATTTTTTATAAAAACTGGAAGATATGTGTTGTTTGGCAACAGTGTTACAACTAACCAAAGGTCATCAATGTTCTGTGAGTAAAAAATATCAAGAAGTTACACAATAAACACAGACCTAATCCTAGATTTTTCGGTTTTTTACTGATATTTTCAGTTTTTTTCTAGTTGTTTTTGGAACTTTTTAATTAATTTTGCCTACAGAACACAAAACTTTTGACAGATGAATAAAGGATAGACAAAAAATTGTATCTGCAAAAGGTTAAAGTTGGGATCCTAGATATCATGTGACATGTCATTTAATGTCGCCTTTATAAAGGATAAAGTTAGTTAAAGGAGGTCATGCTAAATGTCCCTAATTATCTAAATACTTAGTTTGAGTCATGAAATAAACACACGGAGTATACACACAATGTGGCCACTTTCAGGTAAACCAGGAAAAGTCAGAACTCATTAATCTAATGCCGCGTTTTCATTACCACAAGCACAACCGCGACAGAACGACTTCTTCCTTGTGCTTTGGAAATGGCTTCTAGCTTTGTCAAAATACATAAGATTTTGCAACTAAAAATATTATCATTCTACTAACTTGCGATTTTTTTATGTGTGCCCTTGCAAAATGTAGCTTTCTAAAGACCCCCGTATGTTATAAACGGCTAGCTATTTTAATTGGGTTTACCCCTTAAACTTCTCTTAAAAATCGAGCCTCGCAAGTGGGGGTCAGTTTCTCAGTCAGTTTTTTACAAAAACCTTGAATTTGGGACATCCTGTACAGACTGAAACTGCCTGGAAAAACCATAGGGGGGGGGGGGCGCATTTGACGGTACACTCCGGGCCCCACTTAAAAAATTGCAGGTTATTAAAAAATCCGCTAAGAAACTTAAAATGGTACTTTTTATCCCGAGGCAAAATATCGCTAGGCTCGGGCTACAATTCGGTGAGGGTTAAAAAGCCACTTTAATCACGTGGTATATATCGCACCCTCAGAACTGACACAACTCAAAAAATTTAATTTTAGGTAAACAAAAGAAACTTCAAATAATTACAGTTTAACTGATGCTTATTTTAAGTTCTTATTATATATATTTCTTGATTCGAACATCAAATTTATGTAGGCATTATAACTAAATAGGATAATTATTGATTGAGGGCGTCTAATTTTGTCGTTTTATCACTAAAAGTTAAAACTTCTAAATTTCGAGTTGTATCATTTTCGTTCTAACGCATGACGGTGCGATATACTAATTTTTGCATTTTTGGGCACCGCTTTTAATACATTTTTATTAATTTAAAAAAAACAGAATTTCATTATACTGGCGTATAAAAATGTGACAACCAAACTACCATTCATTCTCTGACGTTAAGTCAATTCATATTTCTCTTAGATAGCCTTGATAATACTTGGTTGCCAGGGTGTTGTCAAGATAGACAAAATAGTAAGATATAAAGCCTATTAAGATCTTTGCTAGTGTATCCAAGTGAAAAAAATTTGTATAAATTTAGGTACAGGTACTCAAATTTTTCATGCTTTCAACTGCATCGACCAATCGTAGATTTTTTCCCTAATTGAATAATAGAATACACTACTTTTATTGGTGGCCCTGTTGGTTTAGTGCAACGATTATAAACAGACAGGATTGCTTATTTCTATTTAACTCTATGTTAGGGGCGCTCAAGCGAGACGAAGACTGCCTGCTTACGTCACCAGCGGACCAGTTCCTTTGTTTGTATTGAGAGTTCGTGTGATTTTAAGCTGTTTTGACGTTTTTACCTCCGTTTTTTTGCGCTTTTTCATTAATTTGACGGTGTGGTTGACCATTTAGGAGGTAAATCTGAGGACACGGCAGTGCCTCGCCAAGTTCACGCGCCGTACCATCTTTTCTTGAAACATTTCAGCCGATATTTGACCAATCTAAAACTCTACTTCGGAGTGAGCTTCAAATCTCAAACTTTGCACAGTCGTAGATCTCCTTGGAGTTAACAATCCCTCCAAGTTTCATGGAATTCCAAAAAGTACTAAAGTAGTTATGAAATTTCAAAAAACGTCGAAATTGTCACTCACTCACTCACTCACTCATGTATAGATCATCAAAATTCTACTGTACTTCCAGATATGCTACAAAGCTGACATTTGGCAGACTGATAGAAATTATGACCAAACCCCTGGAAAAAACCCAAAAATTCTAATTTACTCCCCTCCCCTATACATGTAAAGTTATGTAAAAGTAACATTGCTCCCTTCCGGAAATGGCAGACTAATAGGAACTATGATAAAAGTATAGAAAAAAATTAAAAAACCCCAAAATTATAATTTACTTTCCTCCCCTATAAATGTAAAGTAATGTAACAGTAACATTGCCCACTTCCGGACACGCTAGAGAGCTGAGCTTTGGAAGGCCGATAGTAACTATGATAAAACTATAGAAGAAAAAAACACCCCAAAATTCTAAGTTACTTCCCTCCCCTATAAATGTAAAGTTATGTAAATTAGCATTGTCCACTTCCAGAAACGCTAGAGAGCTGAGGTTTTAGACTGATAGGAACTATGATAAAACTATAGGAAAAAATTTAAAAACACTAAGATTTTAATTTACTTTCCTTCCCTATAAATGTAAAGTTATGTAAAATTACCAAATGAAACACTAGAGAGCTGAGCTTTAGAAGGCTGATAAGAACTATGATAAAACCTTAGGAAAATATAAAAAAAACTCAACATATAAGGCATTGCAAAAGTTTTGAACAATATCCAGCATATTTTACTACTTTAAAACTTAAATATATCCAAATCCTTTAAAAAAGGAGTGAAATCATAACAAAAACATTTCATGTAAAAAAAAGCCAAGTACGCGAAAGTGGTATTCTGTAAAAAGAATTGAGATAAAAGTAAAGCCAAGTTCTACAATACAAATTTCAATATGAATGGTTCTTACTAGTGTGGAAATGTTTTTCTAAACTTGGCTATTACGGCTGCAAATGCTCTTAGGAAATTGAACGTAAAGAAGTTTGGCTGGAATAGCGAAGTTTAAAAAAACATTTGCAAACTAGTAAGAACCACTCATTTTGAAATTTGTAGAACTTGGCGTAACTTTTATCTCAATTCTTTTTACGGAATACCACTTTCACGTACTTGCTTTTTTTAACATGAAATGTTTTTATTATGATAAACCTTTAGAAATGTGAATTAAGTGAATTGATATAAAGAAAGCACATTAATTTATTGTTGAAATAAAAGCTTTGTGTTCCCTCTTTCAGTGTAGAAATATAAATATATATACTTTTATATTATTATATTTATATAAACTTTAATTTTTTTTTGATTTTTGGAAACTCGTTGCTCATTAAATTAATCACATTGAAGAAAATTTGTAATTATGCCGCAAACGTACTTCTTTTATTAAACTGATTATTGGAAAGTTTATTTTGTAGACAGTTTCTCCAAGTTTAGTTTCAGTTTTTTTCTTAAGTTTTTTTAGTCTCTTTATAGAAGTTTTCAGAAACATGTTACAGGAGAAGGAGTGAAAACGGGCGCTGGGTGGGATAAAAACAACTCATAACACAAACAATGTAAATCATTTGAAAAAAAAACTTATGAAAATCTATTGATTTAAAGCATAAGACGTTGAAAAACACATCTTATTTGGCTGTTTTCTCCAAAAACTGACTGGTTTTTGACATAATAATATAATAAATATTGCAATTTTAGATCTGTAATATCAAATAAATACCTTTTTGTTACTACATAATATAAGTGTATTTTATTATATCCGCAACAAAAACAATACATTATACATCTAATGATTTAAATTGATTAAACTTGTAGAAAAAATCCTACTTCTATTCTAAAACTTTCAACTATTTAAAAAAGAAACTCCAACATATCGTCTGGTAGGAAAATTCAGCTCTCAGAGCAAACTCTTGATTTATCAAATCATTTGTTTTGAATGAATGAAATTATTAATTATATTTACTAACACGAATAAAATACTCTGCCAATATATGGGCCCCTAAGCTCACACTAGGTACTATAGTTATAGTGTACGTGTAAGCTAATATAACTAAAAACTGAAATATATTTTATTCAACTCCAGACTAAATTACCTTTCGTTTGATACCACACAAGTCATGTTTTAAATTAAACTCAAATTTTTGAAATCTGTTTAACTCCGGACTCAATTACCTTTCGTTTGATATCACACATGCCATATTTTCATGTAAACTCTAATTTTTGAAATCTACCCCCACCCTTTAAAAAAAAACTAAAATGTATTTTTCTTATTTCCAGACTCGATTACCTTTCGTTTGATATCACGTACGCCATATTTTCACATAAACTCTAATTTTTGAAATTTACCCCTACCCTTTTATTTGGCTTGTGTTGGGTGGGTTTTGTTCATTTTTAAATGGGACCATCTCGACCCAAGGCCCAGCCTAGATACCAAATTTCATTGAAATCGGGTAAATCGTTTTTGAGTTATGCGCGTTGGTCGTTACAGACAGACATACAGACAGACAGACGGCGCAACAAAAAAGTTTCAAAATGATCTAAAACGCAAAGATATATAAAAAATTTTGAAATCGGAGCAACTTTTTTTTTCTCCGAAAAATTAGGATCACCATAGCTCACACTACTATAGTATAATATATGTGTGAGCTAAAATTTGTTTGCAAATAAGCAAGAAAAAGCGAGAAAAACTCACGATTGCAATGTGTATTAAATGAAGCGCGCTGAGAAGAGGTCCACTAGTGACGTAAGCAAGGCGCCGCCTACCGCTGAAAGATTCGAGCTAATAGGCAACCCTGTGTGTTTATAATCGTTGGGTTTAGTGGACCTGCGTCTTGGTGATTAGAGTACGGTGGGTTCGATCCCCATGCTTGCCGCATAAGCTCTAACCTAATATACGTTTGTGAATACAGAGGAGGTAGTGGAAGCGTCTGTCCTGGGAGCAATGATCTCTATATATATATAACTGGATAGGTCTTAACATATTGTACAGTCAGGGACTTTTTAAATTGCCGTGGTATTTTTTTCTCTCAAAATTAATCATTTAAAGAAATCAAAAAAAATTAATTTTTAAATATGTATGTATACAGACAGAGGTAAGGTTGACAATTTTGTTGTTTTGGTTCAAACTACTTTTTCGAATTTTAAATAGGAACAGTTTTTATTTTCAAGCGCGGCAATTTAAAAAGTCCCCGACTGTACATGCATGTGAGGCAAAAATATTGTATATATTTTGTAGAGAGAGCACGCTGCGCAGGAGGTGCTTCCTTTCCTTTTTTACTTCTACTCTCCGATGATATTCTGTGGTTTTGTAAGTTTGCGGACGTTCGATTTTTAATTTATAACTGGATTTTTACTGCGATTAGGTACTAATAAAGTTTTTTAAATAATCAAAGCTACTTACTTCAAAAAGGAAACTGGCTTTTCACTCCTATAAAACCTGTTTTCACATGCAACGCATCGTGTTTCCATTTTTGATTTTTGTTCAACAAAAACAATTTCAAAAAAATACTGACAACCAATGAAAAACACTTTAATGACAAATGACAATCTCTTTGAATTATTAATTTCACAGAATACCACCGGTGGAAGAACAAGAGAGAGAAAGGTTGCAATGGTTACCATTCATGTATGTTCTCACTCTAAAAAAAAACTCTTAAAATTTTTCCCTCAGTATCCCATATACGTGTATAGCCGTGGCCGTTCCAGTTATCTCGTATATAATTCATTGCTTGGGAGTGGCTTGGTCATCAGCGAAGTAGGCAAGCTGATAATCAATAAAAGGATGGTTTTAAAGTCACGATAAGCGGATGGTCACGTGTTAAAAAGCGTAGATGGCGCGAGGACGAAGAAAGACCCATGGGGTCGACAAAGAGTTTAAATAATTTAAATCCTTTATTGAGTCTAAGTCTTCGTGTAGTATGAATGTGAGAGTGGATGAGTTGTGATTTTCCTGAGCACCAAGTGACTTCGAGTCAGATTATCTTGGTATACACCCAGTGTTGCCAGACTTTTCTGAGGACTTTCCTTCAACTAAGTGACAAAAACCCTTCATATTCTTCAATATAGTTACGGGCGGGTGGTCGACACCAAACCAAAAAAAAAACTTTATACCATGAACAATTTTTGAAATAAAAATGAAAGAAAAAACCAAGCAAATAAAAGATTTATGATTTAAATCTAAAATTAAAAATAAAGTAAATTTGCCTACATGAGTTAATTTTGGTAAAATTATTGGAATATTTGCAAAATATATAACATTGCCTCAAAATATTCAAAATCCTTTAAATTCGGATAAAAACCTTCAATCCTTCGATAGTCAATATATTGAAAGAAACCCTTCAAATCTGGCAACACTGTGTCCACCGATTTGAGCGGACAGAGCCAATAAGTAAACACGAAACGAACGAACTTATTTAATTTGGTTTTAGTCGAGGAAATGATAGCACACCCCTTCGAGACCCGTTCGGATTCGTTTTATTTCGTCGACGATCGCTTAATAATGCACAACAAAGCCGACTATGCTTACAATGGAGGCCTTCAACAACAGCAAAATGGCGGCAGTGACCATAGCAACAAAAAAGACTCGAGTTAGACGTGTCATAATTTTTGGGTGAGTTTTAGGAAAAGGAAAGTATTAAGTAATCACTACTTAATCAATTTTAGGTCCCGTTTTAGAAATTTAGTATACCAAACTTTTTCAGTACTAAAGCGATTTTTTTGTGTTTTCATAAAGTCAAATTTTCATTATTTTACCTCACAATTTACTTTAAATTAATTTAATTTACGAAAATCCATAAAAGTACGTTTTGACCTCAAACTAATTCTAACAAGAATACTACATATATTTATCTACCAAAACAAAATCGGACCTTCGAAACTTTGATATTTCTATGAGATTTTTTTTTAAAAATAAATAACTAAAATTTTATTTTGGTTTTATACCTTTACCCATACCATGTCATTAAACGCTTTAAAAAACTAAAGGTATTTTATGACTAAGGGAAACCAGATTGATTATTGACTAAGGGCAACCAGACTGATTATTATTAATTATGTTATTTGATTTTCTTATGTGATTTTTATTAATAAAACTATTTATTCCCTTGTTAACTCTAATCCTTAGCCCCATAACCTTTTTCGTTCCCTATGACTCCCCAACAACAGCAGTCCCTTTTTGGGTAGATGGGTCGACCGACGTCTTAAGCCTTTCAGGCACCTCTTTTTTCAAAATTCAGATAAAACTTTGGCTACTCGGCGGTAGGATAAGTTGGGAGAGAACACCACTCTAAGTGATAGCGAGTGTGGATGAGGTTGGCAAGCGAATGGTGATTTTCATCCAATCTTTTGGAAGGGGATCCTTATCCGTGGGGGGGCACTCTCTTGAGTTGTTATTGTTACCCTGTTAACGGTATTTTGAAAATAAAAACAGCAAACTACATAATTCACATTACGTAACTGATCGAACTATCGCAAGGAAAACTTGTTTCCACCGCGCATTACGTCATGTGGATTGTGCAAAATACATAATCTATGAAGCTCTGGGTAGTCAATTGAGGTTTTATTACTGATTTTCACAATTTATTTATTTATTTTTATTATTTAATAGTTTGTCAATTTGACCAACATTCGATATAAAAAACTCAAATGACACAATGACTTTTAAGTATGTAATAGCATAAGTCAAATATGTATGTTCAATAAATTACTACATACTAATTCTTTTCACTATAATGTTCTTGAAGTCCCCAAATAAAAAAAAAATTGAAAGAACTGGCAACAGAGAGTTTTTGTAACACTAGGTAATCCAGTATATACCAACTGATACAGCGGGAACCTACTCAGTTTCCACGCTTCTTAAAGACTACAGTCCCTGTATGTTGAGATATTTGCATATAATATCCAACATACAGGCACCCCAAAAAAAGTGTGGTTTTTTCGTTTATGAGTACGCCCGGTACAAACTTTTATCTGATAAATTAAGTCTCTTGTTAGTCTAAGTTGGTTGCGATAAGTTAAATTAAATTAATGCAAGGTAAGTTTTGAGGATGCATTGACATATATTTATTAATTTGTTTTTATTATCAATACTTTACTTACAAGTTTTTAAATTTTGTTTTTTTACTGTTTTATGTTATTTATTTTGTTTAATATATATTTGTTAATGAATAATTTGTGTTATGTCTGTAATAAATTTTGACAAGGTAATGTCTAATTTGAATTATCGTGTCATATGACATATAAGAGACATCTTTTTTTGTAACATTTATTTGTAAAATTGTTTTTATATATTTTATTTGCTTTTTTTAGTTTATGCCATAATATTATAGTGGCCCATTGGTTTAAAAACTCTGAAATATCCTAAAGTTGGTCAGGTTTTAGTTACACTGCGTTTAAAATTTTTTAATGACATTTTCGTGAGTCATTTTAACTTTTTTTCCACGTTTTTTTCTGGATATGCACAATACCTCACAATTTATTAAAGTAAAATTTAAGTATTATGATTCATCCTTAGTTTTCGCTAAAACTTTGGACTGAGCATAAGAAAATATTTTAAAAAGTTAAATAGATTTTTGCAAGACTGTAAATTGAAAACCTACAATATTGGTGCTATTAAAAAAATACTTTAAAATAAAAAAATATGATATAAACATTCCATTCTATTTAACTTTTTAAATATTAGTGTTTGGGCTTTCTAGGTTTAAAAAAATATACTATAATTATATTTAATAGTTACGCATAATAGTAAGAAAATTCGAGCTTTGATTTTTTTTTTCAGTTAAGCTTAAACCGCACTGTAGGGGAACTGCGAGATACAACGATTTTAATCTGTAATGCTGTGACGTGTAGCGTAGCGCAGGGCGGGATACTTCATTCAAATTCCATTAAATAATATTTGGCCACGTCGTGTGGCGCAGTTCCGCTTCGTGCGTTCTAAGTTTAATGCCAAGTTTATACAATATGACCATTTTCCGAGAGAAAAATTTTTTGGGAAAATTTTAAGAACCGTCATTTTAGGGCGGCGGATAAAAGGTCGAAAGTACAAAAGGTCGAAAAAATAAGGTCGAAAATACAAAAGGTCGAAAAAATAAGGTCGAAAGTACAAAAGGTCGAAAAACAAAAGGTCGAAAATACAACAGGTCGAAAATACAACAGGTCGAAAATACAAAAGGTCTAAAGTACAAAAGGTCGAAAAAAAATCGACAATACAAAATATTAAAAATACCAATTTACCGTATCAATTCGAATTGACCTGTCCAGTCGAGGTGGACCCGGGGCCGAGGATAGGTTAGGTTACTATCCCAACCTGACCCGGTTAGGTTAGTATATCAAAAAAAACTTTCCTGACGAGATCAGGGTAGCTTTTTTTTTAGTAAACAAACCTAACCTGGTCAGGTTGGGGCAATTACTATCCCAACCTGACCCGGTTAGGTTAGTATATCAAAAAAAAACTTTCCTGACGAGATCAGGGTAGTTTTTTTTTAGTAAACAAACCTAACCTGGTCAGGTTGGGTTAGTAACCTCACCGGGTTAACTATGAACTATCCTCGACCTCTGGACTACCTCGGCTGGGCAGGGCAATTCGACTTAGTTCGGTTTTAATATTTTATTTTAATTCTTTCGACCTTTTGTACTTTCGACCTTTTGTACTTTCGACCTATTGTACTTTCGACCTTTTGTACTTTCGACCTTTTATACTTTCGACCTTTTGTACTTTCGGCCTTTTGTACTTACGACCTTTTGTTTTTCGACCTTTTGTACTTTCGACCTTTTGTATTTTCGACCTTATCTTTTTGACCTTTTGTACTTTCGACCTTTTATCCGCCGCCCCTCCCGTAAATACATAGACATAAGGTCAACTTTTGAGAAACTTTTAAAAGACAGAGGTCAAGTGGAAGATTCTTTAAAAGAGATTTTAGTTTTGTTTATAGTGCTATACAGGGTTCTTAAATCCAGATGTAGAATGCCAACAAGCCGTGTGTTAGAGTATAGACAAAAATAAAATGAGAAAAAGAGACGGACATAGGCCGGGATTGCAGTCTACAGTTTTAAAGTAGTGAATTTAGGTAACACAATCCAGATAAAAAAATCTTACTTTGTATTTTTACACGGTTTAGTTTGGAAAAAAAATCTTTGAAAATTATGAAAACCGTATTAAAAATTGATGTTTTGATATTTAAAAAAAAATTACATTCATAAAATTTTAAAAACGAAAAGTGACTTGGGGATTTTCTCCTTTGACGATAGAAAACATCTGGATTGGTTTTACAGGCTTCTGCGCCGAGTTAGTTTAGAAATAATTGGGATAGCTTAGTTTGGCACCTTATCGCAAAAGTGGTGCCAGCAGTATAAAAATCTTAACTTTACTTGAGTAGTAGTAAAGAACGGGCAGCGTTGAATAATGTATCTGTTTTTCTTTGACCCGCACAAAATCTATATAGCATTTATGTTTGGCTTGTGAAGATCCTACTACTAGATCCCACTTTAGGAACCCTGTATTACTATACAGGGTGTTTCCCAAGTGCATTAAAATTAATTAAGTGTTCTTTGAGTAAAAATAATTCATGTTTTTTTTCTATCTTGGGACCCTAGAGCTTTTGTTTAGCAAATACTATTTATTAGAATTTGCCTTTTGCGTTTTCTTTATAAATATAATAGTTTAGTAGTAAATAACGATTTTTCGTACCTCAAAACGAAAGTGTATAACAATGATCTTTCCTGTACTCACCTATGGATCCCAGACCTGGACACTGACAAAATCAAACATGGATAAGGCAACAAAAGCCCAAAGATCAATGGAAAGACAAATGTTACAAGTAAAGCTAACAGATAGACAAAGGAATTAATGGATAAGAAAACAAAAGTAAGGGATGCCGGTCATAATATTAGACAGAGAGACCTTGGGAAAGAAGCATTGTAAGATCCCAAATAAGATGCGCGGACGATTTGAAGAAAAATGCGGGAACTAGATGGATGAACACGACGACAGCCGGAAAAGACTGGAATATATCGGGAGGCCGATGTCCAAAGATGGATCGAAGAAGGCTAAATAGATGGATAGAATTTTACGCGTAGATTTAAGAAATTTTTTTTATTTTGCTTTTCTATTCATATTATAAAAAAAAGCATTATTTTTAACCAAAGAATACTTTCTTAAATGTTTCGCACATACTCAGGAAAGATTCTGCATAGTATTATGCTTTTCACAAAAATAGTTCGCATTTCTATTGAAGTGACACATATAAAAATAGAAATTAATATTTTTTCGCTTTGTTTTAAAGTGTAGTAAACCAGATTGACCCAGTTTTATTGTCATTGATAAATTAGATCTATTTTTGTTTGGCATTATCTATTTCAAATAAGACTTACAACAAAAATACAGTGGTAAATCAAAAAGAAACAAGACAATTGAAAGTATTTTTCGGAGAAACTTTTATATTTTTATGGCATCTCTGAAGGTCAGATTTCAAGTTCTGTTCAGACTGCGTGATTCTGTGAAATTGCAGCGAGTTTATATACACTTTATTGCTTCAAATATATTGCATCGTTGACAGGGTTTTTACTAAATTGAAAATTGTAAAGACATGGTTAAAAAACTACCCGCTTTATTATTTTGTTATTCGTGTGATATTTAAAAAAAACCATAAAACTCATGTGCACTTATTTTAGAATTAAGTTTTTGATAGATTGTGTATCTTTTACTTCGTGTGTTAATCAAATTAGTTAAATAAATTATATACATAAATAAATCTCAATGAGTATTTTTAAACAATAAGCGCACCAAAAATAAAAGAACCCGGCACAGCAGTATTCTTTTGGAGTGTGTGAACAGCAGATTTTTTAAAAATATTATATAGGGTGTCCCATAACTTAAGGGTCATAGTGCAGCAGGTGATATAGGAGGTTATTTCTGATAAAAAAGTTTATATAACAAGGAGGTCATAAGAGGTTTATAAGATATAGGATTTTTAAAGTTAGAGGAGTGGGGGGGGGGGAAAGGGTTTTACAAAAAAAGAAAATCTGTCACAGCCACAAAAATGTAGTTTTCCTTTTTTTAATAAAATTCAAAAATGTCAAAATAACTTTATAAAAAATAATTTTTAAAATGTTTAATTAAAAAATATCAATTATTAATAACAAAAAATATCAAGAAAATAATTATTTTATAAAAGTTTATACTTAAGTTTATATTATTATTAATTTTATTTTGAATAATTCTCTAATAATTACTTCAAAAAAATTTCTATTTTTACATGCTCTATATGTCAACAAAGAAAAAGTTTTGGCCCATGCATTATATGAACTTTTTTATCAGAAATTACATCTTCTAGAACCTTTCTTCTTTATACCGGAAAAAAAATCTAATAGTTCTTTGTACATAAAAAAGTTTATTTTTTGACATAGAAAAAAGCAATAAGACAAAAACGTTTTTATAAACTTTGGCACTGATTGGAATAGACTAAGACAAGTTCAAAAAAAATCATAACAGTAAGAAATATTCTGTTCATATTTACAAAATCGTTTAAAAAACGATATGTTTTGACTAAAAATAATTAGTTGCTAAATTGAAAAATGGACTAGAAAAAAAATACTTAAAAAGAAACACTTCTTACAACCTTCAATCATTGCTTTTAAACAAGTAAAATTATTATGAAAAATTAAACATTTCTTGGATTTCCTAAGTTGATCACACACAAATATATATAGTATCCCCTTTTGGTTACTTATATTTTCATTATTCGACGCGAAAGTGCCCAAAATATAAACAAGTGAAATTAAAGAAAGAAAAATAAGAAAACATGAGATCACCTTTATATCGCCAATATAATTCTCAAATACGATAGTTTACGTCTAACTTTTGAGTTTTTATACCTTTGACAGTGGGAAGGAAGAATTATAGAGATCAGTTTGATGACTTGGTCGAGATAATACCCTGAAAGTCTCTCGTTCTTGTATTGAGACACCGCCGCCTGCATAGATGAAAGTTTTCCGAAAATTTATGTATGGCTTCGGTAGTTCAATGTTTAGAATGTTTGCGTACAGAGCAAGAGATCCCGGGTTCGAGTCCCGACCGAAGCAGAAAAACTTTTTTCTTATTTTTCTTTCTTTAATTTCACTTGTTGTTTATAGTTTTAGGTCCTTGCATTATTTGCAATTTGGTATTTGAGTGTCCAAAATATCTTGTACACTAGACTTTATAAGCCGTAACGTAAAGCTATCTGATAGCGGGCACCATATTGGATTTTTTAGATATCAAGCCTTGCGTATTTTTGCGTGTAATCAACTTTACGGCAAGATTCCCTTAGACTAAGGGCGTCTTTACACTTGCAAGCAATTACAACGATATTAGGGACTTACTGCAATAAAGCCAGTAATAGTGCCAGCCAGTATTTTGATAGTTTTACATTATAAGGACAGCTGTCTTCTTTCAAAATTAGGTCTTTGTATATTATAAAAACCGGAAATATTACTGCCTTCCGTTATTAAACGACTTACTTTTAAATTCGACGTTGGTATGTCAATCTTAAAAGATCAACTGTCAGTTTTCAATATAAACATGTCAAAATACGGCACTATTACTGCCTGACTTTATTGCAAGAAGTCCCTTATAATTTCATTATTTGACCCGAAAGTACCCAAAGTATCCTGTGTGCTTTGTCAGCCGTAACGTAAAGATTCAACCAATCAGCTATCTGATAGCGGGCGCCATATTGGACTTTTTAGATATCAAGCCTTGCGTATTTTTGCGTGTAATCAACTTTACGGCAAGATTCCCTTAGACTAAGGGCGTCTTTACACTTGCAATCAATTACAACGATATTAGGGACTTACTGCAATAAAGCCAGTAATAGTGCCAGCCAGTATTTTGATAGTTTTACATTATAAGGACAGCTGTCTTCTTTCAAAATTAGGTCTTTGTATATTATAAAAACCGGAAATATTACTGCCTTCCGTTATTAAACGACTTACTTTTAAATTCGACTTTGGTATGTCAATCTTAAAAGATCAACTGTCAGTTTTCAATATAAACTTGTCAAAATATGGCACTATTACTGCCTGACTTTATTGCAAGAAGTCCCTTATATTTTCATTATTCGACCTGAAAGTACCCAAAATATCCACAAGGCTCTATACGCCGTAACGTAAAGCTCCAACCAATCAGCTATCTAATAATGGGCGCCATATTGGATTTTCTAGATATCAACCTTGCGTTTTTTTGCGTGTAAACAACTTTACGGCAAGATTCCCTCAGGCTAAGGGCGTCTTTACACTTGCAAGCAATTAAGCAAGCAAGCACGTTTTGACAGAAACCCATTTATGCAAATGTCATGCACCTAGTGACAATGACATAAAGGGTTTTCTGTCAAAACGTGCTTAGATGATTCCAAGTGTAAATGCGCTTTTACATTACTTACTGGAAACCAATCGAAATCTTTCTCACCACTAGCGCCTCCTGTTGACCTCTCATAGTTTTTATTCTTCTTCTATTTCTAAATCCAACTCCAGATCGACCATATTAACTTGTTCTAATGTGTTGATCAGTGTATATCTGGAAATCAGCATGTGAATTTTTCGAAACCAAACATATTGGGATTTATGTTTGCACATCGCTTTGTGTATCGTTTTTCTTTGACAGAAGCCTTTCATATACCTACCGAGAAAATATAATGTCGGAATCGGGTCTGTGAAGTTAGGCCAGCATAGGTAGGGTATATCCTGTATGTAAGCACTGGCGTAACGACAGAGGGGCCTGTGAGGGCCGGACCTCTCCCCAGAGCTTTCCAGCCCCCCCCCCCCACCCCAGAAAAAAGTTGCCACTAAATATAGTAGTCGAAAAAACATTCCAAACGCTGTAGGATTTTTAGTATATTTATCTCCAAATTTTTGCCTTAGGTGCAAATCCAAGATAAATTCTAAATTTCTCCCTAACTCAGCTCATTTTAGTCAATAATCCAATTAATTTTTATAAGTAGGTTTCCAAACGGTTGCTCACTTTGTAGCCACTAAAACTCAAAAACTCCTGCGCCAATAATAACGAAATTTTAATTGTTGTTAAACTGTCCCATAACACCCTTTGAAGCCACCCACTAAAAACTTCATCCCTAAAAAGCCTATATAAATCTTAGTTTAATAGCGCCAAAACTTTGACAATTGCACGAAATTTTGTATTTGTATTACCTGGTGCTAGAGGCGTCCTTATTATAGGACGAATTTTTTAAAAATGTTGACCTGCAGCACATTAAGACCCGCTAATTTTTTTGGTACACACTTATTCAACCAAACGTCCGCATTTCAAAAAAGATTTGACCGCTCCAGGTAATGTGTAGTTATTGCTGTAAAAAATTACGGTCACACAAGCCAGGCCCCCTCTAGGCACCCCCCAGGTCAGAAAGCTAGTTACGCCGGTGTATGTATGGCATACTTTAAGAAAATAGAGACGCGACAATCTTGTCAACGTTAAATTTATTTAAGTCAGAATCAATGGAAGTAAATATGTCCTCTACACTCTAGCATTGTATTGAGAGAGACGCACCTTCCACGTCCTTGTTAATTCATAAGCGTCCGAATATAAAAATACTCTGCCAATTTATGGGCACCTACCGAGGGGGAATTCGCTACCCCAAAAAACGTACAGTGAATTCCATTTTTAAAGGTATTGAGGTATTAATGATTCCCAGCTGATTACCAGTGTTTCCCAGCGATTCCCAGGTGATTACCAGCGATTCCCATGTGATTCCCAGAAAAATGTACAGTGATTTCCACCCGCGAATTCCCCCTTGGTTTAGGAAAAGTCGGGAAAACGCGGTAAATGTTTTGGAAAACTCTGAGAATGTTCAGTAAAACTCTGGACAAGTTCAGGAACAGTCCAGAAATGTTCAGGGAAAAATTGGAACATTTTAGGAAAAGTCTGTAAATGTTTAGTAATAGCCTTAAAAACTCGGGAAATGTTCAGGAAGACTACGCTAAAGTTTAGAGAAAGTCTGGGAATGTTTAGGAAAAGTCTAGAAAACTCATAAAATGTTCTGAAAACCCCTGGAAATATTTAGAATAAGTATGGAAAACTTGGGAAATCTTAAAAAACTCGGAAAATATTCTGAAAAACTCTGAAAATGTTCAGGAAAAATCTGAAAATGTTCAGGAAAAGTATGAAAGATACTCGAAATTAGTTTATTAGTTAGAAAAGTCCGGAAAAGTTCTAGAATAGTTTAGAAAAAGTATGAAAATGTCTGGAAATTCTGGAAAAGTTTGGAAATTATAGGAAATGTTAAGGAAAATTATGGAATACTCAGGAATAGTATAAAACTTAAAAAAGTTTGAAATTGTTAAGAAAAAGTCTGAAAATGTTCACGAAAAAATGGAAAACTCCGGAAAAGTTTAGGAAACGTCTAAAAATTTTTGGGGAAATGTGTAGGAAAAGTCTGGAAATGTTTAGGAAATGTATGAAAAAGTTTTGAAATGCGCTGGAACAGTTTAAAGAATTTTAGGAAAGACAGAAAATAATCAGGAAAATTCTGAAAATGTTTATGAATACGACCCTGAAGATAAGTTTATTTCACAACTTTTTTTTATGACTACCAAAAATCTAAAAAATATACAATATTTTATTTTAACTAACTTGTCCAACAAAAGTATTGTTTGTTTCCTTTTCTCACAAGTCTGCTGACGGATACCTACATTAAATTGAATTTCGGCATGAAATGGTGGGAAGTGATATTTTTATTTTTATTTTATCTTCTAATTTAGTTCGTTTAATGTATAATATATTCCATTACTTACCGTTCCCAAAATATGTTAAGATTTAACCACAAACACTGAAAACTACGCACTGCTAGAATAGATTGTGGCAGTAAAATACAATATGCGATTCCCGGTGATTTCCAGCGATTCCTAGGTGATTCCCATATGATTCCCATGTGATTCCCAGAAAAATGTACAGTGATTACCACCCGCGAATTCCCTCTCGGCACCTAAGCTCACACGATTAATGTATTATGAAATTTTTACCCATTTTGGTCCGCGAAAATAACCCCCTATCCGCCACCCTGGAACGCGTCCGAATAATAATTTGAGTTATGCGCCTTAGTCGTTACAGACAGACGGCGCGATAAAAAAGTTTCAAAATCATCTGAAACGCAAATATATAATTTTTTTTGAAATAGGACTTTTTTTCTCGAGTGTTTGACATGATCACCATAGCTCACAACACTATAAATTATAGTATACGTATGAGCTAATTAGCGATTTTTGACAAAACCTATACCGAAGGTGACGGACAAACGGCTGACACCTTTAGAGTTTCAGTGACGTTGTCGCGTCTCTATTTCTTTAAAATATGTCATCTCATGGTCTCTAGGGTATACCTCCCCTTACATGGGAATTTTCGAAACATTAATTTTGCAAGAAGAATTAGGGGTAAGAAAATTAGTTTCTCGCTGAACCGCATCTGTTAACCGAAAAACTAGGATCAATTGGTGTCAGAAAACTCTAGAGCGCTTTGAGGCAGTAAACTCGAAAAACGTGTACAGCATTGTCAGTGGTGATGAATCGCGGATTTACTCATATAAACCCGAAAATAAACGTCAGTCGTAAGATGGACGCGACATTTGTCTTACAAGCAGGTCATCTAGCAACAATTTCTCTGGAAGATCAAAGGACTGTTACTGCCGATTGGTACATCGCCATTTGTTTGCCGAAAGTCAACGCTAAGCTTCGAACGACGAATCATCTACCAAGAGAATGCAAGTTCGCACAAAGCACAAAAAAACGATTGAATTTTTAACCCAACAAAACGTCGAATTGTTGGACCATCCTCCACACAGTCCCGACCTAAGCTCCAGCATTTTCTATACTATTCCGAAAATCCAGAATGGACTGTGTGGTCAAAGATTTTAGTCGCCAAACGAAGCAGTCGACGCCTTCAAGAATGCAATTTTGACAGTACCAACAAACGAGTAGAATTACAGCTTTGACAACTGGTTTAAGTGCATTAATTGTCGTGGAGTATACTTCGTAAACGAATAAAGTCTTTAAAAGTTATCTACTGTTTTATTCCAGCTGTATATACAAAACCCAAATGAACCATTAAAAAATGTCTACCTCTATGTATTAATCTGTAAGCTAAACTAATGGACGTCCGAAGCTCAACTGAACTTCTGAATGAATGTATCGTATCGCTGACAAACCCTGCTGACCGAACTGAGGCGTTAAATTTTTACAGTTTTAAGTAGCAAGCTTACCTAAATCTGGACAGAAGCAGTGAAAAGGGCAAGTCTAACATTAGCCAGTACTTCCTAATTATATTTACAGATTCTAACACGAACACACCACAATCTGAAAAACAAAGAAAAATATTTCATTACATTTTGCACCAAGAGGTGTGCTATAAACAGTGATCTATAGAGAATGGCCCATCGAAAACGTACCAGAGGCCATTTCGAGTATTTAGAGTTTTTGAAAAAATCATGTCGGAAATGTCGATTTTGTTTACAACAAGCTCTCGTACTAACGGGTTTTAAATCTCCACGCCTTGGGCGGTTTGAGTTATTCACCTTGACGTGCGTTCTACTACCGCGCTCAATCTTGTCGCCTTTCCTCTAGTAGTTTGGCTTACGCAGTGGGTTGAAGCGGATCGTGCATAGCTCATTTGCCGGAATTATGACAAAGAAAAAAATAATTATATTAATTTAAAGTAAAACTCAAAAAAGCGGCTACTGAATACTTTCAAATGCTTAAAGATGTCTACGGGGAGGAGTGTATGTCTTGTGCAATGATTTTTGTGTGGCAAAAAGCTTTTTCGAGGGTCGTGAAGAATTTAAAGATGATGAACGAGAAGGGCGCTCCAGCACATCCAAAACAGCAATACTCATTGTTTTTTTCCGATAATTATTAGGTATGTTATTCTTATTGAATCGACGCGTGAGGGTCAAACAGTCAACCAACATTTATATTTGGAAGTATTCATGTAGCTAAGGGAACATGTAAGGACAAAACATCCAGATTTGTGGATGAACAACGCGGGGCTGCTCTACCAGGACAATACACCGGCCCACAATGCCCTTTCCATTAAGCAGTTTTTAGCTAATAAGAAGATCCCCCCATCGTTAACCACCCACCATATTTGCTAGACTTGGCCCCTTGCGACTTCTACCTGTTTCCAAAAGTGAAGAAATCGTTAAAAGGAACCCGTTTCGAAATAGAACACGTCAAGGAAAAAAACGGCAAGACTTCTTAGCAGCCTCTCTTCTGATGATTTCCAAAAAGAGAACCACATTGATGGGGAACATCATTAAGTTGTATTAGTATTTAAATAAAGTAGATTTTTACAACAGTGTTATAATTTTATTGTCATACCTCGTATTGTTATCTATCAACCCCTAGCTGAGGTAGCTTTAACGCTGTGATTTTAGCGAGGGAAAGTGGGTCATGATACCTTGTTCTAAAGGTTTTGGAAATGCCTTTAAAGTAAAAGTAAAATAATGATTTTATAGAATTGAAATGTTCAATAAACGCCCTTTATAACAAGCTGATACTTGACCTTGATTTCCTATTTGAATTTCATGAGTAATTCGCCCCTAAAATTAAAATAGGAAACAAGTGTACCAGTAGCTAATTATAGTAGACATTATAATCATAATTCTATCCTGACTAGTTATCAAGATATAGGCGTCTAAATATAATGGATCACCCTGTACCTAGGTTTTTTTAAAGAATTATTTTAATTTTGTTGAAATTAAAATTCTCAATATAAATTAAAAAACCGCATTCCACTGGGTGCTGTAGTTCTCAAGTTGTGACTTTTTTATTATTCAACCCCCTTCTACTGCCTGAAAAATCGAACCCTCATAAAAAACTAATGGGTAATCGACGGGTACCAAATAATTTTTGTGCCAAATATAGTTCAACAGTTTAGGGGTTATCGGGTTCAGCCAGACATCAACATTACAAAATTTGGTAATTAGCTTAGATTTAAGTAATGTTAATACTAATATTTTACTGGTACTCACTTTTTGGTAACTTCTGTTCAAAAATTAAATTAGCCACGGCATAGTATATGCTGCAGTGATTTGGGTGGCCGGATACTCCATATCTGTCAAATGTCACAATGTTTGTGATGTTAAATTGCTCTACATAATAGGATATTTGTTTGGATACCACTTCCACAGGCCACCTTAAAGAAAAACAAAAATAAACTTTGACAAAAGTCATGCTAAAACCTGACAACGCAATGTTTCAAAACAATAACGCACTTAAAACTATGTGGCTTTCACTTTCTTCAACGTCAATTACAAGGATGAATCATCCTTGGTGATTGGAACACATCCTGACAAGATGCACGAACAATGTGAATTGGCATGGTGATTCATGCAGGCGATGTGTAAAGCATAAGCTGTGTGAAACCAATAAAAACTGCATTCACCTAATGGCCCAAAAAGGCCGAAACCGGTCGTGAATTGGCATGGATCACTGTTTCTGCAGCTTGTCAGGATGTGTTTCAAACAAGGATGATTCATATCCTTGTAATTGACGTTGGAGAAAGTGAAGACCACATAGTTTTAACCACGGTGGATAGAATAGACCGGTGTTCGGATCTTATAAATATATGTCGAATTTTCACGTCACTGGTGGTCCAGCTGATTTATGTAAACAAAAGTTAGATATGATATGAAAAACTAATATTTTTTGAATTTTTTGAAAACTAAGGCAATTTTCCTACTATTTTTTAGTATATTCTTATAAAATAATTTCTTTTTAACGTAATCGCAGAGAAAATGTAGAAAAAAATATTTTTTTAATGTAAATAAACAATGTTGAATATTTGAAAGCTATTTTTAATTCTAAACATCTTTTCTTTATAACTTTTTATCAAAAAGAAAGGTACTTTACTATGGAGCAAAAATCACATTTTTTGACAAACCTCGTAATATGACTGAAAAAATTTTACATCTGCTGGTTGCATTTTAGGTTTTGGACCATGCAGAACTTTTTATGAAGAATAATTTTTTTTCGTAAAACTAATAATAAAAAAGTTTCCCATATGCCACCAACTTACGTGGACACACTGTATATATAAGATCCGAACACCGGTCTATTCTATCCACCGTGAGTTTTAACAAGTTCCCAACGAAAGCATTAAACCATGAGTATCGCCGGTAGCGGTATTTTCCCTCGGAGTAGTTGTTTCCTTTGGTTTCACACAATAACACACTTCTCAGTGAAATGCTTGGACATTGATGTGTTGATAGCAAGAATAAGGTCTTAATGAGTTTAGTACGCGGTCTACGGTTCAAACTAATAAAAGTGTTTTTAATTGTGTGCTGAAATGCAACTCCATCACGACGTGACTTTTGTCTATTCACTTGTTTTTATTAAAAAATACAAACAAAAGGATCAAATCAAATTATCAAACTTTGATGAATGTTTTAACCAACCCAGCTAGCAAGTCGACGTGATTGTGACGTCAGTTTAGCTTTATAAAATGACCATGCGACGTCGCAAGCTCCCTTCGAATGAAGTCAAAATGACGTCAGTTTGCGAAGTCACTGAGATATTCGAAGATGCCATTTGAGACGAGATACCTTTAGGGTCACAAAATTACCGATTATACACGTAAAATTGATGGCGTCTTCAAGGCAGTCAGTAATATGACGTATATGAGACAATTAAAACAGAACAGCAGTGACATATAGGACTTGTTTTAAACTCGAAAAAGCCGCAGAAATTTCCCTGCAGTTGGTAACACAAGGAACTTAGACCTGGAATAGGTTTGCACTTAACATTAAGAGTAAAGTAACAAAATAGCGAAGCAGCAAAAAAAGGATCACAAGACAAAATATTAAATGTGAGCCAATATCCAAAAAAAACCAAACCTGACCTGATACAATTTAACCTAACCTGACCTCGCTTTGCTTGCGATTTGTCACATAAGCTACGCGATGTAAGGGCTTGTGAAGCGAGGTCAGGTTAAGTTACAGTGTATCAGGCAGTGGCGGCTCGTGAGGTAGTGCCACGGTGCCAGGGCACTACCCCCTACCATTTCTGCAAAAGACGTTTCTTTTACATTTTTAAAACATCTTTACTAGTTTTTATGTTATTTTATGCATTTCTTTTTAGTTTATTAATTATACAAAATTTGGTAACCCTGTGCAATGATATGGATCACAATCCGACTCGACAAGACGCGATGAATGGGCCACTAAAACCCAAAGCAGCGTAGAAAATACTGCCCAATGAGTATGTACCACTTTTCTGTTGGCTCTTTCCAACAGAGATTTTATTAGCAGCCTATATGAGCGACAGAGATAGGGCCAATGTTGGTCATTTCAGTGTTGTTTGAATTGGAAAAATCAAACAAATTTTGTGCCTGGCATAGGCCATCAGTTAGTCGTATTACTCGCAATGTTTTTGTGTGTGGAGCATAGATGTTTTCATTTATGCCCTTTACAATACATTTCTATTATATCAGCAGAATTTTTTGAAAAAATTTGAGTCATTTCATGGGGGAATTTGGGTGGGCATGGAAGTAAGTTTCTTTAAAAAAAATGAATTAGAAACATACTAGTAGTAGGTATGTTTTTTAATGACTGTGGGTAAAAGTTTGAATTATGTACATCACTTCTTGATTCGTGAGTCGGTAAGTTCAAGAAATTCTTAGCATTCGACGATATGACCAGGATACGTATTCTTGAATTTTTGGGAGGAGAATGTGAGTAGTCCTCACCGTAAAAAGGTGAATGCTCTATTCCCCAAAGCACACTCCCGTGAATTCAAGTTCACCACCTCTCACGAGGTGAAAACGAGTTCCAGGGAAAGATTCTAACTTCACTTTTTTTGTTTTGTGATTTGTTTTTTTTGCGAAAGTAAAAATAGAGTTTTTAGGTAAAGCCCTATTTAGATATATGTATGTATATGCATTGAAACTAAATTGCTATACTGCGGTGCATAGGTTAAAGCAATATCTCCACTTTCAGACCCAATTGAGTGAGAGTGTTTAATTTAATGCATAATATAAATGTGTACCTATATAACATATTATATTACATCTTAGAAGCGAGGAAAGCCGCGTGTTTATTAATTTGACACTATAGAGAAACGTTTATCTGAACCTAAAGGCGGTTTAAAATAATGTATAATGTAATGTTCTTACAACTACATTTTTAAAGTGTCCTTATATAAAAGCACTTTAATAGGCCTCTATAAACAACGTGTTAAACATTAATAACCATACCAGAAATAAGTGTGAGTTATGTTTATGTAGACATAGGCGCACCAAGGGAAGGGTCTCGAGCCAGGGCTCCCTAATGCTAAAATTTTTTTAGATAATTAAGGACTTATTGCAATAAAGCCAGGCACTAATTGTGCACTATTCGACAGTTTCCCATTATAAGAACAGCTGTCTTCTTTTAAAATTAGGCCTTTGTGTATTATAAGAGCCGGAATTAATAGTTCCACCATTATTAATGGAAAATAAACTACTTGATTTACAAATTCGACTTTGGTATGTCAATTTTGAAAGATCAATTGTAAGTTTTCAATGGAAAACTGTCAGAATAGTGCCCGGCACTATTACTGCCTGGTTTTATTTGCAATAGGGACCTATTGCAATAGTGCCAGGCACGAATTGTGCCGGGCACTATATTGACACTTTCTCATTATAAGAACAGCTGTCTTCTTTCAAAATTAGGTCATTGTGTATTATAAGAGCCGGAATTAATAGTGACGCCATTATTAATGGAAAATAAACGACTGGATTTATAAATTTGACTTTGGTATGTCAATTTTGAAAGATCAACTGTCAGTTTTTAATGCGAAACTGTCAATATAGTGCCCGGCACAATTTGTGCCTGGCACTATTGCAATAGGTCCCTAATAAGTCCCTAATTCTAAAAAATTTCCTGAATTTCAAAATAAAATGGCATAAAACGCACTTTGGATAGTTGCGAGATAACGCGGCAACGTTGTGCACTGGATCTGCACGGCGTGATTCTAAACCCTGCTCTCACAAACCGCTTCGAGCGTTCAAGAATACGACATTTTCATTCCCGGGAGAAAAAGTGAGTTTGATTTCCCGGGAACGTTCCCGGGAGCACTCCCTTCACAAACTTTGAAGAATACAGCTCCAGGAGTTATGCCAAGAGAAATGCAAGACAAAGACAAAGAAAGAGTTGATATACCTACCTGACATCTATTGCATCTGGAAGATTTGTATGGTTGACCACAATTACGTTTTCTTCTTTTAATCCTAGCGTTTTACAAGACTTATATAATTCTGGAGTTCGAACTTGATCCATTCCATAATTTTTACCTAAAACAATTTACACATCAAATACTTAATTAACTGTAAATTTAAAAATATACCAAGTAATTAAATTTGCGAGTGTGAATATTGTTGCGCTATAACTACGTCGCACAATGGAACGAGATGGGTATTTTTTGTGACATCTGGTAATAACTCAAGAACTGTTTAACCAAAAATAATAAAATTTGACAGGATTGGAGGATGGTAAAGAATTAGTTAAGCAATTATCTTTGCAAAGATTTTTTTTTGACAATAAAAACAGGGTCTTCAATAAATCAATACCGGAGATAATAAATATAATGAGTGTGTAAAATTATAGTTGAACGTATGCTATTAAGTTTATTTATGTAATTGTCTTGAATTAAAAACAAATAATAATTACTAAACATCTTAAGAAATACATACGCCTGATTCAAAGAGAATAATATTTTCTTACTTTTAGTAATAAACTTCGTTACAATTAAAATAGAGCTCTGTAGGTTTTATATTAACACATTTTTACCCATGACTTAACCAACAATATTACCCCCCCTGGTAGTTTAATAGATACCAGTGATTGAATAAATGTATTGAATTTAAATAAGAAACTTTTTAAATTAACTTTAATGATACTTTATTGCAAAACTATTGGAAATCAGCTAAAAATAAATTATATTAATATTTAGAACTAAACGGGTAACGCATTTAACAGCATAAAACACATTTCAATTGCTATGATTATTGTAGTGTTTGCATATTAGTGAAACGACAAACACACGAATTTAAATTTCCCGGGCCGTGACAAAGTGCTAGTGACGTAGGCAATATAGCCGCGCGGCTGACCTATGAGAAAGCAGCATTGCAGTGACGTCACATGGGACGGCCTCTCGTTACCGGACCATTTTCAGGTCTACACGTATTTTATAGTAAGTCTGTTTTCATCCATAAATATTTGCGCAATCATAAATACTTACGCGGCTTAAATAATATAAACAACAAAATTATTTCCCAGGTTCGCGAGGAGATGGACCTTCTAGCAGTAGAAGAAGGTGACATTAAATAAACAAGTTTCACTAGCATGTTTAAATATAAGTTCTTTAGAAAAATACAAAAACAGGACCGCTAATATTTTTAGCAGGCAATATTTATAATTTTTTTACATCCTTCAAACAATGTGTCAAAAGTTTAAAGATAAATATTTTTTACATATTTTTCAAAATCAGTTTGAAAGAAAACTTTCACAGCTGTTAAAGTAACAGATGAGTAATTTTTTATAAGAAAATGATTTTAAACCTTACCCAACACTATAAACGCTAAAAACTAATTTATAGTCAAGATCTAGCGGGCCTAGTACCGTTTCCCTACAACAACACACAGAAAATTTTTTTTTTACTTTTGGGCAAACTATTTTTTTTTAATTTTGATTTTGAGAATCATTAGCCCATATAAAAATCTAATACAGGTATTTATAAATATTGCAAAACTTTTTTTTCCTGGCCCAAAAAAATTTAAAAAAAATACAAAAATAATAATACTTTATACTTGTTAACCTCAAAGACCTTCAAACTGACAAGATCTACTACTACTATGTCGGTTTAGAACGTTTTTCTACGTTGTCCCACGCCTATTCTCCACCTCCTGCGATCCTGACAATCATCCTCTGTCAGATTCTTTTGACTCATTGATCTTTGGATTGACTGTTGCCATTCTAGTTTAGGACGCACTCTTTTTCTGCGCCCTATTGGTTGCCATTCTAGGACCTGCTTTGGTAATCTTTCGTCGTTCATCCGTTGTACATGGCCGTACCATATCAGTGCCTTTTAGTGATGTCATCCGTTATGCTTCCCTCGATTCCCATTCTTTCTTTTATGATCTCATTTCTTATGTGATCTATTCTAGATATTCTCATTGATCTTCTTATTGCAACCATTTCGACACTGTCCATTTTTGTTTTGTATTTTTCTGTTACGCGACAAGTCTCTATTCCATACAACAGCGTGCTTTTGACCATTGTTTCATATATGTTAAATTTGCATTCTTTTTTATCTCTCTGCTCCATAAAATACTGTTAAGACATCCAATAACTTTTTTTGCTTTTACTATTCTTTTTTCCAATTCTTTACAGTCTGTTCCTGTCTTATCAAATGTGACACCCAAGTATACATACTCATTGCATGGATATATTGTTTGTCCATTTTCTAGTACTAACTCACTGGATTCGTTTCCAATACATAAGTACTGTGTCTTGTCCACGTTCACTGTTAATCCCCACTTTTGGTATTTTTCTGTTAACTTTCTCATCATATACTCCATGTCTTCTTTATCATTAGCCACAATTACTTGGTCGTCAGCAAACTGTAGTGCGTATATGGTAAATCGGTCGTTAAGTTGTATTCCCATGCCGTGCACTTCACGTTTCCAGTTTTTTAGAGCTACTGCGATATATATTTTAAAAAGAGTTGGAGAGACACAACATCCCTGTCTTAAGCCTTTTGTTACCAGGAATTCTTTTGAAAGTCGACTTCCAATTTTAATTTTAGATTTTGACCCTTTGTATAGTTCTTTTATCGCTTTTATGTATGTATGATTGATATTAGTTCGCTCTAAAACTGTCCATAATTTTTCTACTGGAACGGTATCATATGCTTTTTGTAGGTCCACAAAGGTAACATGAGTCTCTATATTTCTGGCGCTCCTTTTCTCAATTACTTGTTTAAGACAAAAAACATTATCACTACAAGATCTGCCTGCGCGAAACCCACTCTGCTCTTCTTCTTCTTGTTCATGAAAATCATTCTCTATTAGATCTCTAAGAATCCTACCGTACAATCTACTTAGAGTACTGGTTACTGAAATTCCTCTGTAATTGTTGCAATCCAGCTTGTTTCCTTTTTTATGTATTGAGGATATGAATGCAATTTTCCAATCATTAGGTACTGGATGTCCGTTTATGCATTGATTGATAATATATGTGAGATTTTCGAGTAGTTTCTCTGATCCATATTTGAGCATTTCAGCATATTTTCCACCAGGTCCGCTAGCTTTTTCCGGATTTAAGCTTTTTAATACTATTCCTTATTATTTCTTTTTCGATGATTACTTCCTCTCCATGTACTTCTATGTCTCTCCTCTGAGAGGCTGCCAGGTATTTGGGTCTCGTCTCCTGCAGCAGTCCCTTGTAGTGTTCTGGCTTGATTATCTGGATGTTTACTTTTTCTTTTGTTGGGTTTTTACTGTAGAAATGAATTTCCATACTTCAGAACTCTGCCTACCTCCTACGTGTGTGTTTATGTCGTGGCACTTGCGCTCGAACATTTCATTTTTTTCTGTGCGTATCAAATTTCTTAGCTGTCTTCTGGTTTCCCTGTAGATTTCTCTTTGCTCCTTAGTACTGAGCCATTTCAAGTATGTGCGTTTTTTCTCTTTGACCATTTCCTGTATTTTGTCCGTCCACCACATCTTCCTGTTATTTCTATTATCTTGGTACCCAATAGCTTCGTTGCTTGCTTCCTTCAAGCTTTTTATTATGTTTGTATATATCTCTTCAAATGAGTGATTTGTGTTTATTAATTTTTCATCTAATCGGTTCTGATACAATCTTTGAGTTCTTTCGATTTCTAGACTTCTAAAGTTGTATTTTTGATTGTCTTCGATGTATTCTAGGTTTTCATTTTCTCTAATACTTTCGCCCTTATTTGTTTTTCTTAAAGGGAATAATATTTTTGCTTTTACCAGATGGTGGTCAGATCCACAGGTAACACCACGAAGTGCTCGCACATCATACCACTTTAATTGCAAGTGTTGTCCACCTATAGCATAATCAATAATTGATTTAAGATTTCTTGTTGGCTGAATCCAGGTATATCGATGAATATCCTTATGTTTAAAAAAACTATTATTTATTTTTAGGTTGTGGGTTTCACACAATTGCATCAGTCTTAAGCCATTATCATTTGTTACTTCCTTTCCAAATGGTCCTATCACTTTGCTCTGGGTTTGCCTACAAGATCGGCAAATCTTTATTTATTACCAAAAATAGTCTAATGTTGTAAACATAAAACTTCATGACAATTTTTATTATTTTGTAGGTTTTGTTAAAAGTTTAGTTTTCAATCTCTGCAAACAAAAAAGTGGGCGGAACATAAAAAAACCAAAACTACATCTAAAATCACCAGATATTTCTTTACAAATGTGTGTAATTATTTCTTTAAATTTATCAAGTTGGCTTGGGAGTAAATGTCCCATAATTATATATGGATTCGTTCCACTGTGAGTCTTTGACATTGACATTGTATTGACCTGGCTTAGGGGACAAAATGTGTATTTGTTCAGTTTGTCTTGCAATTGGCAAATGTCAAAAAAATTAAATTTTACAGAATCAACAAAAAGCATTTTGCTAGACAGTATGTTAGTAGGCGTTTCACATTGGTCTTCCGATTGTGTGAACGACTTGGAACCTTTTGCATAATACTTTAGGATTAATTTCT
The DNA here is from genome assembly GCA_963576565.1 of Aspidapion aeneum. Lineage (NCBI taxonomy): Eukaryota > Metazoa > Arthropoda > Insecta > Coleoptera > Brentidae > Aspidapion > Aspidapion aeneum. The sequence goes on along the minus strand of OY755046.1, from coordinate 35,677,981 downwards.
GGATATTTTAGCAGGTACAGCGGCGATATGTTAAAATTCTTAACAATTTTCAAATATTTCAATTATTACAACAAATAACGTAGTAGTAAGAGTAGCAATCATTCTCCACCAAGAAAAAAAGCTAAATCTCGCCTTATTGATGTATATTTTTTACTATCAACAAAATCCAAATTCTTCCTTTATCAGATTTTGTATTTTTACATGTTTTTGTTTCAGGTAAAAAACTGCTTTTTTATTGATTTTTCTTTCAACATGATAAAAGTAATAGTGTGTGTATTGTTTAGAACTGGCTTCTTTTTAAACAATTTTTTTTTGCCGATGCAAAACTAGTATGTCACAGTTGGCTCGTCCAATAATGCAGGTGAAGGAGCGCTTTTTTTTGACTAAATATAATAATCAAAGAATCTAAGACAGGACAAAAAATTAAAAATCAGAGCCACGCCGCGCCGCGTCAGCAAAGCCGAACGAGCAGTTGGTCACCTTATTACCTATTAAGCAATAAAAAACAATGTTATCTAACCTAATCTGTGTAAAAAACTGTGAACGTTCCCCGACGCAGATTCTGTACAGTCGAATTCTATAGCGGATCCCGGCAACTCCTCACGGTTCTCGATGAGACCGTATAGGAATCAGGCTGCTTGACTGTCGGAGAAGATTTTTATTGGCCTGTTGGTCCATTCGTGGTCATTAATCTACCGGGCACATAGTTCAATGGCTACGAGTTCGGCCTGAAATATAGTAGCCAATTGGCCGAGACTATGTTTAACCTCGACGTTTTCTTGGATACTAACAGCTCCAGAGTTGCGTTCAACTCTTGTTCCCTAATTGGGGCTGTTGACATCGAATTCTATATGTGTGTTTAGTACTTCTTGTATCTTTCCAGAGAGTTCTTCCTCTGGAACGTCTCTAATGATTGCTCCTACGTCATCCGCGTCGCCCAATACCTCTACATCCAGCGACTCTAAGATGGCAAGAAGATCATTGACCAGTAGAGACCACAGGAGGGGAGACAGAACTCCTTGTGGACAATATCTACTCTGAAACTTACCAGCACATCGTTAAGAGTGGTTTCAATCACTCTAAACTGACAGATATATAGACAAACTTTATGATAAAATCGCAAATTTAGATAAAAAAACGCCCAAATATAAAAACTGACATTTCTACTAACCTGAAGACAAACACAACAAATACACTTGACAACTAGTCTGCTGAATGTAATGCAGAATCGTAGGCCCAAAGAACATGACCTCATCATCCGGGTGGGCAGTGACAAAGAGGAGTCTTTTCGCCTTGCGAATGTCCTTGTTGAAGGGGATCAGTTTCCATCTTGTTATTGCTATGTATAACAGTATACATAGAACCAGGTATAAAATGAAGCCTAAAACAAGAAATTTATACATACCATGTGAGCCAATAACTTGCAGCATCAACCTAAATTAATTTGTAAATATCTTGATGAGGATTTATCAGAATTTGAGACTAAAACTAGACTAAAAGTAAAAGTCTTATTTATCCTGGTTTCAATTCAAGTAATCAATCAAGAACATGATGCTTTCTATTTTCTTAAAATCGGTTCATTAATAATAAATTTATGAAAAAATGAATGCAGACAGAATTGGCAAGGCAATCAAATAATCTTTAAAATAATGGTTTAAATACAAATTTATTTTTCTGGAACCACTAAACTATTTCAATAATTTGTACCTTGTTACACATAGTGGAAATGGGGCTTGTTTTGATTAAAAAAATGGGTTGTTCCAGGTTTTCACATCCAAACAATTACTGAATTGTCTTATAGCTTTAAAAATCAGCCTTCGAGTTAATGGATGTTATTTAATTGCAGTAGGTAACATTCAAGTATATAGAGTACTGTATAAACTTATTTTTAAAAAAATCAAAATTTAAAAGAGAAAAAAAAATACAAATAGAAAAAAATACTCTGCCAGTATATGGGCACCTAAGCCTACTAGGTGCTATAGTTATAGGGTACACATGAGCTAATATAACTAAAAACTGAAATATATTTTATTAAACTGCAGACTCAATTACCTTTCGTTTGATACCACACAAGCCATGTTCTTAAAAAAAATCAAAATGTTTTTTTTTAACTCCAGACTTAATTACCTTTTGTTTGATACCAGACACACCATATTTTCACTTAAACTCTAATTTTTGAAATCTACCCCCACCCTTTCTTTAAACTAAAATGTATTTTGTTTAACTTCAGAATCAATTACCTTTCGTTTGATATCGCACACGCCATATTTTCACACAAACTCTAATTTTTGAAATCTACCCCCGCCCTTTTATTTGGCTTGTGTTTGATGGATTTTGTTCATTTTTAAATGGGACCATCTGGACCCAAGACAAGATTAAAATCGGGCAAGTGGTTTTTGAGTTATGCGCGTTGGTTATTACAGACCGACATACAGACAGACAAACAGAGAGACAGCGCGACAAAAAAGTTTCAAAATCATCTGAAACATTATAACATTTTTTTAAATCTGAGCAACTTTTTTTTTCAGAAAAATTATGATCACCATAGCTTACACTACTATAGTATAGTAGTAGTGTGAGCTCATATATTAACAGGAAAAAAAATTTATTAAAAAATAGAAACAGAAAAAAGTATATATATCACAAAAAAAAAATATTTTTAAGAAGTAATTAGAAAAATATATTGTTAAAAAAAACCCACATTGATATAAATGTGAGCATAAAAACTAGGTTAAGTTATTTTTAGATCTTAAGTCTATTATAAAGGTAAGTATACTTTATATGAGGTTGTATATTCCATTGTTAAGCAATGAATTGGATTTTGATCCTTCTGTCTTCAGGCCATGAAACTAATTCACACATACAAAAAAGTTACTTTTCATTAAAACTTCTGTATGTTTTATAATAAAATAATCAGATATTAAGCACAAAGTAGCAAAATTATCCACCATTTTAACATTCTAAAGGTAACCACTAGCCATTTAGACATAAAAAAGTTTTTTAAAGGCCAAACAATTTTTGTGATTTTGTTGTTTTTACAATACTAATTGAAGTGGAGAAATTGAATGGAAAAAAGAAAGGTTTTATTCTTGATTTTATTATTAATTTTAACAAGAATTCTACATTAACACATAATTATTATTAAGCTATTTCAAGAGCAAAAAATAGTCCACCATTTTAAAATTCAAGAGGGCCAATTAACCACAATTAAAATTTAAGATTTCTAAACATTTTTTTTCCAAAACAGTTGTTGACTTGAGAGGTCTTCTGTCTACTTTGGGATGGCCACTGACTAAAGTCACATTTTTTTTATTTTCTGACCAATTTTTTCAGATTTATGACTTTTTATGACTTAAACTATAGAAAAATCTTTCAAGCGAAATATATTAAGTATTTACTTTAACTTACCAAGTAACAAAAAAATGTATGAATAACTATTTCTGCTTTTTTGTCCAAAAAATATATTTGAAAAAGAAAAATTTAAGATTTTGAGAGAAAATATAAATAAAAAGCTTGAAAACGATTGTAGATTGGCAATCGAAACGTAGCGTATTCAAATTCAATTAAAAGATAAGTGTTTTAGGTTTTACTAGGCAACTATTTATTTTTATAGAAAGCCACTGACAAATTAGTGATTTTTATTTTTCTAGGAGAAATGCAGTGGTTTTTTATAATTTTTTAAAATAATTTTTCCTTACTAGTGGCGTAATACCCAGAAAAAGTTGTGTTTGTAAAACAAGCATTTTGCTCTTGTTTCAAATTGTTGATGTGCCCCAGCTTTGAAATTTTATGACCCATCTAAAATATTGGCTTTTTATGAAATTTTATGACTAACTTCAAATTTTATAACTTTTTATATCACTTTACAACTAATTGGCCTGATGTTTTATGACTGCCATGATATTTTATACTTTTTATGAAATTTTGACTGCCCTGCTACCTGGAATAGATCAATTGATATTATGAAAATATTTTTTATGGTATTTGACAATATTAAAATAAGTCATAAAAAATAAAAATCAGAATTAAATAGTGCAGGGTTATTTCATATGAAATCAACAAAAAAAAAACTGGAGGTTTGGCAGACAATCTCATGGAGTTTGATAATTTTTGGTACATTTATTCTACCCATAAAGAGGATAAAAAATCCAGATTTAATTTTTCTGGTGCACAGTTTTTTTTATTTATTAAGTTATCTTGAGAACTACTTACACAGGGGTAGTGATATAGGACTTATTTGAAAGGTATATTAAAGTAACTTTCAAATGAGGTATTATGATTGATTCAACATTTTTTATAAAATTAACCCATTTGTCCATCCTGAAATCTGGTAGGATCTTGCTAAAGCATTAAGGAAAAATTTAAAAAAAAATACTTTTTGAGAAAAATTTTTTTTCAAAAATGTGAAGTTTGTTTTTTATAAAAGATCAATCATGTGATATCTAATTCAAAAGGTAGTTTACACAATTTTCAAATAAGTCCTATATCACAGTCCTGGTGTGAGTAGTTCTTAAGATAACTTAATGTTTGCACAAGTTTGTGCCAAATTGACAGTTTTTTATTCAAAATTTTATTTTAAAAACACTATGCATGAGAAAAATTTGAAATTTGGGATTTTTTAACCTCTTTATGGGTAGAATTGAGGGTAAAATAAATGTACCTACCAAAAATTCTCAAAATTGATGACATGGTCTGCCAAACCTGTGGTTCATTTGATATGAAACAACTCTGCAACATTAAATATGCCATTATTACTTATATCAATTTCCATAGAACTTTTGAACTTTCTTAAAAAATCATCTTAAAACCAGTTTTTATATTATCTCATTGATATCTAAGTACCTCCTTATATGGAGATATTTTAACTGGATGCACAGTATTAGGTATAAAAGACAAACTGAGATGAAAATTACCTAAGACAAAACCTTGATAAACATAGTCATAAAAATTTTTTAATAGCAGCACTAAGCATCCTTTAAAAAGCATAAAACATTCATTAAAACACAAATCGAACCGGAAGTAATCAAAATAGAAACTTTTAGAGCAGTCTCTAGTGTAGTAAACAACATGGTCAGCAAAAAGCTCTTTATTTAAATAAAATAGGGCACTGCAAGACATTTTAACATTCAGGAATATCAATGAAATGTATAACATAGAACACAAATGACATAAAATTTACCTAAAATAAGGTGCTCCACCGTGTGTTTTAAATAGTCTTCAGTCTGGTAAACGACCCGCTTGATCCTGGCGATGGTTGCGTTCAAGGTGTCCCTGGCTGTCTCGTAGCAAGCCTCTATGTCAAGCAAACTATTCCAAAATCGTGGATTTTGGAGCATCACTGCTCAGACAACCTACCAGCGTCGGTCGCGCAGTCGAATTAAAAATAGCCACTCTGCCGCCATATACAACAAACCGTTTGTAATAATAGATTGGTTCAAATTTTATTTTTTTGAGGTCATGAATTTTTTTCAAAAAATTTGACAAAAATACCAGAAATGTGAGGTTACGTGAATTTTTTTGACAGGAGGTTTGAAGTTCACGGGTGCGTTCATTAATTGTTTTATTGCTGCACCACGATTGCACCTAGAGTGGGCTTTGCTTGGTTGCACCTTTTGTAGACAGGGAGCCATTACATATTTCCTGTCCACAGCTTTACTAAAATTATACCAAGTAATACAACTTGCTATAAAACAGCTGCTTCAACGCTTTCCAAGCAAAATAGATTTTGTTGCTATCTATTGTTTAACTTTTAAACAACGGTAAATATTAAACGTGTTGTGGTTGCTGTTTAGCTATCTTTTGTTAGCATTTATGAAATCATAACATACACTGTTAAAATATTTTTAAGCCTAGCCTAGATATTATGTAAGCAAATTTGAAATTCAAATTTCAAATTTCAATTTATTTTCAAAGTTTCGTTACAAATTCCTAATACAATTGAAGTACTGTCCCTGAGCTGCATGGTAGCTCGTCGGGAGAATACTGGTCAAGTTTACATATACTATAATACTTTTTTTTTCATTATATCTACCTACTTATATATCTTATATAATATCACAAAATGATTATAATATTATTATTGTCATAAATGTTTTAATCTAATTAATTTTAAGCCACACCTATTATAGATGTGTTATGTTATACTTTTAGAAATTTATATGTTATACTCTTATAAATCTTATGCTATACTGTTATCAAAAGTTATGTTATACTCTTATAAGTGTTATGTTACACTTATATCAATGTTAAGTTTTTATAAAATGTGCATAGTTTCGACTTGAATGTTAAATGGTATCAAATCTATTTTACTTAAATTTAATTTAATCCAGTAGGCACTTATTTGTTTTTAGTTGACATTCACATTCAGACAACACAAACACTCAAAAGGCAAATCCTCTCAAACAGTACCTCCTGCTCCAGATTAGCCGAGTTCTGCGATCATCCAGGTGACACATCCGCTTTCGAACAGACCCTCATCGAAAATAAGAATCTTAAATTTACTTTTGTTTGATTACTGATTTAATGTGTTTACTTTGTTATATTATTATGAAATTCCAGTATTATTAAATGTTTAGATAAAGTATTTATTATATTATTTTAAAAGTGGTATTTTATTGACAATAAGTTCCAGGCTTTCAAGGATCCATTCAGTTATTTTAGTAGAAAATGTTTTTTTATTTGTAATTTGTTTTAAAGTTTTTGGTATCAAATTAAAAAGTCTTGGCCCAAGAAATGCAATGTGTCTCTGGCATGCAGAGAAACTAACTCTTTTCAATGTTATATGTTCATGAGTTATTGATCTAGTTAGAATGTTATGGTTGACTTCAGTCTTGTATTTTTGGTTATTCCTCATGTGTTTTAGTATATTTCTCATGTATAGTTCTCTAATCCTTAGGGTTTTGGTTTCTAAAAATAGTTCTATAGTAGGATACCGTTTTGGTTTTTTACATATAACCTAGAGGATGTACTTTTGTGCAATTATCAGGTTGCAAAGTATTGTGCTACATGCACTACCCCAAATTCTTATTCCATAGTTCAGGACTGATTCAACCAATGCCTGATATATAATTTTTAGTAGTCTCCTTGATAGAAACTCTCTAAGCTGATAAAATATATAAATTGTTTTTCTGATGTTTTTTGTGATATATTCAATGTGGGCATTATATTTTAGATTTTGATCAATTATTACTCCGAGGTACTTTATATTTTCAACTTTTTTATTCTTTGTTCACAATGACAATTATAATTGTTTCCATTTAAGCATTCATAGTTATGTATTTTTAGGTCATTCATGCTAAACATAATATAGAAGGTTTTTGTGTCATTTAACGTCAATAAATTCTGATCCAGCCAAAGCTTAATTATTGTTATATACTTTTCTGCAAGTTTGTGCACTGCACACAATAACTGAGTCATCAGCATGGCATATGACACAACCAATTATTTTTGGTATGATTTTTGTTATCATGTCAATATAAATTGCAGCAAAGTATGATTGTTAGAACACCTGCAGAACAAAAACTTTGTAGTAGTGAAACTTTTACTTATAAAACATATTCGTATAACAAATTTTGCTAAGAATTGACCAATGAATAATTCTATCGATGTTTGCCAACTAAGAAAATAAGTTCCCAAAGTCTTCAATGCCTCCCCCACTATTGAGAATCGTGTGGTCTAAGCATACAACGATATGTTTTTTAGTAATTAAGTTAATTAATTATATTGATTACTACCATCCACTTATAATTAAATTAATAATTTTTAGTCTAATTTTACAGTACCTACTTAGGGACGAAATATAAATTAATAATGCCAATATGCAATAAATAAATTATATATTATATCTCAGTTTAATAGTTTCGAACATAAAACATCTTTGATTTAAACTAAACTGGTGCAAAATGCGTAAACTTTAGAAACCGAAAAGGCCACATTGTTTTTATCAAAACTCTGATGATTTAGATACCTCTTAATAAATTAGGGTAACTGATAAATGACTGTTATCAGGAGCGGAGCATTGATTATCAGTTACCTTAATAATAATAGGACATTTGTAAAAGACCTCTTTTCGCGACAATGAATTTTAATTTTTCAAAACCTAATTTATTTTTTGAGTGACTTTGAAAACCTTGTCGCGACTCTTATAACACAATAACATAATTCACAATGGACATTTTGTACACGGCTTTTATACAGGGTGGCGTTCAGTAAGTAAATATTTGGTTTTTTGGAAAAAAAACATGTCAACTGAGCAGTGGCGGATCCAGGTGGGGGGGCACTAGGGGCACTTGCCCCCCCCCCCCCGAGAATTTTTTGGATATACAAAAAATGAGTAAAAAGTAATGTTTTTGCTAATAAAAATTCAAAATTTTTGCTTGCGGCACATGAAAGTGTCTATTGTTATTATCATCGAAATTACAACCACTGACTTATTTATTAAAATGCTGCTTAAAAAAATATATACCGTTTTTTACCAACAGAGAATGTCACCTAAAGTGCCGCCCCCCCCCCGAGAATCACCTCTGGATCCGCCCTTGCAACTGAGCTTATTCAAGGGCTGTCTTTCCTATGCAAAAAATTATTACTTACACTTTTTTTTCAGGTAGAATCATCTCACGTGCGATCAATTAAAATATCAATACTATATTCTTTATTTTTCACTTGTAATATCTCGAGGCCTTTGAAAAAAGAAAACCAACAGTATAATTTTTTTAAATACGTCAATTAAAATGGAATTTTTTTTAAAACTTTAGACTTTTTTTTTTGGAAAAAACAAACATTTATTACTAATTTTTTGAAATTCTGATTTTTGTCAAAAGGTATTTAAAAATCATTTTACCACAACAATATAAAAAATATTAATAATAATTTTTTGACAATTAAGTTGATTTATTTCAAAAAAATTTATTTTGTTGTTTTTTTATCTTTCATAAGTGTATAAAAAAGTTATATAGCAGTAGGCCCCTTTCCGACAAAAAAGGTTTTCGATCGGGAAGAACTTTATCACGTTACAAAACTTAGTTGACTTGTTTTGTTTTTATCCAAAAAACAAATTTTACCGAACCCACCATAGGCAGCGTTCCATTTAAAGTCGCCACCCTGTATAAGCTGTGATATTTATTTTGTGCTTAATTTTATCTTTATCTTCCCATACTGAGCAGGCAGCAGGCAAAAAATATGGAGCTACCAAACGTGATGTTTTGTCCACGTTGCTGGGCAAACAAGCTATTAGGTTTAAAAAAAGGGTACAAACTATATATGAGTCCATATAAACATATTCTTAAACACAAAACAAACTTAATATCTACTGTACTGGTCTCTAAAATGAAGTAATTTAAACATGGTTTTGGCAAATATTTACCTATCAAACCAAGATTCCTGAGCATACTATAAAGAATTTCAATCAGAAAGGTTGTGCATTATAACTGATTCACAGAAAAAGCCGAACTGGGACAACGATTTCACAGCAAAGATTTAAATATTTATGGTTGTGGTATTTTCAAGCCAGAATAATTTTTAGAGCGATTCACTAGGTCAGGAGCGGATCTAGGAACTTTATTTAGGGGGGGAAGTATCATAATAAATATTCCATAAAACTATTTTGCATAGTGACTAGGAGGTGTATTCTATGTGTCAAAACTAAATATAGTTTGGGATTTGGGGGGGGGGGATTTCTCCTTTTTTCCCTCCTGTATATCCGCGCCTGACTAGGTAGGTACATACATCTAAATTTTAAAAAATTGGTACAAGCTGTAAGAAATTTAACAAAATTTTATTGCATTTTGATGTAATTTTGACAAAAGTGATGTGAATGTATCACATTCTTTTTCAAATTAGCTTTACCTTGGATTTTGTAAATATATTTTTTTTACAAAAGGGGACGATCCGTATAACTTTTTTTACAAAAACCTTATGTTAGATTAACTGAGCTAAAGATTTTCCAATCACATTTGATATAATGACTGATTATATATATGAAAAATTGAAAATTAGTTAGCATATTTCGACTTGTAGGCAGATAAGTATCACATTTAAACTGTCAACATTTCGTTGTTGTATTTTACCATAACTACAGGGTTATGCAACACAAAAACTTTAAAAATGGGTTTAATCGAGTCCGTTTGTTGTCCGGAGATAAGAATAGTACCAAGGTGACTCCTAGGCCTGTCGTAAGAGACGACCCATGGGTAAATGGGTAGTCTGGTAACGGACGAGCATTGACCACTATATTAACAAAAAAAAACACCAGATAACATCTATGGTGAAGGGGATGGGTTAATCTGGTGATTCTCTGAATGGATGCGGTGGCCTGGCCATTCAGGAAATCACCACATGGGACAGGATATATGGAGTGCCTATTTGGAGCTAGGCGCTTGTGCGGGCACATTGTGGCTCTCTGTACCACGTTGATGATGTCAAAAATTTTATTCCCATCAGTGGTCTAAGGCTCAGCCATGGCATTATGTGTTATATCATGATGACTATAAGTTTCTGGCCTAAAATATCATTTGAACTCTACTGATGGGTTCTATATACTAGGTAGTATTTAAATTATTCTGAGTCGAACACAGTAGATACGTGGTGCACAACGGGCTCAGAAAGGCGGCCTAGGTGCCAGGTTAGATCCTAGAAGGTTGGTAACCGCCACCACCGTACATTCATACATTCTTTCGTAGGTATAATCGCGATTTAGTTCTTGTTTCTCATATACAAAACCACAAAGAGAAAGAATGGATTAGATAAGCCTTGTTACGGTTCTGGGCTCGGTTCAGTTTCGGATACTTATTATCTATTCCTATTTGAACCCTATAACTTATATGAGCAAAAAGTAATCAAATAATTTTCGGAGTCAGTCCAAATATAAAATGGTTCTTTACAAAAACATTCAACCTTGAATTTCTTTGGTTCTTTATTTCAGTTCTTGGAACTCATCGGAGTATTATATTGTGGAATAAATTTTTTTGTTAATTTGTTGTTGTCTCCCCTACTACCCGGTCTAAACCAACCAAACGTAGTCTGTGCTTCACCCAAGCGCTCGATCAGCTGATTCTTGTTGACATTTAGGACGTGTCAGAAATCCTTCCAAAAATTAAAAAAATTCGGTCCTTCGCCTGTTATTTTTATTATTAAATGTAATTATTGTTGTTAACAAATTGTTATTTATTATTGGCTGGGGGCAATATTCAATTGTTTGAAACCGTGCATCAATTGGATGATACAGGGTCTATTTATATGACTGTGAATCCAGTAGAGTGTCGCCATTTGCAACAACGTAATTTTTTTGTGTTATCTTGTCAACAGTGATGATTTTATTATTTTTTTCTATTGAATTTATACATTAAATATTGACTTTTTGTGGATTAAATCGTTTAATAAAAGTCGCTTTTTTCTATTTTCAGTACCTTAAATCGGCATACTGGTGGGAAATTAATTTTTCTCAGTTTAAAATAACATGGTGAGTGATGTAAAGTAGGCGTTTTTTTGCTTTATTTTAGGTTAATGTTTGATGTTTTTGGTGCTGGATTAATGCATTTTTAATGATAGATATTCATTGATCTTTAATAGGCCTGTTAAAGCTGTTTACTAAAAATTGTCTTTTTGTTCCGAGTATTGTTCTTTCTGAGGTTCTTTTGAGTTTTAAAATAAAAATATTTTGCTGTTTATACAGTCAAATAAAAATAAACTTTTAACACTGTTTTTGTAAAAAAAATGCTGTAAAATTATTAAACCACTGGCTTTTTATAGTTGAATTGCTTAAGAAGGGTCTACTATGTCATACCTCGATGCTTGAAAATGGGTGTTTCTTTTTTGAATTATAAGTTTAGGTCGTTTTATACTGTTTTCAAGAAAAAAAAAAGCGGATTTTTCACATTTTTTTTAGAAATTTCAAAATTAAAAAATTTGTAAAAACTCATACAAATTGCAATAGAAAGAATTTATTTGACGTTTGTTATTTCGAGATAGAGAGGGACGGCTCACAATCGACTGAGCTTTAAAAAAAATTTTTTGAAAATTATTTACGTATAGAAAAATGGTTACACCATATTTTTGAAATCTAATATTCGACCTGACATCTTGCTCCAAAATTTTAATTTGTCGTGCCTTTTTGACTATAAAATCGTCCAAAATCCTCTATTGAGCATTTATAATGAAAAAAATTATGCAGAAAGTTATAATAATGTGTAATTTATGATAATGATGATTTACAGAAATTCAGCAGTTTGGGTCGATCTTAGATTAGGTTGGTTGTGTCGTAAAGTAATTCAGCAGGAGTCGGCTGCGCCGACTCCTGCTGAATTACTTTAAGACATAACAAACCTAACCTAAAACCAAACTGAACCAAACTTAACTGAACTAAACCGAACCAAACTTAACTGAACTAAACCAAACCGAACTGAACTAAACCGAACCGAACCACACAAGCAATCAGCAAGAATCGGCGCAGCAGTTCTAAATAAATAATTTCCTGTAATCTGTGCCTTTAACCGTCAGATGCACCATAACAAGGCTTTGCTAATCCATTCTCCATCTTTGTTGTTTTGTATGTAAGCAACAAGGACTTGATCGCGATTAAACCCATGATCATGCTTAAGTGCTTACGGTGCATCTGAGGATAAGTCAGGAAGTAACCAAATCGAATTGAGAAATATTATATGGCCGAATGACCTGGAAAGAGTCGGCCCAGGCCCAATGTGTCAAAATATATGTGGGAAGGTCAACACAAATTTTCAAAATTATATGAGAAAAGCGATAAAAACACGAAAAACTAAGTATGTAATTAATTTAAAATTGTAAAATAATTAATCCTAAGCTAATTTACAAATTTATGTCGAAAATTTGACGATGCAATGATAGAAGTTGATTTTTTTCAACCAAAACAAGTCAAAGAAAATCCCCACATAATGTTTTTTTAAAAAATTATTTTTAAAAAAACCAAACTTTTTTTTTAATTTCCCGTATCTATATCGACTAAAAATAGTCCAAAGAATCATTTTCATACAAAAAAATCGTTTTATAGTGCGTTTTGACGAGCTAGGTAAAACGTAGTAGAACCACTTAAGAATGGTACCTATCAAAAAACAATACAAAAAAAAACAAAATTCTGGATCAAAACAACAAGAAAGAGGTTTTACCAACAATTTTTTGACACAATTTCTACATATGCACATCCTTTTTTAGATAATTTAAAAAAAAATAAACCAACTTTTTATTTTTATTTATCTGGTTCTGTATAAACACCTACATTCCCATTGAGTTAACTTTTGTTTTTATTTTAATATTTATTTTTATCTGTAATATGCTCAGCATTATTAGAAATGCTATAAAGATATTTTAGGTGTCCATTTAAATCAGTTCAGTTTTTCAGATACAGAATTAACAGAGTTATGTATCCTGAGTAAAATACTTTACCTTTGATTTCTGTGTGGTGTGAAATAATTATTTTCCTCGTTTTTTTCTTTTTTGAACTTATAATAATAAGAGATCTACACAAGCGGCAAACAACTTATAGCATTACCTTGCATTACCCATATAAATTAGCATGTTATTAAGGCAATACATATTTCTTGTCATTACCTGAAGATCTATACTGGCAACACATGTAAAAATTTTGGATTAGTTGATACAGTAGCAGCTCATTTTAATATAGTGGGGGTCATTCTTGGTCATCACTCAAAACAAAATATATGACAGAGTCGTCTTATGCTTAGGTTAAAACCGAGAGGTGAACAGCTCTCACAATCGGTGTACACATTTCTCACAATCTGTTCACAATCCTTCACAATCTCTCACAATCCTTCACAATCTTACCACAATCCTTCACTATCCCTCACAATCTTACCACAAGCCCTCACAATCTTTACACAATCCCTCACAATCTTAGCAAAAGATTGTGGATTTTCACAATCGGCGCACACATTTTGGGGTTAGCTGGTCACCCCCCCGGGTATTAAGAAGCTGGGCCGGTAACGGTAAATTAAGAGGACGGCCAAGGAAACTAAAGGCATGATGACCTTTTTTGTTTTTTTTTTTGGTCACCAGAATTTTTGATGGGACGGCCCCCCCCTTCAGGTACGCCGGTACGCTACGTGGCTGCACAGTCCTCCACAATCCCTCACAATCTTGCCACAATCCCTCACAATCTTTCCACAATCTTTTGCTAAGATTGTGGATTTTCACAATCGGTGTACACATTTTGGGTTAGCTGTTCACCCCTCAGTTAAAACATATGCAAAAAACAGCCTAAAACTATGTACATCCTACCTTTTTAGATGTAACTTCGTACCTTCTGGACCAAAATACATTAAACTATACTATAAAAGAGGTATTATTCTATTGTAACTTGTTTTAAATCTTTGCACCACAGACGCCATAAAACTATCTACATTAACACTGATGTCTTGTTTAAGACATCCATGGTGATAACAGAAAATTTACAGTTATTAAAAGTTTTTAACTACATACTACTACTACATCACAATCAAGTAATTCAGTACTAAATTGTTTTACAGTAGGTTAATAAAAAAAGATCTGATTCATAGTCCAGGGCTGTTTTATGGGTAGCATAATTCGTGTATTGAGCTTTTGACAGTGAAGATCGAAAATTTCATAAACATTGCCAGTCATTTGTGTAATTTATTTTCATATGGTTGTATAGACAGACAGAGAGGCACAGAATTTTATTATTATTAATTACTAAGAACCCTTTTCAAACCTAAAAATAAAATTAAAATTTAAAGCAATGTACATAAGTCAAAAGCAGACTTTCTTTGAAATAAGTTATTGTTATTTTTTCAGCTTTAATGTATTTTTTTTACAGAGTTTTTTTGGGTTTGGTCAGTCTGCAGAGATTGATGTCTATCTTGATGGCCAAGAAACCAGGAAAACTGCAGAGGTCAAGACTGAAGAGGGAAAGAAGGAAAGGTTGCTGTTATATTATGATGGGGAGACTGTCTCTGGAAAGGTATATTTGATATTAGTATTTTGTTTTTGGTCAAATTTTTTTATTTCCTTAATTTTTTTTTGTTTTTTCCATATACCAGGGGAGTGCCAAAAAATGAGGCCGCCGCCCCACAAAACCACCTTCAAAGGGCAACAAAATTTTAAGATTTTCAAAATTTTGTTTGTTGATTTCTCAGACATGGTTTTGTGAACAGTTAACAGTTCCAATGTTATATAATAGGCATACCTAGGTATGCATATTTTAATATGTGTTTATTTAAACTGTAGTTCAGTTAGAATGTTTGGAAATAAAATTTGGTGGATATACTGAGTAGTGTCATATCACAGGTAATGCAGGGGAGCAATTACAGGATCTTAGCTCCCTCAAGCTGAAAATTGGCCTCCCCAAACGAAATGAGCTTAATTCACCAGGGGAGAACTGACTGTATATATAAATCAGTAAAATTATCTGACTCGGCTCTTAAAACTATACAAAAGTTTTTTATTTGATATCATTTTGCCCAGAAACGTTTAGCCCGTGGCGCCGTTTTTTCTTTAAATTGTTTTGTTTTTCTGAAATTTTTACTTGCCCCCCTTGTGAATCCTTTTAACCAAAAATTTTCTACTGTAGCGTCAATTTCTTTAAAAAATACCCACCTTTTTTCGAATTTTAGCCTGCAGCACCATTATTTTCGTCATATCTGAAAAATGTTTTCCACAACGCGATTTTTTCAGAAATGTATTTCAATTTCACAAAATTTTTGCCTGCCATGAAATTGTTTTCAATTTTCGAGTAGTTTTTTTTATATTGCAAATATTTTCTTCTGGGGCGCCATTTTTGTCGTCGTTATTTGGGTGTATCTTAACAATATCGTCGTGATGTCTGTGTGTGTGTATTATTTCTGTCCGTAACACGATAGCTCCTAAACAACTGAACCGATTTTCATTAAATTTTCAGGTAAAATAGTGTTCGACACTCTTACACGCTGATTAGAATTTGGTCAAAATCCATGAACCTCCAAACCTCACTAGGAGATATCGAATAAAAACGAAGCAAGTCAGTGTCAGCTGTCCGCTATATTTTACCTCAAAACGTTCATCAATTGTTTTGTTAGAATGTTACTAATATATCTTACGTTTTTTACAATATTTATATAATATTTTAATACAGTAATGCATCTACAAAGACAGTTTTAAATTATTTATTTATTATTTTGCTTTTAGAACGTTTGTATATATTTTTTATCGATCATGAATTATTTCTATAATTTTTTGAGTTTTAAACCATCTGTCAGGCGTGGTACCACAATTTAAGACCATTTTTAACGGAAATCCTATGACAACAAGGACTAGATTTCCAAATAACGACATCGAAATTTTTATTTGGGTTTTCTTTATTTTTAAAGTTATTTGAATTTTGTTAGATCAAACTCACTGAGAAATGCTTATTATACTATTGCACGTTAGCGTGACCAAATCATTGCAGTTATTTGACCTGTAAGTATTAAAAAAATACACTTAAACCGATCGGGGTCACCCTATGGACTTAGTACTTAGACCCTGGTCTAAGTGCTAAGATCTTAGTAAATACTGGTGTTAAATTTTAAAAACTAAGATGACAAAAATATAAATAATTTAATTACCGTTAAGCCTTAACACTTTCAATTTATTTGACGGAAAACATTATTTTTAATGCCCTGTATAAATAAAACTGAAATTTCTTTTGGCAAAAAGAGGATTAGTCGGGATTACAGTGAATATAGTATAACATATACGCATTTGTAATGACGTCACCAGTTGAGAAAAAAACGTATGGCGTAGATATTTTTGCCAATCAATGTTTTTTGATTGACAGTGACGGATACTTCACAGAACCAATAACCTACCTATTTGAATCATAGACACTACTTTTTTTAAAAAGTTTATTGTCACCGCTGTTTATAATATACTAAACAAAGATAAACAAAAATGACGTCATTACAAATGGGTATAAGTTGGACTATATCGCTTATAACGATATCGGATATTACGACATATCGGTTATAGCGACGACATATTAAGGTCCCGGCAGAGTTCTATGCTAAATGCATTGAAGATATGTTGCCTATAACGGCATCGCGTATAACGACGTACTAATATAGCGACCAATAATTTAACTTAAACTGGTACAAGTAATCGGTTATAACGACGAGCGATATCGCATGTAACGATGAACTGTAGCCATTGTGAGCCGAAGTTCGGGGAATCCCTTTTATTGTAGGCGGTAAATCCCCGGTTCATGCCAAGCGGCATTTGGTCGATTATAAACGTCTGTTACCTTTATTTTATTAAAGCTATTGATGTGGTGTATCAGATTTTGCTTGTTACAGGTAAATGTCAGTCTGAAAAAGATCGGCAGCAAACTAGAACACCAGGGGATCAAAATCGAGTTCATAGGTCAAATAGAAATGTTTTATGACAGAGGGAACCATCACGAATTCATTTCATTGGTTAAGGAACTCGCCAGACCAGGAGATATGATCGCTCACACCAGCTATCCTTTTGAGTTCAGTAATGTGGAAAAGCCTTATGAAGTTTATACAGGTATTATAAACGAGTGTACACAAAATTTCGGACTTCCTTTGTTTTTATTTATTTTAAACACGTCGTTTCGGCTAGTTAGCATCTCTAACCGTTTTCAAGTATAAACTGTTTATACTTGAAAATGGTTAGAGATACTTGCTAACCAAAACTTCGTGTTGAAAATCAATAAAGACCATGGTTTGAATTTTTTTTCTACTCAATCATTAGATAGTTTAAGTTGTGCTACATATTTTTACGTAAAACTGCACGTTAAGCGCTCTACGTTTTGTTCCAAATTTGAGTTTAAGTTGAAAGTTTTTACGTTACCATAACAAGTTTACTAATAGCAGAGAATATGGAATTCGGCACTGTGTTTTTTTGATGTTACAATTTTGTTTTTTGTCTTTTCAACTACAGTAGGAATATATTTGCAAAGAATCGTTTGTACTGGAAGCGAAATTATCGTCTAGGCCTCATTTTTCGATCGGTCAATCAACCAATTCTATTCTTTGGTAACGTTAAGGTGTCCGCAGACTGCCTTAAGCTAACGTAAATACGTAAGCTTCTAACGTGACCTTGACGACGGTGTGACGAAGTGCGCTTGCGTAACTGTCAAATCTCATGCTTACGTAAAAATACGTAGCACAACTTAAACTATCTATTATCTATAAGTTTCAAACAAAGAATAAACGAGTATGTTATTGAATATATTATCATGTTATACTTCGTTTACATGCAGCCCACTTCCTCCATTGGGCAGGATTTTTGGCAGTGATAGTATGTCAACAGATTGCGCCACAGCCCTCTTAAATTATTAAGCCTGATCCTACTTTGAATGGCAACAGTTTTGAAGGCTGACATATCTAAAATTTTGACTATAAGTTTTCTCATATTTTTATTTTTAATTACCTACTTCGTTATTTTTAATATATTTTTTAATTTGATCATTTTTAAATGGTTTATCCACTCATCAAATTAAAACAAAAACAAAAAAATAACATAAAAATATAAAGAAATAGAGTGGTCAGTCCATAAAGAAGTAACTATTTTATGTAATATCTCAAAAGTGCCCTAGAACACCTTTCTAATAAAATC
Source organism: Aspidapion aeneum (assembly GCA_963576565.1). Classification (NCBI taxonomy): domain Eukaryota; kingdom Metazoa; phylum Arthropoda; class Insecta; order Coleoptera; family Brentidae; genus Aspidapion; species Aspidapion aeneum. The sequence goes on along the minus strand of OY755046.1, from coordinate 35,659,384 downwards.
GAAATTGGGACACCCTGTAAGTCAAGAACTAAGGCTATTTTAAAAACTACCTTAACCGAGACAGTGACTTATATAGTTTATTTAAAAGGTCTTTATTATCTTTAGGTACAGTGTGATCAGTTATAAACTTACACCCCTAAAACTTTTTTGGTATATGACATTTATCATTTATAACCTTCTAGTTATGGGACCACATAATATCTTTTAAACGGAGCACCGTTTATATTTTGTATTATTTTTAGAGAATAAATACTTCTTTGATGATTAATGCTTGAGTTATCGATATAAAGGGTGTCCCATAACTCAGGGGCCATAGGTCAACAGGTGATAGAGGAGGTCATGCCTGATAAAAAAGTTCCTATAATGCATGGGTCAAAACTCTTTCTTTGTCGAGATACAAAGTATCAGAGTTGGCGATTTTTTAAACTTTTTTGATAAGAACTTTTTTAAAAAACGCAGTAAAAATATGAAATTCGGTAAAGTCGTGTATTAGAACAAGAGCAATAATTTGAAATTAAAATAATTAAAAAAAAAATTATGCCGTCAATTTTTGTTAGAAAAAACTGTTTTTTTGGTATAAACTTTTATGAATGCCATATTAAACGCATTGTTTTTTTAAATATTTTTTGCTAATAGAAACAATTTTCTAGCGAAGCATATTAATAAAATTTTTATATTTTTTTAAAGAATAAGTAAGCAAAAATTAATTTAAAAAAAAATTAATTTTTTTATACATTTTTGGAGGTTACTTTGACAGCCTGTATCTCCTCAACTTGTAATTTTATCAAAAATATCACATTTTTGAATCACAATCAGCTGAGTATTCAGCTGGCGTGACAGATTTGCTTTTTTTTGTATAACCCTTTTCCCCCACTGGTCTAAGATTAAAAATGCTATATCTTAAAAACAGATGTGTGTTTACCCCTATATTATATAATAGTTATTTACCTAACAAGTGCGGAAAGTGGTACTTTACCGCACGCGACGGCGCGGAGTTCGGTCAAGACGTCAAGGGCGGTAAAGGCACTTTACGCAAGAGTTAGGTACATTATTTTACCTATGAGCATATAAAACTTTAAAAAGGCATTTTAAAACTATAAAAATATCTATGTATTATGTAGGTAAACACTAATATTTAAGGTAAACTATATTATTTATGCATGCATAATTTTAAAATTTTTTCGGAATTAACCTGTTCTATCACCTGCTGCAATATGGCCCATTAGTTATGGGACACCCTGTATTTTACCAATCTTGCAAGTAATTCGGTGTTTAAATTGGTCAAGTATTAAACATTTGTTTATTGCATTTTAAAATATTAAATAACCACTCTATAAAACCATTTGATATGTTTTGATATAATTAAGCAATACATCAAAGTATTTGTCTTTGCAATATGCTATTCTCAAGTTAGTAAAAAAAATTTACAAAATAGTTATTTAAACAATAAGGTTTGAAATTGAGACAGTTTGGTAGACCGAGCCGAAGGCGAGGTTTACAAGTCGAGGGAGTGTGCAAAGAGGTTTTCAAACGAGTTTTTTACAATATTTTTTATACGACTGCTAACAAAGAGAGAAAAATCAAATTTTAATTTAACTTGTTTTTATTTCCGACATTTTTACAACAAAACTTTAAAAATTCAACAATTTTTTGACGTATCTAATCAACAAAACATACGAGCAGTGACGGTTGCTACGGAACTAAGCGAACTTATATTGATGGGTGACAACAACAAAAATCACAATGACGGGAGACCCGTATGCAGAAATGACATAGGCGTGCGCAAAAATGACATAAGCGTCTGCAAAACGTTTTGCACACAGCGTGCGCAAAATGCTATTTTCAGATCGTGTTCTCCGTGCGCAAAACCCCCTTTTACAAGACAGCCGTATAAAAAATATGTTAAAAATATTAACATAGTGCAGTAAAAAAAATATTTAAAACTTGACCAACTAAACACCAAATTACTTATAAGACTTTAAAAAAATGCCAATAACTCAAGCTTTAATTACTAAAGATGTATTTAATTTTCAAAAATAATACAAAATATATAAAGGGTGTTTAAAAAATAATAATATAATCTGGAGCACAGTAAATCGTCTATGATCAGGAGGTTATAAATGGCTATTTGACAGGTATAGCTTATAATGAGCTAATCCAGACCGGCCCTAATGGTTCAATGGGCGCGCGTCCGCTTTACAATCAAAGGGCTGTGATTCCCATGCCTGCCAGTACAAATCTTAACGACTATCGTTTTTGAATACAGATTCACCGGAAGTAGGGTAACGCCTGTCTTGGGCGGAGTTTGGGCATCAACGAAGTAGGCAAAGTTGATGATCAATACAAGGCCGTGGTTCGGAAGTCACGTCAAAGGGATGGTCTCGTGTTACGAGCGTAAAAGGCGCTAGCACAATAAAGACAATTAAATCCTCCTTAAGAAATTGCCTACCGTAAGGGGTTTGACGGGCCGGTCTGTTGGGTCTTTATGTAGTATGAATGTGAGAGTGAATGAGTTGTGATTGTCCCGAGCACCAGATGGCTTCGAGTCAGATGATCTTCATGAGTACCGAATTGAGGTGGCAAATTATCTACAATAAGTGGACAGAGCCAATAAAGTAAAACCGAAACGAAACGTTAATCACACTTTTTATTTTACAAACAAAACAAAATCTGGGTATTACACCACTATTAAGGAATTTTTTTAATCAAGAAACCATTGCGTTTCTCCTAGAAACAGAAAAATTACTAATTTACCAGTGGTTTATAAGAAAAAATAAATATTTGCCAGACGTTTTTACATGCATTGCCAAAAAAGTTTTTTAAAATGTCAGTTTATAACCGATTACACTGTACAGATTACACTGCATGGAAAATTATTGATAATGTATTCAGCCTTCTCTATCCTTTTCTTTTATATATTTTATTTGATTAGGAGGTAACGTCAGGTTGAGGTATTTCCTAAAAGTTACCATAATCCGAAGATTAGCCGACATAGTCAAGGAGGTGGACGTCGCCGTTCACACTCTCTCTAGTTATCCTGAAATGAACAACTCCATTAAAATGGAAGTGGGGATCGAAGACTGCCTTCATATTGAGTTCGAGTATAATAAATCTAAGTAAGTTTGACAAACTGTCAATTCGTTACACCAGTATTTACTAAGATCTTACAATTAAACCATGAATGTATTCAAGGTCATTTTCATGGCGCTACATTGTAATAGAGCTCACAATTCCCATGCATTTTTCTGTGACAGTTTTCGCTGCTTTTGTAGAAAGGAAGGTTTGGCACTCTATTGACAGTTGTTCTTATAATCTGTGAAAATTGCACTTGATATTTGGTAAAAATTAGAGCATGGCTTGAATAACTCCATAAAGAAATTCGTGAATTTATTTGACGTCAATTTCTGCATTACATTGGTGAAGTTAAGTTTAATTTTTTTAACAATCATGAAATCTATAGAGTAATTGTCGATGTAAAACAGTCTATGGATTCCTGACTGGAATGGTGTATTTTTTAATACTTACAAGTCAAATAGGTGTAACAATTTCGGGCAAGCTAAATTGTAACAGCATAAGAAACATTTCTGTGTGTTTATTCTTAAAACAATTTAAATTTACTTTTTCAAATAATGAAAAATAAAATAAAACACATAAAAGGATTGGTCATAGGATTCCATTAAAATAGTCTCAAATTTTGGTGCCACCTTCGAGGAGTGGTTTTAATTGTATCAAACTGCAAAAAAAAATGTTGGATATAAAAAATTATTTAACAAAATGTTGTAAAGACAAATAATACATAAATTATTAAAAACTATCCCTGGAACTGCATTAACATATTTAATGCGAATCAATATTTAAATATTATAAAAAGCTTAGCTTATATTGAAATCCAGAAAAACTCTCCTGAATAGTAATTGAAAATTAACATATAAAATATAGCAGGCAGCTCTCAAATGGTCTACCGTGACTTACTCTGATTTTATTCGATATCACACGACACACACACATCAACGTTTGGATGTTAAATACGACTGCCGTTTTTAAACCAAAAATTTTTTATTGTTTTATTTATTTCAAGAAATAAATTAAACTTTAAATAAAATGTAGACCCCCGGGACTAAGTCTGACTTAGCCGGCAAAACATCTACAAATTCTTCAGCTCTATGTATTTCTATTTGGGACAAAAATATGCGCTACATATAAGATCACACAATTTCTGAGGAGAAAATTTGAAACTTAGATATCTGATCCTCGTACAGCGCCTATTTTTATAATTCAGATAAGTAATGTATAGACTCTGTGCCAGACAGTCTTTCCATGACGTTTGGCTTAAAGCTTGTTTAAAGGTTTGCGAGCGGTAAATTAGATATAATTTTGCGCACTTGTAAGGAAAATAACTATTTTGTAAGGTAAATATTTTATGTTTTTTATAGGTACCACCTTAAAGACGTTATAGTCGGTAAAATCTATTTTTTACTTGTAAGGATAAAGATTAAACACATGGAAATTGCCATAATCAAAAAAGAAACGACCGGACAGGGGAACAATACGTTTACGGATAACGTAACTATTGCAAAATACGAAATTATGGACGGAGCGCCAGTCAGGGGTAAGTAATAAACTTCTTCTTTCTGAACATACCAGTGATTCTAGATCTTCAAAGATGTGATATTCCCATCATACGCTTTGGCCAATGGCAAGCTTTAAATTAGCTCCGAGCCGTCACATGCTATGCGAAAAGACCTTCATTGCGCAAACTTCACCTACGATCCGACCGAGAAACGTTCAGTCGGTACGGGGCAGAACAGATTTCACTTCAAACGCCTAAAATTCACTAACTCCGAAAAGCGAGCGATTATGCCATTGGTCGAGACAAGTCATTTCGTACAACACGCGACCGCTTAGAGTTTGCTATTGGTCAAAGCGTGTGATGCGGATGGTCACATCGTCCAAGACCCAGAGTAGCTATCCAGGGTGGTTCATAGGGAAAAATGTTTTATGTTAGAATACGTTTGTGATAAAAATGTTTTCGGACAAATTTCCGTGTGAAGAAAATATTTTCAACAAATTTCCAATTTAAGAAAATGTTTTCGACCAATAATCCAGTCGTAGAAAATGAATTCGAACAATTTTCTGTTCGAATGAATTTCCGCGACCCTATATTCGATCTAAGGACACTCATCGTAAAGGCAAGCTTTATAAAGCTTGCTTGACGATGAGTGATCTTAACTCGATCGCGATGCAATATCTGTTTTAAACGTGAAAAATACTTTTGAGAATGCCTGTGGTTAGCAAGAGAAAAACCTTAACGTGTGAGACTGGTAATTCGGCTATTTGAAACTACGAGTGATGTCTTTTATATTTTGCATATAGGAACATAGAGGGCGACACTGATCAGATGTCGTTACTAAAACCTAACCTCAATCTTTACCTAACCTAAATTCAAAACTTCAATAGGGCTGTCTAACAAAATATATGATCAAATCCAAGATGTCTTCCATAGGACAAACAAACCGATTTCCCATAAGCCGTAATGTTAACAAAAACGTAAATTTTACAAAAACGACAAGAGCTTTAGTCTCAAAAATTAATCAGTTTTAAGAACAGATCCTTTGCGCATATGGGAAAAATGCGTTTTTCTTAAAAATATTAAACTAAAGCGAGAAAATCTGAAATAAAAGGGACCCTGTTTTCTTCGAAAAAGTAGGTTATGTTTATGTTTATTTTGTTTTTTTTTAAACTTTTTTTCTAGTTTTTTCACTTATTTTGAATTATTACATGGGCGCACCAAGGGGGCGGGGGGCTAGGGGCCCGGACCCCCCCAAACCACATATTTTTTTAGATATTTTCCATATATTTCATGAATAAACAGAAAACATGGCATAAAGTACAACATCATGAGACCTCTGGGGGCCCCCCCCCAGGGGTATCGGGCCCCCAAAGGTTTTTGAAGTTTTTTGACCAATGAATCAGCCCAAGGTAGGAGAAAGTAGTTCTATTCAGAGCTCACTTCAAGGCTCACTTAACAGAGACGAAATTGAAATAGACTAAACTTTTCTCTTCAGATTCAGGTTTTCTATTAGGATCTTTTGTTGTACTTGACTAAACCTTTTGCTAAGTAATAGGCCTTCTATAGCGTTAAACTGTGAAAAATATTTCACTATAATTTTCAGGTTTAGACAAAGTTTAATTGTTTTAACCCTCCAGTAGTGACGAAAAGGAGGCACGACTTATAGGTAGGTCAGTCCAACAGATCAATATGCACATATGGGTTCCAACCGAGGTTGGTCAAGCAAACTTCTAATAAGTACTTTACAAAATATGTTTATTTAAAAAAATATAAGTAAACATTATATAAAAAAAAAGTTGCAAAATTAAAATACAGTTTTTCCTTGTCATTGGCCTCACACACCGTACATCACCATATGATTTTCCATGAACTATAATACATAGGGCTTAAGTACGGTCAAACCTAAGGTTCATCAGCTCACAACAGTAAGTACTGTTCAAATTTTACAACAGTACAATATTCGCTGTTGTATTACTACTGTTACTATTACTTTTATTACTGTTTTTTTGTAACAATATTTGCTCAATTATGTATCTAAAAGTTTATGCAAATAAATATATACTCTACTCTACAATTGGGCGTAACAGCATATGACCCATTAGGACTATTAGAACCCAAGTTTTTTTGAGAGAAATTAAAAAAAATATCTGAGAGAACTTATTTGTTTTTCTTATGGTCATCAAAGTCAACAAAGATTACTTTTTTTCCATCTATTATTAATGATGTCATAAAAAATTTTTTTTGGTAATAAGCTCAGAACAGTACCGTAGAAATTTCACAACAGGACTTGTAGTAGGTCCAGTCAGATACTATACAAATTTTACGGTGTACAAGTTTTAGGTGTCAAAAAGCATGGAAATAAAGGAAAATTTGCACCAAAATAGTTTAAGATAAAAAGAGGTTTGAGTTAGGGAGATTGTCAAATTCACCAGTTTATTCTAAACTGTTTTGAGGACTGTAAAATAAATATTTATTAAAGAAAAAGAAACTTTGATGATACAGGACTTCACTCGACGCTACACTACCAAGAGTTTATTTAAGAGTTCTGTAGGATGGTGTACAAATTTGGTTCAGCTCATTATTCACACTTTAACCTCATATTGTTTTCCTTTTCTTTCTTCTCTGGACCCTTTTTTCAACCATCATTTTTAGAATTTTTCAACCGTTTTGAAACAATAATCCATTCAGGAGAGACCCAGTCATGATCATTGCTGTATTCTAGTTTTGAAAGTTGCTTGCCTAGAATAGTAAAAAAATCATAGTGAAATATTTCTTACAGTTTAACACAATTCTATGTTACACTTCTGCAAAAGGTCCACTCAAGCACAAAAAAGATCCCAATAGAAAATGTTGCCAAAATGGCAGTTACACATTTATCCAAAACAAACCAGACAAAAAACTTTCGAATATTTCAATTTATCCTCTGTTAAGTCAGGTGATAGAGCACTTATCCACTTTCTTTTCCCTTCTTTGAGCTGATACCTAGTTCATTTAAATGAAGATGATTTTTTAAGGTCAAAATACTTGGCATTCCATCAAAAATAACATTATCAAGCTCTCCCCAGCTGCCACAATTCATAACAGCACAGAAACTAATAATAATGATTCAAACTGAGTAAAAAACTGGAAAAAAAAGTAAAAAAACAAAAGTAAATAAAAACATAACCTGACTTTTGAACAAAACATGGTCCCTTTTATTTGAGATTTACTGGCTTCAATTGATTTTTTTTAAGAAAAACGCATTTTTCCCATGTGTACAAAGGTTCAATACTTAAAACAGCATCTTTGTTGTAAATTAAATCGTTTCACTTTTTTTTTAAATTACGTTTTTGTTAACATTGCGGCTTATGGGAAAACGCTTTGTTTGTCCTATGGCGACCATCTTGGATCGAAAAATAGCTGATCGTGACAGTTCGTTAGACAAGCTAATAGGGCTGTCTAACAAAACATATGATCAAATCCAAGATGTCTTCCATAGGACAAACAAACCGATTTCCCATAAGCCGTAATGTTAATAAAAACGTAAATTTCACAAAAACGACAAGAGCTTCAGTCTCAAAAATTAATCAGTTTTAAGAACGGATCCTTTGTGCATATGGGAAAAATGCGTTTTTCTTAAAAATAATAAACTAAAGCGAGAAAATCTGAAATAAATGGGACCATGTTTTCTACAAAAAAGTAGGTTATGTTTTTGTTTATTTTGTTTTTTTTTAAATTTTTTCTAGTTTTTTTATTTATTTTGAATTATTACATGGGCGCACCAAGGGGGCGGGGGGTAGGGGCCCGGACCCCCAAACCACATATTTTTTTAGATATTTTCCAAATATTTCATGAATAAACAGAAAAAATAGCATAGAGTACAACATCATGGGACCTCTGGGGGCCCCCCAAAGATATCGGGCCCCCAAAGGTTTCGGGTCCCCCCTAAGACATATTTCTGGGTGCACCACTGATTATTATGTCAAGTTTTTTTGCTGTTGTGAATTGTGGCAGCGGAGGAAGTAATGATAATGTTAGTTTTCATTGAATTTGAAGTTTTTTGACCAATGAATCAATGAACTATCAGCCCAAGGTAGGGGGAAGTGGATAAGTAGTTCTATTCAAAGAGCCACTTCAAGGCTCACTTAACAGAGACGAAATTGAAATAGACTAAACTTTTCTCATCAGATTCAGGTTTTCTATTAGGATCTTTTGTTGTACTTGACTAAACCTTTTGCTAAGTAATAGGCCTTCTATAGCGTTAAACTGTGAAAAATATTTCACTATGATTTTTCGGTTTAGACAAAGTTTAATCGTGTTAATTAGGTCAGTCCAACAGATCAATATACACATATGAGTTCCAACCGAGGTTGGTCAAGCAAACTTCTAATAAGTACGTTACAAAATATGTTTATTTAATAAAATATAAGTAAACATAGGTAATATAAAAAAAAAACTTGCAAAATTAAAATACAGTTTTTCCTTGTCATTGGCCTCACACACTGTACATCACCATATGATTTTCCAATTATGTATCTAAAAGTTTATGCAAATAAATATATACTCTACTCTACAATTGGGCGTAACAGCATATGACCCATTAGGACCCAAGTTTTTTTGAGAGAAATTGAAAAAAAAATCTGAGAGAACTTATTTGTTTTTCTTGTGGTCATCAAAGTCAACAAAGATGACTTTTTTTTCCATCTATTTTTTGATGCCATAAAAAATTTTTTTTGGTAATAAGCTCAGAACTGTACTGTAGAAATTTCACAACAGGACTCATAGTAGGTCCAGTCAGATGCTATACAAATTTTATGGTGTACAAGTTTTAGGTGTCCAAAAGCATGGAAATAAAGGAAAATTTGCACCAAAATAGTTTAAGATAAAAAGAGGTTTGAGTTAGGGAGATTGTCAAATTCACCAGTTTATTCTAAACTATTTTGAGGTCTGTAAAATAAATAGTTATTAAAGAAAAAGAAACTTTGATGATACAGGACTCCACTGGACATTATACAGGACGCTACACTACCAAGAGTTTATTTAAGAGTTCTGTAGGATGGTGTACAAATTTGGTTCGGCTCATTACCCACACTTTAACCTTATATTGTTTTCCTTTTCTTTCTTCTCTAGACCCTTTTTTCAACCATAATTTTTTTAATTTTTCAACCGTTTTGAAACAATAATCCATTCAGGAGAGACCCAGTCAGGATCATTGCTGTATTCTAGTTTTGAAAGTTGCTTGCCTAGAATAGTAAAAAAATCATAGTGAAATATTTTGTACAGTTATCACAACTCTATGTTACACTTCTGCAACAGGTCCACTCGAGCACAAAAAAAAATCCCAATAGAAAATGTTGCCAAAATGGCAGTTACATATTTATCCAAAACAAACCTGACAAAAAACTTTCGAATATTCAATTTATCCTCTGTTAAGTCAGGTAATAGAGCACTTATTCACTTTCTTTTCCCTTCTTTGAGCTAATACCTAGTTCATTTAAATCAAAATGATTTTTTAAGGTCAAAATACTTGGCATTCCATCAAAACTAACATTATCAAGATCTTTCCAGCTGCCACAATTCATAACAGCACAGAAACTAATAATAATTATTCAAACTGAGTAAAAAACTAGAAAAAAAGTTAAAAAAAACCAAAAGTAAATAAAAACATAACCTGACTTTTTGAACAAAACATGGTCCCTTTTATTTGACATTTACTGGCTTTAATTGATTTTTTTTAAAGAAAAACGCATTTTTCCCATGTGTACAAAGGATCAACACTTAAAACAGCATCTTTGTTGTAAATTAAATCGTTTCACTTTTTTAAAAAAATACGTTTTTGTTAACATTGCGGCTTATGGGAAAACGCTTTGTTTGTCCTATGGCAACCATCTTGGATCGAAAAACAGCTGATCGTGACAGTTCGTTAGACAAGCTAATGCGATACATGTGGTTTATAGCTACACTGAACTTTTTAAAGTAGCAAATCAGTCGAAAAATGGAATTAAACCGATAACATTTTTGGGCTATAATTTTTTACAACTTTCGAAGGAAATTATCTCAACAAGAATGCCTTGCCGAGTTTATTTCTGTTTTCGGTAATGAAGCACAGTTTCTCGTTGGTATGGAGAATTGAAGCGTGGACGGATTAGCCTTAGCGGCGACCCAAGGCCAGGTACACCAAAAACGGCTGTCACCCAGAAAAACATCGATGCTGTGCGTATGCGGATGATCGACATGTTACGTTACAAACCTCAATTCAAAAAATTTTGCATGAAGAATTAGGGGTAAGGAAATTAGTTTCCCGCCGATACCCCATCTGTTAACCGAAGAACAGAGAGAAGCTAGGATGAATTGGTTTAGAAAACTCTAGACCGCAGTGGTGGTGAATCGTGGATTTACTTATATTAACTCGAAAATAAATGTCAGTCGTCTGTTTGGATGTTCGAAGATGAAGAGAAGCCAACAAAAGTCATTCGTTCTCGAAGTGTATCCAAAAAGATTGTCGCGACATTTGTCTCAAAAGCAGGTCATGAGGCAACCCTTCCACTGGAAGATCAAAGGACTGTTACTGCCGATTGGTACATCACCATTTGTTGTCCGAAAGTCGTCGCTGAGCTTCGAAAAACGAACCCCGAACGACGAATCATCCTGCACCAAGACAATGCAAGTTCGTACAAAGCACAAAAAACCATTGAATTTTTAACCCAACAAAACGTTTGGCAATCTGCGATCAGAAATTTTAACACACGAAAAGGTGATCTCATGTTTTCAGACATTGATACTTTACGTCTAGTTTGAGTTTTCATACCTTTGACAGTGAGAAGGAAGAATTATAGAGATCAGTTTGATGACTTGGTCGAGTTAATACCCTGAGAGTTTCTCGTTCTTGTATTGAGACACCGCACACCTACATAGATGAAAGTTTTCCGAAAATTTATGTATGGCTTCGGTGGTTCAATGTTTAGAGCGTTTGCGTACAGAGCAAGAGATTCCGGTTTCGAGTCCCGGCCGAATCAGAAAAACTTTTTTCTTATTTTTCTTTCTTTAATTTCACTTGTTGTTTAAAACGCCGAGTTGTTGGTCCATCCTCCATACAGTCCCGACTAAGTCCTAACGATTTCTATATTTTTCCGGAAATCAAGAATGGACTGCGCGGTCAAATATTTTAGTCGCCAGAGGAAACAGTGGACGCCTTTAGGAATGCAATTTTGACAGTACCAACAAACGAGTGGAATTAAGCTTTAAAAACTGGTTTGAGTGCAGGTTCACTTCGATAAACAATAAAGTCTTTAAAAGTTATCTACTATTTTATTCCAGCTGTATATGCAAAAACTTAAAACCCTCGTACATTAAGTTTAACATTATCGGGCGCAGTGCATAGATTAGTTCAAGGTCAGCTTAAAATTTAATTTTACTCCTTAGGTGAAAGTATTCCAATCAGAGTATTCCTTGCCGGTTACGATCTGACCCCAACCATGAGAGACATTAACAAAAAGTTTTCAGTGCGGTACTTCCTTAATCTGGTACTAATGGATACAGAAGACAGGCGGTACTTCAAGCAACAGGAAATCACGCTTTGGAGGAAAGGTACTATCATCCTTAAGAGTATAAAAGTTAGACTCTTCTTTTGCATTTTTTGAATTAGTAAAAGTTAATCATTCAAAAAATAGCAAAAATAGCTTTTTGCATTTTAAGGATACACAGCCCAAGTAACATTTCATTACCCTTATATACCCCTTAGACCTCCTAAATGGGACTCCCCAATTGGTTCATGGGTGGCAACCTATGTATTAAACTCACTATAAAACCATTAGAAATAAACTCTAGCCTTTTAGAGCCTAAAGCTATATATGCCAGGTTCTAAAAGCAACTTAGAAACGTCCTCTATCCTATTATAAAACTAGATTTGGTAATTTGGTATCCTGGCGATTCTGTTGAATACCATAATACCTTTAGGGTAAAGAAGTTTTCCTATAAAAGCTTTGGCGATATTTTAGATTCACAATGGCTATATAAAATAATTTAGGTCACAAAATTGCCAAAAATGTCAGAGTCCCAAAATTATTTTATCACATAAAAATATACCTAATATGAGGAGTTTGTCGTTTTGTTGATCATCAAATTGCCTGCCAGACTTATTTTTCTGATAAAAACGTATCTGAAAAGCTCTCAAAACAAGCGCGCCTGCTCTAAAATGCTTTTTAATCGTTTTTTGATAACAAAATAACAAATATTTAAAATAAATTAAAATTATTTACACTATTCGCCATTAAAAAAGTCTGTTTGGTTTACATAAATCAAAATTAAAGTAAAATTATTGTTAAAAAAACACTGCTAAAACGACTAGATAAATATTTTCTGTTTACAATATTTTTTAAATAATTTTATATGCGCCATTATCGTTTTATAGTGGTTACTTGGTTTTATTTGTTACTCTATCGCAACAAGGATTTTTGAGTGTCCTTATGAAACCAATAAAAAAGTGAAAGTAAACATTTGTTTTTTAAAGTGTTTTGTTTCCGTTAAAAGCGTATAATTCAACATAATTAAATAATCAATCTTGTACTAAGTCGGTACCAATCTGTACCTAGGTATATCCATTACTTTTACCAGAAGTACGTAAAAAAAACTAAAACACGAAAGTTCTGTTAGAACGCTTAAGAAAACAAGGTTTTATATGGCCGCCTATTTAAATAATATTTAATATGCAGCTATGGGTAACAATAAATACAAAAGAATTAAGTTTACCTGTAAGCCTTCCTATAAAACCTTTTTAAAATGCTTAAAGTAATGGCAAATCCAAAAGTCTAAAGTTTATATTTACCACTCTTAAAAACCTTAAGGAAACTAGGTTCTATATGGCCGCCTATATAATCATATTTACTATTAAACTACTGGTAACTATAAAAACAAAGTATATAAGGTAACCTTTTTTAGCCCTATTATAAAATACTTTTGTTATGACCTAAAGTAATGAAAAAATCTAAATGACCAAAGTTTACATTTATTTCTTCTTAAAAACTTTAGGTAAAAGGATTTTATAATACCATATTCATAAATCAGAAATCAATAAAACCAAAAGTGTCTAAAAGGAACAGAAGGAATATCAGTTTTATTATACTACCTTTATAAATGACTTTTTGGTAGTGAACCGAACCGAGCCAAATTCATCCTAAAAGCCATAACAGCACCCTCCAAATAACCTCGGAACCAAATTAATAGAACCTTGAGTGGTAATAATGTTACTTGGGAGTGCACTGTTTATACCTAATTTAAGGATTAAAAGTGACGGATCAGGTTACAAACTAAACATCGGAATAAAAAGTGACAGATCACGGATAAAAAGTAAAAAACAATTTGTAGTAACCGATTCCAAAGGTGCATTTTAACCACGTGGCAGTCATTACACTTTAACTAAAGTACTTAAATGTATAATAATTGCTATGTATGATAGAAAACTTGTAAAAATGTACAAAAGTGTGATAACTAGCGAATTGTGGCTATCGGGATACGGTAATAGTTGCAAGTATTTTATCCAACAAGTGTGAAAAATGGCAATTGTAGCAATCAAAGTCACAGATACACGCACCTGTTAGCCATAGTTTTTTTTCTGCATGGTGAGAAAATTGTAAAAAATAAAGTATTTTTATTTATGGGTATAGCTGTGTTAACTAAAACTAACATTTATAGAAATACACTTTTAAAATTGGAAATCTATAAAATTAAAAAAATATGTTGTTTTTTTACTAAAATACTTACGTATTGGAAAATAAGCCTAGATTTATAGTAATGCCTCAAAAAAGTTCTCACAAAATCCAATATTTTTACTTTCCTGACACGTTGTTTTAATACAAAAAGTACCACTTTCCGCACCAAAATCAGTGCAAAAAGGGAACAACTGCATGGCTAGGATAGGCACCTTCGCCAAACCACGTAAACGATCATAAATCTCATGTAATGTGATTAGAGAGATATACAAATGTCTGTCAAGCGAGCCCGTCTGCTTACGAAGCGCTCGGGAGAGTAATACTTCTCACTAACGGCAACACTGAATTGATGAATATCACATGAATAGTTTAAAAACAAAACTACTTAGGTTTTGTTGATGTTTTACGCCCTTTCCACACATTTTTTTCTTCTTTTTCATGGAGTGAAATAATTTGGGGTCCTAAATGAACTTATTTTTTTCTTTAAATTAGCTCTCTTGTCCTTTAGGGAGGTCGTAATCGGTGTAAACCCACTTGATCAATTGCTATGTATGCAATTTTTGAAGTTAGGTTAACACCGAGTTCGACCTCCCAAAAGGAGGACAGGGGAGGTATTTTAAAAAATCATTAGACAGGTTTTTTGAAAGAAATGCTTTTTAAAAATCAGTTCTAAAAAAAATCTAAGAATAGTAACTAAATATCCACTACGTTTCAGTATCGTGAGCTTTAAGGCGCGTATTCATTTAATGCAGAATTCGCATGCCTCTCTGCGAGACCGAACACGCATATGTATGTGTATAGGCCTTGCCATATGCAGTTACACTTTTGTGACTTTGACAATTTTTGTTGTTGCTGTCATTCTGCACCTGATAAACAAAGAGGTTGAAAATGTGTGTCACGAAAGTGTAACTTCCTATGGCAAGGACTATACATGCCTTGAAGGCGTGCACAACAGCACCGCGCATGGACTCGCGGCATGCGACGCCATCGGATCCGAATCGATCAAACGAGCATTCAGTTGAATATTGTTCGTCTTATGACGCGTATTGACTTGAGCATGAATACCAACGTTTGGTATCGCAGCGTGGCATGAGAATTCTGCCTCAAATGAATACGCGGCTGTATAAAAGCCGATATTGCTTATGCTTGCATAGTGTCACGCTTAGCTTATTTACTACGCTCCTGATGACTACTTTCAACGCCCGGATTGTGTCAACAGGGTTGGCAACAAGCCGCGACGGTTTCCGGGTTCCCTCAAGAGTGAAAGATCCAGGGACGAGACACGCTGTCCAGAGAAAACAAGATCTTGGTTTGGGTTAATAATTGTGATAATGATTACTTTGGGTTCTAATTTACACAGGTCGATAATACAGGTATAATTTACTTACTTTTATTCGTGTAACCGGCACTAGACTTTTTGTAGACACTACACTTATTTGCACCCTGTTGACTCGGCTATCACCATTTCGTCGCCCTCCGGATTCCCTGGCCTGGGCCACTTGAAGTGCTTAATTTACAAACCTCCAAAACCGATTCCCACGACCCCCAAAAAGCCACCGTCACACAGTGGGGCCGGGACACATAAAAGTTACCTAAAATTCTATATGCATATAATGTTTATTGAAATTGGCTATAAACGCATTTTTATTCTTAAAATTAATAATTTAATGAAAAATTATTGTCGCACGAGCAGTTAGCCGAGTTGTGCGGTACGCTAACGCAGCAACAAAATTTAATGTTAAAACTTAAAGGAATTAAAAAAAAACAACAACCCTTATGTTCTCTGATTGTAATTTTATTATCTAGGTAAAATAACCGTTAATTTGATAGCCCACAACCCATGTTAATAAAATGAATAAATTTAAAAATAATCTTTCTTTCTTCTTCTTTTGATTGCGGATTCCCGACCACCAATTTTAATGGAACCAGCCAGGTAACGAAAGCAAATTTAAGCAAGGAAATTTACTTCTGTCTTTTTCTCGGATGAGATTGTACTGATTCCTTGATAAGCCAACTTCTACAAGAACCGAGAGCGCCTCATTTTGTGACAATTGATTGTTAGTCGTTTCTTTTACAACTTTTGTTAAAAAGTTTATGTATTCAGAAGCTCAATCGGAATTTAAAGATAATTCTTTTAATAGTTTGGAAGCTTAAATATGTAACTCCATTTGGGCAGCATATAATATTTCCTCAATTGTGTTTTTTTTCGCAAATGTGCGGTTTTCTGACGTTTACTGTTTTCACTGCATTCTGTAAACTCTGTTAGCAGACGACATACTTTGTAAGACAAATTTTACTTTCCAACCAATTTCTGTTTGTTCAAATAAAAGTTGATTTATTTCTAGCAGCTTTTTTCCACTTCTCTTTAAACTATAATATACATTTTGACACTTTTGGTCTAAATTTAAAGACCGACATTCTTTTACTTTTATCGAAATATCATGACGGCTGATTTCAAAATAATCCACATATTATTATTTTATATAAATAAAAAATTTTCGACCCTAATATTTCTAAATTCTGTCTTTATTAAAATATAACAAACTTATTTTCATGTCATTTTTAGCGCACAATATACCAAACTATAATTAATTATTATCTATAGTGATCCTACTGAAAGCTACAAGAACAAAAAGTGATTTTACCAAAATTATATATCTTTGCTTTTGTGAAAAATAATTTGAAGCATTTTTGGATTTTGCCTTTTTGTCTGTATGTAACGAAAGCTTATAACTAAAAAAATATTTATTCAATTTTTTTAGGAAATTAATAAATAGTTGCGGAGAAAATAAGTACCTACTTAATTTTTATTCCAATTCTGATGTGAATCTTTTAAGCTTAAATGCCCAAGAATTGGCAGAATATGATTCTAAAATGTGTTTAGTCCCTTTTTTAACTAGGAAAAGTTGTAATATATATATATATATATATATATATTTATCGTTTTCTCAACGTTCTACGTCTTCCGATACCCAATCTCCACTCGTTTCTGTTTGCCCATAATTCATCATCTAGGCCTCTTATTCTTATTTCACTGTCTATTCCTTCTTTCCAGCTTCTCCTTGGCCGTCCTCGTTTTCTTCGGCCAGTTGGTTTCCATTGTAGTATTTGTTTAGGTAGTCTTTCATCATTCATTCTTTGTACATGTCCGTATCACACTAGTTGTTTTGTTCTTATATCATCCACTAAAGTACGTTCACCCACTGTCATAATTTCTCTTATTTGATTTGTAACTCTTTCTCTTTTGGATTTCCCTGCTGCTCTTCTCTCCGTAGCGGAAAGGATTTTTTCTGTTCTATCCTTGATTGGCCATACTTCTGAGCCGTATGTAATAATACTTTTTACAATGGTGTTATATATAAGCTTTTTGTTATGTTTTGATATACTTTGGTCCCAAATTATTCCATTTAATAAAGTTATTGCTTTTCTTCCTTGTACGTTTCGATTTTTTATAGCTTTGTCTAGTGTTCCGTCAGCTGTAATTTTTAGACCTAAGTATTTATACTCATCACAGGACTGAATTCGCTGCCCGGTATTTAAGGCCAAGTTGTTAATAAACCAAAACAGAGTGATATTTTTTTATTAAATTTAAATTATAGTGTGTGGGAACATTTAGACGGAAATGTGACTTGTCACACAATATGCAAATGCTTGAAACTCTGGAAATCGTTTTCTTGAGTTAAACCGCAAAAATGCTTATACCACATTAAAGATAAGGTTTTGTAGAAAATGAAGTAATAAAAGTGTGTGATGGATTCGAATGGATCCTTAACTTTTGAGCCAGCTGAAACTACAGTTTTAAAACAAAACTCAATTTCTGTTACGTTTTCATTAGAATTTAATTATCTAAATAACATTAAAAAATAAACTAAATAAATTTATACTAAACAAATCTATACTTACCGTAGTTAGTGCTAGCCATTTACTTTTTAGTTCTAAGAAATTCTGTCACAGATAAAATAATCTTTGAAAGTACCAAATATTTTACTTAAAAGAATGCATATGTAACACAATTAAAATGACGTTACCTTTGACAAGAGCTATCAATTGTTTTGTTGTACGCACTTTCATGGATGCCTTAAATAAAGAAAGAGATGCAAGGAGGATAATTTTCAAGCGTTTTTTTCACTTAAATTTCATATCCTGAGTTTCATATACATATTCATAGCCCCGCTGTGCGTCACCTTCACTGTTCCGCTTCCACGTTTGTCCTCTGGCATGAGAGCTAACTTCCACGTCCTCGCAAAAGTTCAGCATGGATCGTTCTATTGGTCAATTATCATAAACCCCGAAATAACTTCGATTTCTGCTGGATCAGCGCTAGCCTAGTTTTTGGCTTAGGAACCCAGGGGAACGAACCCATTTCGATGTTTGTGTAATTGTTTAGACTAAATTGCGTCAACCAAAAATTCCACATGCAATTTATAACTTAAAAGAAATATTTAATGCCTTTTTGCGATATCGTCACAATAGTGCAAGCGACCTGCGAACGATATTCGCTTCAATGAATCGCCTTCTTTCGTTTAGTAAAAATGCATAAACAAACATTCGGCAGGCACAAACGAACGAATTCGTTCGGTCCTGCTGGCCATAGTGAGAACGGGGCACTACTTGTTACTTTATTCTAGGTGATAAAATTCGAAAACCCACGTTACAATCCGGACCGACAATCATGGCAGGCACCCAAAATCTGGAAAACACTGCTGCCCAATACCAACATCAGGCGCTGGACGAAAACGGCGAGGACCAGGATGCGCCAGAGAATAGTGCTCAAGAAAACGGCACCTTGGACAACGAAGTGGGCCAACAGAATAACGAGGAGCATACTCAGAAATCGTTAGTCAAGGAAGATTTTACCAGGTCGAGTTCGAATGATAAGCTTAACAATTCTACTAGTCCGGTAAGTTGTTGAGAAAATGCCATAGCTTGAGCGTCACCGGTATATAAAAGAAGAATTACAAACATACTAAACGTTTTTAGTTAAAGAAAGATTATATAAATAACTTTTCAAGCAACAAATGCAAGTCTTCTTGCTTTTTGTGCACTTTATATGGGTTACCTGAGGCACTAATAGAAAAACCCCCGTATCTCCGAAATTAGTTATAGGATAGGTTTGTGTCTATGAGGACTTTTACCAAAGGAACGCATTTTGAAGAAAAACACATTGACTGTTGTCGAGTGATTGTATACCACAAGACTAATAATCCAATCCAAACTAAAAAACTGTTAGCCTGTTAGACAAAAAAAAACACATGAGAGCATTTTTGTAGCAAATTGTATTGTCTTAAATTTTTGTATAAAACTTATTTTTCTAGAAGCTCCAGAAACCAAGCTATTTAAAAAAAAAAGATTTTGGCCGCCATTTTGGCACAAGCGGACTATTATGAGCTCGGACACTGGAATACTAAGGAACAACAATCCTTTAATCGTGACGAGTTTCAAAACTTTACGACTTTTTGCAACAAAACAGGTACCCATTTTCAATAATGTCTTAAGTCGTTACTTTAATCATTATTGTGTCTGGGACAGAGATATTATATTTTATTATGAACCAACCAACCAAAATTTAAAGAGTGGGAACATCATGCGTTTGACATTACCGTTGAAAACGTTGTAAAAATAGTTGGGCACTGGTAGGCAGCCTAACCAAACCTACTTATACTTTGATTTTATCACGGCCTTGTCAAAATGGCGGAGACTGTCAGTTGTTTTTATTTTTTTATGTTTGTGTTCTCGAACTTTTTCTAGAAAAAAGTAATGTACTGTCCCTTGAACAGTTTTTAACAGTTAGATTTCATCCCAAATTTAATTTAAAAAACTGGCAAAAAACAAATAAACAAAAACAGCGGTTGACAAGCCCTTGACATTTCTAAACCAGAAAATAAAATTTCAATGGTTAAAAATGCCGGGGCGGCAACCATTTTTAATTTACCGGTTTTACTTTTGTCAAATCCAATCCGTCAATATTCTATTATCCGTGGTCTGGAAGGACGTTTGGCCCATTTGATTGGTCTGGCTGATTACACATAGTTTTGAAATAGTCTGATCAATAACATATATGAAAATCGAGCGTTAGAAAATAACTTAAGTTCAGGTCTTTTTGATACCTATAAAGTATCTGGCTAAAGCTCTGGCCCATAGGACGTATAGTAGTAAAATATGAAGCATATATATAAAAATTAGCCGTTAGAATAAAATTTAAGTTAGTCCTATTTTTTCTAACCTTTGGTACCTGGTTTTGGAAAATTGGCCCACTACCAAACTTACATAACCATACGCTAATTTAATACTACATATGAGTGCTAATCTATCCGACATATTCTGTTCTTTAGAAAAGTACTTATATCTGGGGGCCCTGAGCTCTATTGGGCCCTAAGGTAATTTATTTTTAATAATTGTTGCAGATCGGTGACCCCTTTCAGCAAAAAAGTGAGGGTAGTAACACGCCCGACGGGAGTCCCGAGATACAAAATATGACAAGGGAGGCTGGCGACGGACAGAACGACACGGGGAATGAAGTAGCGGAGTGATTTAATTTAGGTAAGTCCAAGTTTAACACAATGATCTCTATATACTACTGGATGGGCGCCAATGTAACGTGTCATTTTTACGTTTAAGGCAACGTTACATATTTGCTTATTTAGGTAAATAATCAAGGCTCTTCGACTCGTCTTTCTGTATACAAATTAAGGGCATTTTATAGAGCTTGGTTTGGAGGTTTGGTAGTGTCCAGAAAGTTACCTGAAAGTTAAAGGAGGCATTCCATCGAATTACTGTGGACACTGCACATCGTATTATTTGGACATTCTAATCGGAATTTGAGATCACAGGTTTCGGGAAAAATCACATTAAAACTTTTGATTGTTTTGTTTATCTGTGGAATTTCGTGGTTTTCTTTGACGTTCATGAAAATAAACAGCTGATCTGCTGGGGAATGGCGGCGTTGCCGCATCACAAATGGTTTCAGTAACAGGAAGAAAACATTTAGATGAACATTTCTTTCGCTTATGTTTATTTTCGAGGATATTGGCCCACTTTGATATCTTTATTAATTTGATAAGGAGAGGATAAAATAAATACGAGTTATGCACTTTTGTAAATGGGAGATAAACGAGAAATAAAAACCAGGACTAAAAGAATAAACAAAATCGTATTTTTATATTATATAAATTTATATATAATCATAGTTAAATAAAGTTAATAACTAACTCAGTCGGATTGAAGGGTTGTGTAGGGCTGGATAGTGATGAACAAACTTAAGATCTGAGCACTCTTGTGCCGAGTTTAAGCAGTAGTTCAATGTGTATTTTTAGGTTCAAGTTCAGAAACAACTTTATTAATGTAGAAATGTTTTACAAAAATGGCGTCAAACCATATGAATCTTAGAGAAAACATATATAAAGAGCAAAGGAAACTTTTGACTAAAACTGTAACTAAAATACAACTAAATTCTACACTTAGTATAGCTTTACTCATATGGGAATTGGTTGAGTGTTCGAATATTCCTGGGTTTGATGCATGCTCTGATCTCCAGTAATTGATTTTACAGTTGATGGTTTCAATGCTAAGCTTCTTACAGTCCTGCTGGTTATTTTCCTCCTACTTGCTATGTCGGCAGGGGTCCGGTAGGCAAATGTTCGGTCTATGTATGGAGGGTGTCTCGATGTCCTTGTTATAAAAATTTCAACCGTGGAAATAGATCCGACAACACCTCATGCGCAGCAGGTTTTTTTTTAAATACGGTTGCATTCTTATTTGATTTTGACCGGGAAAATTTGTTTGGTACGGTCCCCACCCAAGTTGGGGAATGGCATATCCGGCACCTTCATTTTTTTTTTGGACGTGTCATCGTTCCTCTTTCCTAAAGAATTTTGGTTGGGCTGGTGGCCGTCTATTGGTTTCGCCATTGTTTTTGTGGTTATTGGCACTTAATGGCACTGCAGTAGTTGCAGATTATACCAAAGACGGTATAACTGTGAGCCGTCGTTGTTTAGGCGAATCTTAAGTGACGCTCACACCCTTTGAGAGGGATTTAAGGCGGCCTACGCCATTTCTACGGGAAATAAGAGCAGTGGTAAGTTCGATTTTATTTTTTTTATTATTTGGGGATTCTGTTTAGCTCCCGCTAAATTCTCTATTTTAATTAATTCATTAATTTTTAGTAATTAGAAAATATTACTTTTTTACTTGCACACCAAAAGAGGGCAGTTTTGGGACATTCACAATTCTAAAGGATTAAAATAAATAAAACAAATTCTCCTTTTTTTGTATTGATTCTGTTAATATAGCAGGAAGTTTTTTCTTTTTATCGCCTTTTATTTGATATATTTTTATCATGCTTTCATACAAAAAACGCGGGTGCCGCTACGCGGTCCATAAATATATTTTTCCCTTCTTTCCTATAACCTAAAAAGTGGACAGTGCGCAGTGTCGTATAAGAAACGAACTCAATCACGCGGTCCCTCGTGTGAATTTACCCTTAAATTCTCTTTGCCCTTTGGCACCCTTAAAAACCCTTTAAAATTAAAGCTGTGCGTTATCATCTGTGGAAGCTGTGTAGCTGTGAATCATGGAACTGGAGAACAGGGCCCTGTAAGCGACTACTCTGCAAATATCGGTGAGCGACATAGTTTTTTATTACACTTTATCCTCTCTCTCTCTCTCTCTCTACACTCTACCTACCCTTTACACCCTCTCCCAATACAGTCCCTTCTGCCTCAACTTATGGGCTACATAAGTTTGGTCCTTCGAGCCGGATACTGAACTACCCCTATAACCACCCCCTACCCTTACGTTGGCACTTGTTGTTTTAAGCCTTCTTTTGTTAAAAAAAAAAATATATATATATATATATATTTCAAAATTAAAAAATTAAATTTTCTCTTTAGAAAAGGCGATTTAGATTTTTATTAAAGCAGATGATCTGTTTTCATGGTGTTAAAAATACCGGTAAACCGTTGTAGGTATCTGATTTTTTGCCTTTTTCTAATAAATTAAAACTCAGTTTCCTAAACGATTTTTTTTATATAAATCGATTTAAAAATTAAAATTTTTATTTTTTTAGGGCTAATAAACATCTTGTGCAGTTTAAAGGGATATATAATTGTTTGAAAGTATTATGCATTGCATACTTAGATTTGGCGCTTTTCATATTACACTTTAATTTACCTAGTAGGTACAGTAGGTATTTTGAACTCGGTCAATAAGAAATAAATTTCAGGTTTTTTATTGCATTCTCGGTTTTCGCGAATAAAAGTTTTTTTTTCCTTTTTATTCGAATTTAGCGCGCATAGTAAAATTAAATACATATAATTTTTTTTTTCTCGTAGTTATTTTTAAATATTAGGTATTTAAAATGACGAGTAGTGAAAAACAGTGTCGCGCCTTTAGGGGCATAGCAATAGATCGCATTAAAGAAATATTTAGTATTTCCACTCAAGCTATGTCTGATACCTTAAAAAAAGTTGATTTTGAGATGCGGTATGATCACTTGGACATTTTTTATGAGGAATTTAATAAATTTCACGACGCTGTAATCGCGTATTTAGCTGATAAAGAGCAACCCGATTTTACTGAGGAGAATGTCATTCGTCAAGGCACTGATTACCAATATTTTAGCATAAAAGCAACTTATAAAAGGTTATTTCCTCCTAAAGATGACTTCAACTCCTCTCACTCAAACTCTAGCTCCGGTCATAATGACATGAGCTTCAACATTCCAAAGGTGGATATTCCGAAGTTCACCGGCGATTTGTTTTCTTGGCAAACTTTTATTAGCTTATATGACTCTGTCATTCATAATAATACTATGTTCTCTAATAGTAGAAAGTTTCAGCTACTTTTAACGTATCTAGAAAAGGAACCCCTAACATTGGTAAAAAACTTGCCAATTACTGATGCAAACTACATTATAGCTTATAATGCGCTTTATAATAGATACCAAAATAACCGCCTCCTTGCGACTCATTATTGGGACAAAATTACCGATTTGCCCAAACTAAATACAAACAACCCCGCTCTTTTACGCAATTTAATAGATACATTTACTGATAATGTTTACGCTCTTACCAATTTAAATTACCCAACTGAGCACTGGGATTTCCCACTCTTTCGAATTCTTATTCGAAAATTAGACTCTGAGACGGTCACGCGCTATGAACTTCAGCATGACTCCTCATCTGAACCCTCTTTTGAGGACCTCAAAGAGTTTGTTTCTAAGCAATGTTTTGCGTTAGAATCGGCCAAAATTTTAAATAAAACTAAAACTTCTGGTTACGCCACTGCTAAACCTCCCTCAAAACCTCAATATAGAGGTAATAATTTTTCTACTCTTGCAGCTGGCGTCGCTCCATATCAGAACGCTTGTCCCGTCTGTAAGATTTCAGGACATAGTATATATAAATGCCCCGTTTTTGAAAGTAAAACCCCTCAAGAAAGACTAAATTTAATCAGAAAAAACCATTGGTGTTCCAATTGCCTCGGTACAAGGCACTCACTAAAAGCCTGCAACTCTACTTATTCGTGTAGCTCTCCGCCACTGGAAAATCAGAATCAGAGCGCTCCTCTTCCGACTCATTCTACGCAAGTTTTGGCAGTACCTACTCTCTCTAACTCACAAGAAAATAATAATTTACCAAGTAGCCCCTCAACTCACGCTTGCAGTTTAACAAGCAACATTTCAGTGACATCTTTACTCGCAACGGCCCAAGTCGAAGTTTTAAACTGTAGAGGACATTATGATAAAGCGCGGGTTCTAATTGACACTGGGAGCCAGGTGCATTTAATTTCTGAAAAGTTTGCAAATAAAATTGGTCTCTCTCGCTACAAAACTCATTTAACCCTAAATGGCTTAGGTCACACTGGCTGCACCCCCTCTGGTGGCATTAGTTGCTCCATAAGACCGGTAGGCCAACTCTCTCCTTCTTTTGACATTGATTTATTAATATTGTCAAAATTTTGCAATGAGCAACCCCTCACCCCTCTCTCGCAGGGTGACTACCCCGATATCTCAAATTTAAAGCTCGCAGACCCCTCTTTTAATCAATGCAAACCAGTAGATATTTTAATTGGAGTTCAACTTTTTCCTTTTATTTTGACAGAAGGTAAAATTTCATGTGGTGTCGACAAGGCCGCAGCTCTAAACTCTATTTTTGGTTGGCTCATCATGGGCGGAAAAATTCGCCCCTCTACCCCCTCTATTAGCTCATATTTTATTTCAAATAATGAGTGTCTCGACTCTACTCTTAAAGCCTTTTGGCAAATTGAGGAAGTCCCTCAAAAAACTCATATAGACCCGGAAGATGAGCTTTGTGAAAAAATTTACAAAGATACTCTCCAGAGAACAGAAACTGGTCGATTTGTCGTCTCTCTCCCCTTTAAAGGACCAGAGCCCTCTTTCTCTAACTCCCGCTCTATTGCTCTAAAACGATTTTATAGCTTAGAAAATCGTTTATTAAAAAACCCCTCTCTTCACAAAGAATACTCTGATTGTTTACAAGATTACCTTGACTCTAATCATATGGAGTTAGTTTCAAAAAATATCCCCCCTTCGAATAAAATTTATTACATACCCCACCACTGTGTTATAAAATCAGAGAGTAGCACAACAAAGCTCCGCGTCGTTTTTGACGCGTCATGTAGCTGTCCCGAGAGCTGTCCCAGCTCTCTAAATGAATCTATGTTGACAGGTCCCAAATTACAACAAGAAATATTTGATATTTTGATGTCTTTTCGCCTGCATAAGTACTGCTTTACTAGTGATTTAAAACAAATGTTTAGGCAAGTCTTAATAAATCCCGCCCATCAAAACTATCAAAGAATACTTTGGAGGTTTTCTCCTGACCAACCTGTCAATGATTATTTCTTAAAAACTGTCACATTTGGCGTTAAAGCCGCCCCATACTTAGCTATAAGGTCTGTCATTGAACTAGCTATCATTTATGAGACTGAATATCCCTTAGCAGCTCACATTTTAAGGAGCTACGTGTATGTAGATGACTGTTGTTTTTCCTGTGAGTCACTCGAAAAAGCTCTCGAAGCAAAAGCTCAATTAGTCGCAGTTCTAGGTCACGGAGGCTTTCAGCTCAGAAAGTGGTCTAGCAATAGCTCTGAGTTTTTAAAGACTATTTCCCCTGAAAAATGCGAAACAAGCTATCTCTCCTTTGATGACCAAGACAATACTCTAAAAATATTAGGGTTAAAATGGCACCCCTCTACAGATGCATTTTCTTATAAGGTTTCCCCTCTTGATAGACCCTGTACAAAAAGATCCGTTTTGTCAGAAATATCAAAAATCTATGACCCTTTAGGTTTTTTAACTCCTCTCTCTTTTTTGGCAAAACACTTAATACAACATTTTTGGGCCTTAGGAGTCGGCTGGGACGACCCAGTCCCAGAAGATATTCAAAAACTTTGGTTTCAGTATAAAATTCAACTCCCTAAAATATCCGAGATCTCGATTTCACGCTTTGTGAATTCGGACGCCACTTCTCTTGAGCTACATGGATTCTGTGATAGTAGCGAAAAAGGATACGCTTGTTGTGTCTATTTAAGATGCATTTCTAATGACTCAATTAATGTTAATCTATTATGCGGAAAATCCAAAGTTGCCTCGTTAAAACGCATATCTTTAGCTCGGTTGGAGCTATGTGGCGCCGTGCTCTTGTCGAATTTATTACGACACGTTGTCAACTTAATCTCTAGCTCTCTTCAAATATCTCGAATATTCGCTTGGTCTGACTCCATGGTGACCCTAAACTGGATAAAATCCTCTCCGCACAGATTTAAAACGTTTGTTGCGAACAGGGTCAGCCATATTCAAGAAAAAATAGCACCCGATTTATGGCGTCATGTTCCTTCTAAAGAAAATCCTAGCGATTGCGCTTCACGCGGTTTACTCCCTGATGATCTGATTTACCATGACTTATGGTGGACTGGGCCAAGTTTCCTAAAATTACCCCCTGAAGAGTGGCCACAATCCACTATAAAACTTACCCCAGAAGTTTCTGAGGAAGAACGCAGATTAGCTCTCCTCGGAGTTTTTACCCCAACTCACCCCTTCGATAGTTGGCTAGACAACTATTCCTCTCTAGGACCCATAAAACGCATTGTTGCCTATTTATCTCGATTTATACACAATATTAAGCAGCACACTCCTGAAGCACGCATTCAAGGTCACTTGACCAACTTAGAGCTTTACAAAGCTTTGTTACTCCTTGTCAAGCATGTACAGTATGTTGAGTTTTCCGAAGAAATCGAAAAGCTCAAAAAAGGTCAACTTTTACCTAAACTGTTTCGAAAGCTACACCCTTTCTTGGACAAGAATGGATTGCTCAGGGTAGGCGGTCGCCTCCTGCTATCAGGTCTCTCTTATGATCGAAAGCATCCTGTGCTTTTACCCACTAAACATCGCTTAACGCAGCTCATTATTGAAGAATTTCATCATATTTTTCTTCATCCAGGACTGCAAACTCTTCAATTTTTAATTACACAACAGTTCTGGATTCTTTCCCCTAAACGAGCCATCGCGGGTGTGCTAGCAAAATGCATGACTTGTTTTAAAGTCAAACCAACCTCAACCTCTCAAACACCCCTTATGGGTACGCTCCCTGCTAGTCGCATAAACCAAGTTAAAGCATTTAAATATGCTGGCGTGGACTATGCAGGTCCCTTTAATATTACGCTTAGCAAAGCACGTGGCATAAAATCTCAAAAGGCATATATTTGCCTCTTTATTTGTTTTACGACCAAAGCTTTACATCTTGAGCTTGCGTCTGACTTAACCTCAGACTGCTTTATAGCTTGCCTGCGACGATTTGTCGGCAGAAGAGGTCTAATTTCTAGGCTTTTCAGCGATTGTGGTTCAAATTTCGTGGGAGCTCAAAAGGAGCTAAATGGTTACATGAAAAATGCCTCAGAAGCTCAAAATATTGAGTGGTCATTTAACCCGCCTTCGAGCCCTCACTTTGGAGGACTTTGGGAGGCTGGGGTTAAATCAGTCAAAACTCATTTGCAAAAGGTCATAGGCCTTCAGGTACTCACCTATGAGGAGCTTTACACTGTGCTAGTGCAGGTAGAAGCTATGCTTAACTCTCGCCCTATTTTACCCCTTAGCTCAGATGCCTCTGATTTGTCTGCTCTGACCCCTGGTCATTTTTTGACCATGGAACCACTCTCGTCCGCTCCTGATGAAGATCTGACTGAGCTTAATGTTTCTAGGTTATCTAGATGGCAACTTGTGCAGCGTATACACCAAGATATTTGGCGGCGATGGCACAACGAATATTTACAAACTCTACAACAGCGTCAAAAATGGAACAAATCTTGTAAAACCATTGAATTAGGCACTCTCGTGCTTATCAAAAATGAACTCGCTCCTCCTCTAAAATGGCGTTTAGGTAGGGTCATGAAGTGCCACCCGGGTCCAGATGGAGTAGTTAGGGCTGTAACCTTAAAAACTGCACAAGGTGTTATGCAAAGGCCAGTAGTCAAGCTGTGTCCTTTGCCGGTTGAATAAACCCCCTTTCTTTTTTTTTAGTATTAAGATTAGTCATTACTTTTGGTAATAGAATTATTTTGTTTTTATTTTATTTTTTATTATTATTTTTGTTCTTTTTTTTTATGGAAAAAGGCAAGAATAAGTGCCTTTTTGGCGCCCGGTATGTTTAGCTCCCGCTAAATTCTCTATTTTAATTAATTCATTAATTTTTAGTAATTAGAAAATATTACTTTTAATGTTTTACTTGCACACCAAAAGAGGGCAGTTTTGGGACATTCACAATTCTAAAGGATTAAAATAAATAAAACAAATTCTCCTTTTTTTGTATTGATTCTGTTAATATAGCAGGAAGTTTTTTCTTTTTATCGCCTTTTATTGATATATTTTTATCATGCTTTCATACAAAAAACGCGGGTGCCGCTACGCGGTCCATAAATATATTTTTCCCTTCTTTCCTATAACCTAAAAAGTGGACAGTGCGCAGTGTCGTATAAGAAACGAACTCAATCACGCGGTCCCTCGTGTGAATTTACCCTTAAATTCTCTTTGCCCTTTGGCACCCTTAAAAACCCTTTAAAATTAAAGCTGTGCGTTATCATCTGTGGAAGCTGTGTAGCTGTGAATCATGGAACTGGAGAACAGGGCCCTGTAAGCGACTACTCTGCAAATATCGGTGAGCGACATAGTTTTTTATTATACTTTATCCTCTCTCTCTCTCTCTCTACACTCTACCTACCCTTTACACCCTCTCCCAATACAGTCCCTTCTGCCTCAACTTATGGGCTACAGATTCTTCAAGATAATATTGGCCTCCCAAATTGTAATTATTTTTCGTGTGAAATGTACTTTTTCGACAAAAGACGTGGGGAATTTTTGGAGTTTTTTATATATTTTTTAACCACGTTTTGGATAAAAACTATATATTGTTTTCTCCTTTGGTTACAGCACCGTCCATTCTATCGACGGGACAGTTGTGCTGGTGGAACGAGGTTCTGTTCCATCGACGAGCCAGTTGTAACCCTGGGAAAGGTACGTAAGGATTATTTTAGTTCATCTGTTTAAATCTACTTTGTTTTATTGAGTCGACATGGGGTTCTTGATTTAAGTTACTCGGTGTACGGGAACTTCGTGCAAAATAGACGAATTCCAGGAAACTGAAACATTTCATTTTCCACAGGGTTTTACGCTCGGGCAAGATCCAACCACATTTTTGGACCATGTGCTGTCCTAGCGTCATGTGCTAGGTGATCACCAAGGAAGGCGCGAGCAAGACCCGGAGTTGCAGGGAGGATGTTTGAAAGCTTCCAGGTTTGCAAATCAAAACACCCTCTTCTTTAACCATAAAATAATCAAGGACCAAGTTAGGAGTTTTCTTCAATTTCACGCAAGCAACCATTTTTGATATAATTTTTCTCCATAAATTTTATAGTATAATTTAACATTTCGTGTAAACGCAAGGTAAAGGTATGACGTCATAACCCAAGATTTTGCGGCATATTTACTAAGTTGACTTGTTTTCCTTCATTTCATTCATTTAAGACAATTTCTCTTGTGAAATTTGGAGTGCGTTGCTATTTTGGCCCGAACTTGTTTAATTTTTTTATTTAGCATATTTCATGTTTCCATTCTTAATTTTCCCTTTTTTTTTAACCCACATTTGAAATATACAAGATGAACTAAATCTTTGTGTTATTCGTACAATCCAATGAACCAACTTTGCAGAGACAAAAGAGAGATGAGGTTATATTTTTTTTAGCGGTTTCCTTACATTGTTTTCCCTCATGGGGTAGATCTCGGACTGGGTTGCTGTCTGTCTCATTCTACCTAACGTAGAATGATGACAGCAGATATTTGGTCCAGATCTCCCCTATGATGGAACGATTTTGGAAGTGTAATTTTTTAACAATCATTTATGTAAGTGAGTCTTACACTACTGACTCAAATGTAGGTACACTGTGACCTGTTGGAAATGTGCATCTACCTATAAGGAACTTTCTATTTGTGTCATTTTGATTCATTTGGGAATCTTTTAAATTCTATTTTGTTTATTAGTCAATTTTTTTGGTTATTCTTAATTACACAAATACTCTGGAAGCCTCGGAAGTAAGTAGAGTTTCATTGTTTGGCTACAACGTTTGGGTTGAACTGTATTTTAATTAAGATCTTCTTTGTAAAACATTGATATTAAAACACTGTGGCGCTTAAAATTTTCTTATTTCTGAACCCCCCTTCTCCACTGTATAAAAGTTACCGGGCATATCAATGTTTTACCTACATACATGCAAAGAACATAAATGAAATGGCTCAGTACTAAAGAACAAAGAGACCTAGAAATCTACAGGAAAACCAGAAGACAGCTAAGAAATTTGATAAGCACAGAAAAAAATGAAATGTTCGAGCGCAAATGCCACGATATAAATACACACGTAGGAGGTAGGCAGAGTTCTGAAGTATGGAAATTCATTCCTTCAGTAAAAAACCCAACAAAAGAAAAAGTAAACATCCAGATCATCAAACTAGAACAATGGACAGAACACTACAAGGGACTGCTGCAGGAAACGAGACCCGAATATCTGGCAGCCTCTCCGAGGAGAGACATAGAAGTACACGGAGAGGAAGTAATCATCGAAAAACAAATGATAAAAAATAGTATTAAAAAGCCTAAATCCGGAGAAGCAAGCGGACCTGGAGGAATATATGCTGAAATGCTCAAATATGGATCAGAGAAACTATTTGAAACTCTCACATATATTATCAATCAATGCATAAACGGACATCCAGTACCTGATGATTGGAAAATTTCATGCATATCCTCAATACATAAAAAAGGAAACAAGCTGGATTGCAACAATTACAGAGGAATTTCAGTAACCAGTACTCTAAGTAGATTGTACGGTAGGATTCTTAGAGATCTAATAGAGAATGATTTTCATGAACAAGAAGAAGAAGAGCAAAGTGGGTTACGTGCAGGCAGATCTTGTAGTGATAATGTTTTTTTGTCTTAAACAAGTAATTGAGAAAAGGAGCGCCAGAAATATAGAGACTCATGTTACCTTTGTGGACCTACAAAAAGCATATGATACCGTTCCAGTAGAAAAAATATGGACAATGTTAGAGCAGACTAATATCAATCATACATACATAAAAGCGATAAAAGAACTATACAAAGGGTCAAAATCTAAAATTAAAATTGGAAATCGACTTTCAAAAGAATTCCTGGTAACAAAAGGTTTAAGACAGGGATGTTGTATCTCTCCAACTCTTTTAAAAATATATATCGCAGTAGCTCTAAAAAACTGGAAACGTAAAGTGCCCGGCATGGAAATACAACTTAACGACCGATTTACCATATACACACTACAGTTTGCTGACGACCAAGTAATTGTAGCTAATGATAAAGAAGACATGGAGTATATGATGAGAAAGTTAACGGAAGAATACCAAAAGTGGGGGTTAACAGTGAACGTGGACAAGACACAGTACTTATGTATTGGAAACGAATCAAGTTAATTGTAACTAGAAAATGGACAAACAATGTCTCCATGCAATGAGTATGTATACTTGGGTGTCACATTTGATAAGACAGGAACAGACTGTAAAGAACTGGAAAAAAGAATAGTAAAAGCGAAAAAGGTTATTGGATGTCTTAACAGTATTTTATGGAGCAGAGAGATAAAAAAAAATGTAAAATTTAACATATATAAAACAATGGTGAAAAGCACGCTGTTGTATCGATTAGAGACTTGTCGCGTAACAGAAAAATACAAAACAAAAATGGAAAGTGTCGAAATGGATGCAATAAGAAGATCAATGAGAATATCTAGAACAGATCACATAAGAAATGAGATCATAAAAGAAAGAATGGGAATCGAGGGAAGCATAACGGATGACATCACTAAAAGACAACTGATATGGTACGGCCATGTACAACGGATGAACGACGAAAGATTACCAAAGCAGGTCCTAGAATGGCAACCAATAGGGCGCAGAAAAAGAGGGCGTCCTAAACTAGAATGGCAATAGTCAATCCAAAGATCACTGAGTCAAAAAAATCTGACAGAAGATGATTATCAGAATCGAAGGATCTCCACCTCGGACAACGTAGAAAAACGGTCTAAACCGACTAAATAAAAAAAAAAGTCCAAGTTTAACACAATGATCTCTCTATATACTGCTGGATGGGCGCCAACATACATGCAAAGTGAGGCAAAAATATAAAAGATAAATTTATTTATAAATATTTTGTTCAAAGTATACCTATCGATCGAATTCTGTGGATTTGAAAGTTTGCGGTTATTTTTTATTACGTCTCAACTAATCACTCATTGAAACCTTTTCGTAAAAAAAGGATACCTGATTTAGACTGGTACCCATTTTCTACTTTTCCCAAACGATTACAAAAATATTGACATACACTTTACTGCCAAGCAACAACCAATTTTTATATGAATGTCTAAAATTGCATTCCTGTAAGTATAGGATGTTTCACCATAAATGTCAGCCCCCTCCCCTTCTCCCTCTTTAGTATGCGTGCTAGAAAAAAGTTTAAGATGTAAATGTGCTTAAATTTTGGCAATATTTTATAATTAGGCTTTGACGTGGTCAAGTGCCATGTAAATGTGAAATTTTGACAGGAGGGTTCTTATTGTGAACGAAACA
The DNA here is from genome assembly GCA_963576565.1 of Aspidapion aeneum. NCBI lineage: Eukaryota > Metazoa > Arthropoda > Insecta > Coleoptera > Brentidae > Aspidapion > Aspidapion aeneum. The sequence goes on along the minus strand of OY755046.1, from coordinate 35,625,972 downwards.
ACCTTTATTTTATTACATTTTTAGATTCCTCGTTTCTTTTCAATATATATATTTAATGTCTATGTTGTGATAAACAGTTTCTGAGATAACGCATTATTTTTCGACTTAAATCTTTTCCAAACCTACTGTATTTAATTTGTATTAATAGTAAATTTTTCTAAGCTACGATAAACTAATATCTGCACAGGGTGTTACCGTATACTTCAACCAAGGTCTAATACCCTTATTATAAGAGATAAAATAAAAGTCTAAATGCAAAAGTTGTAGGGTTTATCTTAAATAACCACCAGAAAATGTTAATGTCGCAAAGTTATAAAAAAACACAAACATGGTAAATCTCTTACGAAACACTCTATATATTACACTTAAAATGAATAGCTCTTTTCTTTCTGAACTGCCAAATATATGATATATTGACATTTAAACCAGCCATTGCTGAAATATGGACATTTTAAAAATCTGATTATACTGATTAACTAAATAGCAAATAGTCATAAGGGGTGTTCCATGTCAATTATACCAGCGTTTGCACTCATAGCTTTTCATTCTTATTAGACAATAATTTTTAAAAAATTGCAAAATTTTCAGACACTGTACAGGGTTTTAGTATATTTTAACCGCATATCTAACAAGTTTTTCATTCAATCAAAATATGATACAGACAAAAGTTTCATAATTTTTTACGAACTTTAAGAATCTTTGGGTCAGAATGACAATTTTTTTATCTATATGTCAAAATTTTACAGATCTATGGTTTTTTTAAATTGAACACCCTGTATATTATTTTAGATTTTTATAGATCCTTTCTTTCTTATTTCACAAATATATATGTTGATATTATTTCGTTTAATAGTTTTAAAGATATATGAGCTTAAAAGTTTTAAAAACTTAAATTGATACTCTTTAAAACATCAAGGCAGCCATGAAAAAGGCAATCGCATATTTAATTTATTAATATTTACCATCAGCGATGATTCTGCGCAGTAAAATAAAAAATAATACAGTTTTTTTTAGAAAAAAATAAATATCTAATATTTTATTGGTAATTTTCCACATAGCCTCTTGATTATTTTGAATAATTTATGTTCTGTGAACAGCTTTATTGATAGAGTGCGCAGAATTTCCATTGTCTGTTCTATTTTCTCTTATAGAATTTGAAGTCTTGCCAGCCTGTTGTGATACACCTTATTTTTTAGGTAGTTCCACAGAAAAATCATGGGGAGGCAAATCGGGGCTATTTTCTGGCCATAATGTGTTTACTGTATTTAGTATGGTTTGGCGGGTCGGTTGTCTCCTGCTGGGAAACTGAATATAATACTGGTTGCGAGCTAGATGCGTTTTCATTATTTGAGTAACACAATTTAATCATATCCAGATTTTCTTCCTTGTAAAAAAAATCCATCTTTAACCGCTCTTAAAACTAAATTTGACAATTTGATAAAACAATAGCATCAATTTTTGTATCAATGCGATTGTCTTTTTCAACGCTGCCTTGATGTTTTAAAGAGTACCAATTTAAGTTTTTTTTTTAAAACTGATAAACGAAATAAGCCCAACATATCTATAAAATTCTAAAATAATATACGGGGTGTTCCATATAAAAAAACCATTGACCTGTCAAATTTTAACATTTAGAATTTTTTGTTTACATTCTGACAAAAATATTCTTAAGCTTTGTAAAAAATTATTAAACTTTTGTATTTATTATATTTTGATATCTATTCAAATAAACGTTTAGATATGGTGTAAAAATATACGGAAAAAGACTGTATATTAAGGAACACAAGGGAAAGGAGGATAATATTTATGGTGAGACACCCTGTACATTAAGTGTATTTTTTGTAAATAAATGTACATTTTGTTTTTCTTTCAGGGAAACTTGGCCGTAAAAATGTGATGCTAGCCATCAGTACGATGGCTACCCCGATAGTCTAAATGCCCATAAAATACGTAGTGTAAGAATGGGCGTGCCCGAATGAGTGGTTCAATGAGCGAGTGTACAAAATATAAAGTTTAGGGGTAAGAAAATTTGTTATTTTCTAATGGCTTAAACAAGATATTTAGTTTATCAGTTTTTGGAGAAATAATTTTTAAGGTAATGAGAAGATGTTAGTTGAAAATTTTAAACACGTTTTAGCTGGATTTATTGAAAACAAATCTTTTAAACAATGATAAAGTAAATATAAATGTAATTATACCCCAAAAAACATCTGTAAATTTTTTTTTGAAACATACATGTATCCTTTCATTTTAAATTTCAAAGTTTGTAATCTTATTTCCTTAAAAAATACTTTTCTGCTTTTATAGAACAAAAAATCGTATATTACAGAATCTCATATTAGTTTCCATATTTTTTAAAGAAGAGACTATTATTATTTTTACTATCTGGCAAAGATAAACTGTCAAAACTCAATTCAAATCTTGTTTAATCCATTTAAGGAAAAACAACATAAGTATACATATTAAATAGGTACAGTACAGGTACATTTATATATGCTCACATGTCATTTTTAACTTTCAAACAAAAAACCTATAAAATAAGATTGCTCAAAGAGTCCCAAAAAATGTTCCTAATGTTAAAAATTAACCAAGTACTTTTATGTCCTTAATTTTGTTGAATTCGTCGACCCTTTTTGATTTATTGTTTTCGATTCTGCTACAAATTTTCAAAATAAAACAAAACACTACAAAATTCTTTGAGCCCAAAAAATGTGTCTAATGTGTTTTTTTGAATTCGTCGACCCTTTTTGATTTATTGTTTTCGATTCTGCTACAAATTTTGTAAATAACACACAAACAACTACAAAATTCCATCCATTAGTTTTAAAAAGTTTTGACATGCATTGACAAAAAATGTCACCTGGACAAACACTGACATGCATTCCCAGGTGAAATCTACCATGTCATTACTATGAATTTTAAGACTAATATATCGAAAACTGTGTGTCCGGTGGATTACTGACCACGAATGGACCAACAGGGCAATAAAAATCTTCTCCGACAGTCAAGCAGCCTTAAGAGCGCTTGATTCCTATACGATCTCATCAAGAACCGTGAGGAGCTGCAGGGATTCGCTGAATACGCTTGGTAGCGCTAACAATGTTTTATTAGTATGGATACCAGGGTATTCTGGGCACGAGGAAAATGAGGACCCGAACTAGCCCTGGGGATATACAATGCTGCTAAGTCAACCATATTAAAATCGATGGAGAATAGCTTCCAACAATACTGGATAAATATACCAGAACTGGCTCACTCTAAAGAGTTCAAAGGACCTTGTAGAAACAGAGCCAGGAACATCATTGGACTTTATTATGTATAGTGACTAGTCTTTTTGCGGGTCACTGTCGACCGAGAGTACCCATGCACAGAATGGGACTAACAGAAGAGACCGAATGTAGACTCTGTATGGGGGATGTCCGGCTTTTATGTCAGAACACTTTCGTTAAACCTTAGATTGGCTCAGAAGATCTAAATAGTGTCTCACCCAAACTGATAGCCGGCCTTTTTGGAGGATTAGGCATACAGTGGTGAGAAACCAGTCATATGTGAGCCACCATAAACCCACTGGTCCACTCACATATGAATCATCATCATCATCTCAAAAACTAATGGAATTTTGTCATTTCTTTTGTTTTCTTTAGAGAATTTGTTGCATTGAAAAAGATAAATAAAACGAGGTCGACGAATTTAAGAAAATAAAGGACATAAAAAACACTTGGTTAATTTTTGATCTAGTAAAAAAAATTTGGGCCCAAAGAATCTTTAGGGAATCCTTTTTTATCGGTTTGTTGTTTTAAAATTTTAAAGATAAAAATAAGCGCTCCAGATGTGTCTGCAGGTATAAATGATCACACTGTACATAATTTTTTTGTAAATAATGTTAAATAGTTTAGTATGAAATTGAGGGGGGGAAATTGGTCTAAGAACCCCTTTTACGAGAGAACAATGTTCAGTGCTGATTGTTGCCGTCGGGCAGTCAGTCCGTGGTTCTAGTAGATGATCGACTTCACTACTTAATACTTTCGTGAAGTATCTCAGAAACGAAAGCTTCTACCAAGTTTTTGGTTATAACACGAATTATTGAGAAAAATATGTTCTACTACATTCCGAATTGATGCTATGCTCAGTATCGAACATTTTTTTTCATTAAAACCTCATGAAAATCGGTTTAGCGGTTTAGGAGCTAACGTGTTATGAACAGACATACACACACAAACACAGACAGACATCACGACGATATTGCCATGATAGGTCAAAATATAAATATACATTTTTTTTCGTCGAAAATAAGACCTTCTCTAGCCACTGCTGCGCGGACTAGGAAGGTAAAAATAAAAATATAATAATATGCTAATAATGTAAATACCTATTCTATAAAGAACTTACTTAAATTCAGTAACAACAGCGAAATTAGATTATGCGATTGCAATTTAATTTAAATTTTACTGCTTGTGTATGTGAATCAAATTCGTCTATCCTTTAAATTTGCGAACCTATTATTAATGTCATCGTAAAATGGCTGTGAAACCATTAATTCATTTAATAGTTCATTTTCGATAGAAGTTTTTGATAAATTTGTCAGTCTCTTCTCTAACATAGTACTTCGCAGGTAGGTTTTAACACGTTTGAGGCACGAAAAGACTAGTGGATGGAATGGTCACTATTAAGCACAACAGCTTATAAGCTTCCTTGAAGATGCTTCTGTTCTCAAATAATGCAATGCAAATCCATTAATCTGTGGGGTTTCATATTGCGATATTGATCGTTGTTATAGATTAAAAACGGGTTATAATTTGCGGTGAAATGGTATACACAGGGAACATTGTGCAAAATAATTAAAACAAGAACCGAATCAGAACCGAATGTAAACAATACGCCGGTAACCGGACACTATTTCAATAAGGTACGCAGGTACGTTGTCATGACAACCAACGGACTCCTTCACCCCGCGGCATATCAAGTAGACACAGGCGAACGAGAAACAAAAATTGCTTCAACAATGCTTGTCCTGTATTCTGTGCACTATAGAAAAGAGGACGACATGTCGCTATAGATAGAATTCGCCAGTACAGAATCCGCGACGGGAAACGATCACGGTTTTTTATCGGTTAATAGCTAATAAGGTGACCAACCGCTCGTTCGGTTTTGCTAACGTGCGGCTTAATTGTTAATTTTTTGTCCCGTCTTAGAGTATTATTTCTGGGAAAGAGGTAAACCTGCGTCATTGGGCGAGCCGGCACACTTTACTGGTTACAGTATTTGTCTATGAAGAAGTAACTTGGTGAATGGTTAAGTTGGATTTCCTCCTAATTAGTTAAATTTATTGTTAATCTTCTTTTGTTTCTTAACCTGTCATTGTGCAATTGGCATCAAGTGTAATACCGAGATATTTTGTTTGAATCTAGTCTGGGAATGTTGATTGTCATTTGTATGTAATTGGTATCTTTGTAAAATCAACATTAATTAATTTGGTTTCATTTAATTTTATTCGCCACTTTGTGGTCTAATTGTGACCTTAGGTGGACTACATCCTAATCATCGCAAAATGTTGCTAAATAGTAATTTGCAAAACACGTAAACATATTGGGTTAAAAACTTACTTAAGTAGATATGAAGCTTGAATGTCTGGTAAAGAGTTCGAGCATGCGCACCGAGCGCCTGTGCGTTGTAGCTCGGGAGATGTTCACAAGTTTGCGAACAAAAGGTTTACTTGTTGCGCTACTTAAAGTATGTTTTTTATAATTTAATCGGCATGTTTAAAAACTTATACCACTAGAAGGCGAGCGGACATCAGCACTGATCAATAATCTTTAGTAAAACGGGCCATATCGTATGTAAGAGAAGCCAGACAAGGCAGAATTGGATGTTTAAATTCAAAGCTATTAAACTATGGAATGGGGGACTCCGCGGTACCTTTTTAAAGTATAAAACATGTAATAAATGTCACTTCGAACGCAAGGAACTCTAAAACAAACTCAAACTCACTAGTTGTAGCTTATTCAGTTCTTATTTTGTACCTCATTAAAAATATTTTGCTCAGCACAAAAGCAATAAAGAAGTTTTAAGATAGAGTACTAAGACGTTTATATCTGTAAATAATTATGTGCTTTTAAATTTAAAAATCCAATATTTGCTCTGAAGACTTCTTTTACAATACGTCGTTTTGTATATTATGGAAGTCTATTTAATTTACACATACACCCAAACACACAAACACCGTTTTAAAATGATATTGTATATTTCTTAATATAATTATAACTAAAAATAAATAAGTTACGAAAAACGAATAAACACCTTTGTTTCCTTTTCGTTTAATATCTCTCCATCTTAATAATTTTAAGCGCCAACTTCGGTTAATACGTTGAGTGCCACAATGGTACCAAAAATATGGGCCCCCGAGCCACATATAAAAGCTACCATAACAATCATGCAGAGCATGCATCCAACGCAGAGATAGGCCACCACAAATTCAAACTATCCATTGCGTGGATACATGCAACCACGGTGGATAGAATATACCGGTGTTCGGATCTTTTAAATATATGTCGAATTTTCACGTCACTTCATAAACAAAAGTTAAATATGATATGAAAAACTAATATTTTTAGAATTTCTTGAAAACTAAGGCAATTTTCCTACTATTTTTTAGTATATTCTTATAAAATAATATTTGTCAGACATACTAGTCGTTATTTTTTTAGCCGGCGTCATTTCTCTTTACACAAAAATTAAAATTCGAAGAAAATAATGTGTTCGTTTCAGCTTCAAAAATCATCCGCTGACCTACATCTTTGTTTACTACCCAATAGTCCTCGGTTCACCTTTGATACTAAACGATCACATTCAGTTTGACTTGTAGTTTAAATTTGTGTAATAAAAAATAAAGCGGCTAAAAAAAAATAACGACAATACGTCTAGAAAATTACATTTTATAAGGCTGTACTAGAAAACCGTACGAAAATTGCCTTAGTTTTCAAAAAATTCAAAAAATATTAGTTGTTCCGTTGTTCATATCAGATCTAACTTTTTTTTACAAAAATCAGCTGGACCACCAGTGAAAATTCGATATATATATATATATATATATATATATATATATATATATATAAGATCCGAACACCGGATGTGTTGTGACAAGCAACCTCTGAATCATTATGATATATGTATCTATGTTGGATACATGTGGCACTTAACGTGTTAATATGCCTCACATCTTCTGTTTACAGTTCATTTCATTATTTTTGAGACAACTTTTTACAACTTTTTTTCGTTGGCCTATGCTATTTGTTATGGTAAACAGCTGATAACTGTCAAAAAGTTATCTCAAAAATTATGATATAGAGTTTAGTACCCTTAGGATCGACCCCTCCGCCATTAAGGACACTTATAGTAGAGCAAGCACGACGAGTGTCCCATGCCATTGGGATTAAGGTCACTTATCGTAAAGCGTGCCTTTACTTTTCTAAATCGGGAGAAGAAAGTTTTGTTTCAAGCCTTTACGTTTTTGATAGATATAACCTAAAACCTTTAACAAAAGAAAAAACTAACACCGTGCAACCATATACGTAATATTCCAATACTCCCTGTTATCGATTAACACAATTACTGGCGTTTGATGCAAACATTCAGAAATAAAGCTACGAAAAATGCATAGATACCAATTTTACATAGATAGTTTTTCTCAAATGTGCCCGATGATTTGAGGTGAAAAATACACGAATAAAGTAATATGCATGTGTAAAAGTATAACCAATCAGGACATTTTATATTAAGAACCGCAAAAAAGATAAGACTTATGCCCATTGATATTGCTATTTCAAATATGTTTCATTGGCAGTTACCGTGGGTAGAGTCCCTGTATGTTGGCATATTTGGATATAATATATCCAAATATGTTAACAGGGATAGAGTCCCGTGGGTATTGGAATATTATGTATATGCTGGCGACGGACGGCGGGATTTGCTAATTCGGTAAAGTTCGGTTGTTATCGACATAACGAGAGGCAAGCCGTCAGAGGTCACCCTGCAGGTTAAACTGTAGGGTCAGTTCATCCTGAAAACCTGACGTCTCCAGAAGACGCAGTTTTCATGATCCAGTGACTAATAAACTGAGGATGGGGAGGTTAAACATCCATTTTTATTAATATAATATCGATGGCCCAACTGCAATGCTGAAAATATGCAACTTTAAAGGGGAAGCAAAAAAGAGTTTAAGTAACTGATAAAGGGATATTAGGTGTGGTTTTCCGCGCATAAAATATGTCTCATGAAAGTAGACAATTTACCCAAATAAGAAATAATCTAAAAATCATCAAAATTTTTGCCATTCAAAGTAGAATCACGCTTGATATAAAGAGGGCTGTGGATATATAAAATAATTGATAAGGTACAGTTCTGACAATTTGCGATATAAGAAAGAAGGGAAAAAGGTCTACGCGAAAGATAAACCAAAACAAACCTGTAAATAACAAAATTTCGACTTTACCGAGTCAGCCTTACTAAGGACACTTATAGTAGCACAAGCCTATAAAAAAGCTAAAAGCGTGCTTTACAATGAGTGTCCTTAACCACTACCCCTCCGTATTCATTGCTCCGTATTCAGCTCTGTCTATAACGCAAGAGGTCACAAAGTGGTGCACATTGACAAGTACAAGTAAAAAGCACATGTTTTAACCAACAAAAATTTATTAAAATAGATATATTGCATGATTCTTAATATTCACAATTTGTATAAAAATATCAAATGAACAACAGGTAATTTGAAATAGTGGAACTGTAGTCCAGTGAGGAAATTAAAAAAAAATAAATCTTAATAGGCTTTATTTGCTAGCTTTAAATGCCTAGTCCTAGTGGTTACCTTTCTTAATGCTTTTGTACAAGTGAGAAACAGCAAACCAGAAAATACTCCCCCTTTGCCGCCACTGCAGTAACTATCTTTTTAAGATAGTTACTGCAGTATGGCAGAGCGGTACGGGGGGGTATTTTCTTTTAGTGTGGTATGCTGTTTCTTACTTATACAAATGTATTCAGAAAACGATAGGACTAGGAACCACGATTAGGCATAAAAAGTTCGCAAAACAAGCTTAATGTGTTTACAAAAACTTGTTTCTGACTTATAATATTAATTGTCAATTGCACTAAACACACTTAGGGCCCGTCTCACCGTCGTTGTTTTTCGTTCCTTAGCGTAAGGGGTTCCTTAATAGAGAAATGCCCGTATCCAACAAAATCGCGTGTTTTGACAATTAGCTAATCAGGGCGACAACTTGGGGCTCTCCACCAAAGGATTTTTGCTTTTGATTAGGTAATTGTGATGCTTCCTGTGAAACGAACCGGCAACATTGCAAAGTTTCGTTGAAATTTAACTAAAAGCTTCTTTTTGGTTAGCGGTGCTTCATTTTTTTTATTGGTCGCCCGGCATCTGTCAAAAATCTAACTTTAAAAATTGTGGGAAATTGCACAACTCTTCTTTTCGTCTTTTATGAACACAATTTTTATTTTAGAGGTAGTATTTTGTGGGTGCTAAAGTGTTGGAGTTGACAAATAATAAGGTATGCCTTTTCAACGTCCAGTGGCGGATCTAGCGGTGTGCATGTGCACAGAGGCGCTAAGGACGCCAAAAGGCGCCGAATTGTGAATTAAGGGGGCCGAAGTTCCACCTTTGCAGAGGGCGCATTTTGCTTTAGAGCCGCCACTGCATCTTCACACTTAACAATTGTACATTGTCCCAGTGTGCTCTGGGAAACCCATCCTGGATTATGTCCAGAACATCGTCATATAATTCATCTTCCATCATTTTTATTATGAATGAAATGTGCCTTGAAATTTTATCTCGGGAGCAGGGTTATTAATATAAAACAATGAAAATGCATAATTTTTTGACGTTTCTTGGTTAAACGCTCTCCGTTTGATTCTCGCATTTAAACGAAGATAACGAATAACCGGGCAGTTTGTCTACTTGTCGGCATTTAGCCAATTAGTACTAACAGCCGTATACAAATAATTATCTAATCAATGATTAAAATTTAATTGTAGAATTTTTGCTTTGATGGATACGGGCATAAGTTATGCTACGTTTCTTACGTAAGCGTGAGATTGGACAAGAGCGCAAGTGCACTTCGTTAAGATCATATAAGCAGCATATGTAGCTATGTTATCTTACGGTATGGCAGTGTGCGGGTACCTTAACCCAGAGAATCATGATTCGTTTATTGGCTCATAAAAAAATTATTTTCTGATTATCTGATGTGTTCAGCATAAAGGATTTTTTGCAAACAAGTGCCAACTGCAAGTGTACAACAAAACTGTACACCAATGAACATTCTCTGCCATAGGTAGAAATTTCCAAGCCACGTATAAACCTCAATTCACCTAAACTTTGAACAAAACCTAGATCGCTAAATCGGAAGTTAACATAGGTTCTACGTCCTATCTAATATAATCATAATATGACGCAGTAAGGACCTCTCTATGCTAAGGAATGACAAAAATAGTCGGTGCGATGGGTAATAAAATGTTTAACAGGAGAAAAAATACAAAACAAATGCTAATAGTATATGAGCGGCTGAAAGAAGAACATTATGGTTTGTTACCTCCAAATGTTAACAAATCAGTGGAATATATATAACAAAGTGAAAATCTCCATACTGATATTTATTTACCATACGCTAATAAACAAAATCCAAAGAAAATGGAAGTGTATTGTATAAGTTACTAATTAATCTATATTTTCTCTCTGTTACACATACTTTTGCGCAACAGTATGTCTTAATTTCGCATGTGTGATCAAACTATTTAATAATTTACAGACTTTTTACTTCAAATTTAATTTTTAATTAAAATGATGTGGTGCAACTTGCAATTAAACACATTCGCCATTTAACAAATTAATGTTTATTCTTTTTGCAAAATGATTTAGCCAGAATTCAGACGGCTTTATCTGTTCTAAGTTGCCAATTTGTTTAAACATAAATTGTCGGTGCGATGGGTAATAAAATGTTTAACAGGAGAAAAAATACAAAACAAATGCTAATAGTATATGAGCGGCTGAAAGAAGAACATTATGGTTTGTTACCTCCAAATGTTAACAAATCAGTGGAATATATATAACAAAGTGAAAATCTCCATACTGATATTTATTTACCATACGCTAATAAACAAAATCCAAAGAAAATGGAAGTGTATTGTATAAGTTACTAATTAATCTATATTTTCTATCTCTGTTACACATACTTTTGCGCAACAGTATGTCTTAATTTCGCATGTGTGATCAAACTATTTAATAATTTACAGACTTTTTACTTCAAATTTAATTTTTAATTAAAATGATGTGGTGCAACTTACAATTAAACACATTCGCCATTTAACAAATTAATGTTTATTCTTTTTGCAAAATGATTTAGCCAGAATTCAGACGGCTTTATCTGTTCTAAGTTGCCAATTTGTTTAAACATAAATTGAGGCAACATCGCTTCGGATATCTTTAATCTCAACGGAAATCACTTTAAATTAAGTAGTTATCGATTTTTGTGATAGATAAAGGTAGAGTTTAGTCTTAGTCCGGGGCCATAGCGTCAAAATTTCGCCTCCGTGGACTTTTTGATTAAGATTTTACCTGTTTTAATCGATTAATAATGATCCCACCAACACTGCCTGACCTGTTAACAGACCCAACATTGTCTCAGTCAAAAAGTAAGGTTAGGGTGTCAAAATATTAGCTCACACATGTACTATACTCTCGTAGTAGTGTGAGCTATGGTGATCCTAATTTTTTCGAGAAAAAAAAAGTTGCTCCTATTTCCAAATTTTTTTTATATCTTTGCGTTTCAGATGATTTTGAAACTTTTTTGTCGCGCCGTCTGTCTGTCTGGAATGACCAACGCGCATAACTCAAAAACCGCTTGCCCGATTTTAATGAAATCTGGTACCTAGGCTGGGTCTTGGGTCGAGATGGCCCCATTTAAAAATAAATAAAATCCATCGAACACAAGCCAAATAAAAGGAAGGGGGTAGATTTCAAAAATTAGAGTTTATGTGAAAATATGGCGTTTGTGATATCAAACGAAAGGTAAGTGACTCTGGAGTTAAACGAAATACATTTTAGTAAAAAAAAGGGTGGGGGTAGATTTCAAAAATTAGAGTTTACGTGACAATATGGCGTGTGTGATATCAAACGAAAGGTAATTGAGGCCGAAATTAAACAAAATACATTTTTGTTTTTGTATTTTTAAGGGTGGGGGTAGATTTCAAAATTTATATATATTTCAGTTTTTACTTATATTAGCTCACACATACACTATAACTATAGTACCTAGTGTGAGCTTAGGCGCCCATATATTGGCAGAGTATTTTTTAATTTTGAACGGTTTAAGCTACAGTTATGAAACTTGGCACGCACATCGGCCTTCACGCATTTATTCATCGGCTGTCAAATTTTTTTTTTGATTATGCCTTATATCTTTTAAACTATTAGACGTGCACAACTCATCTTATTTTATACGGATTTGGTAGCTTATATAATTACCGACAGGTCTACCATATAAAAAAATTCGAAGCTGTTAATGATGCCCCTCTAAGTAGAGGCAAATTTTTTTGTAATTTACAATAATAAAAGCTTAATTGACTTTTTAATAAAATATCTTGAATGAGTGATTTTATGATTTTGCGGTAGGGTCAAAATCAGATGTTGGCCCATAACAGACCTAGGAGCCGGGGAAAAATATAAAGTATATAAAATTAAAAAGTGGTCAACTGCAACCATTTGGTGCAAATTTGCTGACATAGGGCACATTATAAGTCAGCTAAGCTTTTTTATTGTCAATTACAAAAATTTTTGACCCTATCTAGGGGGCTTCGTTAACAGCTTCGATTTTTTTATATAGCAGACCTGTGGGTAATAGTATGGGCTACCAATCTGATAAGACACAGTTGTGCAGGTGCAATATAAGGCATAATCTAAAAACAAATTGTGCCCCCTTGCGCCCCCCAGGCACAAAATATATAAAAAAATTTACAGCTAAAGAATGAGTACGTGAAGGCCGACGTACGTGCCAAGTTTTATTACTGTAGCTTAAGCCGTTCAGAATTGAAAAAATATTTTGACACCCTAACCTTACTTTTTGACCGAGATAATTTTAAGTCTGTTAACAGGTCAGGCAGTGTTGGTGGCATCATTAGTAATCGATTAAAACAGGTGTTGTAAAATTTTCATCAAAAAGCCCACGAAAGACTATGGCCCCGGACTATGTATGGATAGTGAATTAATTAACGGACTTACAGAATACAAGGTTTGTCCTAATAAAAGTATTCGACCAACGCAACGCGGTTAAAATAAATTATAATCCTCTTCTCTTTTAACTGTAAGGGGACTTAGGAGGCCAGATCAGCCACTGAGGAGGTTAAAAAGGAAAACACCCAAGGCTGTAATCTTAATGTACAGAATTTTCCTGTGCAAAGACCATGATTGTACAGGTCGAATAAATGATTGGACATACCACGTATTCTTTTCTGATATGAGGGTACGGCAGTGATCTGTCGACAAAAAAAGTAAAATTATGCGGTACTTTTTGACTCACTCCTTATAAAATCTACAGATTAGTTAATTGAAAGAAAATAACACTTGTAAAATTTTCTATTAACCTTACCTTCTTGCTTAAAAGTATTTATACATCTGTTTATACTTACAAAAATTATTATTTACAATGCAATAGTGCGTTTTATCTTTTTTTATCCGTATATATAAATAAATTATGCTACTTATACCTTAAACTTTTATATACTGTTAAAAAATATATTTTCTCTCGTTTTTTTTTTGTAAAAATAATCCTTGAGCTATGTACGTAAAAGTTTTACCTCGTTGTGTCATTAGTTTTAACTTAAATCGAATGTCGAAGTCACAGCATTTTGGTTGACAAGGGTTGCCTATCACGTGGTTATTTCGCTGCAAAAGAAAAATAAAATACATTAGAAGTCGTTCACCGGTTTATTGATGATTTTTGGTCACGTGATTCTTTTCATTCGTGGGTGACAAACAAAGCGGGTTAAGTGCCTATGCCCAACATGGGGCTCTGCTAATAAAACCATTTTAAATACCTTGATGAAATTGCAAAACAATATAAAATGTATCCATAAACTCTCATTTTTCAAACCAACTATTAATTTATACAGTTTCCTTACATAAACTTAAAATAAGTATATTTATTCACGCAATAATGTCTGATCAAAATATTCCAAAATCAAAATTCAAAAATAACAATTTCACTAGACAACATAATTAACTTCAAACAATACAATTGAACAGTAACACTGGGAAGAAATTCTTATTATATATTGGAATATACATATATAATAAGATACCTTTATTATTGAAAGATATACAACATATCGTGGGCTGAATGCAATAGTTGGGTAACTCGATTTTTGTAGTTTTCAGAAAATTGATAAAATGTAATTGGTAGTATAAAAGGAGTCGCCTGGAGAAGGGTTGCTTGTACAATATGAGATAATTTTTATTTTTAGGGTTCGGTTCATATACACAGTCTTCTTTTAAAAAATAAAAAGATCAGAAAATAGAGAAAAACATACTGGTATCTAAAGTTATCTATTTATAGCTCCAAAAAAGTTTACATGTTTGAATTGTCTACTTTTTACATTTGCAGATAGACGTCGCCAGTTTAGAATAACGTAATATCTAGCTTTTACATTTGATAGCGCTTGATTCCCATTATATGAAAAAGTAGATAACTCAAAATCACGAAATTTTGAGTTACCCAACTATTGCATTCAGCCCACGATATACAAGAAACAAACAAAATAATATTTTTTAAATTAAACATTGTTTATTTAAATTTTAAAAAAAATAGAACTAAAACTATAGTAATTGTTTTTATATAATGTTTGTTTTCTTGTTGACATAATTAACCTTTAGGTTTACTATTTTTTTTTACTATTATTTGTAATGCTTTTTTGTTATTTCCCTGTAATAATCCATAAGGTTTGTTGGCAAATAAACAATTTTATTGAAAAATATGTTTAGTAATTTATTAATTTTTAAAGATAGTTTTATGGTGTAGTTAGAAAATGAAGTGATTAAAATAAGCAAATTAAGCACTATGCATTATTGCCTACATTTTTGGGTAAATCTGGGTTAAAATGCATTTATTAACTTTTGTTTTTAGCTGTTAAAAAATGTTTTGGACAAATTTTAGCATATTTAAGGTGTGAATCAAGCATATTTTCCTCTTTTTAAGGATCTGATCCAACTTTTCGTCTCTCCACTAAAGGCACCCGTACCTTTTCCCCTTAGTTTTGTAAAATAGCGGGAATCTTAAAAAATCGTACTTTGTTTTTATCTCCCTTATTTAAGCAACCCACAATGACAAAAGGTTAAAAAAAAATAAAAATAAAACTCCTTTAACGACATGCGTTTTAATCTAAACTGTGTGTGCTTTGTTTGTCATCCACGATTTGGCCACACATCAGCTGATCTGTTTGTGACGTCTCCCAAATCATCAATAGCAAAGATTCTAGAACAGTTACTGATTGGATTTCATAACCAACCAAAATAAAAAGAGTGGGTACACCATATATGTACCTAATATTCCAATACTCCCTTTTACCCATTTACAGAATGACTAGCGTTTGATGCAAACATTCAGAAATAAAGATACGAAAAATGCATAGATACCAAATTTACACAGATAGAGTTTTAATCAACTGTGCGCCGATGATTTGACGTGACGAATACACGAAAAAAATAATATGCATGTATAAAAGTATAATCAGGACATTTTTGACTTAAGGACCGCAAAAAGGATAGACTTATGCCCGTTGATATTGCTATTTGAAATATGTTTGCATTATGCATCGTAAGGTACCGTGGGTATTGCATTAATACGTACTATATGGATATAATATGCATGTGTTTGAAAGCAACCAATCAGGATATTTTTTCTTAAGGATCGCGAGGACTTATGTTTGCATAAATCATTCGCAATTACCGTGAGTATTGGAATATTATGTATATGGGGTACACCTAAAGTCCCTTTTACAGTGATTGCCCACAGAATTTGATCAGTCATGTGAACTTAATTGGACGACTGTAGTTACGTCACCGCGGTGCCAACAAATGGCTTAACAATAGGCAAGACAATGACCTAGATATTTAATATGATAACTATGATATTACAGTTGGCCAGTCGGGCTCAATGACCTTTCAAATTCTGTAGGTGACCTGTGTAATAAAGACCAGTTCAAGGTCTTTATACTTTTACACAGATCACCTACAGAATTTGAAAGGTCATTAACCTGACTGGCTTAGTATAATCAGATTAAAAAATCTACATCACCGTATTGCTTTAAACCTGTTTATGGAAACCCGATGACGCAGCTACAGTCGTCCAGTTAAGTTCCCATGACTGGTTAAATTCTGTATGGAAAATGTGTAAAAGTATAAAGAACTTGGGTACAGCCCAAGGTTTTATACTTTTACACAGGTTGGTTGGTGGGTACAGCCGAAGGTCTTTATACTTTTACAAAGGTGACCTACAGAATTTGAAAGGTCATTGAACCTGACTGGCTAGCTGTAATCGGATTAAAAAATCTATGTCATCGGGTTGCCTTAAACCATTTGTTTTGTGGAAACCCGATGACGCAGCTACATTCACCCCGTTAAGTTCACATGAGTTATTAAATTCTAAATAAAATCTATATGTTTGTGGCGGATTCATTTTACAAACACAACTTTTTCTGGGTATTTGTCAACGATATAATAATAAAAAAATATATTTGAACAAGAAACATTTAAGATTTTGAGAGAAAATATAAATAAAAGCTTGAAAACGATTGTAGATTGGCAATCGAAACGTAGCGTATTCAAATTCAATTAAAAGATAAGTGGTTTAGGTTTTACTAGGCAACTATTTATTTTTATAGAAAGCCACTGACAAATTAGTGATTTTTATTTTTCTAGGAGAAACGCAGTGGTTTTTTATAATTTTTTAAAATAATTTTTCCTTACTAGTGGCGTAATACCCAGAAAAAGTTGTGTTTGTAAAATATTATTAAATTCTGTAAACGACCTGTGTAAAAGTATAAGTCCTTGGGTTTATAGTCTGCCATACGCAGTTACACTTTTGTGACTTTGACATGATATAAACATATTTCGTAACCAGAAATATTTGAAAAATTAAATATGTCATGTTAGTATAAAATTAAAAGCAAAACTGTCATTGTCTTAAATAAAAAGATGTTGACTGTATTTTGACAAAAAACAAAGAAGGTGGAAATGTCACAAAAGTGTAACTGCCTATGGCAAAGACCCTAGCCTGCGTTTCACCGAACTGAACCCGCAATATGTACTTTGATTTTATCGCGGCCATGGCTGATAATTTTGTTGTTTTTGATGACTTTCCTCACAATAATGGAAAAAGTAATGTTGTGAGACCCTTGACCGGTTTTTGACTGTTAAATTGTACCCCAAATTTAATTAAAACAGGCAAAAACACAAATAAATAAAAACAGCGGTTGACAAGCACTTGACATTTTTAAACCAGAGAACGAAATATTTAACTGAATCAAGAACGGGACGGCGGCCAATTTTGGATTTGCCACTTTATATTTGGTCAAATCCAATCCGTTCATGTTCCATTATCCGTTTTATACCGTTGTATAGTGAACTCAATCGTCCAAATTACGAAACTATACTGTTACTGTCAGTTCTAAACGTTATCGCCAATTAACCCTTTCATTAAGGAATATTAATTTTTAGACTAATAGGTATTTATATTAATAGCTCTTTTTAACATCCAATCCTGGAAATAGCAGGCTTAATACATAGTAAACAGCGGTTGAAACAATTCGACATATTGAGCTTTGGTAAGAAAACAGAAACGGCGACAGAAACGGATATACTGAGAATTTTTTTGTTTGTCGCATCACAAGAATTAAATTAAAACATGCTTTATTTTTATGTGGATTTTGCGGCAAGCTGTACATTTTTATTTGTTACGACCAAATGCAGCATTTACAGTATTTACTGAAATTTTTCCCCCAGTTTTCTTTTATTATAAGCCAAAAAGCAGTTAGTTGTTTTAGTAACAAACAAAAACAATGCAATTTTCACATCTAACTCCAGCGAAACAGTTTAACACACTTGCTTTTTGGTCAGAAAAATAGAGACACAGTGGAGTATTTGAGATCATTTTCTTCCAAAACGAATCCGCACTCTTCGTAAGTTTTTAGCGATGTAGCTCTATAAAATCAAAAGGAACAAATTTTGACTGGCCGAATTATACTGTTATTAACTTAAGGTTATGGCTCGGGAAAACGTTTCAAGTGGTTAATTTATGCAAGTTACTAAAATACCGTATTTTTAATTTAGTGCGCATCTACACGCATTTTAGTCCTACTTTTCTTGCTATTAATTTAGTATACAGTACATAAGTTGAAACAAAACGAAAGTCTGTACAGAATTATCGTTAGTTTTAGCTGTTTCAAAGCAAATCATATTTTTAACCCTACTAGTAGAACTGGAAATATCAGATTTATTGAATTACTATACAGGGTGCTTTTTTTTAAGTAACATAGGGTTTTCGAGTATTTGTTGCATGTTTTTGTCACTTAAAGATCTTGAAATTTCCATATGAGCTAGTCGCACAGGCCACGTCAGTTCAATCACGATATTAACTAAATCTATGACTTTTATTCTCTCAAAATACCCAAAAACAATAGAAAGAAAAGTTTTTTAAGAAACTATTAACCCTTAAAGTTTCCTATACAAGAATACTGTTGCACAACACTAGTAGTTTTCTCTTTTAAACATCGCGATATTTTTTACTTTTAAACTGTTTTAATGCACTAAACTACTTTGGAAAAAAAACGAGTAGGAAAAAGTTACTTGTTGAAGCAAAATAAAAAGCCTTTCTATTTACTCGACTAAACAGTTTACGAACCAGATTTTTTGCATAAGTACTACCCAGTACAAGATAATAGAGAATTATTGAAATAAAGCCAGGCTAAAATAGTGCCAGGCACAATTTTGACACCTTTACATTGTAATATCAGCTGTGATCTATCAACACACGCCTTTGTTTACTATATGAACCGGAATAAATAGTGCCTTCTTTTATTAATTGAAAATAAACGACGAAAGTTTTAAATTCGACTTTGGTATGTCAACTTTCAAGGATTAACTGTCAGTTTTCAATGTGAATGTGTCGAAATAGTGCCTGGCACAATTATAGCCTGGCTGTATTTTAATAATTCTCTAATAAATATAGTTATTTGTTTTATAGTAACTTGCATAAGCTACTTAAGAAATATAAACGCGACATTAAGTTAATTATTAGTGATACTCCATAGTTATCGTAAAACAATCGCAAAGTTTACCTTGTTAGTTCCCTTCCTGGAACTGGTAAAGCGTTTCTTGAACGAGATCTTTGAAGTTGTGCTCTTCTTTCGGCTAAAAAATATGATTAAATTACAAACATTTCAAAATTTTTGTCATTACATCTTCATGCAAAACAATTTTTTTAATGAGAAATGTACATTTGTACCGCTCCACGGGGTTTAAGGCTGTGAATCTCTTTAAAAATGTTTTATTCAGAAATAATATTCACACGCCTTTCTGAATTTAAATATTATTTCGATGGTAAGAAGTTTTTAAATTAACAATCTGTATATACTTTTCTAAATCACGTAACATGCTTCAATAGAAAAGTAAAATGGTATCTTACCATACTCAAAATAAAATTCCAAGTCGCAATCTTTTAAACAGAAAAAAGTTTTTTAAGACAGACAAAAGTTACAATAATTTTGGAAAATTAATAGATTAAAAAACATTTTTTGGGCATATTTACAAAACATTGAGGGAGTGCTCGGTAAGATAAACAAATGTTTTGCAGTTGATTTATAGTAATAGCATAAATCAGGCTATTTCCATTAACTCTCACATGCAATTTACGTGCATTTGTTAGTTTTAGTGATTTTGGAACATACTCCGTCCCACATTACTTAACAAACTGTCAAAAAATTATACACAGTAGGTCAGCAACGCGGATTAAAACACGTTTTCACATTTTACATTACGTCATCTATGTCATGTGATTATGCGTAAGCATAGTAAAGCTTCTTTAATAGACACTTATCGCCGATCCCGGAAGCATCATTTAAAATTAGCTGCATGTCAACTTTGCTATTTTGTCATCTGCATGACGTCACGAAAATCGAGAAGTGACAATCAAGCGTCATCCCCGGTATAAATGGATACGCGCTGACATACCGTGTCTTAGTGTATCGTGGTTGAATCTATTATTTCTTGTAAACATTTGTTTATTTGGTGAAAATTTATCAAATTGCGGACTAAATTTGCAGTTTTTCTAAATATAATTGTGCGGGTTTATTGTAGACACTGTAAAGAATATTCTACTTTCGAGAGCAATCCGCGAGTATTTATGCATTTTATTGCAAAAAATTGTTTTGCTATATCTGTCTGCCATAATTAGGGCAAAAGTATGTTCGGAAAGGACATCTTCTAGCTTTTTAGGATGTTATAGGAAATATTAACAAAAAACGTGACGTATAAACAGCTGTCCGCGTTCCTCTCAAACACACACATTCGCACTTGGAATTTATCCTCCGCAAGTTGGGGTTTTCCGTAATTTCCAGGGCAGCTCCCTTCTGGATTTTTTTGTGCAGTATTTATGATATTAATTAATTAATCATGAATTAATATTTCTACTAACCTCCAGTTGTTCTTCCTCTTGCCCTCTTCTGTTCCCTTCCAAAGGCACTACCGCTCGACAGCGCTTGCATTAAACTAGAAAAGGAAACAAAATATTATTATTTTGAAACAATTCCTCATGTAAAAGGTCCGAAAGTTTTAAAAGGGTTGATTGTCGTTAACTTTCTAGTAATTTTAAGAACTTATTAATATAATTTGGTTTCTGTCCGATGTAGAAAATAAAGTTTTAAAAAAAAATTGAATATAAAATATCAAAAGCTTTCCACAAAAAAATTGTAATAAAATTTCTTGTAGAAAATCAATTTTCAATGTATAATTTAAGTGGCTCAAATTTACGATTACCACTGTAGCAAAACATGTGCATCACCCTGTATTTTAACAATTGATATATCAGGCTACTCCGTCCTGTATAAACTTTTTACTCTAATTTTTACCATTATAAAAACCTTATAATTTCTGCTTATCGCAAAGTCGACGAATCAACGGTACCAATTACTTTTGCAAATTCAACTAGGCAAGATATTATGGCGTAATTAAGACTGTATTTCCTTGGGCCTACAAACCTTGAAGCTGGTCTAGGAATCTAGGGAATCGTACAAAGTTTCAAAATTTTGGGACAACTCAAATGCATTTTAATTGTTTTGCGAATGTGCTCGAGTGCTGAGGAAAATGTTTATTTATTCAGTAGTTCGTTTTCTCTGCTTATTTTAAATTAAGGAATCTGTAAGGCGATCATTTGCACGTGTTAGAGGGGTATTATACTGACCTGTCCATGATGCCCTCCTGAGTTTGCGCAGGATTCATATCGATCAGTTTTCTTTTGTTCCTTTCTTCCCTGTCTTTCTCTTGCTTCAATTTGGCCAAGCGCGCTTTCTCTCTTTTTTCTTCCATATCTCTTTCTGCCTGGTTATCCAAGGCTGCTTTCTGTGAGACCAAACAAAAGTATAAGATTATATCCAAAACAAAGCTGTTGTATAAAACTATTAAATAAAATCTATATTTATGTTTGTAGCGGAGTCATTCTACAAACACAATTTTATCTGGGTATTACGCCATTATTAAGGATTTTTTAAAGTTAAGAAACCACTGCATTTCTCCTAAAAAAAGAAAAATCACTAACATATATTTGCCTAACAAAATTTGAAATACTTATATTTTTGACAAATAAAACTAGAGTGCGCAAGCTCTATAAATCTTTGATTTTTAAATTACCTTTTGCTCAATATTATTATATACACTATTCTATTACACGTAAATTTAGTGGGAATAAGGACACTGTTGTTCTGGTAAATATACGTTTTAATCCATCGGTAACGTTTCGACAATGGTTTTTGTCTTCATAAGACTTTCAGACTAGATCGTAGATGTCGCCACTTGTGTCAAAAGCATACGGTATCGCAGGCACTATTATAAATTTCTCTTACCAATGTCGTAACATAAGATTTATCTACCGTCTCTATAGCTTTACAAAAGTGTCACATTGACCATGCAGTGTTCTGAAGTGAGTTCTGAGTCCCTTAAGGACGAAACAGTTAACTGTCAACACTTAATAGGTGTCCATTAGATCTTGGACCCCCGTGGATGTACAACTTTTCAGCTGCTCACGAAAAGAGCAGAGCTAAAGGTTCCGGGTTCAAGTCTTTTTTTAAAATTTTTCTTTCCTTAATTTCACCCCTGGTTTGCAAATGTAATTAGGTGAGAAACTGATGTTTTTAAAGTTGTTAACGTTATTGACAATGAAATACTTACAATAAAACTATCTCTAAACGTCTTAAGATCCGCGAAGAATTCTTCAAAAGTGTATTTTGACTTGTCGAAACAGTAATACTCGGACAGATCATTAAAAGATTCGTCCAATTTTTTGAACATGGTTTGCATCACTTTGCACTGCTCATCGGCTTCTTTGGCAAATTTCTGTTTTGGAATTATTAAGGAAAAAAACAGTTTAAACATTTAAAATGACCGTCAATGTTGAACTTTTATGATAATTAATCAGATCTTAATATTCGTGCAAAACCGAAACAAACCAAACCTTATCTTTTTGCAAGTATCCATCCACCAAATTTTATTAAAATCAAACAAATCCTGTTTGTATTTTTGGAACCTCTATACATATACATTTAATAAAAATGTGGAGTTAGAATTTTCGCCGCCACAATCCTTTATGATATGAGAATCAAATAAAGCACGATGTAATAGCCGTACACACGGGTTCAGATATATTGTCGCAAATAAAATTTTTAGAGATACAAATTTATGCTGACAACTAAACTAATTAAAGAAGCCATCTCGAAGGTTCGGCCTTCCTTATGTGAGTCATAGCTACCCGCCATCTTTGAGATTTGACTACTTTATAAGGGATGAAACGGATTTGGCAAGGTTGGTGAACAGGTATCGGTATATGTTTTTCTTATGGATTTCATAATATATCTATT
Source organism: Aspidapion aeneum (assembly GCA_963576565.1). NCBI lineage: Eukaryota > Metazoa > Arthropoda > Insecta > Coleoptera > Brentidae > Aspidapion > Aspidapion aeneum. Next base: position 35,602,794 of record OY755046.1, on the reverse strand, counting down.
TGTGTCTCTAGGGATGAAGCGATTGATGTAAGTATCAAACTAATTTTTATGAGATAGCACCATCTAGTTTATGAGACGAGGAAAAGTATTGGGGTTAAAGCATAACAACCTTAGAAAGGCAGCTGATGCATGCGCTACAAGAGGTATTTACACTCCCATTCTATTATTTAATGCGGAATGGGCAATGAACCTGCCGTGATGTCAAATTGTGTTATTAATCCGAGTGTACAGGCAGGCAAACAAAGCGAAGAAACCTTAGCCAATAAGATTTCAAATGAGAGATGTCTCGGAGATCGGCCCTGTTCTTCATATGAACCGGGACAAGATACCTTTACAAAATCCAACCGAAGCCTCCTGTAAGGGTCTCAGTACCCGAAAGGGAAGTATGGAAGGAAGTGTGTACCTTGCACCCAGAATGGGGTAGTCTAGTATACCGACGGCTTTAAAATGGGGAAGAGGTCTGGAGCAGTATAGTGCAGAACAACAGGAGCGAAATTTCATTTTGCCCTGGGCAAGTATTCCACTGTTTTCCAGGCAGAGGTATACGCCATTCTGATGTCAGGAAAAGACATGTACATATGCTCAGACAGTAGAGCTGCACTGTCTGCCATCAAATCGGCCAAAGGAAGTTCTGCACTTGTAGCTGAATGTAGGGATATACTAAAAACCCTGGCAGGACACAACAAGGTTGATCTCCTCTGGGTTCCAGGACATGAGGGCATTCTTGGAAACTAGGAGGCTGACCAACTAGCTAGAATGGGGTCATCAGCTGATCCAGTAGGGCCGGAACCCATGGTGGGCATCGCGGAGTGTCTTTCCATGATGGCCCTAAAATGTGACCTGAACAGGCGCTCTCAGCTCTGGGAAGACACGCAATGAGGCAGGCCAAGCTCCTTAACGGGGAGGTGAGCGCTTCCAGAGCGACGTCTTGTCTCACACTCGGGAGAAAAGATATTAGATTGGCGACAGGGCTCTTAACACGACACTGTCGCCTTAATAAACACCTTAGCATTCTGGGAATCGTTGAAGACTCGGAGTGTCGTTAGTGTATGGAGGACGAAGAATCCCCTTTACATATCCTAACCGAGTGCCCTGCACTCGCCGCGATAAGACTGTCGCTTTTGGGAAGCTGTGTGCTTAGCCCTGGCGATGTCAGAAAGTTTCAACCCAGAAAAATCTGCTCCTTTGCCAAGGCGGTGGGATTTCAGGGCTGACTCAATGGATAGTGGGGTACAACGGGCCCAGCAAGGTGGCCTAACTGCATGGGACTTTTCCCGCCTACATAACATTCATTCAAGGTTTCAAATTAAACGTTAGGGAAAAAAGGATACATCCATGACTTCTACAAATTTGTCGTCTCCGCTTTGTGGGACCCTGTTGTTTGTCAAATCACGTTGCAGATTTTTTATGTTGCTGTCCATTTGCATTAGTTTTTTTCGTATCGTATCTAGCGATACCCTACAAGCCCTGAAAAAAAACAATAATTTTTTTTATATGATTCTGCTGATAGTGCCTAAATCAACATTGACGATCTTTAAAATATAATTCTCGGCAAAAAAATTAGAACACATAAAAATGACACCAAACTCAATACCCGTCCCAGCGTAGTGCAAGAGACTGAAGCGGTCACGCTCAGCGTAATAAATAAAGATTTATTTAGAAAACACAGAAATAAACGTGTGTTAGTTTTTTCACCTGTAAAAGTTTGATAAATGTTAATAAAAATTTTAAAATATTGCTTAAATAAAACAAAAAAAAATTAAAAAAGTATTAAAATCTTTAGTTACCTAAAATTGGTATCAATTCTTTGTTTTAAAGGACCAAAAATCATATTATATATAACCGAAAAATAAATTGGTAAAAAAAAATTTAAGTCACAAGCTTTTGTAAAATGCACTAAAAATTAAAAAATAATTTTCTAACATTCTAATATTATCATAATAATAAATGCGATGGCCGATTGATGGAAATTTTTTTCTTATTGTTGTATTATCATCGGACCACTATGTGTATACCAAATTTTATCCATATTGGATAACGGGAACTGTGTCAAAAACACATTTTTCTATAGAAGGGGTGGGGGTAGGGGTGAGAGGATTTTTTTTTCCTAATGTTGTATTGTCATGGGACCACTATGTGTGTACCAAAAACGCTTCACAAGATTTGATAGATAGTTAGACAGAACATCTGAAGCTAAATAAAAGCTTGTAATAATAAATTTAACACGCAAGCTTATTGCGAGAATTGTTGCAAGTAATTTTTATAAATTTTATCTACTATACAGAATGTCCCGTGACCGAAGGAACAAATTAAAACAGAAGATTGGAGAGGTCAACTAAAACTCTATCAACAACTGTTCGAATCGTTACTATTTTCGAGTCATCAATTTTGTAATTTTTTCCAGTTTTTCTGACTTTCCAATACAGTCGAACCCCTCTAACTCGAACCTCTATAACTCGAACCTCTCTATAACTCGAACCTTTGAAGCGGTCCCTGCACTTTTTACATGTATTTTATCCCATTTAACTCGAGTTTCTATAACTCGAACTCTCCATAACTCGAACTGTTTTGGTTGTCCCTTCAGGTTCGAGTTATAGAGGTTCGACTGTATTTGGTAACAATATGAATTTTTTTTTTATATATGAAGGTATATTGCCTTTGTTAAGCCACAAAATATTACCATTTGCAGCAAAAATAACGATAACTCGTAAACGAACGGTGGATTAGAAGAAGGGTTTTTAGAGCTTTTGCCTTTGGAGATGACCTACACAATCTACTGTTTTAATTTGATCCATCGTTGAATTGAATAACCTACTAATTTTTTTTAATCTTAGGTCCAATTTGAGAAAAAACTTTTTAATAAACATATGTTCTAAACGTATTAACTTTTGAGATAAAAAAAAACAGAGGTGTACTATTATTTTCTGCAAAAATGCCAAGGACAATTCCTACAAGAACGCCACTAATCAAAATAAAAAACATGTTAGAAATCAAAAAAGTCTCTTGATAAATAGAAAGTGTGTACACAATTTCACAAAAATATACAGCATGACTAAATGCTATACGATTCATGAGAAACTTTTACTTTATGTAAGATAAGAACAACTGTATATGAATATGTAAGAAAAAAGGATAGAAGCTTACATGTGGTTACGCCAATTTTTTCAGTAGCCAGATCCACAGCCAATACCTGTCCTCTGTGCGCCCTCGTAAAGTAGAGGGAGGAATTTTATAACACCGATTGTTTCGTCTAGCGTGGCGATCTTTTATTTCGACAGTTCGTAAAGAAAATCTATCTAAAGTAGTTGTACATAAAATATGGGAAATTTAGACGATAATTACGTAACGTATAATCCTTTTTTTAAGCTCCGTTCTTTTTTATAATATTTAATCCCGTTTCTACCACAAACTAAAGTTTATGGCTTCCGCAGCGTAACAAATAAGAGAGGGGTCAATCTTAAAAGCAAATTCTTTCATATTGATTTAAAAACTACAAATTAAATTTTCAAAAATACCACCGCTCTGTGCTCAACAGTATCCGACCCTGTTATAAGATTCAGTTCGGACATTACTTAGTATTTCAGGTGTCACTGATCGTAGGGTGGTTATTCTTTTGCCCAAGGTTCATCCAAAGTGGTAGCTCTTAAATGGCCATGCGAATAAATTTGGCATTTTGCATAGCCTCATAAAAAAATCAATGGGTGCCAAATCTGGTGATCTCGCAGGCCAGCTGATAGAACGTTGCTTGTTTGCCTCACAGGCAAAGTGTCATGAGTTGGGCAACCATCTTACATAAACCAAATTTAGTTAAAATGAACATTTGGCACCTGTCGAATCGCAGGAATGATATGGTCCTGCAACAAAGCTAAACAATGTCTCCCTCGTAAATTACCATTGATGAAAAAAGGACCAATGATATTGCCACCCTAAATTACAGTCCAGACAATAAGTTTTTAAGTATACTGTGTCCGTTCTGCAGTATGCAAATGTTTATTTTTCCGTCACCACTAATAAACAACGGAAGCATTGTGACGGCCATGAATTGAAAACGAACTTTCGTGTGTAAAACAAATATTTTTAATAAATTTTTTATTCTGTTTCGCTTTCTTAATTATCAATCATTTCACAAAACTCCATTCTTGAAAACTGATCATCTGGAAAAATTTCTTGCGTTTTCTTAACTTTAAAACTCCAGTACACAGTCATAATTTTGCGCCGTTCCCCTTCCTCTCCCATTTCACGAACAGGAGGTGCCTCTCCACCACTGCATTTGTGAAAAAAATTGACCCATCCTGTTCGTTTAAAATGGGTAACTAATTTTGGACCATGCTACGGCTTGGAATATCCCTTCCCTGAAATGTGATAACAAATAAATTTGCCACATCTGGACAGCTATTTCCCCCGAAATATCATTGAACCATTTGTACTTTTCCCTGAACGCTAAATGTAATACGCGGGCATGGCTTGAGCTAGAATTTGCGTGAAAAACAAATATATACCCACTTCTCACCTGTTTCGCTGCACACGACGGAATGACGAAAAACTTTGTGAAGACGAGAGGTAACGATGTATTGCCCTACTTTCCCACCAATAGCCCGAATACCGGTCTAAAACAGCGAAAAATATTTCAAGAGAGATTTTTCTCTTTTACTTCTCTCTTACACACATTAAGCAAAGCGAACAGTCTATAAATCCTATAGCTTTTAATCATGCTGTACATGTCCGTATCTCTAAAGTTAAGACGTTTAGAGCATATATGTATATGTTTACATGAAGTTTTTTTTCTCAAAATGGATCCAATAATTGCCTCCTTAAATATAAGCATGTTATTCAACAGCAACAATGTATAAAATTATGTATCTTATACTGTAGCTAAACGTCTTTGTTTAACACCTACTTGTCTAAATGCGGTAAGTCGTCGGGGAATCGTAGATAATCGGGCCATTTCGTCTCCACTACGTCAGCCAGGTAATGCATCAAAGTTTGCTTGTTCTGAACGTCTTTTGTACTTGTAAGCTAAACAAAAATCAAAATAAACCAGGGGAAGTAGAAGAGAGAAACAGCCAATTATTTCCAAAACTATACAAAATATTTAAAAAAGTTAATTACAAAAGTTGCAGAGTTTTGTTTACTATGTAGTAATAATTTTATTTGTAGAGAGTTCGGCTTAAACACCTAGCAAAAAAATTATATATCTATAAAAAAAATGTTTTGTTGCACCACGACTTTATGCCCAACTCTGTACAAAAAATGTATTACTGGTTAGAAGACATTTAAAAACCCTACAAGTTTTATATATTACTGACTTTGACTAACTTTAAAATAAAATAAATAAATAATGGAATGATTCCATACTTAATTTTATAAGTCACAGTTACCTGAAAGCCATCGTAAATCCAGGATAAAAGCAGTGGAGAGAGAGAAAAAGAGCGACACATAAAAAAAAGAGAGAAACTTACTTTGGTCAGAAAGCTCATTTCGAAGCCATAAACTCCACCGTTCTTAGTGCCGGAATTCATGACGTTGCCCATAAGTAAAATTAACTCTAAAATTTTGGCAAATTTTTGGCTTCTCTTAATTTCTAGGCAGGCTTCACTTGCAGCGACAATATCCTGAAAAATGTTAATAATTTATCAAAAAAATAAATTTAGAAAGGGATATAATAATATAGAATGAAACGGTTAAAGACACTTTTTAATCGAAACGTAGTGTTTAAAATAAATAAAGACAATGGAAGTCCGAAATTTTGCTTCTTGACAATAACCACAGATTACTAACCACATACTGTGACAATAACTATTATTAATGTCAAGATTTGAAGTTGTCAATGTGGCGCAACCTCCACACCAATAATAGTAAGGAAAACTGGAAGTTCCCTCCAAATACTTTAACCGCTAGCCTGGTTTATTTTGGTTGTCATAATTTAAAGTATTTCTTAAACTAAAATAATAAAAATGTCAAATAAATGGATCCATGAAGCTATTATATCAGCTTTGAAAACAGTTGTTTGTAAATATCTCAGAAACAAAAGCTCCAATGAAGTTTTTGGTTATAACACAAATTATTGAGAAAAATATGTTCTAATATATTCAGAAAACCGCATTTTAATGCAACACTCTGTTAAGCAGTTAGCATATTCTCAATTTTTTAACTGTCAAAAAACTATTCTAATCAGCTTGTTACAGTGTTGAACGCGATTTTCCCTGAAAATTTCATGAAAATCGGTTTAGCAGTATACGAGCTATTCTAATACGGACAGATATACAAACACAAACAGACGTCACGCCAATATTGCTAAGATAGGTCCAAATACACTCAAATAACACATTTTCAGCGTTATCTAAAAAAAAATCGTCCAAAAAAATAGTTTCTTTAGCCACTGCTGCACGGGCTAAGAAGGTAAAAAATCTAGGAAAATTGCATTAACAAAGAAAGGAATATCTAGATCCAGAAATCGGGTTTACATGTAAAATTGCTAGAAAGAGCCACCTCTGGGGGAACAAATCAGGCAAATGAATCCAGGCCCTAAGGTATATTCTAGTGCAACATAGCTAACACACGTGTACTGCCAAGATTACAACAAAAGATAATTATTAATTTCATTTATTTATTTCTTTTTGGATCCATTTGATACAAAGTATGTATATCGGATGCGTCATATATTAATTTAATATTATATTAAACATTGAATTTGTAACAACAATTTAGCGAAATAACTGACATACTGATCTTACCGGTTTTGTATCCCTGATGATTTCTACGTAATGATGTTTGAAATTCATTGACTTTAATCTTGGTAAAAGTCTCTTGACTTCCGCCATTTTGCAACAGAACTGCTCAGCGTCGGTTAGATCTTTATAACTGTCTTTCAAGGCAGCGAATTTCGTCAATTGGTCAGGTGGTGGTAAGTGCTAAAAATGTAAAATACAGGGTATTCGAAAAATTTTATGGATTTAGGGATTTTGTTTTTTTAATTTTATCTGTACTTTGGTATTTAAAAATAAAACCAATAACCACGAATTACTAACCTGAATCAATTGTTCCGTCACGCTCTCAGGCAAAATCTCATCGTCACACTGCAAGATGGCCTTCTTTATAACGTCATAATCCATATGCTTAAAACTTCCGCTAAGCAAAATGCTTATGTTCTGGGCGCTTTTACTATCTAGGATTTTCAGTTCTTTTACTTTTTTAAGGGTACCACAATTGCTTGTTCTAAAAAAAAATTTTAGGTTGCTAATTTTTTTACTAATTAGTTACTAATCGAACTAGTTTTCAAAATTTCTGAACTTTTTTTTCGAACAAAATTCCGCCCCGTACCGACTGAACGTTTCTCGGTCGGATCGTAGAAGCCTGCGCAATAGGTCTTTTCGCATAAGAGGTGACGCTATTGGCCAAGGCATGTGATGGAAACCATCACATCCTAATACGAGAATAGATAGCCTGGTAGTTTCTAAAATACAAAATTATTGATTTGTTTTATCATAAACGTTTTCAACCCTCGCAAAATAAAAAACGATTCGCTAGTAACTATTTTGACATTTTTTTTATTAAAAAATGAGATTATTTGTGTATTTTGTACAAAAAAGATTAGGGATACGAAAAAAGTTAACATTCTGTAGATCGGTCGGACGTTTTCGGACCCATGTTCATAGAAACGTTTAGACTTGCAATTAAGAAAAAAATATCCCTTTAGGGATTTAGGGACCCCATTTTTTAAAAATATTTTAGGTTTATAAATTACCTGTCAGTAACATCCTCTGTGGCTTTGGCAGGTTTGGTGGAAAACTTCTTTGTCAAGCCATCCAATATGTCCGGCTCAGCCAGGTCTTCCTCTTTGGCTTTTACCCAGAATGATTTTGCTGACAGCTTCTGAGGCAAAATCTATAACATATACCGAGTGTGGTTAAAATAATAAATAAATAATAAACATCCGATCCGATCCGAAATTAGATAAATATTATTAATATATATAATATATATATATATATATATATATATATATATATATATATATATAATATATTCGATTTTTTAAACAGGCCATGAGCCCCCAAAATGTGGACAGTTAACTGGAATGAAATGCAACTGGACTTGCTCATTAAAGTACAAATGTTCAAGAATAATTTAATTTCTTGTTTGGACTAGGTCCGTTATCACTATAGATATGCCTAGGTTTTCCGCTGTAATACACATATCGCACAATCAGAAGCTTCTTTTCAATAACAGTAAATAGCGAACTAAAGATAAACGTTAAGTGCAAAGTTAAACCAAAAAGGGTCTTCAAAACTCGGATAACACGCCTAAAACATGGTCCAACAAAGGTAGGAGATAAGCAGTTTTTTTTTTCGAAACAGCCTTAAATTTTGTGTCATTCAAACAAAAACAAGGAGATTCATTTATCTTTTTAATGCTAAATGAACCTGCGGCATTTTCCAAAAGATAACTGACCAACTTGAAAAAGAAAAAGGTAAGAAAAACCAGCCTTTTTTTTAACTAAAAAAAATATTTAGAAAAACCTCGCCTACCAAAACTATTACTACTACTCAAGCTCACATAAAAATTCCATGATTTTCGGTTTAAGAAGACCAGTCTTTACTGTCCGATGGACCGAAACTTGACCAAAACATTTAACAATTTCGAGGCCTAAAAAATACTTGATTGAAGATCAAGTAGTTGTCATTTCCTTGTCTGTCCTCAGTTAGCGATCGGCGGGCGCTGGGGACTTTTAATTAACTCCCCCGAGTTTTCGTAACCAATTTTTTCCATGGCATTCCAGGTTTTTCCAGAACGCGGACATCCTGAGTTTTGTGCTATAGATATATTGCATTGCCTGTCAAAAATGATAATCACTTACTGCTTTCCAATTGGCTTTCTTCAAAGGCGCGTTCATTTCCCACTTTTTCTTCGGCTTCAAACCGTGCGGTAAGACGTCCGGCCTTGCCATCCCAGGAAGAGGTACCATACCAAAGGGCGGCGGTGGGGGACCCATACCAGGTGGTGGAGGAGGTCCTTTGCCTATAAGAAAATTAAATTGTGGAAATTAAAGAGGAATTTTGCATAATTTTGGTAAACAACCCCAAAATATTTTAAGGAGGAAAAGTCTTTGGATAATTTTACAGACTTAGCGGGAATTTCAACAATAACACCACACCCACTATTTCGGCGCAGGCCCCTAAATGATTTGAATACCTTGGGGAAAGCACCAGTGATGAATTTAAAGTGTCGCCAAGCCTTACCCTTCGATACAAGCCACGCCCACCAACAAAATGAATTAACTCCTCACTAGTGATCAATGGTTGAAGCTATCATAGCGAATGGGGTGCGATCTTTTTTCTCATGCTATTCCATTGGAAACGAGAAATAGATGCGGTGCGAAATAATTTTTTGGTTGTATGAAATGGCTGAATTAGATATTTTTTAAAACGTTTTAAGTAACTTTCGTCTTAATTTGTACTAAAGCTCTCCATTTTAGGTAAAAAACATTAATTTTTAGAGCGAAAATGGATCTTTTGTAAAAGACCCTGCATTTTTTAATCAATTCTGCTAACTGCAAGTGATTTAGAAATAGTTTTTGCTGTAATTTATATAAAAAAGTCCAGAAAAAAGTAGTATTTACACGTGTATGTACATGCATTAGAGATATATTTTCCCCAGATACCAATTTTTCTTTGGCGCATGCATTAGAGGGCCGATTGAGTTTACAAACTGTGTCAGGACGTTTATTCTTGACTGTTCGTGAGGTAAGATGTAACTTTCATGGGTGCACTTAAGTTCACCACCTTTTTCTACGGAGAAAAGAATTCACGGTAATTGTTGTGGTGTTTATAACCTTACTTTTGCCTGTCAGTTTTGTTTTTAAAGTGTGGCAGTTATTAACATTAAAAAAATGGAAACTATCAAAACGCTTCTCTCCAAAAGAAAACTGACTACCAAAAGTAAGGTTAGAAACACTCCCGCGGATTCATTTCACTAGAGAACTTAAGTTCATCGGTAATTTTAAGTCCACCTCACGAGCAGTCAAATTTTTTCGTCCTTGTTTGGCGTTTGTGTTTACAAAGCATAGCTATATTTTTTCAATTAAATTTACTTACCAGGCATAGGCGGCGGTGGCGGCCCTCCCATCCCTGGCACGGGTGGGGGCGGCGGTCCTCCTCCAGCTCCGGGCATCGGTGGGGGTGGTGGACCACCGCCCATCCCGGGCATAGGAGGGGGTGGAGGACCTCCCATTCCGGGCATGGGTGGGGGTGGGGGCCCTCCCGGACCCCCTCCTGGCATCGGGGGTGGCGGTGGAGCTACGCCTGAATTTACCTAAAGTATAAGAAACAAAAATTATTTGTAGGGAATTATTTTCTAAAAAAAGTACACACAATGTCGTTATTTAATTGGAAAAATTAGTGCAACTTCTTGTATTTTATTGAGGAATTGACAGATCCAGCTGCACTGGGGAAAATTTTGACAGCTATTAAAATTCAACTTTTAAGCGTCATAACATCTTAAAGGAAATTGTGTGAAATTTCTGTAGACTTGGATGACACTTTATAAGACATACTTTATTGACTAGATCCGGATTCAGTTTGCCATCGCCTCCTACTCTACCCTGTCCCGCCAACTCCAGCTTAGCTTCAGCTTCCGTTTTGGCAGCTAACGCTTCTTCCAGCTGTTTTTGAAGTTGCTGAATTTTTTCGTTGTTTACTTCAGGCGGTCTTTCTATCAAAAGGAGCCATGTTTAAGATATATAACGTGCCTTGAATCAGAATTTTAGAAATAACAGATTTAATATTTAATAAATTCCTTTTGCGATTTTGATTTTTTTAGATGGATTTTTTTTGTATAAAGATAAAGCAAAATTTCATCTAAAGTGTGTTTCATTTAAGCCTACCACCTAGGATTTGTCTGCTGCGAGGAACAGCTAAAAATTTTAAATAATATCTAAATAGTATAAGTTATTTTCCTTACAAACATACAGATTTGAATTAAAATTTTTACAGATTTGTTTTTAAGGTAAACTTAACACCATTTAACATGCCGATTTGAATTTACATTTTTATAGATTAGTTTTTAAGGTACACTTAACACCATTAAAATTTTTTTAAATAAATATCTTAAAAACCAATTAATAAATTACAAATACGAGCACTATATAAGGGCCATTAAATAATATTTTCCATTAGATATCGCTTCACTAAAATGAATGAAAAAATCCTATATTTAATTTATTTATTTTTGTTTGTGGAAAAATGTCCGGGAGAAGTAAGGAAGTGAAGGGTAAAAAGATAGACCTGGGACATGGAAAAAAGGGCCTACTAAGACCTACTTGCTGTGTCTCGAGGGCTCTTTAAATCGTCAGCACAAATTCTGGTAGCAAAAACTAAATGAAACACACTGTATTGTATGATGTATTTACCTTTTAATTCTTCTAATAACTGCTTAATATCTAAGTCGACGTGATTCTTCTTGAAATCGGGGTCCAGCCCTGATTTGTGTAGGACTATCTGAGAGACTACTTCTTCTATGATCTTGAAGTAGGCTGGCCTAAAAAACATACAGCATGTTTAAGAATTTTATCGGGAAATAGAACTAGCAAATACAAAATAAACCAGCTTCAGCTAGAAGCTCCGTTTTAGTGTCTTTAAGGTTAAGCTTTAAGCTTAATAAGATTTTTCTCGAAAATTCCTGTAACGTACCAGATGGCAACTAAGTCCAAAAAAATTAAAAATAATTAGATATGCCACTGCTTTTTTTACACGTTTAGAACCTTTATAAGCTTCCTAACTTGTTAAGAAATAATTAAAATGCGTTTATTCGCCAGCTTTGGAATAACAAAGTTAATTTCCTTAATAAAATAAAAAATCTAATCATAAATCTAATAAACATTATAACTGTTAAGGGTTTTGATAACACCGAAGATCAAATAATTCCACAATTACCAAAAACTATTCAATTTTTAAGTTTTACCACCTTATATCTCGGAAGCTCTTATTTTTGCAAGTAAGAAAATTAACAAAATAACTTTTGATTAAAATGAAGATTTTGAATCACGATAATGTATTATTTTACACTAATTTTCGATATAATCAAAACTCTAGTCAAAGCTTTAGTTTCTGAAAATGTTCATTTATTTATTCCATTGGGTTAAATTGCTCATGCATACATCTAACGCGGGTGTAATCACAGGCTGTAATAAGATAGGAAGTGTCAGACCCGTCATAGGTTCCTTTATTATCGATTGAGAAAAGCGAATTCTACAGACTACTTTCTATCACTGACTAATGTACGGTTTTAAAACAAAGATAGAAAACGAACGAAGCTCACCTTATGCTAACATCATCCCTAATAAATAGGAGATGCTGTAAAACACTAAGAAAGTAGGGTTCACATGGAGTTTCCATGGTCATGTTCTTTAAAACTTCGAAGCAGTCGTTGATGTCATCCATGTCGAGGCGTACCTGTCACCAAAAATTTATATTTATGTAAGTATATAAAAAAAAAGATCAAAAACTTTGTAAAATACTTGTTAAAGGCAGACATAAAAAGTTACATTAAATACTAATAAAGTTTTAAGATAAAATTAAAAATCCTGTTCACAGAAAGAGATTATATCTGTCATGATACACATACCATCATCTTGACGTTGTAATATTCATAACTAGGAAAAAACTGGCAAGGTCAGTAGACTAATCCTAAAATCAGTAGATCTACTGAATTAAGATTACCAGTTTTCTTTAGTTACGAAGGCAACAACGCAATACGAATTAAGCATGGTTGGCAATTTAGTATATATTCTACTTCAGATTCAGGTCCTCATTTGCTGCGCAAATTTATAGAAATAGATATAGAATCCGAATTATAATATTTAAACGCCCTTTTATTAGTGTCGCTAGATTTGTAAGTCTATCAAAATAATTATTTGAAAGACCATAGAAAATTCATTCGTAGTCTGAAGACCTTGGGAAAATAAAAGAAGTAGGGGAAGACCCCAAATGAGATGCGCGGATTTGAAGATTTGAAGAAACACGCGGGAACTAGATGGATGAACACGGCGACAGACAGAGAAGAGTGGAAAATATTGGGGGAGGCCTATGTCCAAAGATGGATTGAAAAAGACTAAATAGAGATCATTCGTAGTCGTCATCTAATTTAGTTAATTGCACAGCGACTAGATGGCAGCGTTATTTTTCCTTTTTTCATTGGGAATTAACGGCAGGTATTGTGTGTAAAAAAAGTAAATAATTCTCGTCAAGTAGATTTCTTCAGGTTCTATTTGGTAGATCAACTTTCGGAAGTGCTGGCAACACTGGAAGTGATAACACACTTTAAAAGTGTCTTACTTTACCAGGTAGCCAAATTAAGGCAGCAAAAAGGCTTCTTAAAGATGTGTAGTTTATTAATTGATCTAGAATCTATTTAGTTTAATTGATGGCGCCAAACAATGACATAGGATTGGCGTGTGGGAGTGACGTCATTTGTTAGGCAATATCCAATCAATTTTAAAATATTCTCTGCGAAACACACACCTTATCAAACCTTTCGTGCAACTCATCAGCGTCCTCATCTTTGCCTCGTTCGAATACTTCATACTGAGTCTTGATTGTCGGGTTCTCGTCGTTTTTTAGTTCCACTATAATAAAAAAAGAAATTCATTGATTGATTCATTTAATATTTTAAACAATACTGGCTATCTTAAAATGACCACAAAACCGGGTCATGTTCGAGACCCGGCGAAAGAGTCAGCCAGTAACATAAATAATAATTATCTGTCAAGGAGCGAAAGGGGGATTTACACTGTCAATGCTTTGACATTAGTTGGCTTGACATTTCACGTTTGCGTAATTAGTTAAGTAGCACCAAATGTGCTACTTGTCAAACCTTATTAATTAAGTAAATAAAAATTCGTCACTACCGAACAAGATGACGAGAAATTTGCGCTTATAGCAAATGACGTCGCACAAATATCATGGGCGTTGGGATTCGGTGGATACATACATATTAAAGGTCATTTATTTGAAAAGTGCTTTACTGTTAGCAACCTTAAAGGTCTACACATATACATTGTGTGTTGGTCTAACAATTTTCCAAAATAAACTATCGTCAAAATGATTTGACCTATTGGCTTGTTTTTAATAAATGATCTCTATATATATTTAATATCACAACATTGTCAAATTGCACATTTTGGATGGAAATACCAAAGCTCCTGAACTTCTTCTCTATAACATACGTGAGTCTAAAAGCGTTCCAACGAAGCCCAACGACTATGTTATTTGTGCGACATCATTTTTGTCTACATAAGTCGGCCTACCAACCACAATGCACTGTACAAAATTTCTGATAGTTTAGCAAATAGTGAGCTATTATAAAGCCACTCTTAGGCCGATTACGTAGAGCACAATTTTCGCGGGTAACTACAACAATAATGCTTAAAATTAAAAAAAAAATTGAATAAAAGCGTATTACATAAAAATGCATAAGTTTATTTCCATATTTTACAATATGCAAAATATGAAACAAATGTTATTTTTAAAGAAAATACTTACGCTTAATAAAAAATTATATGTCAATTTTTATGCATGAGGAGAAATTTACTTAAATCTCGAATAACAATTAAATAAAAAATTATATTACAAATTTTACATTATTCCTTCTATAGATTTTATAGATTATTATCAAAGTCGCAAAATATTTTTAATGCTTTGAAATAATGAAATGTATAAGACTGACATATTAGGGACCTTTTGCAAGTCCCATGTCCCATTTTTCACTTATCCTTTATTTGGGGCATGCGCAGTTACATGGTTTAAACTTTAACGCTTACTAAAGGATGATGTTTGACGTTACTTGTGTGCGAAGAACGCAGCCTACTACTTCCTTTATTTAGAGACAGTGTTGCCGCGCATAAAACGTTATGACAAAATGTAGTGTATATTTAAAATATTTTGGATACCAGACAATTATTTCAATGCGAGTTAATCCTTAGATTTAATTTTATGCCAATTATTGAAAATTATTTGTTATAAAAACTGGTAGATATGTGTTGTTTGGCAATACTGTTTACCAACTAACCAAAAGTCATCAATGTTCTGTGAAGTGTGTAAAAAAAGTACACAGTATACAGACCATCCTATATTTTCCTGGCGGTTCTTCACCGGTATTGGTTTATCAGTTTTTCCCTAGTTGTTTTCGGAACTTTTTAATTAATTTCGCCTACAGAACACAAAACAGGCTGTTGACAGATAAATAAAGTATATCAAAAATAACGCAAATAAAAATTGTGTCTTCAAAAGGTAAAAATTGGACTTCTAAATAACACGTGACATCTGTCGTTTAATGTCAAATAAATAAAGGATAAAGCTAATGCAGTGCGTGCAAAAGATCCCTATTACTCAAATATGTTGTTGTTCGGTGGGTATTATGCATGGAAGATACGGTTTTCGCTTTAAAATGTCATGAACTGTAATTATTATTGCCATTTAATAATAGGAAACTTGGAGGGTTGTCTTCGATATCTACTATACTAGGGTATATTTTCAGCATACTTAGCTAAATTTATGAGTGTAATTATGTCCAAGAGCATAGAACACGTTGTTTAAACAACGCTGAATTTCTAAATACAGCTGACATGCCTACTAATTTCTATACGTTGTGCCAGTCTTTCAACAATTGAAGCTAAAAATTTAAATTTTTGACAACTTGATCGTTCAAAAAATATCTACTAAAAAAAGTACCTCTAAATAAAGCAACAACTTAAAACTGGCACAATATTCGCTGACAGCTTGACAACTATAACATATAATTACACAGTGTCTCATATTTTTTAAAATGCCTGTCAAATTTAAATCAACTTTTGCTTTGTAAAGTTTAAAAATCAGGATATTAAAAAAAAATTGAGTGAATTAGGGGTTTCAGATATTAAAATAGTTATACTTACAAAGTTTGTCGTAAAGTCCATTCCTAACAATTTCATTTCTTAAATGCATCCTAAATTCGAAGTCATCAGTCTCTGATAAAAGCGCGTTGATGAATTGGAAACACATGCTCTGAAAACAAGAGAAAGTTATTTGTTATTAGTAAATGAAGCTTGAGAGCACACACAAACAAAGAAAAATTAGAGATTATGAAACGGTTTCCAAATAGGCGGATTTTGAACCAGTACCTCGGTAGCTCAGTTGATAAAGCATCAGCCTAGTAAGCGGGATGTCTCTGGTTCAAATCGAGGCCGAGCCAAAATATTTTTGTTATCTTATGATTAATATTGGCAAAAATCCCGAAATAATGGTTATTTTTATGAATTTTAAAATTTCATATCTAGAATATTTTTTGTTTAATTGTTGCAAAATTTTTAGAATAACAACTTTAAAGTCTCTTTCGATTGATAAATAATATAAGTTTAAAAATAATAGAAGCTATCAAATATTAGGGCGTGTGGTTTAATACACCATTCGGGCACCTAAACACTGGGTTTCGTCTGGCGACCTTAAAAGATATTAACAATAATTACATAATATTAAAAAATGTTTGATATCACACACGCCATATTTTCACTTAAACTCTAATTTTTAAAATATACCCCCAACCTTTTTTTTTAAATAAATTAAAATGTATTTTCTTTTACTGCAGACTCAAATACCTTTCGTTTGATATCACACACGCCATATTTTCACATAAACTTTAATTTTTGAAATCTACCCCCACCCTTTTATTTGGTTTGTGTTCGGTGGATTTTGGTCATTTTTAAATGGGACCATCTCGACCCAAGACCCAGCCTAGGTACCAAATTTCATTAAAATCGGCCAAGCGGTTTTTGAGTTATGCGCGTTGGTCGTTACAGACAGACATACAGACAGACAGACAGACAGACAAAAAAGTTTCAAAATCATCTGAAACGCAAAGATATACAAAAATTTTTGAAATCGGAGCAACTATTTTTTTCTCGAAAAAATTAGGATCACCATAGCTCACACTACTATAGTATAGTATATGTGTGAGCTAAATGATTTCTTTTAAATTGAACCGAACCGGACCTCTTTGTTTTTTGTTGTTGTCAAAACTAACATATTTTAAAAAATGTATATCGAAATTTTGTGAAATTAGGCATCACAATAAAGGTAATAATTAAATGTTAAAATTAAGTAAAAAAAATACTCCAATTATTACACCTGTTTTTTCAACAAATTAAAACAATATACAGGTGTGTTAATAAAGTATGTCGAGTAATTTTAGGAAAAAAAAACTTTGTGTAAACATGGGCCAGCAAATGTTTAGTTTTCGAGATACTGGTTTTTAAAATTTTAATTTCTTGTTTGTTTTCTCTTTATAACTGGTGTAGTTTTTGAGATATTTAGCTCAAATCTAGACAAGTAGGAAAAGCTACAGGGTGATATTTTTTCCGGGGTCATGCCCCATTTATTCCCCCAGAACTTTTTTGCAGTAAGTCACTGACAGATTCAAATATATAAAATAAATTCTTAGTTTTTTAGGAAAAAAAAACAAAAAAATAATTACCTAGTATCTTTGATTGCTATTCAGAAATTACATAAAACTCGCATAAATGTTATTTTCATTTAACAGGGTACATATTTTCCTTTTTTGTCTTTTTTCTCGAAAACGGTTAGAGATAAAATAAAATTTAAGAGATCAAAAAGTTTCTGAATAAAACAAAGAATCCATTTTATATTTTTGAATTTACTATTGGCTTACTGCAAAACAGTTGTGGGGGACTCATGCAAAAATATCACCCTGTAGTGTTATCCTAACATTTGACATGCTTTATTATGTATGCTTTGAGAATGCTATATTTAAACACACGTTCTAAATTTGAGCCAAATATCTTAAAAACTGCACGAGCTATAAAGAAAAAACAAACAAAAAACTGATATTTTGACACACTGTATCTCGAAAACTAAGTATTTGCGGACCATGTTTATTTGGAGTTTATTTCTTAAAATCCCTCAAAAAATCATCCTCTGAAGTTTGGCAAAATACTTTATAAACACCCTGTATATTTAATGTAGTGCTAGTATTACTATTAATACATTACATAGTTTGTCTGTAAATATTTAAAAGTTTTTAGATATGTAAAAACAACTAACTAATTAAAAAAAAAAAATTGCAAAATTAATACTTATTGCAAAGGTTATTTGGCCACACCGTAGAAGATAACTATACTTTTTTTAGAAAAAAAGGATTAGAATACTAAATTATAAAAAATCACAAAATTATTTGACTTTGTCAAATTTGTAAATTTTTATATTCACAGTTTTTCCCCACTCTTTAAACTTAAGAAATGCAACAAAAATATTTTGACAAAAAAATATTTGAATTTTTGTGTACTTTTGACTTTCCACCTCAACCCTTAAAGTTCGGTGCATTATTTAAAATACACCCTGTCTATGTTTCACAGTTTTTACTTTTTTATAAGCTTTCTAACGTTATGCCACATGTGGGGTCTTTTCAAGTAAAAAAAGGGTAAAAAATATCAGTTTATGTAAAACTCAACACACTGGCGGCAGCGGTCCATATAAAATCGCCACCCTGTATAGGGACCACTGTTTGAACCTTACCTACCACAAATTTAAGCAAGCGTTTCTTGGTCCATTTGTACTTCATGCTCGACTTCATTAGCAACATGGCAGCATAAAACTCAAAACCGTTCCAACAACTCATTTTTTCTTTACCCATAGTCCAAAAATATTGTTAACATTATACCATTTAAAAACAAATCAAAGGTCTACCCAAAAAACACGTCCTTTGGTTTATGAGTCTGCAACAAAACTCTTCAAATTTCTTTTGTTCACAAGATACTTTGTCGTTGCCAAAAAACAATCCACTTACAGACAATTTGAAACACATTTATTTAGCAAATACTTAAAACTATTAAAAAATTATTAACGTAACTTGAACTCAACATTTGTTTTAATTCTAAAAAAGTCAAAAGTCACAATTAATTAAAAAGTTGCCTCGCGCAAAAAAAAACACTTAACACTAAACTATGCGAATATGTAATAACGAAAAATAAACTAATAACAAAATAAAAAGTCAAATAAAATGTTATGAAACTCTTAACAAAAAAAAATTCTTCTTAAAAATACAAATATAAAAACTACGAAAATTTAATAATTTTTTGCACAGCCACTAAAATTGTATTATTTTCTCACAAGTTCTTGCTTTTCCGTTAAACATTTAAACACAATATAAATTAATTACATATCTTTCAGCTTCTAAGTTTATTAAAACACGTTGTAAAGTAGTTTTCTTTTTTTCTCCTTCAAAAAATATGTTTTCTTCTACACAAACACTCTTTTTATATTCAAATACGTTTAAAACTACTTTAATATATTTTGATTTTTAAATGTTGACGCAGGAATTTATGCGATTTACGTAAAATTCAAATTTCCAGTTTAGCATCTGTTTGAAAAAGTCTCAATAGTCTAATAACTGATTTTATATTTGTTTATAAGTAATTCACAATAAACAATGCTACGCAAATGACGATATTTTTATCTCTTTGGGTTTTAATTTTGTTCTGCTGCGATCGAATGATTTTATTTTAAATGCCAACCACCAGTAGTGTTTTTTCTTGATAAGACAAGCCGCTTTTTTTCGATGCACTTTTTTCGAAAGAATTTATTTTTATAGCAGTTTGACCAGTGCAAAATATGTTTCGAATGAAAATATATCATAATAGCATACAAATATTTGGAGTTTAAAGGAAATATACCGCAGCCAACATGAAAAATAAATTAGACTAGGTCCAATTTATTAGGGTGGAATAGGGCGAACTTTTAGGGGTAATTATAATGTAAAAAATTATTTTTCTTATAGTTATAAATTGCTAGATTTTGAGCAACTATCTTTGTGGTGTTTTTTGTCGGCTTTTATAGGGTCAAATAGTGTTAAAATGAGACAATTTTTAAAACTTTTATATTTTTACGATGTTAAGACTCCTCTGTAGGACTCGATTTTTTTTAGGTTATAAGATATAATCAGGAAAATATTGCAAACGTAAAAACTAAAAATTTGACCTATAATATGAGAAAAAAATTATAACTGTCTCTCATATTTTACCTTGAAAAAGTTCAAAAATGAGACAGGTCAGGCTAAATAGGAGACAGTGATAAAATTTACGTAACGTTTTTAAAAGTTTTAAACCACAAATAAAGCTATGGATTTTGTAACTTTAATTATGACCCTATTTTTTATATAAAAAATAAATTGTTTTTTATTTATAACAGAAACTCTATCGGAATTCCATTATTTGTATTTTTTATTTAAGTGTCTCATTTTTCAACGGGATTAGCATGTCTCACTTTTCCACCTTGACCCTATTTACATGTTAAATGTGTTTTTGGTATTTTATGTCGGTTTAAAAAAAATACGAATGATACAAGACCAAAAACTTTACAGTAGCGGCTCACCCTGTAAATTTTGTGGGTCCACCTGTAAGGTTAACGTTTCCGGTCTAGTGAGAGAGACTAAACACCACAAAATAATTCACATGTATTAAGGTACTTGCTTAAAAGCTAGTATATTTATGACTATCAGAAAACCAATAGGTTCCGTTATAATTGCCTATTTTCCAATTTAGGTTGTTAAGACCGGAAGTTTTCCAAAAGGACCTCCTGTAAGGTGACACTTTCCGTATAAAAAATTGTAAGGAAAGTGCTTATTTTCTGTCAGTTTAAACAAAAAGTATTTTGATAACTTTTACATTGAACTTGTTTGGATGGATGGGCCCCTAAAAGTTCACCCCGTTTCACCCTAATAACTCGGACCGTGTCTAATTTATTTTTCCTTGACTGTCTTAAAGTCCAGTCTGATCTTGACAAGTTTGTCTCATACTGCCAGAAAGAGAGTTTATGCCTGAATTTCGATAAGTGTCAAACTATAATATTCACAAGAAATACTAAACCCATAATTTTTTACTATAAACTTATGAAAGTATACTTAAAACGAGTGGACTCAATTCGAGACTTGGGAATAAATCTCGACTCAAAAATGTTATTTGAAAATAATATTGAAAACATTGCAAAAAAATCTATGCGCAGTCTAGGACATATTATAAGACAATCAAAAGAATTTAGATCCCACCGGACTTTGTCAACTTTATATAAATCTTTCATACTAAGTAAATTTAGCTTTGGCCCCTCTGTCTGGAATCCACGGTACCAAGTTTACATAGACCGACTGAAAAATGTTTAAAATAAATGCCTTAAATACCTTTCCGATAAAAAAGGTGAATATATAAATAATGATTATGAAATATTTCGCAGTCAAAATAATATATTATCACTCCAAAACAGAAGAGCGACTGTCGATTTAGTGTTTCTTTATAAAATAATATACATGGTTTAATTGATTGACTGTAGTGTGTATATGGTAAATCGGTCTTTAAGTTGTATTACCATGCCGTCTACTTTACGTTTTCAGTTTTTTAGAGAGCTACTGCGATATATATTTTAAAGATTTGGAGAGATACAAAATCCCAGTCTTCAGCCTTTTGTCACCAGAATTTCTTTGGAAAGTCGATGTTCAATTATAATTTTAGATTTTGACCCTTTGTATGGTTCTTTTATCGCTTTTATGTATGTATGATTGATATAAGTTTGTTCTAACACTGTCCATAATTTTTCTACTGGAACGGTATCATATGCTTTTTGTAGGTCCACAAAGGTAACATATGTCTCTATATTTTTGGCACTTACTTAACAAATCCCTTTAAGAGAAAATAAAAAGAAAACGAATTATTCGTTTGACCTCTCCTAACACATATCACACCCTGTAGATTGGTAGGTTAGAACGTAAAACTTTTATTACTAAGAGCTTATCAAAATAATAAATATATTTCAATTTTTCAAAGAGCAAAGAAGAATTTGTGCACGAAAATAACATTGGATAACGAAATCAAATTCTCTAATTACATTATTTACTAATAGAATGTTTATCGACCCTTAGAATCATAATGTTTAATATTTACTCAAATATCATACTTAAATCACTCAACACACCGATTGATACCTAAATAAACGTAATTTTCTACACTATTTTCAGTTCAGAAAATTCTACTTTGCTGTACTATTGTAGAAAAAATTTAAGAAATGTCAAATTTTATAAAAAAATAAATTTGATGTTTCTGTTAATATTATTGCCTATGAAATGTCTTGATTGCTGTAAAGGAAAATGTTAAATTTTATTAAAACACTTGTTTTAGCTCACACATATACTATACTATAGTAGTGTGAGCTATAGTGATCCTAATTTTTTCGAGAAAAAAAAAGTTGCTCCGATTTCAAAAATTTTTATATATCTTTGCGTTTCAGATGATTTTGAAACTTTTTTGTTGTGTTGTCTGTCTGTCTGTCTGTCTGTATGTCTGTCTGTCTGTAACGACCAACGCGCATAACTCAAAAACCGCTAGCCCGATTTTAATGAAATTTGGTACCTAAGCTGGGTTTTGGCTCGAGATGGTCCCATTTTAAAATGAACAAAATCCAAACAAGCCAAATAAAAGGGTGGGGGTAGATTTCAAAAATTAAGTTTATGTAAAAATATGGCGTGTGTGATATCAAACGAAAGGTAATTGAGTCTGGAGTTAAACAAAATACATTTTAGTTTATTTAACAAAAAAAGGGTGGGGGTAAATTTCAAAAATTAGAATTTATGTGAAAATATGGCGTGTGTGATATCAAACGAAAGGTAATTGAGTCTGGAGTTAAACAAAATACATTTTAGTTTTTTTTTTTAAGTGGGGGTAGATTTCACAAATTTGAGTTTAAGTAATAACGTGGCTTGTGTAGTATCAAACGACAGGTAATTGAGTCTAGAGTTGAATAAAACATATTTCAATTTTTAGTTATACCTATTAGCTCACATGTACACTATAAATATAGTATAAATTGGCAGTTTTTTTGAAAGAAGTAGTGTGATGTGGTGTAGATGCTTTTGCCCCAATGCACACCCACCGTAACCATGTTTATTAAAACGTTGCGGCAAACGAATAATACCAAATATTACTAACTGTAGAAAGTCATAAAAATCTTATAAAACCCTTATAAAACCCTTATAAGGCATTAACAGGCCCGGGCGGGGATCCCCGGTGGGGCCCTGGGATCGCTGGCGATAGGGCCACTTAGGCCCAGGGCCTACTTTGGTCATACAATGTCATTATTTGGTAACCCGGGGCACTCCTTTTTATCAAAATTAAGATGATAATATTACTGAATACATTACTATGATTACTTTAATGTATATTTAAACTATCTGTGGTTGTTGAATGGTCTATAGCGTTATTAAAAACTGCAAAAATGGCGCCAACGAGTGACGTTCTTCGAAATAACGTCTTTTGTTGTTGTGTTCATTTTTGTTATTAGAGACTTATTGGAATAAAACCTGACTTTATTTTAGACTCGACTTTATTCTGACACATTTGCACATAAAACTAACAGCTGACCTCTCAAAATTGACATACCAAAACCAAATTTAATAATACAGACCCTAATTTTCATTTAATAAATACCGACACTAATAAATCCGGTTTTTAAATACACAAAAGCCGAATTTTGAAGCAGAGCAGCTGCTTTTTATATGTAAATATGTCACTATAGGGTCGATTTTAAAATAAGGTCAGGTTTATTCTAATAAGTCCCTATTATCAAGTGATTACGCACGTGGCGTTTCCCAAGAACACTAAGTACACCATGCGTTTGACATTACCAGCTGAAAATTTGGCTGAAGTAGAAGGGCACTCGTAGGCCACGGTGGATAGAATAGACCGGTGTCGAATTTTTCACGTCATTGGTGGTCCAGCTGATTTTTGTAAACAAAAGTTAGATATGATATAAACAACGGAACAACTAATATTTTTTGAATTTTTTGAAAACTAAGGCAATTTTGCTACTGTTTTCTGGTACATCCTTATAAAATATAATTTTCTAGACTTATTGTCATTATTTTTTTTAGCCCGCTTTATTATGATATTTATATTTAACTGAATGTGATCGTTTAGTATCAAAGTTGAACCGAGGACTTGGGAAGTAAACAAAGATGTAGGTCAGCGGATTATTTTTGAAGCTGAAACGAACACATTATTTTCTTCGAATTTTAATTTTTGTGTAAAGAGAAATGAAGCGGGCTAAAAAAAATAATGACTGGTATGTCTGAAAAATTATTATTTTATAAGAATATACTAAAAAATAGTTGGAAAATATAAAAAAATTCAAAAAATATTAGTTGTTCATATCATATCTAACTTTTGTTACAAAAATCAGCTGGACCACCAGTGTCGTAGACAACCTGTTAGACAGCCTAACCAAACTTACTATACTTTGATGTTAGCGCGGCCTTATCAAAATGGCGGAGACTGTCAGTTGTAGTTATTTTTGTGGTGTTTTTGTTGAAAAAGAAAGAAATTCTTGGACTTTCCCTTCTCTAATGGAAAAAGTAATGTTTTAAGACCCTTAACAGTTTATAAGTTAGATTTTATACTACTACTACTATGTCGGTTTAGAACGTTTTTTTTACGTTGTCCGACGCCTATTCTCCACCTCCTTCAATCCTGACAATCATATTCCGTCAGGTTATTGTGACATTGATCTTTTTTAGGACGCCCTCTTTTTCTGCGCCCTATTGGTTGCCATTAAGGACCTGCTTTGGTAATCTTTCGTCGTTCATCCGTTGTACATGGCCGTACCATATCAGTTGTCTTTTAGTGATGTCATCCGTTATGCTTTCCTCGATTCCCATTCTTTCTTTTATGATCTCATTTCTTATATGATCTGTTCTAGATATTCTCATTAATCTTCTTATTGCATCCATTTCGATACTTTCCATTTTTGCTTTGTATTTTTCTGTTACACGACAAGTCTCTATTCAACTCTTTGTTTGAAACTCGTAGACAATGATTGTGTAGAAATAAAATTTCGGACTTCCATTGTCTTTATTTATTTTAAACACGACGTTTCGGTTAGTAAGTATTTCTAACCGTTATCAAGTGTAAACTAAACAATCTAGTCTCTAGGTCTTCAGGTTAGAGTAAATGAACATCTAAAAAGTACCCAATTAGGGGATATTGAAAAATCCGGTTTAGCAGATCATGCATGGTCAAATGATCACAAGATTCAGTGGTCAGAAGCTAAAGTTTTACATAAGGAGTCGCATTGGTGAAAACGAAAGTTTACTGAAGCTGCGTTTATAATGCAGAATAAAGAAGTTTTCAGTCAACCAAGCACGGACATACCAAACATATGGAAACCACTCCTTAAGGAAAACAGGCGTCTTAGGATTAAAAAGAAGGCGGGCCGTCACACCTGACTGCACACCACGTAGTATAAGTAGTAGCCTAGAGACTAGATTGTTTAGTTTACACTTGATAACGGTTAGAAAAACTTACTAACCGAAACGTCGTGTTTAAAATAAATAAAGACAATGGAAGTCCGAAATTTTATTTTATTATTTTATTTCTAAGTCTCTATTCCATACAGCAGCGTGCTTTTCACCATTGTTTCATATATGTTAAATTTTACATTCTTTTTCATCTCTCTGCTCCATAAAATACTGTTATGACAACCAATTACCTTTTTTGCTTTTACTATTACTTTTTCTAGTTTTTTACAGTCTGTTCCTGTCTTATCAAATGTGACACCCAAGTATACATACTCATTGCATGGAGCTATTGTTTGTCCATTGTCTAGTTCTAACTCATTTGATTCGTTTCCAATACATAAATACTGTGTCTTGTCCACGTTCACTGTTAACCCCATTTTTGGTATTCTTCCGTTAACTTTCTCATCATATACTCCATATCTCCTTTATCATTAGCTACAATTACATGGTCGTCAGCAAACTGTAGTGTGTATATGGTAATTCGGTCGTTAAGTTGTATTCCCATGCCGTGTACTTTACGTTTCCAGTTTTTTAGAGCTACTGCGATATATATTTTAAAAAGAGTTGGAGAGATACAACATCCCTGTCTTAAGCCTTTCGTTTCCTGGAATTCCCTTAAAAGTCGATTTACAATTTTAATTTTAAATTTTGACCCTTTGTAAAGTTCTTTTATCGCTTTTATATATGTATGATTGATATTAGTTTGTTCTAACACTGTCCATAATTTTCCTACTGGAACGGTATCATATGCTTTTTGTAGGTCCACAAAGGTAACATGAGTCTCTATATTTCTGGCATTCCTTTTCTCAATTACTTGTTTAAGACAAAAAACATTATCACTACAAGATCTGCCTGCACGAAACCCACTTTGCTCTTCTTCTTCTTGATCATGAAAATCATTCTCTATTAGGTCTCTAAGAATCCTACCGTACAATCTCCTTAGAGTACTGGTTAGTGAAATTCCTCTGTAGTTGTTGCAATCCAGCTTGTTTTCTTTTTTATGTATCGAGGATATGAATGCTATTTTCCAATCATCAGGTACTGGATGCCCGTTTATGCATTGATTGATAATATATGTGACATTTTCTAGTCGTTTTTCTGATCTATATTTGAGCATTTCAGCATATATTCCCCCAGGTCCGCTAGCTTTTCCGGATTTAAGCTTTTTAATACTATTCTTTATAATTTCTTTTTCGATAATCGCTTACTCTCCATGTACTTCTATGTCTCTCCTCGGAAAGGCTGACATATATTCGGGTCTTGTTTCCTGTAGCAGTCTCTTGTACCATTGTTCTGGTTTGATGATCTGGATGTTTACTTTTTCTTTTGTTGGGTTTTTTAACGTTGAAATGAATTTCCATACTTTAGCACTCTGCCTACCACCTACGTGTGTATTTATATCGTGGCATTTTCGCTCGAACATTTAATTTTTTTCCGTGCGTATCAGAATTCTTAGCTGTCTTCTGGTCTCCCTGTAGATTTCTATTTTTTGCTATTTGGTACTGAGCCATTTCAAATATGTACGTTTTTTTCTCCTTGACCATTTCTTGTATTGTTAGATTTTATCCCAAATTTAAAAAAAAAAGAAACTAGCAAAAATAGAAATAAAGAAAAACAGATAACGAAACGTCGCAACGAAAATCCTGTTTAAATTCAATAATCCGCGCGTCTAGGTATATATTTTATCTAGCCCACTCAATGCCGGATCCAGGGAGGGCCTGAGTAGCCCGAACCCCCCCCCCCCTTCTTAAGATAAAGCTTATAATTTTTAGTTATAGTAAAAAATAACCAATAAATAAATTGCAATTTTTTACAAAAATTACATTACAATAAACAAAAATCACACTTTTAACATTTTTACACAAAAAATAATTTATTTTTCAAAAATTTTCGCCTGCGGCACATTATATTTGATTGTGATGGCAAACTTTAGAGCACTTGAAACCGCAAAAAAAATATTTTTGTTGCATCGTTGGCCCATCCCGGTCCCAGACATCCTGAATCTGTCACTGAGTCCAATCAATTTAAATCAAATTCGAATAAGAGGTATAGAATAAGTTGAGAAAACACACCTCGTTTTTTCTGGTTACGGGGCCCTTGGCCCTACTCTCCCGCCGGGGCCCCTACGTACCCAGTCCGACCCTGGGTTTTAAGACAGGGATTGAAGTGATTCCTCATGCTTCTTTATTTAAATTTTAATAAATTTAATATATAAATGGACTCAGAAGGTTTTTAGTTAATACTTAATTATAATTCTATTAATATCTGGCAATATATATTATTTTATTCAATGAGTGCAGGGTTCCAAAGGGATCTAGGAATACTATCTTCATAAGCCAAACAGAAATAATATATAGACTTTGTGCAGGTCAAAGATAAACAGATATATTATGCAATGCTGCCAGTTCTTTAATACGTTTGCATTAAAAATAATGTCCATACTCAAGTAGTAAAGATAAGATTTTTAATAGTGAGAAAATTGGTTGGGTAGGGGTCAGGTTTTTCAGAAAAACTTTTTTTTCAGTACGACTTACTGACTTACTCGCCAAGCAAACGCGTTTTCAAATTTTATTTAAAGTATGTTTGTGGAGTTTTGTTATTGTTATTATGTCTATCAATTGTGTTTCTACTACTTTTCAAATTTGACAATAGAAAAACTGTTTTAAAGAACCCTGATGATGATTTTAAATAAATCGAAACGTCGGTAATTTAACAAAAAGTTTTTTCTGAAAAACCTGACCTGTACCCAAACAATTTTCACACTATTGAACTTAAAGGGTCACTAGCCAAATCATATGTAAGATTTTTATACTGCGGGCACCATGTTTGCGATAAGACGCCAAACTAATCTAACCGAATTATTGCTATACTAACTCGACGAAGAAACCTTTCGATTATGAATTTCGGTGCATAACTTTCGCGGTTGCAAAATATGTTATATTGAAAAAAAAAACTATATTATTTTAAAACTGTTTCCATAGTTGCAGAACCCAATTCCACAACAAAATATAAAACAAATCTCAAAAATTTTTAAAAATGAGCGGCTGCGTTTCTTTCTTGGACGGCAGTTTTTTAGAACCGACTCTGAGTTGGATTTTGTTACCATCTGTAATGCCCATCTTTATTTCTTTTTGTCTGTCTGTACTTTTTAATACACAAGTTAAATTTTAATTTTTGAAATCTACCCCTACCCTTCTTTGGCTTCTATGAAAGTGATTTAAACTATATTTTAATGTACTACTTTTTAATTTATGAGCTTTGGTTACAGACAACCCGACAGTGAGACAGACAAAGATAAATAAGGTGCAACAAAAATGTTCAGAATCGTCTGAAACGCGAAGATGCCAAATCCTAGCAAACTTTTCATATTTTTGGAACGATCACCAAAGTTTATTATAGATATAGTGAATCCCCCTAAAATATAGAAAATTTAACTGACAAACTAAGTTTAAAGCCTAGAAACTAAACTTTCTAAAAATAGAAAGTAATAAAAAGAAAAATCTAAGGAAACTGAATTAATTAAAAACCGTAACTAGTAGAAATGGTTCACTGATATAGCGGTAGAGGACGCTGCAAGCTGCGTCAACTGTGGTCTTAAGGGAATAAGAGACTGTTTTATCTGGGTTTTGACTTAAACTGAAACTAATCCTATCCTTCTAAAGTATTTTTACTTAAATTAGCTTCCCCGTCCTAGGCCTTAAAGGTAAAAATAAGGTCTAAGAAATCAGCTAAGGGCAAATTATATCACAAAAACCGGAACATAATTTTGAGACATTAAACTCTAATCGCCTTCTTTTTCTACGGCCACAGCCGACGCAGCGACAGCACCCTCTCTACCGGTGGATTAGTGAACCATATCTACCCTTTATGGTTTTGTTTTTATACTTTACATTTCTATAAATTATGTGCGGCCGGCATAGTATATTCGTTTGAGCAAATCTACTATTTTTAGTATATATCTGAAAGAAGACTTAATTCTTAAGAAGGCATGTGTTTACTGTACTCACTTGTAACTCAGCATTGTTCGTCCGTACAATTCCGTTCACCACCGGCAAAAATCGCTCTCGATTCTCCTCCTCGGCCAACTTCGTCAAACATCGCATCACTCGCTTCGTGCCATCCTCTTCGTTATCCGCATTTTCTGGTACCGGAACCAGGCAAATCGGTCCCAAAATCTAAAAAAAGAACGAAAATAAACAATGCAGAAATAATATAAAGTAATATCTAGGTTGTACTTGATTTCTGTAGTTTTTTGTTCTATTTTATCCCCGTCTTTATTCTTTGCTGTTCTAAAGGGTAGTATTTTGAATTTGACAAGATGGTGGTCACTTCCACACACCGCTCCTCTATAGGCTAACGTCTTATATTTTTAGTGTTGTAGCTTGCCAGACTGTTAATCACATAATCTATGATGGATTTTAAATTTCTAGAGTGTTGCACTCAGGTATACTTATGTATTCCCCGATGTTGAAAAAAGCCGTTCAGAATTCGGAGGTTGTTTTGGTTGCACATATTGATGAGTCTATTACCATTGTCATTAACAGTGTCTTCTCCAAGTTGCCCTACTATTTTATCTTGTTGTTTCTTTCCTGTTCTAGAGTTTACGTCTCCTATCAGTATTGTTTCTCTGGATGTTCCAACTTACAATATTATTGGAGACAATATAAGAAAATAAAAAATTGTCAGACGTCTGGGCAGAAATAAATAGCCGAAAAAAATTGCAATAAATATGTCACTAGGTAAACTTCTGCCAATTTCTACACTTATTCTGCAGTTCATAATGAAATTAGTTCCAAATCGTCAAAGGTTAGTTGAAAGTGTGACATGAGGGTGCAATTTTTTATGGAATATTAGCGTATAAATTTAAACCGGAGCCAAGTCATTTTTACAAAGAAGGCGACTAAATTTCGGGGGGCGAGTAAATTCTACTTGATCGTACCTTGAGGGCCTGAATCATGACCTGCGGCTTCTCATAATCCAAGCATCTGGCAACCAATTCGTATCCTTGGTCGTTGCCGAAGAAAGCGTAGATGCCTTGAGTGTTGTTCATGAACTTCTCCAGACATTTCAAAGTTTCGTTTTGAAGCTTGACTTCTTTGCTGTAAAGAGGAAATACTAATGAAACATCCTCTTTTAACATAATAAGTTTACTTTGTTGTAGTCGTATATCTGGCGCCATCAATCAAATGTGATCAACGAAAAAAATATATTTAGGCTTTCTAAGAGTGGATATGACGTCAAATGACGCTTTAGAAATATACGAGGCCTAATGAGAGGTATTACTTTTCAAAACTGGCAACACTGCACCGTTGCAACAAGGCCTAAAGGCAGCGCGTGCTTCACAGGTAGTTAAAAATTAAGCCCGAAAATTTAAAAAGTAAAACTATGTTAAAAAAATTGATCCAGAGATTTCGAAGAATATTCTAGAAGTAGCCAGTATGGTCAGCTTAAAACTTGTGCCATATAAATCGAGAAGGGTACCAAAAATTAATTAATTATTTTGACCAATAGTGTAGGAAATTTCTTCTTTTTATAATTTTTTGGTTTCCGGTGGACACCCGGTATAAGGTAGACTACTTACTTTTTGAGCGCAACTTCCAAAACTTTAAAAATCAAAGTCATCCCATGGCTGCCGAACCTCTGCACCCAATCCAGTGTGTTGTTCGCCAAGGCCACCTTTAAGCTTTCCATACACGACAAGAGTTTATTAAGCTGGATATAGTCGCTTTTTAGGTGTTGCTCTAGGTAGATGTGATATTCGTCTGGCTCATTAAATCTGTCAAAGGAATAAATAAATAAATTAATGTTGTATGTTGTAGCTAGACATTGGATCTCACAACCAACCAAAACAAGAAGAGTGGGTACAACATACGTTTTTGACATGACCATTGAAAAAGCTGAAATACAGACAAGTGTTCGTAGGCAACCCGTTAGCAACTTATAGTCCTTGCCATACGCAGTTACACTTTTGTGACTTTGACATGATATAAACTTGCAAAAAACTTGCATATCGGCGATACTTCAGTTTACGTATTTTGGCAACGGCTTTAAGATCAGCGACATCTTATTTTGTAGGTTTTTTATCCTTCTTTAATTTTGCTTTCTACGTATTTAAAATAAAAAGAATCCAAGGTAGCGGCGCCATTTTGACAATGTTCTCGTAACGACAGGAATCAGAACTTTTAGTATGTTCGACAGAACCATAAAAGCTATCGATTAAGACTAGTCGCAGCTTTATGGTATTTTCACCATATAAAAAAAATTATATATCACATCCTATAAAGGTTAGCTTGATAACAAAAGTACAAAGACAAAATTTTTGTCGTTTAGTCATTCTGGGCGTTAAGCTTTATTTTTGTTGAAAATAAACATTTTTATCAATTTGCGAAAACTGCGTTGCTCCAGCTGCTGCCATTGTCAAGATATACCAATTTCTTTTTTCAAAAATTCTGACTGGCAAACTTTGACGCTATGACAAATTTTATTAAAAACGTAATTCTCAATAAAATAATAGAGATATTGCAAGGAAATAGTCAAAAGACTTAACAAAAACAGGTTTGCAGGCGGTTCCTCAAAAGGGGGAAAGAGTAGCTCGTCGAAACCGGTGTTTCGTCCTTATTGGGATACATCAGTTCAAGCGTAACCATATAAGATGGAGATGAAATGAATGGTGATATCTGAAAAGGAGTCATGAAGTGCGAACATTTACTAAAAAAGATCAAATGTCAAGTTGAAGCTTTAGTCACAATCGCCCACTAAGTGCAGACATGATTTGACGTCACTAAGGAGAGATCCTAGCGTAGAAATATACAATAAAATAATGGTAATTTTGCGAGGAAATAGTCAAAAGACTTAACAAAAACAGGTTTGCGGGAAGTTCCTCAAAGGGGTACAGGGACAGGGTAGCTCGTAGACACCGGTGTTTCGTCTTTATTGGGATACATCAGTTCAAGCGTAACCATATGAGATGGAGATGAAATGAATGGTGATATCTGAAAAGGAGTCATGAAGTGCGAACATTTATTAAAAAAGATCAAATGTCAAGTTGAAGCTTTAGTCACAATCGCCCACTAAGTGCAGACATGATTTGACGTCACTAAGGAGACAGATATAATCAGTCTCAGTAAATATCCTAGCGTAGAAATATACAATAAAATAATGGTATAGTTTTTGCAGTCAGTTGAACAAAGATAAAAGCCGACCATCGGCATATCCTTTAAAGAAAGTGACATGGGCGGCGGTAGATATACTCATGAAAATTATTTCATTTAATTATGGCGTAAACTAAAGAAAAAAAAATAGATAATAAAACTTTCTATTCCTACACCTACAGAAACGACACTGATTTATTTTCTAACTCTGCATACTGCCGAAGAAAGGGGTCCCGAAACGAACACCTGAAAGCAATTAAAAGCGCATCCCAAAAAAATCTGCCAATCAGGTGCCGTCCATCCACCTGGCCTCGGTCCGTCGGAAAACAAATACTTTGTGTTCGGACCGCAAAGAGCCGCGCCTTTTCTCTGTCGGTAGGGTTGAAATTATACCAGGAAGATTTTATATGAATTTGAATAACTTTTGAAGGGCAGAATGAAGCAAAATTTAATGAAATCGATAGAACCCCGTATTAGGAGTTATTCAAGTGACTTTGCAAAAACTATAATATTGCGAGGAAATAGTCAAAAGACTTAACGAAAACAGGTTTGCGGGAAGTTCCTCAAAGGGGTACAGGGACAGGGTAGCTCGTAGACACCGGTGTTTCGTCCTTATTGGGATACATCAGTTCGAGCGTAACCATATGGGATGGAGATGAAATGAATGGTGATATCTGAAATGCGAACATTTACTAGAAAAGATCAAATTTCAAGTTGATGATTTGACGTCACTACGGTAATTCTCAATCTAAATTGGAAAACTGTTACTGTGATTCGTAAGATTTCTAAAAAAATTATCTCTTAAAAACTGTTACTCGAGGAACTTTAACGTTATTGCAAATATTTTTGAAAATATATATATATTCTTAATCTAACCTAAAAAACCACGTAGCTTTATAGTGGTTTTCGAGATATCTACGCACCTGCTACCGGTGTTGTCATGTTGGCTTTTATGTTTCTTATTCATCACCAACATGTGCCTCTTTTGGTCTAACGGCATAGATCGAAGAGGTTCCTTTTTGGTTTCTGTTAAATTCATGTCGGTCTGCAATCAAAACAAAAAAGGCTTAAAAAACACAAAGTCAAATAGGATCCTTAACAAATCCTTAATTAGGCACATATACCAATGACAGAGATAAACAAGACACATACAAGGTGGGAGTTTTATTACTAAATAGGTGTAGGATCACTGCATCCTGAAAGCCTGGCGTCTCCAGTCAGGCTTCGAGGATGCAGTAACCCTAAATTGGTATACAACTTCAACTTAAAAAAATTTCTGTCAAAATTTGACATTATAAATGACACTTTCTTGATATACAAAAGGATAATACAAAAACCATTATGCATTAAAGAATGATCCTGTATCAACAGTTTAGGGATAAAAATGTCACTTGTTATCCCCGAATTTTCGGGCTTAAAAATTACCGATAATTTTTATAAAACCTTTTTGTTAATAATAAGTTTATAAGAACGAGGTATTTATTTTCAATATTTCTCAAATACAAATACTGTGACTTTTTTTTACATTTACCTGTTTCGTCTATACGTCTAATTAAATTTATGTCAATTTCATGTTCTGTCATATTCGCAAACTGGTCAACTACCTAATTTTGAAATAACATAAAAACTATTTGTACCATTTTAAATATTTTTGTTTCGAAAATGTCCTTAATTGGTTAGTTACTATTGTCCGGCCAGAATAAAATGAGGCGCAAAAGAGATGGCTTTAATTAGCGCTATCCTTCTCTGTCCAGTGCTATAATTTTTTTATTCATCATTATTTAGGTATTAATTTTATATTTAACTCCTCCTCAGCCTTTTTTTGCTGGAAAACTTACCTTATTTTTCTTAAAAATAAATATTTTTTCAAAACATTTATACTTATTATTTTATATAGGTACCTACCTATTTATTTAAAAAAAATACTAATTGACTTTCTAAAAATTATAAAAATCCAAAACCTTCTTCAAAATTCGAACGCCAAACAGTTTTATGAAAAACTTTAAAAAGTGTAAATGATACGCCACTTTTTCTTTTTGAATTTTAGAATGTGTATGAAACGTGCCTAATCATTCTGTTTGAGCCCAGCGATAACAACAGAAGCCCAATAAAAGGGAGTGAATTGTGAACGGGCCGGAGTCGATTTCGTTAAACGTACCAGACGAGTACCGTGTTTTCTTGTAATATAAAAATTTTGTTCATGCTAAATTTGCTAAAAATGAAGACCACCCAGTAAGACAAAAGTACTGTAAACAGAGGGACATACAGTTAATCCATCTCTTTTGTGCCTCACGTTATTATGGCTGGGCCGTATGTAATAACTGGAACTAAATTATTATAATTTTTTTAATTCTACTGTTTTACCTACCAAGAGATCTTCAAACCTCCCATTAACCTCCTTCTCCGACATAAGACCAACGATTTTCTGGTAGTCCTCCTCATCCTGTAGTTCCAGATCATTTTCGGAATTCGGGCGAAGACCAGCTGTCGAGTTCGGTCTCTGACTCGCAGGTCTTTTGGCGGTTCCTTTGCCGCTGAACAATGATTCTAGCTGAAAACAAAAAATAAATAATGAAAAATTCAGTATTTTTAAAAATGTTGAAACTTCAAAAATTTTAAAATTAAAAAAAATATCTTCAAACATATTAGTTTTTTTTGTAATTGTAATGTTATGAATATTTTCAAGAATTTTCAAATTTCTAAAAAATTTCCGTTAATTTCAAAAACTTTAAAAAATTCTAAATGTAGAAAGTATATGGCATATGACAGCCAGGAATAATAACAAAAATAGGATATTAAAAATACTTTTTTCGCAGCCTGGTATTTGAACTCGGGACGTCAGTCTTTCTAGGCTAATACTCTATCAAATGAGCTACCGAAGCACTGGTTGATATAGGATATTAAAAATACTTTTTTCGCAGCCTGGATTTGAACCAGGGACGTCTGTCTTTCTAGTCTACAAAGAAGGCGACTAGCTGAAATCCACCGATTCAAAAACCGTTTCGTCATCTCTAATTTTTGTTTGTTATTGTAGGTGCGTGCTGTTAAGCTAAAGTTTTATGGAAAGAGTTAAGGTACAGTAAAGGGTACCTTAAATTCGGTGTTTTTTAATTAAAATTTTTAAATTGCTAAAAAATTTAAAAATTTAACAAAAATACGGTATTCCGTAAAAAGAATTGAGATAAAAGTAAAGCCAAGTTCTCCGATACAAATTTCCAAATGAAAGGTTCTTACTAGTTCGGAAATAATCTTTTTTTTTTCAACTTTGCAATTACAGCCAAACTACTTTATGTTCAATTTAGCACGGTGCCTAAGAGTCATTTGTAGCCGTAATAGCCAAGTTTAGAAAAATATTTACAAACTAAGTAAGAACCTTTAATTTTGAAATTTGTATTGGAGAACTTGGCTTTACTTTTATCTCAATTCTTTTTACGGAATACAATTTTCGCGTACTTGGCTTTTTTTACATGAAATGGTTTTGTAATGATTTTACTCCTGTTTTAAGGGATTTGGATAATATAATAATTATAAGTTTTAAAGTAATAAAATATGCGTAATATTGTTCAAAACTTTTGAATGCCTTATTAAAAATTTTGAGGTTTTTAAATTTTTTGCTATGGTTTTATCATACTTCCTATTAGCCGTCTAAAGCTCAGCTTTCTAGCGTCCCTGGAAGTGAGCAATGTTACTTTTACATAACTTTATATTTATAGAGGAGGAAAGTAAATCAAAATGTTGGTGTTTTGAAATTTTTTCCTAATGTTTTAGCATAGTTTCAATCAGTCTTCAAAAGCTAAGCTCTCTAGCGTTTCTGAAAGTGGGCAATGTTACTTTTACATAACTTTACATTTTTATAGGGGAGGAAAGTAAATTAAAATGTTGGGGTTTTTAAATTTTTTCCTATAGTTTTATTATCATCATAGTTTCTTTCAGTCTACCAAAGCTTAGCTCTCAAGCGTTTCTGGAAGTGGGCAATATTACTTTTATATAACTTTACATGTGTAGGGGAGGGAAGTAAATTAAATTTTTGGGGTTTTTTTGATTTTTTTCAAGGGTTTGGTCATAATTTCAGTCTGCCAAATTTCAGCTTTGTAGGAAGTACAGTAGAATTTTGATGATCTATACATGAGTGAGTGAGTGGCAATTTCGATGTTTACTACTTTACTACTCTAGGGAAGTCCATGAAACTTGGAGGGGTTGTTAACTCTATGAAGATCTACGACTTTGCAAAGTTTGAGTTTCGTAGCGCATTCCGAAGTAGATTTTTAGATAGGTCAAATATAGGCTGAAATGTTTCAAGAAAAGATGGTACAGCAGTTGCGCGAACTTGGGCGGGCACCGCCGTGCCCTCAGATAATTCAGCATGTTATCCATGCCTTAAAAATAAAATCGGTGAACCAGACTAGTTGCGATATCCTAAACATCAACGACCAAAAATTTCAATTATATTTCGATTAATTACCAAAATTACCAAAGACGTTTAATTACTTTTTCCTGCCTTACGTAACAATCTTGTTAATTAATACTATCAGGACATACCTCATTAAAGTTTACAAATTATGCAAATAAACAGCTTTATTTGTTTTTCGTTACCAGTTACCAGCGAAAATTTTCTGCCTATCATAGTGTTAAATTGAAGAACAACATTAGGCCTTTGGAGAGATAATCTAGCGAGTTTACTTTTTTCAAAGTTAAATATCTCAAAAACAAATTTAATAATTTAAAATATTAATAATACCGGTACTGTAAGGGTAGGGTGTTCTATTATATAAATTCAACTCCCTTTTTCTCCGTTAAAATTCATGCAACAAGTGTCCAATAGGAGAGTTATATAACTTTTTACTAATTTTTAGAATAGTTACGCCAAAGTTGTGAAATGTCATAAAAATTTTAATTTTTAGCAGGCCGATGTTTTTTTTATACTATTGCATTTTTAAATCGGCGTTTTCTTTTTTATTTTAAAATTGTATAATATGACTATTCTGCGACTAAGTATTTTTTGAGATATAGCCGAGTTAAATTTGTTAGCCGAAGTATCTTATCTGTATTTTTAATAGAAGGCTGTTTTGGACTTGGTATTTGAGAACACAGATTTATACACGAAGGTCATTCAGGGGAGAAAATATTCGGCATTTTAAGAGTTTATGTGGAAAATAATAAAATGTTTGCTATAAATTTGTGTAAGATGTTATTATACTTAATTTAATTAAACATTGTTCAAAAATAAATTAAATTTAAAAAGGTGACAATTTTCTCGAAAATTATCAGTAAATTAAAAAAACGCGGAAACACGTCGATTTTGTTTGCAACGGAGACACTTTTTGGCTATCTTGAAATTTTTGTCGCACGAACCCGCTTCGAGGGGTATACTTTACCCCTATATTTTGAATAGGGAAATTGGGTCTAGTGATACCTTGTTTTTAAGGCCTTTTAAATGTACTTACAACCGTGTAAAAATTTCAAAAATATATCCATTAGTTTCTGAGATGATTGCCTTCAAACTTTCAAATTTAACATGAACTGATAAAATAAAAATTTAATTAGAATTTTATATTTTTCGGATTTAATTTTTATTTTATCATTCCAAGTTAAATTTGGAAATTTGAAAGCAAATATCTCAAAACCTATTCGATAGATTTTCGAAATTTTTACACGGCTGTAAAGATATTCAAGAAAGCTTCAAAACAAGGTATCACAAGGGCCACTTTCCCTATTCAAAATATAGGGGTAAAGTATACCCCTCGAAGGAGGTTCGTGCTACAAAAATTTCAAGATAGCCAAAAAGTGTCCCCTTTGCAAACAAAATCGACGTGTTTCGGCGTTCTCTTAATTTCCTGATAATTTTCGAGAAAATCCAGGTGGATCCTTTTTAATTTGTCACCTTGTATACATTATTAAAATCAGAAAGAAAAGGCGGATTCAAACACACAATAATATAGAGGGTGTGAAATAAAACATGGGTGTTTTTAAATTTGACATTTGTGATTACAGTTGACAACTTAGGCGAACATATTCTAAAAATTGGTAAAATGTTATACAATTTTCCTGTTGGACATTATTTTTTAGCATGCATAATAATGGAGAAAAAGGGGGATTGCATTGTATTGAATACACCTTTCCCGTGAGGTGCCACTAAAAATTTGCTCCTTGTTTAAATTTTGGGCTAAACTTCAGCCCTCTGAGATTAAATGCAGAAAACAGTCTCACTCTTCGTAGATACCTGCTTCATTTTGCCAAAACACACCAATTTTCCTCTGCGAAAATTCTTAAAATTAAATCTTAACAAAGTGCGTAGGGGCCAAACCAAACCGGCATATTTGGAGCGTCGGACTGACTCAGACTAAACCAAGCATACGATGTGTATGACAATGTCATTTACTTTTAAACACATTTTTTAAGCCACAAAAACAACTGTTGGTTATCTCGCTATTTCTGGGATGAGGGATACTGCCGATCTAATTTGTAGGACAAACGTTTCTTCATGTGTTATCATAAAATCTAGATTTAAGCATAATATTATTGGTTACTACTTATCGAATTTTTTACCGACACCAAATTAACATGTTTAGCGCTTGCGCATTGTTAAGAATCATTCAAGATATTTCGCAGAGGAGTAAGTAAATTCAGCATGTTACTCATCACTTAAATAAATGGATCCATGATGGATCTGATACCTTCATAGCCTATTAGCAAACTCCAAGTGAACTCCACGCTATATCAGCCTTGAAAACAGTTTTTGTAAATATCTCAGAAACGGAAGCTCCTACGAAGTTTTTACTAACAACATGAAATATTGAGAAAAACGTGTTCTGCTATATTTTGAACCGAACCGCATATTGATGCGATGCTCCGTTAAAAAGTTAGCATATTTAAAATTTTTAAACTGTGATTAGCAACAACGGTTTTTGACCAAAATCTAATCAGCTCTTTACAGTATTGTATACTATTTGACCTGAACATTTTATCGGTTTAGCGGTTTTAGTGTAAATAAACAAATAAAAAAAACAGAAGCTAATACACATACACTAAGGGCCGGTTTATCAATAGAGGGTTAGCCTTGACCCGTGGGTTATCTTTGATAGCTGTCCTTTTTTGGTATGTGGTAAATATGAGTCGTCTCTTTTTTTAACCCACGGGTGAGGGATTGAGAAACCGGCCCTACGAGACGTCACAACGATATTGCTAAGATAGATCAAAAAGTCAAAACCCAAATAACACATTTTGGGCATATTCTCAACAAAAAAAAATTCATCGAAAACCATACCTTCTTTAGCCATTGCACAGTACTGTAGACTAAGTTTGTTAAAAGAGTAAAATATTTGTTGAAAGATACTGTATATTAAAGATTGTCAACAGAATAGCAAAGTTCAGTTTCGCTAAACTTTGCAGATTTTTAGAACAAGGCTAACTTAAACAATAAAACGGACATTAAAATCTATGTCGATTGTTTTTTTTTTGGGTTTGTCATGTAATGAATATACAGCGATTCAAATATGGCAAAAACAGATGATGACAATGCGATGAACTTATCTGTTATTTTTAAAGGTAACTGGAAAATGACTTAAAACAACAACTTTATTAAATATTTTTTGACATTATTAACGCGTAGGTAGTAAAATTATGAATTCTGGACAACCTCCAGTAGGTAAAAACCAAATACGTTAAAGCATAAATACATGTTCAAAAAATCTAAAAGTGAAGCACTCATAGCTTGCTTTGAAAACAATGGCAAATTTAAATTTGCAGACGCGAATTTTCAAGTGCGCATGCGTGTGTTTTGTCACATAGGCACAGAGCTGCTCTGTCGGTAGACGACATATTTGTTGTTTATTTATATTTTGCGGAGTTTTGCGTTTGTCGTGTAAAATTATGTTTTTTTCTGTGAAATAATTCACGTAAAAAATGTACGGTTTGTGGAAAAATGTCCGGGAGAAGTAAGGGAGTGCCATTCCATAGGTAACTACTTGTATTTTTCTTTATAATTTGATAATAAAGTGAAGAGTGGTTTATAGATGCCATTAAACACTCTTCACGGTGGACACAATAAATCTGCACAATTAATTTTAGAAAAACTACAATTTTAATCCTCAATTTGATAATTTTTCACCCAATCAACTTGTTTTTAGAAAAAATAGACATAACCCTAAATTTTAGACAATTGTCAAATAATGTAGTGACGTAACGGAGTATGTTCCAAAACCACCAAAAATGGGGGTCCTGGCTTCAAGCATCGCGTGTGATGGGTATGCCCCATATTTATGCTCTAACGTACATATATCATAAAAACGCTTTCAGTCAAACCTTTCTTTCTCTTCTCCCTTAAACATTTTACAAACAAAACTTTAGTTGGGTATTTTATTATTTTTTTAATTTAAAAAATATTCCGCTTTTTTTGTGATGCAGGTTGTTAAAAGTTTTAAAACAAAAATAGTTTTACAATTTTAGTTTTCCAACTTTTTTAACTTAACTAGCGGCAAAAAAAGTGCATTCATAACTTTTAGGACTTAAATCCTTTTACCCAACTGTGACCTTGGTTATAACTTGGAAAGATCAAGTTTAGAAATTTAAATTGAAATTACCACTTTTGATTTTATCAGTTGATCGAGATTAAAAAACTAAGTTCAAATTGACATTTGTATCGTACGTCAAAATTACATTTCGCGACCTATTAAAATGCAAATTTTTTTTAATTTAGGCTAAATAACTAAAGACTCAATCTTAAATTTCCTTGTCATACTCTAAACATTATAAACAACAAATAAAAGTAAAGTTATTACATTACAAAATACATGATACCTTCCTAGCTAGCCTATTAGCACACTTCAAGTGAAGCTATGATAATCAGCCTTGAAAACAGTTTTTGTAAATATCTCAGAAACTAAAGCTCCCACATAGTTTTTGGTTAGAACATAAATTATTGTCGTAAATGTGGTCTACTATATTCCGAAAACCGCATATTGATGCGATGCTTCGTTAAGAAGTTACAATTTTTAAAATTTTTAATTGTCAGAAACCTGTTATTAGCATCAACGGATTTTGACTAAAATCTAATCAGAGTGTCGAACACTACTTTACCTGAAAATTTTATGAAAATTGGTTAAGCGGTTTAAGAGCTATCGTGTTACGGTAAGAAAAAATACTCTGCCAATATATGGGCCCCTAAGCTCACACTAGGTACTATAGTTATAGTGTATGTGCGAGATAATAAAACTAAAACCTGAAATATATCTTATTCAACTCCAGACTAAATTACCTTTTGTTTGATACCACACAAGCCATGTTATGACTCAAATTTTTGAAATCTACCCCCACCCTTAAAAAAACAAAAACTAAAATGTATTTTGTTTAACTCCGGACTCAATTACCTTTCGTTTGATATCACACACGCCCTATTTTCACGTAAACTCTAATTTTTTAAATCTACCCCCACCCTTTTTGAAGAAAAAAAACTAAAATGTATTTTGTTTAACTCCATACTCAATTACCTTTCGTTTGATATCACACACGCCATATTTTCACATAAACTCTAATTTTTGAAATCTTCCCCCACCCTTTTATTTGGATTGTGTTCGGTGGATTTTGTTCATTTTTAAATGTGACCATCTCGACACAAGACCCAGCCTAGGTACCAAATTTCATTAAAATCGGCCAAGCGGTTTTTGAGTTATGCGCGTTGGTCGTTACAGACAGACAGACAGACAGACATACAGACAGACAGACAGACAAAAAAGTTTCAAAATCAACTGAAACGCAAAGATATATAAAAATTTTTGAAATCGGAGCAACTTTTTTTTTCTCGAAAAAATTAGGATTACCATAGCTCACACTACTATAGTATAGTATATGTGTGAGCTAATATACACACACACATAGACAGACATCACGACGATATTGCTAGGATAGGTCAAAATACACATTTTCGGCGTTATCTCAAAAAAAAATTTTTCGTTGAAAACAATACCTTCTCTAGCCATTGCTGCGCGGGATAGGAAGGTAAAAATCAGATCAAGATTAAGTCTTAGACTATTTAACTTAAACCAGTATACATCGATTAACAGTATTGACATGTATTGACAGGAGATTTGTACACCAATTGACAAGGTAACCCCTGGGTTAAGTGGGCCTCACACGGTCAATATTATTGTAAATATTTTTATATGCTTCTTTGTTTATATCATTTGAAAGATAATGATAAGAACAGAAATATTGACAATATTATTAATCGTGTGAGGGCCGCTCATATACATTATATTCCAATACCCACGGTAACCGCCCATTCATGATGCAAACATGAGGGCTTTGGGGTCTTTAAGCAAAAAAGAACTGATTGGTTGCTTTCAAAGACATATGCATATTATTCCACGTATTATTGCAATACCTACGGTACCTTACGATGCAGAATGCAGACATATTTGAAATAGCAATATCAATGGACACTAAGTCTATCCTTTTTGCGATAATTAAGTTAAAATGTCCTGATTATTTATACTTTACACATGCATATTATTTTATTCGTGTATGTATTCGTCAAGTCAAATCATCGGCTAACAGTTGACAAAAACTCTATCTATGTAAATTTGGTATCTGTGCATTTTTCGAAACTTTATTTCTGAATGTTTGCATCAAACGCCAACCATTGTGTAAATAGGTAACAGGGAGTATTGGAATATTACGTATATGGGGCCGCTTAAAACTAATAAAAATTAAATACCTTTTTGACTACAATAAATTAAAAAGCGTCATTGTGACGTTTGATACAAAAAATGTCTACTTAAACCAAATACGTTAGAGCATAAATACATGTTCAAAAAATCGAAAAGTGAAGCGCTCAGAGCTGGCTTTCGCGAATGCGAATTTTCAAGTGCGCATGCATGTGTTTTGTCACGTAGGCACCCAGCTGCTGTGTGGATAGACGCCATATTTGTTGTGCTGCGGTGTTTGGCGTTTGTAGTGTAAAATTGTTTTTTTCTGTCGAAAATGGGAAATAATCCACGTAAAACATTTGCGGTTTGTGGAACAATGTCAAGCAAGGGAGTGCCATTCCATGGGTAAGTACTTGTATTTTTATTTAAAATTTGTTAATAAAGTTAAGAAAGGTTTATAGATGCCATTAAACACTCTTTATGGTGTCCACAATAAATCTGCACAATTAATTTTAGAAAAACTACCATTTTAATCCACAATTTGATAGATTTTCACTCAATTAACTAGTTTTAAAAAAAAGACATAACATAATAAATTTTTGACACTTGTCAAATAATGTAGTGACGTAAGGGTAGGTGGTAGACGCTTTTTACTCATTGGGCGTCGACCGGTGAGATACCACCATGCCAGAAGTGAGTAGCGCTAAGTGGTATCACCACGTTCCGCTACTGCGCTGGCAGTCCGGTTCCAACAATGAGTAACAGATAGTATGATGGCGCTTCCAGGATCAAAATATTCCGGAGGTAAAATACCCGACCACTCGGATCTCCGGGCGTCGGGTGATCCTGGGGGTCCTTCATGCAAAGATATTAAAAGAAGACCAAAAACTCAACTCAGAATTGATTTTAGCAATATAAGAGGATTAAGTACCAACATGAATTCAGTTCACCAACATCTTGAAGAACAAAGACCTGACATCCTTGTTCTCACTGAAACTAAAATCAGTTCTGCAACACCTATTGTGAACTATCTTTATCCCGGCTATGACCTACACCACCGATTTCGACATAATTTTGGGATCTGTGTGTACATTAAAAATGACCTTTCATGTCATCGAGAGGAGAAGCTAGAACCAGCGAACCTCGATATCATATGGCTGAAATTCACCTCAAAGTCATCGACCAAGTTCATTTGCTGCCTCTACCGACCGCCAAGTAACACCGAGTATCAAAACTTTTTTGCGACATTATCCGAAAACTGTGATAATATACAGTCTAACTATCCACATGCGGAAATTGTTTTTTTAGGCGATTTCAACGTCCACAATATACCCTGGCTAAAATACCACAACAAAACAGATAATGAAGGCAGGGAAGCAGAAGCTTTTGCCATAAGTTGTGGTCTAACGCAGCTTGTCGATGAACCTACCCGTATCTCAGAAAGGGGTGAATTTGCAGCGCTTTTAGACTTGTTCCTAACTACAAATCCTGACTTGTACACAATTCAAGTAGATCCCCCACTTGGTTCATCCGATCATAAACTTATAAGAACAAAGTGCGAAATGTTCATACCGC
Organism: Aspidapion aeneum; assembly: GCA_963576565.1. NCBI lineage: Eukaryota > Metazoa > Arthropoda > Insecta > Coleoptera > Brentidae > Aspidapion > Aspidapion aeneum. The sequence continues at coordinate 35,558,048 of OY755046.1, read as the reverse complement.
CAAGCCAACAATCACTTCCTCGTAAAATGTGGCACTATAAATCGGCAAAATGGAATGACCTTAAACAGTTTTACCTGGATTTTCCATGGCAAGAAGTTTGCTTTAAAACAGCTGATCCCACTATTTGCTGTAATGAAATAACAAAAGTAATCTTATCTGGAATGGATGCATATATCCCACATACAATAAAAAGCAGAGCTAATGCAAAACCTTGGTTCAACAGCCAGTGTCAAACGGCTGTACAGAAAAAACACAGAGCATATAACCTTTGGAAACGACAACAAACCGCTCAAAACCACACAGAATTTATAGAAGCCAGAAATAGTTGCAAAATTACTATTGACGCCGCCAAAGAAACATACAATCAAAGAATAAAAAACAGGTTGCTGAATTGTCCAAGTAGTTCTAGGTCCTTTTGGTCTCTTGCAAAAGCCGTTGGATCAAACTTCACCAAGTCATCCATACCACCACTTACAGATAAAAATACTCACTCAGCCACAACATCAGAGGAAAAAGCCAATATGGTGGCCAAAATCTTTTCCTCCAACTCAAACCTAACAGTGCCAAATGGAAAAACTCCACCGTTCATTGAAAGGGTTTCCCACAGTATGCCAGAGGTACCCTTTTGTCACAGAGAAATACGAAAATCCCTTAAAAAGTTGGATACAAACAAAGCAATGGGTCCAGATGGCATTCCCGCGATAGTACTCAAAAATTGTGCTAACGAACTCACCCCAACTTTCGCTAAATTATTCAATTTATCTTACAGGCAAGGAGTATATCCATCATCATGGAAGTCTGCCGCAGTACAGCCTATTCCAAAGAAAGGAAAAAAGACAGATCCGTTAAACTATAGACCAATTGCTCTACTTCCGGTGATATCAAAAGTAATGGAAAGAGTTGTGAACAATCACCTAACCAAGTACTTGGAAAAGTACAAACTTATCAACGACAAGCAATACGGATTTCGAAAATATAGGTCAACTGGCGATTTACTTACATACGTCACTCATTTATGGCAAAAAGCGATTGAGTTACGGGGCGAAACAAGAACAATTGCCTTAGATATATCAAAAGCATTCGATAAAGTCTGGCATGAAAATCTGCTCAACAAGCTTAAAGCAATGGGATTGTCGCCGAAACTTTGCACTTGGTTTGAAAGTTACCTTAAGGATAGATCCATTTATGTTGCACTGGATGGCCGGAACTCCAACTCTTACCAAATAAATGCTGGTGTGCCACAGGGAGCAATCCTTTCCACTTTATTGCTTTGCAGATGATGGCAATGTAGTCTCCTCAGTCATACCACCCACTCAGTGTCTATCCGCACGTGAATTCCATCATCTTAGACAAACTCAAATATCGCAGATAAATAACGACCTGGAGATAATAGAGGACTGGGGCAACAAAAACCTTGTACAGTTCAACGCGCAGAAAACTCAAGCAGCCCTGTTTTCAAAAAAGACCAGCACCGGTGAGCCAAACATCATGCTATCTGGAAGTGCTGTCACATTGCAGAGCCAGTTGAACATCTTAGGAGTTACTGCAGAGACCAACATGTCTTGGCACAGTCACGTGGCAGATATAGCTAAAAGGGCGTCCCAAAAGCTTGGGGTGCTATTTCGTACAAGACATCTGTATACACCAAGCCAACTGCTGACACTCTACAAAGCCCAGATTCGACCAACTATGGAGTACTGCTCACATATATGGAGTGCGGCACCCAAACATACCTTAATGCTTTTGAACACCGTGCAAAAACGAGCTATCAAGCTGATCAATGACCCCGCACTTACCCATAGTTTGGATAGTCTCGAACATCGAAGAACTGTGTGCGATCTATCTCTCTTCTACAGGTATTATCACGGAAAATGCTCTGAAGAGTTGGCACGTATGATCCCCCCGGGAGTAGCACCTACTAGGCGAACACGTCAAACAGACGGTAACGATCAATTTACTGTCAAAATAGAGGCACCAAGAACCTCATTATATCAGAATTCATATCTCTGGAGAACAGCATGGCTGTGGAATAAACTCCCTGCGACAGTTTTCCCTGCAGGTTACAACCTGAACCGTTTCAAAACCAACACACACCAACATTTTCGCGCACTGGCCGCTTCTCGAGCGTGATAGGGACCTCCTTGCGAGTGCGCTTAACCGTAAAAAAAAAAAAAAAAAAAATGTTCCAAAACCACCAAGACTAACGCAGTAACCGAAATCCTGTCTACCCGAAAAAGGAACATTAAGAATTAAATGGGGTCCTGACTTGAAGCATCGCGTGGGACTGTATGGCTATGTCTCATATTTTGACTTAAACGTAGCTTTTTGTAATCGACTAACTAGATAATATCAAATGAGATATTTTTTATCTAAACTTTACCTTGAAGTAACCTCTAAATCATGTTTCAAGGTCATAATCAAGGTCACAGTTAGGTAAGCCGTAAAAATCTTGTATTTAACATTTTTCCTTTGAACCGCTATTTTGTAAAAAATGTAGGGGTCCCGGAACCTTTTCGGACATACTGTATATATACGAACGCCATACACGTTTATATGAACTTTGCTTTCTATTTTTTCGACTAAAATCTGAAACACCCTGTTTGTATGAGCAAGAAAATTATAAAAAAATAGTTAAATTATTTGAACATTTTGTCTTCTTTTTATAATGTTATATACATATTATCTTATTATTTTATTCTTAAATTTCTCTTAAAATTGTATAAAATTTCCTAACGTGCCGCCCCTGTGTATAAAAACACCAATTTTTAATCAAAACCTCTTATGAGATCTAAAATATCATTAACATTAGTCAGAGACCCAATAATCACATGAACAAAAAAATCATCATCTTTTAATTCAGAAAAACCAGTTTTAATAACACTCGCCTTCAACCGAAACTTTGTGGCTAAATTAATGGGATTCGATCACATTTTTTTTAAAAAACAGCTGAATAAGAATTCGTAAAAAATCAACTTTAAAAAGATACAAAGCAATTTTGTAGTATTTAGTTACTTTTCGTTTTCAAAGTGCAAAAGGGTATCAGATATTTTTATGTCTATTGTTTGTCATAACTTAAAAATCAGAATAGAAAACTAGTCAACCTGAATCTGCCTAACTTCTAATTTTTACCTTCCTAGCCCGCGCAGCAATGACTAAAGAAGGTATTGTAGATTTTTTTAAAAATGAGATAAAGCCGGAAATGTGTTATTTGGTTGTATTTTGGAACTATCTTAGCAATCTCGTCGAGACGTCTGTCCGTGTACATGTGTTTGTCGGGTCCATTATAGCTCTGGAACCGCTGGACCGATTTTCGTGAATAATAGTGTTCGACACTGTAACAAACTCATCATATTTGGTCAAAATCCATTCATGCTAATGAAAGTTATTTGAGCTTTCGTCTGAGATATTTACAAAAAACTGTTTTTAAGGTTGATATAGCGAGGAGTTCACTTGGAGTGTGCTGACGGGCTAGAAAGATATCAGATCCGTTATTCATTAAAAAAAAAACAAATAGGACATTTTCGCATTACAAGAAATCAAATTAAATAATGCCCCACCCCAAATTTCCGAGAAAAACAGGATTCAAGATTCATCCTCAAATTTGAAAAAAATAAAAGCAGGTATTTCACAAGGCAGCGTTTGTCATTTAGCTAAAGCTAATGATACTGGTTTATTGAAAATAGAAAAATCTACTTACGAATGGATAGAAATATTGCAGGATGCAGTTATCCAAGTCTACAACTGGGACAAGAAATGAAAGATAAAATTTCATATGAATCCAAATTAATCCATGTTCTATTACCAAGAAGAAAAATATAAATCACAAACAAACCACAATAATTAACAAAAATTGCAATACCATATTCGAATCAAACAAAAAATCGCAAAACGGCACTTGATGACAAATGGTACTGGACTACTACTGTCCGTTTAGAAAGTTTTGCTACGTTGTCCGATGCCTATTCTCCACCTCCTTCGACCTTCCAGGACCTGCTTTCGTAATCTTTTGTAGTTTATCCGTTGGACATGGCCGTACCATATTAGTTGTCTTTTGGTGATGTCATCCGTTATGCTTCCCTCAATTTTAATTCTTTCCTTTATGATCTCATTTCTTATATGATTTGTTCTCGATATTCTCATTGATCTTCTTACTGCATCCATTTCGACACTTTCCATTTTTGATTTGTACTTTTCTGTTACGCGACAAGTCTCGATTCCATACAACATCGTGCTTTTCACCATTGTTTCATATACCTTAAATTAAAAAAAAAATATCTCTCTGCTCCATAAAATACTGTTGAGACATCCAATAACCTTTTTTGCTTTTACTATTCTCTTTTCCACTTCTTTACAGTCTGTTCCTGTCTTATCAAATGTGACACCCCAGTATACATACCCATTGCATGGAGATATTGTTTGTGCATTGTCTAGTTCTAATTTACTCGATTCGTTTCCAATCCATAAGTAATGTGTCTTGTCCACGTTCACTGTTAACCCCCACTTTTGATATTCTTCCGTTAACTTTCTCATTTTACACTCCATGTCTGCTTTATCATTCGCTACAATTACTTGGTCGTCAGCAAACTGAAGTATGTATATGGTAAATCGGTCGTTAAGTTGTATTCCCATGCCGTGTACTTTACGTTTCCAATGTTTTAGAGCTACTGCGATATATATTTTAAAAATAATTGGAGAAATACAACATCCCTGTCTTAAGCCTTTTGTTACTAGAAATTATTTTGAAAGTTGATTTCCAATTTTAATTTTATATTTTGACCCTTTGTATAGCTGTTTTATCGCTTTTATGTATGTATGATTGATATTAGTTTGCTCTAACACTGTCCATAATTTTTCTACTGAAACGGTATCATATGCTTTTTGTAGGTCCACAAAGGTTACATGAGTCTCTATATTTCTGGCACTCATTTTCTCAATTACTTTACTATTTAAGACAAAAAACATTATCACTACAAGATTTACCTGCACGAAACCCACTTTGCTCTTCTTCTTCTTCTTGTTAGAGCACTGGTTACTGAAATCCCTCTGTAATTGTTGCAATCCAGCTTGTTTCCTTTTTTATGTCTTATATTTGTTGAAAAATAAAGATTTTTGGTACTAATTTTGAGTATTTTTTTTGTCAATTATCTTTATTAATGCAATGCACACGATTGTCTGTTGTAATATTTATGGAAGTTATAACAAAAAAATCTAAAAAATAAAGAGGTTGTTGCAAAATTTAATTGGATTTTTTTTCTTTTGACCTTTCCGGCCATCCCTTAAGTTTAGTGCGTCATTTAAAGCACACCCTGTATAATAAACCCTATACAGGGTGTCCCATAACTTAGCGGCCATAGTGCAGCAGGTGATAGAGGAGGTTATTTCTGAGAAAAAAGTTTATATAACATGGGGGTCAACAAACATCTGTTTTTAAGATATAGGATTTTTAAAGTTAGAGAAGTGGGGGGAAAAAGGGTTTCACAAAAAAAAGAAAATTGCTAGTTGAGGAGATACAGGCTATCAAAATAACGTCCAAAAATGTATAAAAAAGAATAATTTTTTGAGAAAATTAATTTTTGTTTACTTATTCTTTGAAAAAATCTCAATGATATTTTATTATTATGTCTCGCTGGACTTGTTTTTACTAACAAAAAATATTAAAAAAAACATTGAGTTTAATATGGCATTTATCGATGGCCTAACTGCAATACCCCCCAATCTAACATTTTGACAATTTTTAGATTATTTGTGATTTAGGCAAAATGAGTTGGCTACTTTCATGGTGTATAATGATATAATACATATATGCGTGGGAAATCACAAATGTAGCAAATATATTATTTTATACCTAATAACCCTATATGTGTTACCTAAACTGTTTTTGCTTCCCCTGTAAAGTTGCATTTTTTCAGATACGGGATATTGCAGTTAGGCCATCGTTATAAAAGTTTATACCAAAAAATGGTTTTTTCAAAAAAAAATTGGCTGACTAATTTTTTTCACAATAGTTTTTACTTCAGTTTATTGCTCTTGTTCTAGTACACGCCTTTATCCAATTTCATATTTTTACTGCGTTTTTTTAAAAGTTATTACCAAAAAAGTTTAAAAAATTGCCAACTTTGATGCTCTGTATCTCGAAACAGAAAGAGTTTTGACCCATGCATTATAGGAACTTTTTTATCAAACAAGACCTCTTCTATCACCTGTTGGCCTATGGCCCCTAAGTTATGGGACACCCGGTATATTTGCAAAATTACAAAAAAAAACAAAATACCCACACGTATTTTAAATGCTATTTTAAAGCAATGTTTTTTAGTTAAGAAGGTATTATGTGTATTCTGCTCCATGTATTTAGAATTCGCGGCGCGTCGGTCGTAGGTTAATTATTCAATAAAAACTTTTTATGCATGGACCCTCATTTTTGTGATTCTCAAGAACAAGGTTAGGCAAAATGTATGTATGTTTTAAATGTCTAAACAAAATAAAAATGTAAAAATTTATATTTACCGACTTAACTATGACATTAAACATATTTTCGATTTATGTTTACTGCAATATTTTATTTTTAGTCAATGACATAAGATATTATTAAATCTTCTTTAGTATTCAACATATTTATAAGAAGTCACTTGAAAAGTAATTATATCTGAAAAACTGAAGCAAGCGGTAGAAAAGTATTGAAATGTGCAAAAAAATAGACAAATAGGTCTGGAGGGTCACCTCTTTCGCAAAAATTCCGAATCTGTTTCAATTTTTGAAAAAGAAAAGTGTCATCGACACAAGTAGGATTTGAAAAAGTTTTGATTTTAAAAAGTTCAAAAATTAAATTTTCAACCACAAAGAATTATGATATTTTTTCTTATTACTTATTATTTATAGTAAGTACCTAAAGATGTTGGCAGATGCAGGACAAGTTCTCAAGATAAATATCCGAACCAAAAAACAAAAATGTATTACTTTTTAAATTTCGAAAGATATTAAAAGGAGGTTTTTGACTATTGATTTACTTTTTAACAATTATAACTAAAAACTTGGCAGAGTTTTAGTATTTCAGATATGCATAAAAAGCACAAAAACTCTTAGCACAAAATTTATAAAAATGTTTTGTTTTCGTTCAATGTAAGTAAAAAAAAGTCAACAATCACCAGGCTACACAGTTTATATTTAAAGAAAAATAAATGTTTTAGAAACCAAAACCAAAAAAGGAAATAAAAATGATACCTACGTAACCGTACATGCTTCTTTTTCCAAATAGGTGTAATCCAAAATCTTAACACAAAAATATCACAGACCGGAAAGAATCATACTTTCAACACTTGTAGATTATTACAAAAAAAATGTTTCCAAAAACCAAAACACGCAAATTTTCTTGGCACCTGCGAAACCGAAATTCACCATGACACCATTGCTTATTTTCGAGATTTACGAATAAAAATAAAAACACTTTTTTTAAATTTATATATTTTTTTAAATTACTTTATTTTTAAATTGTTTTATTTCAAATCAAATTTATAATGCATTCAACTGCATCCGATTTAGCGCTAAGCGAAACTAAAATAGGTACTAAAGTTCTGTATCAAGTATATCAACTCAACACAGACAGTACAGGATGACTTAAATAATTATTAAACCCCTTAATTTGGTTAAATAAAAGTTTTAATTTTAATGCTTGTTATGGTTTTACAATTTTCAAGATAATCTAACTTTATTTATGCGGTATTTTACAGTATTTTGAAAGAACACTTTTATTACATGTTTCTGACTAATAAAGTTAAGGAGTGTTGTTTCTATTGACAGCGGCGGCTGATGTGGTGTAGTAAATGAAGAGCTAGATATACACACCAGTACACACGTTGTTGTTTTTTTTTCTTTCAAAAATCGTAGCGTCCTAGTCCGTTTCAGTTAAAATGGTCCATTGCTTTCTGGGATCAGGATCAGGACCAGGACGTTGAATGGACTTAAAATGAGCATACAGTGCTTTCTGAGATCGTGTTGGCACAAAGTTTTATTTATCATGTCGTTTGGAATGGCGTCTCATCCTATATACATTTTCAAGTTTCAAAATTTGTACAGGATGGTATGCCATTCCAAATGACATGATAAATGAAACTTTTTCCAATACATGAATCAACTAATGAATGTGCTCTACGACAGCACGATGTTCGAAAGAACGTGTGCACTGGTATGTATATCGCACTACTTAACCTAACAAGCGGCCGCTGCCTTCCTAAACAATATTAGGTCACACGTATACTTTAACTATAGTAGTTTGAGCTATGGTGATCGTGTCAAATTTTTTTCAAAAAAGTTGTTTCGATTTTAAAAATATTTATATATCCTTGCGTATCAGATGATTTTGAAACTTTTTTGTCGCGCCGTCTAGACAGTCAGACAGACGTTGGTCGATCTGTCTGTAACGACCAGCGTGCATAACTCAAAAACTACTTGCCCGATTTTAATGAAATTTGGTGACTAGGTTGGGTTTTGGCTCTAGATGGTCTCATACATAATCCACCGGACATCTATCTATCTATTTAGCCTTCTTCAATCCATCTTTGGACATAGGCCTCCCCCAATATCTTCCACTCTTCTCTGTCTGTCGCCGTGTTCATCCATCTAGTTCCCGCGGGTTTCTTCAAATCGTCCGCCCATCTCATTTGGAGTCTTCCTCTAGTTCTTTTATTTTCCCAAGGTCTCCAGTTTACAATACATTTGTTCCATCGATCGTCTTTCTGTCTGATATTATGACCGGCAAATTTCCATTTTAATTTTGCTACTTCTCCTCTGACATCCCTTACTTTTGTTTTATTTCTTCTCCATTCATTCCTTTTTCTATCTGTCAGCTTTACGTGTAACATTTGTCTTTGCATTGATGTTTGGGCTTTTGTTACCTTATCCATGTTTGATGTTGTAAGTGTCCAGGTCTGAGATCCATAGGTAAGTACAGGAAGGATACATTGGTTATACATTTTCGTTGTAAGGTACTGAGGATATTTTGTATTTCTTAATATGTAGCTTAATTTACCGAATGCCGCCCAGGTCAATCTTACTCGCCTCTTGATTTCAGATGTTTGGTTTTCTTTTTTCAGTTTATTAATTTGTCCCAGGTATATATGGTTTGTTCTAACCGTAATATCTTCATCTGTGTTTGTTAATTTAGTTTTAGTGTAGTTCATACTTAAGCCTATATTTTTAGCTGCTGTATCCAGTTCTTCCAGCATTTTTATCAGTTCTTCTTTCTTGTCTGTTATTAAGGCTATATCATCAGCATATCTTAGGTGGTTCAAGAATTGTCCGTTTACTTTGATGCCTATTTCTTCCCAATCTAAGCCACCGGACATAAGCCGAAAAAAAGGTTTGGGGTAGATTGTGTGGTACTATATTAAAGGTAATTGAGCCTGAAGATAAAAAAAACATTATAGTTTGTTTTTGTTCTCTAGTGTTACACTGGGGGGGGGGTGAACTCCAATCGGACGGGTCTCCGGGTGGCGGATAAGGGGTTATTTTCGCGGAACAAAATGGGTAAAAATTATATTATACATTAATCGTGTGAGGTTATGTGTTTATATATTTTAATTTTTGTTCAGTTAAATCTTTTAAAAAATGTGCACGAACTCGTTAAATATTTTTATAATTTATTTTTATAGTTCAACAGGTACCTAAGTAGATTAAAACACGAATGCATTTTAGATTCTTAATAGCGCTAAATCAAACTGAACGGTTGAGCAATAAAGTCATTATCCTAGAAACCATCAGGTATGATTTCATAGGTAATTGTTTTTTTTTATAGCTTTTCGTCACATAAATAATTATATTGCAGGAAAAAAATCATTTTTTAAAATATTTACTTTAAGGAATTTTTATTCTGAAATTTTTCTACAAGAAAATTGTACTATTAAAAAGATCTCCAAATAAAAATTGCTTGAAACAAATATAAAAAAAATGTTTTTTTGTGCAATATAATTGATTATGTGACGAAAACCTATTAAAAAAAGACAATGTGGTATCTACAAAGTTATTTGAATGTATATTTTAAGATTTGTCATTCATAAAATATAAAACTTTTTCATTGGTTGAAATTTTGAAAATTTAATTGTCTTGTTCATTTATACTAAAAAAATGTTATAGGTAAACTATTATAAAACACTTTTATTGGAATTATTAAAAAACGAACACTGTATTTTTTTAAAATAAAACCAACTACACAAATTTTAGAAGAAAAATATCACTTATTTATTTTTACTTTTTTCTTTAGTTTGAACTTTTTGTAGGTACCTAATTATTTCTTAAATAATAAACTAATTTGTTTTTAATAATAAAATTTTGCTACAAGTTTAATAGGTTTTGAAATATTTTAATTGAATTTAAGCCGTCAAAAACACAATTTGTTTTTCACGAAAATACTTAAGCATTGTATAATTATTAACAAGTCATATCGGAATTTTAAAAAGCAAACTGGAAGTAATGTGAAAACATTTGATAACATTCCACTATTCTTTGATGCTAAGTTAATGTGTTCTTGATATGGAAACACAAATTAACTAGTGATTGTATTAATTATTTACTTATAGGAGCCCACATAGTTTCTCATAAAGGACAAATAAAAAATCGTCTAAGATCATAAAAGAAAATGGCATAACAGTCCTACGTTAAAAACGGAATTATTAATAACCGGACATTATCAAACAAGTCATTCTTCCGGCCTAGCTTGTGACGTTGACCTAAAGAGCCGTTCTGATATTGCTATGCAATTGAAGCGCCCTTTACTGCAATTTCTTTACTGCCATCTCTAAAGAAAACGCCGTATCTACATAGGGATTGCTATAGCACATACGGCATTTTTATTAAGCAGATTTCGATGTCTCTAAAGGACAGGGGAGCTAATTAAAGGAAATAAACAGACATTTTTATTTTTTTATATATTTTTGAGTCCAAAAACAACAATATTATTTGTTCCCGATTTAAATTTGCAGTCAAACTTGCATGAGACTTATTGAGAGGAAGAGAGATGGAACCGGTATACATAAAAAGAAAGGAGAGCGTTGCTCATGCTAGGCCCGGCCGCATATTCTTATCTATTTGCATTCAAACTTGCATGAGACTTATTGAGAGGAAGAGAGATGGAACCGGTATACATAAAAAGAAAGGAGAGCGTTGCTCATGCTAGGCCCGGCCGCATATTCTTATCTATCACCTGGAATAGTGATTCGAACGAGCCCGAGCTCAGTTCTTATCCATGTTATTAACATATAGTTACCATTACATTGATGATTGTTCATTCAGAGTGAACTTGTCAACGGAAGAAGAAACGGAGGTAAGTTGTATTCACTGTTTAGGGTTCGGTTCGGTTGGGAACAATGGTTCGGTTCGGTTCTTATTATTTTACTACCTTATCAAATATGCGGCTCTTTAATCAGTAGTTTTGATAAAAAAATTACTAGTGCATAAACCGCAATTTTCAACAAAATTTATATTTTTACACAAAAATTATTTTCCAAAAATTTTCACTTGCGGCGCATTTTATTTGCATGTAGTGCCAAACTTCCGAGCTCAGACTAAAAAAAAATAATTTTTGCTAAAGTTATAAATTAATTGTAAGAATATTATTATTATAATATAGAATATAGTTAGTTATAGCTAGCACAGCGAATTTTACTTTTTTATATATTGAAAGTGCCCTTCAAAAGAGAGCGAAATGCTCGCTTTTGCCAATAATCCTTGAAGAAAGTATGACTTATTAAGGTTTATATCTGTAAATATCGAGTAATATTGCCAAGCAGTATTTTGACAGTTTTGCATTATAAGACGACAGCTGGTCTTTCAATATTAGGCCTTTATGTCTATAAGAACTCACATAAATACTGTTTCCTTAAATACTAGTTATTTACCAGTGCAGAAAATGGTCCTTTACCGCACGCTATGATAGTTAAGGGCGGTAAAGGCTTCTTCGCACGTGTTAGGTACAAAACACCAGCAAAGCAAGCGCGGTATTGAGGAGAGGGGGTAACGCGGTAATTACCCCTCCCCTAAAAAAATTTACTTTTTGTTAATAATAATTAAAGGGCAAATAGGAGATAATAATAAAAATATAATATATAAAAAAAAAAATATAACAAATAATTTTTTTGTCAACTATAACCCCCCTTTTAGATTTTCACCCAGATCCGCGCTTGCCGCAAAGCGAACGTATGCACACTGAACTGAGCCTCGTCCATTTCTTTTTAAATTCGACTTTGTTTTGTCAAAAAAAAGATCAATTGTCTAGAACTATTACTGCCTGGCTCACAGACCCTCCAATTAACCCTGGCTATATTCCCAACCCTATTCCAGTTTAACTTAATGCTCGTTAATGAAAAAACTCGGATTTCATGGCTCAACACTGAAAGGACTATGGTGCATGTTTCGATAATACTTGTTGTATAGGCAGATGTGTATTTTATACTTTCACATGTGCGTGTCACATTTTTAATTTTTCTTTAATAATAATTAGCTCACACTAACACTATAAGAGTTGTAGAGTATAGTAAGGGCCGTAAAATAGTGATTGAACCAATGTCAACACAAAAACTTCGACAATGTACAAATTAAATAAATACATCCATGACGGATCTGATACTTTGCTAGCCTAGTAGCACATTCCAAGTAAACTCCATGCTATATCACCCTTTTAAATAACTCAATCAAAAGCTCCTATAAAAAGGTTATAACACATATTAATGGGAAAAATATGTTCTACTATATTCCGAAAACTGCACATTGATGCGATAATTCTTTAAAAAGTTTGCATATTTTTAATTTATTAGCTGTCAAAATTCATTAATGCTAAAAATGAATTTTGCCTCATTTCATGAAAATCGGTTTAGCCGTTTAGGAGCTATTGTTGCGCGGGCTGGGAAGGTAAAAATTGAAGCAGATAGGTACGTATGTACACTATCTGCAACATAAAAGTATTACGTGATAAACATAGGTAGTTTTGAAATTACATGGTTACCTACCGGATGAATGAAATACAAAATAACATATTTTTAACAGTTTAAACTTTTAAAAAAATACAATATGTATCAAAAAGTATTGTACACCACTTTTATGATGGCCTTAGCCTTATTTACGAAAATGTACCGCAAACTATTTGTGTCAAATTTGATTTAAATCGGTTCATTGCTTTTTGACTTATCGTGTCACAGAGAGACCGACGGAGAGATAGACACAGAGACACCATTACAAAATTTGGTTTGTTTTCTCATAGCCTTCCATACCTTACCTACAGTATTAGTAGTTATACAGTATGGATGGCTAAAAAAGTTATGCATTTTTGGCAAATAAAATAGGAAATTCTTTCTTCTCAACTGAATTTTTTACTTTTCTGTCAAAAAAAAAAAATCCAAAACGCCGAAACAAAAGTTGTTAATCTTCCTAAATTTGAAAACCGCGTTTCAATGGCTGGTTTCTTTTTTGAGTTATAAGTGTTTTGGTGATTTGACCCCCTTTGACCAAAAACATTTTTTTTTATTCAAACTTTTTAGTTTGGCTTTGACGAACTTTGACATAAATATAATTAATCCAAATCTGAAGTTCGCATTTTAATACTGTGATTTTCGAGTTTTTTCGATACTTATAATAAAATTTTAAAAACCTTGTTTTCGCTATTTTGATTTTATGAATTTTTTATAGCTAGTTCAACCGCCCTTTACAAACTCCCACCCTCACCAAAAACTACTGGTCTTATCTACGGTTACCACAGAATTTACGTGCCAAATTTGGTTAAAATCAGTTCACTGGTTTTTGCGTTATCTTGTTCCAAACAGATAGATTATCATAATTTTGTTATATTTAGGTCTTGTTTGGGTTAAACAAAATAATACATTTGAAGTGGAAGAAGAAAAAGTTTTTTTGACAATATTAAAATTTAGGTGTTGGTGTTCTTGTGAAATGCTAAATTTTTTAATTGTAGCGATATTTTTTATCAATTTTTTGTCCACCTACACAAATAAATTCATAGGTAGGTTCCCGCATAATAAAATAAACACTGCATTTACTTACCCAATTCTGATCCATTTTTTCCTTTAAATCAGTTCATCAATGTTTGATACAAGGCAAGGAGAAAATAAACAAAACAAAACACATCAAGTTCTAAAAAATTTACGTTTTCAAAAAGACGCTTTTTGCAAAAGCAAACTAGTGTATATATTTTTTTCATAAATTTTAAAATTAACAGGAAATTTTAAAATGATAAAATTTCCGTTATTTTCCTGTTTTTCCCGGTCACAAAAATTCCCGTTATTTTCCCGTTTTCCCCTGAATTGTAGAAACATTTAATTTAAGCCGTGCACTGAAAATATGGTAATTATATTACACTGAAAAAAAACTGGGTAGAATCAACCAGAATACGTATATGATTTGACGTAAACAAAACCGTAGTTAAATCATCCATAAAAAGTAGTAACTCCAATATTAACGATAAACAAATAAAAAATTAACAATTTTTTTTAACCAAAAAAACTACAGTTTACCGAATAAAATGCATAATAACTATACTAAAATAGTGCGATTCCTAGAATTTTGTTAGCTAGTTCTTTGCTTTTTAACTATTTAATTGTATTGTATAATCCACACTTTTTTCGTTGTTTCGCTAGCTAATGGAAATTGAAAAATCGGAAATTTTTCGTGGCTACTCGGGAAAGCAAACATGGATAAGGTAACAAAAGCCCAAAGATCAATGGAAAGACAAATGTTACATGTAAAGCTAACAGATAGAAAAAGGAATGAATGGATAAGAAATAAAACAAAAGTAAGTGGTAGCAAAATTAAAATGGACATTTTCCGGCCATAATATCAAACAGAAAAAGACGATCGATGGAACAATTTATTGTAAACTGGAGACCTTGGGAAAATAAAAAGAGTAGGGGAAGACCCCAAATGAGATGAGAGGACGATTTGACGAAACTTGCGGGGACTAGATAGATGAACACGGCGACAGAGAGAGAAAAGAGTGGAAGATATTGTGGGAGGCCCATGTCCTTACTTTTGTGTTTTTTAGGTCTGCTCTATCGCCTTTCTTGTGTAGAATAATGGTTATTGATTTTTTCCAGTTGTTTGGGATTAGTTTTCTTTTAGTATTTATTCAGGAGAATATGTAGGGTACTAACTAGAGCCTTACCACCGTATTTGAGCATTTCTGCCGTTACTCCCTCTTTTTCAGGTGATTTCTTATTTTTCATTTTCTTTAATGCTCTCTTTATTTCCGCTTTTTTTTACGTTTATGCGCACTCGCAAGGAGATCCCTATCACGCTCGAGAAGCGGCAAGTGCTTGGCTTATTTCAGGTTGTAGCTCTGAGTTTATGTTCTTTATTTTTGTTTGGAGTTTCTTCGTGGTTTCTCGTGATGGTTCCCTTTTTGTTTGGTATAATTCTGTATAGCATAGTTGTGTGATATTTATAATATCCTCTTTAACGTTAGTCTCTATGCCGTTTATTTCAATTATTTCATATCTACCTAAAGTCGGCCGTAGACATTTCTTATTTCTGTTATTTTCTATAACTCTCTAAACTTTTATTTCTTGGCTCTTTCCTTTATTTTCTTTTATCATTTTTCTTATAGTTTTATTTACTTCCTTGTATTCTATCGATGTTCTTTTTCCTTCTTTCTCCAAGTTCTGCCGTTTTTTCATCAGTTTCTTTATTTCTTCTGATATACAATTTTCTCCCTTTTTATCTTTTTGTACGATATCTTTTCCTACTTTGGTCATAGTTCTTGTCAAGATCTAATGTGGCTACTATTAAGTGTTGACAGTTAACTGTTTTATCCTAAAGGGACCCATAAGAATAATGTACGAGGGTTATTTTTAGTTTTGCATATAGAGCTGGAATAAAACAGTAGATTACTTTTAAAAACTTTATTGTTTCTCGAAGTATTCGGTCGAAAACTAATGCACTTTTGCATGCGCTCAAACCAGTTGTCAAAGCTGTAATTCCACTCGTTTGTTGATACTGTCAAAATTGCATTCTTGAAGGCGTCGTCGACTGCGTCCTCTGGTGACTGAAATCTTTGACCATGCAGTCCATACTTGATTTTCGGAAAAGTATAGAAATCGTTGGCAGGTAGGTCGGGAATGTACATGTGGGATGGTACGTTTTGTTGGGTTAAAAATTCAATGGTTTTTTGTGCTTTGTGCGAACTTGCATTGTCTTGGAGGAGGATGACTTGTCGTTTTTCAAAGCTCAGCGATGACTTTCGGCAAACAAATGGTAATGCACCAATCGGCGGTAACAGTCCTTTGATCTTCCAGAGTAATTGTTGCTACATAACCTGCTTTTGAGACAAATGTTGCGACCATCTTTTTGGATACACTTCGAGAACGGATGACTTTTGTTGGCTTATCTTCACCTTGGAAAACCCAAACAGAAGAGTTACATTTATGTTCGGGTTTACATGAGTAAATCCACGATTCATCACCACTGACAGTGCTTAGTTCCAGTTTTGGACTGATTTGTTAATTTAAAAAATTTATTGTAGCTAGTAAACTATAATATGTAATAGAGGTTAGGTAAAGATTGAGGTTCAAGTATTAGAAACGACATTCGATCAATGTCGCCCTGTATGTTCCTATATGCATAATATCAAAGATAGCCCTCGTAAAACAACGAGTTTGTAGCCAAATCAGCTATTTTTGGCAAATTGTTGATGAACAAATATTTTTAGTAAATTCAACCCAGCATTTCTTTTTAGTGTATATGTACATTCATCGTCTAAGCTTTGGTGTGCATCAGTAGGCAGTGTTTTTTTAAACGATTGTCACAGACTATGTGGGTGTGGTTTAATGGTATTGGACCAAAATAAAATAAAAATTGTTATTTATGATTTTTTGTTTTATTTTTTCAATTGAGAGTCGATTAGGTCCTGCCTAAACTATTTATAGAAGTGACCAAATACTAATATTCCTATAGACGTTTAAAGTAAAAAGTTGCAAATAACACACGGCATAACAAACTCATAAAAAAACACTTTTGTTCAAATAAGAATAAAAAAAAGATGATGAAATGAAAGGTATCAGTAGACCCACTTTCCCTATTCAAAATATAGGGGTAAAGTATACCCCTCGAAGGGGCTTCCTGCTACAAAAATGTCAAGATACCCAAAAAGTGGCCCCCTTGCAAACAAAATCGACGTGTTTAATTGTCTAGAAAATCCTTTTTAATTTTCCACCTTGTAGTTTTTAACAGTTACATTATATCTCAAGTTTAATTTAAAAAACTGAAAAAAAAACAAATAAACAAAAACAGCTGTTGACAAACAGTTGACTTTTCTAAACCAGAGAACGAAGTGTCGGGCGGCGGCCATTTTGGACTTGCCACTTTTGACCAAATCCAATCACGGAAATCCAATCTGTTAATATTTAACAATCCGTGCTCCACACAGGCGCTCTTACACTTCAATTTACGGCAAACACCACGTGACTTAAAATTAAGTAATCAATCACTATGTGAATAAGGTAGTTAGCGGAAGACACGCCTGAGGGTGTTTACAGCATATACGTAATATTCCAATACTCCCTGTTACCCATTTACACAATGAATGGCGTTTGATGCAAACATTCAGAAATAAAGATACCAAAAATGCATAGACACCAAATTTGCATAAATAGAGTTTTTGTCAACTGTATGCCGATGATTTGACGTGAATACACGAATAAAATAATATGCATGTGTAAAAGTATAACCAATCAGGACACTTTATCTTAAGGACCGCAAAACGCATAGACTTATGTCGATTTATATTGCTGTTTCAAATATGTTTTCATCACGCATGGTAAGGTATCGTGAGTATTACGCATGGTAAGGTATCGTGAGTATTCGAATAATACGTACTATATAGAAATAATATAGATATGTGTTTGAAAGCAACCAATCAGGTCATTTTTTCTTAAGGATCGCGAGGACTTATGTTTGCATCATACATTTGCAATTACCGTGGGTATTGGAATATTATGTATATGGTTTACAGGCTCGAGCGTTTGATTTGACTCCCCGAAGCGCTCGACAGCTCTGGGTGCATCTTCTTCAATGCAAGCTAATTTATTTACAATATATATTAATTGTTGTTCTATTGCCAATAGAAAACGTTTCTCGACATGTTTTAGTTATAATCCAAAGTTTGTGAAAATCCATGGAAAAAGCCGCCATTTTGGATTTATGATAGCACACAGGCCCTCTTACTCAAATTTTAGGTAACAGATATGAAGTTTTTTAAATAAAACGTTCTCACTCCTGCCTTTTTTTAGCTTATTTATAAATGATATCAATAGCTGCTTTCACTTTGTTAGGTTTCTATTATTTGCAGACGATCTAAAGCTATATCTTAAAATAGACCCCAAAAATCCAGAAGTAACAATTCACCAAATACAAGAAGACATAAGTAGACTTAATACATGGTGCAAAAAGAACAAAATGATCTTAAACATTAGCAAATGCAAACACATGCAATTTAGTATGACTTCACCTATACCTAGCACATATTTCCTTGATGATACACCCGTAGAAAAAACCAATCTGATCCGAGATCTAGGGGTGCTCTTTGACATCAAGCTGTCCTTTTCAACTCATATACCTGCAGTCTGTAGTAAGGCTAGAAGGATGTTGGGGTTTGTAAAAAGAAATACACGGGAATTTAACAATACAATTGCAATAAAAACTTTATATGTTTCATTAGTTAGAAGTCATTTGGAAAACTGTGCTGTCATCTGGACTCCATATTATGCAAAATATATTGATCAATTAGAATCTATACAAAAAATTTTCCTTCGCTATATAGCATACAAAGAAAAACTTCAATATTCTAAAATATCATACAGTGACATCGAACAAAATTTAAATATACAAACTTTAGCTACACGTAGGGAGAATTTTGATGTACTAGTTTGTTATGGCATAATACATGGGTCTGTAGACAGTGCAGAAATTCTTAGCAGACTGAAGTTTCATGTTCCTACTAGGAATACTAGAGAGAAATTGACTTTTTATGTAAACTTTCACCGAGTATTATATGGTCAATGTACTGGGCTTGCCAGAATGATGACCAACACAAATAAAATTTTATGTGATATTTTTAGTATTTCAAAAGAGTCTCTAAGAAATCATTTAAGAAAACTGTAAGATAACAATATATAGTGCAATAAATTGTATATGTGTAAACATTAGTAGGTATGAAAATATTAGTAATAAGTAATAATGTAATTTTGCATTGTAATGATGATAATTATGATTGGGCATGTCCCGTAAATAAACTAAACTAAACTGCCTAACGCATCTCATAACTGCTAAAAATTTATTTAAATTACAATGTAAATAGAATGTAAAAACAGCCAATTAAAATGTGTTAATATATGCTTATGAAGTTTTTATTGACTGTTTTATCTTAGTTTTATTACAAGCAAAATACATTTTTCTACATAAATGGAGAAATATTCGACCATAATAATAAAATACAAATTGCCTTAAAATCCTTAGGATATAAAAATGTTTTTAAAGAAGACCATAACAATTCTACATCAATAGGGACCTATTGCAATAGTGCCAGGCACAAATTGTGTCGGGAACTATATTGACAGTTTCGCATTGCAAACTGACAGTTGATCTTTCAAAATTGACATACCAAAGTCGAATTTATAAATACCGTCGTTTATTTTCCATTAATAGTGGCGTCACTATTAAATCCGGCTCGTATAATACACAAAGGCCTAATTTTGAAATGACACAGCTGTTCTTATAATGAGAAACTGTCAATATAGTGCCCGGCACAATTTGTGCCTGGTACTATTAAAATAAGTCCCTAATAACTTACAAATTTTATTTTTAATTCTTAAATTAATTTCAAAAGTAGTGTGTACCCACCTTTAGGGCAATTTTAAATTAGTACCAGATAACTTGAATGATATTTTTTTTCAAACATTGATATAATATCTAGAAATGCGTGAAGTTATTTTTGTCAAATCCTTGGCACACACCAACAAAATAAAGATAAACAAACTTGCTATCTACAAAACAGTTTTTTCTGATTCCTATCATGTCTTTATCTACCTACAATTATACAGGATAGCACCAGCGATAACAAGGGCGTTTATTTGCCTTTCAACTGTATTTTTTCTTACTTTTACCATTCTATTTTTAAGAAGTACAAAATTGATGAGTCTGGGGCTTATACAAAATTTTGCGTATTTTAAGAAATATCACCGTTGTACATTTTCCCAATGGACCAAACAACCCCTGCAAGTATACAATAAAAATAGCAAAATTACTACAAAACTTTAAAGCCGGTCTTTACATCATGTTTAGACACTTTCAGTTCAGAGGAAATAAAAACATAAGAAACTTACATTAAGAGTGGTTTCTCTTCTTTTTTTCCTAAACGAAAAAGTTTTACTCTTTTTCTTTTCTTTGTCGCCCATTTTTTCAGAATTAACACAAAGCACACTTTACAAAAAAAACTATTTTATCTGTTATGATTTTCTGTCAGAATATTAGTTTTTAAACTTTTTTTCACCTACTTTTTTATTACATGTAATATAAAAAACTCTTGTAAAAATTTAATTTTTTACACTAAATCACATTATTTTTAAATCAAGTCCTGCCTCACTTATTAAAGGTTTAAAATTGTACTGATGACCCAAAAATATATCAAATAGCAGATAACTTTTACGATACAGAAAGGTATAAGATAAGAATATTTATATCCTTTTGTTTGATACATTTATCAAAAGATAAATAAGTACCTTGATAAATATCTACCGTTGAGAGTGTAAATATTTTTTGCTTAGTTATAAATAGTGGTTTTTTATTTCAATTTAAAATGGTGCAAATAATTGGTTTAAGTTTCAGTTTCGCAGTTGATTTTTTCCAATAATAATTGTATGTCTACAATTAGTTTTATTACAATTTTAATACATAATAAATCAAAACATCTAGTTAAATATTTAAATTCACAAAATTGTGCCTAAAAATAATCGTTTCTGTTTTTCAATTCTATAATTCGTAAAAGTTGTTAAAAACCACTAAAACTAAGAAATATGTAAGTTATATCAGTTTTAAAAATAAACGAAGACTACTTATTATTTTGAAGCACAAAAAATATACTAAATATGGTGATTAAAAAATGCTTAGCAGGGGAGCATAGCAATTTAGATGGCCTAAAGGGCACAGTACAAAAATTTTATAATTGAAAGAATTTATCGTTATAGCCTGTCCTACTAACTACACGTTAAAGAAAGCAGTGCACCATATAAAAGTTGTCCAAGAAGGCAGGGGCAGGTTAAAATGGATGAATTTATAAAATGCCTTGCATAGTAGTTAGCAGCACAAGCTATAACTTGGAAACTATAAGAGCATTAAATTTGGGAACTTGGCATTTAACTAGCACTTAATTATTTTTAACTGTCAGATAGCTTTGATTCGCTGCCAAACAGTGCTATAAGCAAAAGCCATGTGGATTGTTATGGTATGACCCTTAAAATATCTTCATAGGGCTTTTATTCCTGATTCTCAAAATACCATCAGGTCAATTCATATCAAATCAACCAAAAAAAAATGGGGGTTTGGCAGACCATCTCACTGATTTATATTTGGTAGATTTATTCTATAAAGAGGATGAACATTTTTTTCATTAAGTTTAAAAAATCAAAAAAACCTCTGATTTGGGGGATCAATTTTTTATAAAAAACAAAACTCAAATTTTTGAAAAAAAAAAATCAGATTTTAAGATGGACAAAAAGATGGGTTCATGTTGAAAAAAAAATTACCAATAGAAAATTATGCTTTTCCCACTATTTTTCCATGTATTTTTATTGTTTTAACATTCTTTTTTCCACATGAACCCGTCATTTCTCTATAATGCAATCTGACAAGGATTTGGCTAAAACATTAGGGAACAAATGATTTTGTTAAAAAAAAAAATATATATATTTCTTTTTGAGAAATTTAAATAAACATTATTTTTTCAAAAATTTCAATTTTGTTTTTTATAAAAAATTGATTATGTGATACCTCATTCGAAAGGTAGTTTAAAGATCCAAAAAATAAGCCATATATCGATATCCTGGTGGACGTAGTTCTCGAGATATCTTAATGTTTGTTAGTATATGTTTGTTGTTTAATTTAAAAAAATTCACTCACCAGAAAAATTTTAAATTTTAGATTTTTCTTCCTTTTTATGGTTAGAATAAATGCACCAAAAATTATCAAAATCGGTGAGATGGTAAGAAACTACATCTGAATATTATGTGATAAATAAGGATTTTTTTTTTAATTAAGTAACCACTGCGTTTCTCCTAGAAAAACAAAAATCACTAACTTGAGAAAGTTTGTAAAAGAACAATCGAAACGTCGCACTTGTATTTTTTGCAAAAAGATAAATTTTTCAAACTTTGTTACACAAATATATTTTTTTTAAACCACTGACAAGTTAGTGATTGTTAGTAAAAACGCAGCAGTTCCTTATTAGTGACGTAATACCATATACATAATATTCCAATACTCACGGTAACTGCCCATTCATGATGCAAACATGAGGGCCTTGGCGTCTTTAAGCAAAAAAGACCTATAGCATATCAATGAGTATAAGTCTATCCTTTTTGCGGACACGCATGAATATTATTTTATTCTTGTATTCGTTACTTCAAATCATCGGCGTACTGTTGGCAAAAGCTCTATCTATGTAAATTTGGTTCACTGTGCATTTTTCGTACCTTTATTTTTGAATGATTGCATCAAACGCCAACCATTGTGTAAATAGGTAACAGGGAGTATTGGAATATTATGTATATGCGTAATACCCAGATAAAGTTATGTTTGTAGAATTAATCCGCCACAACACCACACTCCTTTAGGATTTAAACAAAACAAGAAATACTTACAAAACTTCCAGATTTGGCTTTCTCATGTCTTGAACTCATCTTGTCTGCTGAATTGGAATGTCCTAAGAAAAAATTTATCACTAAAATAGAAAACTCAGGAGGAAACATGGTCTCAACAACATGCGAGTTGTTTTTAGTCAATTTTGAGTTATTGCTTGAAGAAAACCACTTTCGCTTTGGTATATACAGTCAAAACTGTGTTGTCAATGAATGAATACAGAAGTAACCTAATTAAGATGAACAAATATGCCCTACAACTCGTGCAAGTGCTCACAATACACTAGATACAGGTTGTTTTTGAATAAGCAAGGGTACACCCAGGGAGGGGCTTCAGGGGCCGGGTCTAAGATTTTTTTAGCTATTTTCCACATATTTCATGAATAAAAATAAAAAATAGCATAAAATACCCCATCGTGGGGTCTTGGGGCCCCCCTAGGGGTGAACAACTAACCCAAAATGTGTACACCGATTGTGAAAATCCACAATCTTTTGCTAAGATTGTTGTGTAAAGTGGTAAGATTGTGAGGGATTGTGAAGGAATAAGGTAAGATTGTGATAAATTGTGTAATGATTAAGAGATTCTGCTGAGATTGTGAGTGATTGTGGCCGTTTGTGAATGATTGAGTAAGGACTATGTATATAAAAACACATTTTTGTTTGAAGCTTTATTTACCTACATGGTTTAATTCCTGTTATACACAAAGGTAAGTATTTCAAACTAATATATCTACCTAAATGAACACTGCTACACTATATCTGTACCTGCTTACATATCTATTCTGCCTATTCCTGTTATATGATGTACAGGGTGTTTTAAATTGGGCACTTTTAAGTGGGAAATGGTACTTCTAGGGGAGATAGAGGAAAACCAGCTCCCCTTTGCAAGCCTCAAATTTAGGTATGATTTTTGGTAAAAACTGGATTTTGATATATCAGCCCTCATAGCCCCTTTTCACACTTGTTAAAATGTCTGCATTTTAGATCGGGCCGATAACTTTTTTTTAATTTTTCAATATTTCTTTTTAGTAGATAGTTTGAGTTATGCTACATATTTTTACATAAGCATGAGATTGACAGGTATGCAAGTGCACTTTGTCAATGTCATATTAACAAAAAATAACAATGATTTTCGCATCCAGCACAAAGGATTCTTCACAAATATATTCCCAATGCAGTTAAAAAGACACAAAAGTAAGAGTATAACATCAAAAATACACAGTGCCATATTTCGTATTCTCTGCTATTGGGAGCTAAATTATGATTACAAATAAACATTAGTAGTAGTAGTAATGGAGAGACCATTTTTGGCCTAGCGACTAGGCACACGGCGCGTCCTTTTCGCAAATGTGCCCCTTAGGATTTTTTTTTTCTCTAAGAGGACTTAATTTTGCGTGATATCACTTTGTCGAGGGCAGGGATCTTTATACTGTGTAGCAAGTATAAACAGTGGACCCACACTTTTACAAGACTACATGACTTGCATCTTTCTAAAATCGCTATCATCCCAGCAGAACTTGGTAATAGACTATAGACTTCTTTCCTATTCAACGCAACAGTCGTGGTCTTCGTGAGTTGACTTTAGGGGATTTTTGCTGGCGCCGCCGTCCTGGTTCCAACTCTCTGGTTGTTGGCCCCTGGACTACACCTGCATATTATATTCTCGATGTACAAGGTCAACTTATGTTTTTGTGTGCATGTGCATCACACAATATTTCGATGTTGACTGTTGAAGTTGAAGTTTGAAAGTTTTGTATTTTTAGTATCTATTTTTGTTTTTATTTTTTTAAATTAATTTTGCCGGCATTTTATTGCATTTTTTAATTGGACTTTGTAGTGATAGGCTGTATTATTTTTCTTTTTTTATTACAGGGTTTTCTTTACATTTATAGTAATTTTGTAACTAGAACTCTTGTTCATAAGATATTTTTTAAAGGAACAATAAAGTAAAGTAAGTACGTGGGCGGCAGGGCGACGAGACTTTTTTTTCTTTTTGCGTCGTTCGACATGCGAAACTGGTACCTTCTGCATGTGAAGCCGACAACCATACCACTGCCGCTATGTATAAACAGTAACTTAAACTCAAATTTTAAACAAAAATTAGATGACGCTAACATGGAGTTAAAGCTACGATTTCCTCCGCGGTCGCTTTACGAATAAGTTGCGCTTTCATCACTGGTTTAACAGAGATCCTTTTCTTATGGAATAACTATTTGTTTACTTGATTTTTGGAATCGGCATAAAAATTCCTTTAAAATGATGATGATACTTGATTGATACTCTTTTGTATTTTTTTATCATTCATATATTTCCTTAATTTTTTTTAGCCTATATTTTTTACCCGGTTTTTAATAAAAATCAAAATAATTTTTTTTTTTAATTATAAAATAGTACATACCAAGAATATAAAAAATAAAACATGGAGTGTGATTGTAAAAAAAGGGTAATTTTATAAGAAAAAATATAGTAACTTTATTTTATATCTCAAAAACTAAAAGTGGCCTAAAGCGGAGGTTGGTTTTCCTTTATCTTCCTTAGAAGTACCCTTCCCCACTTAAAAGTGTCCAATTTGGAACTCCCTGTACAGGATGATGGGTTATATTTTACTGAATCGATTTCTTTGTCAATATTGTTGGCACCAAGAATCACACATTCAAGGCTAAATGGAGAAAGTTGCATGATTTTTCCAGAAACACTAAACTAAACTAAAAAAACTAAACCCTTGTTAAACTTTTTACATACCTACCTATTTATTGAGTTAAAATGACATCTTAATCCCTTTTTAAGCTTTTTATTTAATTTTTAGAGGATATATTTATAGATTAGTCATTTTTTTTCCTATTAAAAAGGTGACAATCCTAAAATGCAGGGATTCTTGAGCCCCCCACTCTTTAAATTTGTCCCTTTTTTACCATCATAAGTCTCTGCATAAGTAGGTACTGCCCTTGGTATTACCCAAGAATAACTAACCTCTTAATAGGCTACAGAACACCAAATTTTTCAATGCACATCCAATATAAACAAAAAATTCTAAAAATATTTGAGGTATTCCCCAATTTATTAAATCATTACCTAAAAGTAGCTATATAGATTGATGGCATTCAAAAAAATGCCTGATGAAAAGCTCTGTTTTAAGGGCTCTTTGAAAGAGAATAATGACAAAAATCTTTGGAAGAGACCACATGTTTACAGATTGTGGAAGATTGTGAAAGATTGTGAAAGAATGTGAGTGATTGTGTAAAGATTGTGATAGATTGTGGTAAGATTGTGGGTGATTGGGAGGGATTGTGTAAAGATTGTGAAGGATTGTGAACAGATTGTGAGAAATGTGTACACTGATTGTGAGAGCTGTTCACCCCTCCGGGCCCCCCAAGACAAATTCCTGGGTGTACTACTGGAATAAGATGCTAATGTTAAAGAATATAATTTCTGGCACCATTTTGAAAAAAAAATTGTCCTAATATCTTAACTTATGAGATACAGGATGTTAAATAGTTTTAAAAAATCTCCTTTTTTATTAATATCTGTGATACTGTTCTCTCGTTATGTAAAGCATAGTGGGGAGTCAATGCATGCAAGCCCAATGGGAGAATTCAGTTCGCGCCCTTTACCCTTGAAATAAGCAGTTTGTTCGATTACGTACATACGCGTTTTACAATAGCGTGCCAGCAAGAGGCTTCGTTTTCGTTAAAGGATATAGCAACTGCCGTTAAAACTATACAGTTGTGTGATTGTAAAGTGTGTTTTTTGATTAACAAAAAGTTTTCTACCCAAAGTTTACCAAAAACTAAAAAGGATACAAAAATACAAATAAGCAGGTTTTAAAAAAATGCTTTCCTTATCTCAAATTTCACAGCATGCCCCTGCACTAACAGGACCCTACAATACACAACTGGACCAAAAACTTATTTTTAAGTAGTGTAGGTTGGTGCACAAATTTGGTCCAGCTGACCACCCCTCTGTTGCAGCAATCCTAATATCAAGTTTAAGCATATTTATGTGGTTAGGCAGAACCCCATCAAATTAATTGAGGGGGGTGTACTTTAGACTTTGTTTATACTTGTCCTTGCTTAATTTTAATCCTAAACTCTTAGCCCTTCTACAACAAGTGTCTCGCTGGCTAAATAACATATTTAGTTGGCTGAGTAACAATGATCTATTACTAAATGTTGAGAAAACCAAGTTTATGGTTATTGGCTCAAAGCAACAGTTAGCAAATATAAAGAGAGATAACAGTTGAGTAAAGTTGTAGGGTATTTTAGGAAAAAGCTGCAAAAAGGGTATATTTTTTTATATTTGGCATGGCAACCTAACACCCAATGCTAAATTTTTATTCAAGGATCTCAAATTTTTTGTCTTCAGAATTCAAGATGGCAGCTCCGAAAGTTTAGAAAAAAATTGTATTCCCTGTTCTAGGAGAAATTAAATTAATTTTAGTTAATTTACTTAAAGTAAGATCACTTAATTTAAAACTGTAAAGAAATTTGACACCTGTCACTAAAAAACACATTTTTTTGATATAGCCATTTTGTTTTAAATTGACAGGGTTCAAATTTTTTTACAGTTTGAGATTGAGTAGGTTCCTCCATCAAAATTATTTTAATTTCTGCTAAAACAGGGAATTCATTTTTTTCTTAACTTTGGGGACACTCCATCTTGGCTTCTGAAGCAGGAAAATTGAAGATGCTTAAATGAAAATTTAGCTTTTGGTACTATGTTAAATATAAAAAATATACCCTTTTTGCAGCCTTTTTTACAAATGTACTCTACTATAACATAAAGTATAAAGTAAATAACATTAGCATTGAGAAAGTTAGCACATTCAAATATCTAGGTGTGATAATAGACAAGCACTTGAATTTCAGACAACACTGTAGCTACTAAGGTTACATATGTTGCAAAACTGACAGTATACAAATCTATTAATTCCCCTTATTTTAATTACTGCTCAACCTTGTTATATTTTCAAATTTGTGAAGAGACAAAGGCACTTCAAAAAATCCAAAATAGAGCTAACTCATATGCAATAAAAGAACATCTAGAAGAACTTATTTGTTTTTATATATAAGAAGAAGAATAAAATGCTTCTAAACTACTTAGTTGAGGTGCTAACATTATTTATAGAAAATGTAAACTCTTATAATACTAGAGCCTTAACTATAGCTCAAAGAAATAATGATCTTTATCTAGCAGAAAATAGAGTGAGAGAGAATTTATGTCAAGGGCTCTTAGCATCCAACAAATTACCTATGTTACCAGCTAGAAAAATTCAATCTACAGTAAATTTCAAGCTAGGTAAAAAAATTATTACTCAAATAAGTGGTGAATAAGGAAAATTAAAAACATGTAGTAGTGGTAAACATGCTTTATTATCAAAGGAAAATTACACCTTATTGACAAAGCAAACTTCTTAATCTAAGACTGACCTAATTAACTAATAATTTTTGTTCAAATAATAATGCCAAAATAAAGTTGCAAGAAATAAATAATTAAAATAATACAAAAGCAATCTTATAAACAAACAAATAAAATAAACAAAAAATATAAATTACTTAAAAAATGTTTAAAACAAAATATAAAAAAAATTGTTTATAAATAGAATAAAAATTTTAACATAAAACTATGCCGAGATGGAATAGAACAAATCAAAATAAAGATAGACAAAACAAATTAATCAAAATAAAAGCTTATAAAAAAGTTTAAAAAATTATATACCTACATAAAAATAAGTTATTATACATAGATGCATTTTATAAAGTAGATTTAAACAGTATAAAATAAAAAATACAAAATACAAAACACAAGAATACAAAAAACTTAAATTAAAATAAAAATAAAGTTGGTTGATTGACAGGGACATCTGCAAAATTATGAAATTATAGTTTTTTCTTGGGTTTTAGTTATAAAGAATTTTTTGTTATAACCATTGTACAGGTACGATTCTATCTGATAAAGTGTTATATATAAATGTCATAGGAAAAAAATTATTTTTTACCTTTCTTACTGCCCCTTAAAGTAATGATGCATCAACATTTAAATTACACACTGTTATAATGTGATTTCCAGCATCTCCAATTACCAAAAACATCACCCCAACTTTTCATGCAATAAATAAAAATATAATTTGTATTTGGCACCAATCTTTTTCAGTTTTGCTACAGTCAGTATGCATGTCCATCAAATGATCCACAATTCCTCTGGTCAAATGCTTCTAAAAGCCTATGTGAGAGCCTGAGGGGTGAACAGCTAACCCAAAATGTGTACACTGATTGTGAAAATCCACAATCTTTTGCTAAGATTGTGAGAGATTGTGGCAAGATTGTGGCAAGATTGTGAGGGATTGTGGTAAGATTGTGAAGGATTGTGGTAAGATTGTGAAGGATTGTGAGAGATTGTGGGTGATTGGGAGGGATTGTGTAAAGATTGTGAACAGATTGTGAGAAATGTGTCCACCAATTGTGAGAGCTGTTCACCCCTCGTGAGAGCCTATCTATCTGTCATTATCTTTCCAAAGTAAGACAAATAGATAGACAAGACAGGACTCAGATTAAGCAAAAATGAGCAGAAAGAGTAGAAATAGAAATGTTTAATGCCATTTAGTGAATTTTTTGGGAAAAAATGCAGCTGGTGTCCTTGTAGGCCTATTTAACTGACAAACCCAATGTTCTACTCACTGAAATTTTTCAACACAGGCTCTCTGAGCTCATGTTGCACTAGGGACAGCACCAACATTGTGTCACCCCAAAACTGCAATTACAAATTTAAAATTTGGAAGTTTATACCTAATTATTATTTAACCAAGTTTAATATTTGTTGCTTAGGACTAGTTTACCCAGTAACAAAATGGTCAATGAGGTAATGCTTAAATTTGTTATCTTTTTTTTTTTCTACCTGCTTAGTAAGGTCAAATGGAGATCTAAAATTAGGCACTAAATAAGCCCATGGCGCATTACGTTGCTGGGCAAATCAGGCAACAAGCATCAGTATAAATTATTGAAAAAATATATGCAATCCAAGATCCAAAAAACCCATAGACCTACACAACAAGTGAAAAAACCAGAAAGAACCTAACCTAAAATTTTCTATTTCGCCCTGACTGAACCCTAAAAACTTACATAGAATTAAGACAAGCTAGGGAATGTGCACTTCTTGTACCGTAAGTGAAATCAACATAACTTGGTAAACGTTAAACCGATTTAAAAGGAAAAAACCACCACTTGTTGATGAACCGTTAACAACAAACTAGTTGGCGGCCATCTTTCGACTTTTCGAACCAAAATATGGATAATACCGCCTCTAGTAAAGGCCGCGGAACTCCAAAACCAATGTATGTTTTTGCAGGGCTATCAAAATGGACGGGCCACGATCCTCCACTTTGTTGACGTCACATCCGGGGCTGTTTTTTTTTTGATGGTCACGTTACGACACAGCTGATTGTCTTTAAAATATTGAAGTTGGAATGACGTTTCATGGATATTTGATTTTTTTTTAAATGAAGCCGTTTTTGAGATTGTTTTTACTTTATTCTGGCAGAACAATTTTTTTTAAATGCATAGTAAGCCCTAATTTTTCATAGCCGCTTCATTAGCTCACACAAAAATTAAGTTTAAAGCAGAAGCGAATGTGACAATCACATATGACAAAGTCAAATACATGTCAAAAATAACAGTTGGCATGTGGTACATGGCGGGTAATTTGAATTCAAAATAAGGAATGTTAAATCTTGAAGATTTTAACCTTTTAATCATGTTGCTTCCTTACAAACCTTTGGTGAAATATCGGGATGGTGTCTGAGAATATTTGACTGAAATTTTGCAGAAATCTGTAGTGCCATTTTGAAAATATCATAAAAAAACGTCTGACCTCCCATAAGACCCAATGTAAAATTCAGCCCCGGGAGAACAGCTGATTTTTTCAGGGTCGTGGCCTCTATTTTTGTGTTGGCCTTGGTTTTTGCTCAAAGCGGCTTTCTTTACGATCTTTTTACCGGGCGATATTTTACCCAGTCCAAAAATTAAAAAAAAAAAGATACAGGCTAATTATTCAGCAGGATATTTCGTCGCATTAATGCAGAACTATTGTAGTCACAAAATTAAGTTTTTACAGGAGAACATTTTTTTTTATTTGGACTTAGCATGGGTCGAGGTATCACCGCTTAAATTGGTCTGGCGGATGGTGGTGACGTTTCCTCCCTAGACATCCAATATTTCTGCATTCAATAAAGCGCGCTTGGAGCTATAAATTTGCGCAAAAAAACGAAAAATGGGAAAACTATATATAGAATAGTTCTGCATTAAGTCGACGATTAAAGGAGAGTTTACACATGCATGGATTTGCTGGCGCCAATAAAAACTGGCGCGCCAGTAAGTTAAATTTGCAAGTGTAAACACCGACTTGCACACAAGTTATTTTTTTGCATGCATGTATCAAAAAAGTCTGCAGCTGACTGAATTTGCTGGCGCCAGTGGTGACGCATGCGCGCAGAAAAGGAAAATTTTCATGTGTAAACAAGTGCTTGCACGTCGGCTCGCCAGTTTTAAGTTCATTATTTGACATTATTTTTTATTTTCATTGTGTTTGAGCTTAAAAATTTAGTTTATTTTTGTTTTTATAGCTTAATATGGCTAAAAAAGTGGTCAGCAGAACTGACCATACAGTTTCTTGAAGGCTATGAATGTTTACCTTGTTTATGGGATGTACACAGTAGTTCGTATAAAAACAAAGATAGTCGAGATAATGCTTCCCAAAAAAATTAGTAAAATAATGACTATTGAAGGCTTTGAAGTTGCAGAAGTAAAAGCAAAAATATGATCCATAAGAAACACATATGCTTTGGAATTGACAAAAATTAAAAAAAGCCAACGTTCCGGAGCCAGTGCAAATGAAGTATACACCCCAAAAGTACCATGGTTTAAAGTAGCAGACCGAGTTTTAAAGAATGTTGTTTAAATAAGAGAAACTCTAGAAGAATATCAAAATGTTGCTTTGTCATTCGAAGATGGTTTTTATAGCTCGCAGGATCTTCTGCTGCAAGTTCTCCTAAAAGTTTTTTGGAAGCACCCAAAGTAGATCGACTAGCAATCCATGCTATAACCCATGCAGATACGGCCTTTTCGTTGTTCCTTTTCCTGAATCTCTTTTATTTTTTTTTCAATAAAAGTTTAGCGACTATTTTGCAGGCTTCCGAGAGTTCAGCCGACATATCGCGTATCGTGTACACTTTAAAAATGAAACTGGCGTGCCAGTCTTTTTAATTTTCGCACAATAGTGTAAACCTTTACTGGCGTGCCAATAGAACTGGCGCGAACACTGGCGCCACTAAATTCATGCATGTGTAAACCCACTATAATACCCTGTTTCCACCAATGCATGCCCATCCCAAATCGAAAAACGTATCACTTGATGGCCCATGTAGTTGCACCGGTTTTAACTGCAGCGTCACGATGCGTTTTTTGAATCAGGGTGGGCATGCATAGGTGGAAGCTGGGTGTAAACTTTTTGTTTACAGAAAAATTGTTGGGTAACCTGTGCAAAAAGTGACCACAGAAGAGTTTGGTTTCGTCCGCTTTGCAAAATGACTTAAATTAAGGACCATTCGTAATGTATTAGGCGGGACTGTCCTGTATTTGCGAGTTCTGCCCTGTATCATAAAATGTCCTGTGTTATAATTTTTCTGGATTTTGTCTTCCAGTTACTTTTGCAAATTTCAATGATTGTAAAATAAGATTCTGCCTGACAAATTTAAAACTTTAAACAAGAGCAAGTTCCTTTTAAAAATTTTAAAAAAATACTGAAATACTCTTTCAGTCTTCCAGGGACACATACGGTAACTGATAGAGCATTCAGTTGCATTAACAATTTTTGTAAGATTATAAAACTTTATATAAGTGAAAACTGCACTGAATTTTATAAAAAAGTTCAAAATAATACCTTCTTATTTGTACACCGCCGAAAAATATCAATAATTTTTTTGTAAATAAATAATAAAATTAAATATAACGAACTTTTTATACAAGAAGCTATTGAATGAAATGCTAATATTAAAGAAGGTAAACCTAACCCCAAACGTCTTAACTTGTGAGATACGGTGTTAAAGACTTTAAAAAAGTCAGCTAGATATTTTTGTGAAATTTGGTAAACACTTTCTTCTTATCAGTGGCGTTCTTGCTGAAATTAATTTCGGAATTTCAATTAAATTGTTTTTTCTCGTAAGGGGTCGAGCGAGATATAAATGAATGAGTTTAATTTTTTTTTACAAAAACTGTACGTCGAAAAAGTCAGGAGTCCATATTATTGCTCGTCAAAGAATAAGAATTTCCAAAGTAATCTTTTAAAAAGACATCAGTGGCCACCATTGTTTATTTATTATTCAAAAATACCGAGGGTTATTCCCGCTCGAATGGTACTGGTCGAAATAAAAAAAAACATGTTATAAATCAGAAAATGCTCCTTACTGAATAGCATGGGCGCACCCAGGGGGGGGCCCTTAGCCTTAGATTTTTTTAACTATTTTCGACATATTTCAGAAAAAAACACAAAAATAGCTATTAATAATTAATATTCGACATCATGAGGTTTCGCACCCCCCCAAGACATATTCCTGGGTGCGCCACTGTGAATAGTATAGTAAGTATATACCGAGGTGTATGTCAAATTTCACAAAAGAGTTAAGGAAGTCTGGTGCTTTTTTTTCTGAACCGAACCGAACCGAACCCCCCCAAGCCTTAGATTTTTTTAACTATTTTCGACATATTTCAGAAAAAAAACACAAAAAAATAGCTTAATATTCGACATCATGAGGTTTCGGGCCCCCCAAGACATATTCCTGGGTGCGCCACTGTGAATAGTGTAGTAAGTATATACCGAGGTGTAAGTCAATTTCACAAAAGAGTTTAAGAAGTCTGGTGCTTTTTTTTTCTGACCTCAATCATAAAAAATATGTGTTTTCTTTATTTAATACTTCTTATTCTTTCCTCTTCTGATAGTGTAAAACGCATCAGGTGACGCTGCATTTAAAACCGATACAAATCCATGGCCCATCACGTTATGCGTTTTTTGAATCGGGGTGGGCATGCATTGGTGGAAACAGGATATTAAAGTAAATCCATTAATATTCAGTTTTTTTCTCCTAATACCCTGTTTCCACCAATGCATGCCAACCCCGATTCAAAAAACGTATCAGGTGACGCTGCATTTAAAACTGGTGCAAATCCATGGCCCATCACGTGATGCGTTTTTTGAATCGGTGTGGGCATGCATAGGTGGAAACAGGGTATAAGACAAGTGAGTCAATGAAACCATTTTTAATGACAACACGCATGCTAGCACGGGCTGACGTGTTTGCAAGTCGCAAGCTTTTCAGATTGTGCAGCCACTCGTGATACGTACCAGACATGCGCAATACCATTGTAATAATTATATATTATAATTGTTGATTTATATTATTCGACCGTAAGTTTTCCATTTTTATTAAAAAATATTGCAAAAACTTCCAAAAATATTTTTTGTTTTCTCTAAACATAACCTAAAATGTTGCAATACGCATGTGCTGACTTCATGGACGCTGGCACGCTACATGATTATCAATGCACAAATTCGTGACGACATCACAACCGTGCTGGCGTGCGCCTCTGCCTGCGAACACGAGAAGCGTAATCAGGCGTACCTTGAAGGGTTGGGTTTTAAAGCCGTGAGGCTTATCTACCGATGGTGATGTTCAGTGTAGTTGAACTACGACCACGGATCACCTTCGTTAGGTGATCCGTGCCACGACCGTGTTGTCTTGTCACT
Organism: Aspidapion aeneum; assembly: GCA_963576565.1. Classification (NCBI taxonomy): domain Eukaryota; kingdom Metazoa; phylum Arthropoda; class Insecta; order Coleoptera; family Brentidae; genus Aspidapion; species Aspidapion aeneum. Next base: position 35,523,363 of record OY755046.1, on the reverse strand, counting down.
GTCATTTTTGACAGTTCCGTTGCCTGTGTGTTTTTTTTATAAAGTATTTTTTTTCGTAAATTTTGTTATTTTTTTACCCAATTTAAGCGAAACTTGAATCAGATTCTGTGAATAAAGTCTGTGTTCTGTGCTAATAAATGTCCTTTAAGGTAGATTTAGCTTTAATTCCTAGCTTAATTTTAACTTGTCTTGTAAGTCTATTTTTTCAAGGTGTTTCAATAAATGCAGCTTTATCTGCATATGCTTAGTGTCATTATTTGTTTGGATGGCACTGGTAAATGCTAGTGTAGATTGGATAATATTTTTCTTGAAAGCTAGGTTTAGGCTTAATTTTAAGTTTTCATTCTAAACAAGAATTGTCTTCAACACTGTTAATTTTTTTGATTGTCTAGCTTTAAAATGTCTGACTCAGAAGGCAGCAATTACTCAGAGAGACGGGGCTCAGATGCAGGCTCAGTACATTCAAGAAGTTCAAGGGGCTCAGTAAGAAGTAGGAGTCGGACGCCATCAAGGTATAGACTGAGTATAATACATTGGTACAGAGTGTCCCAAATTCAATGTTTTTGGGGAATTCCAGGCATTTCTAGAGGAGAACAAAACTGACCTCTACTTGCAAGGGCCAATTTTAAATTGAAATAAAAACAGCTGCAGGGAATGACAATATTAAATCAAAAATGTTAAAATGTCAATCAATTTGTAACCCCCTTAATAGCCTTTCTCATTTAGTATTTCCTTGTCTCAACCAAGGTCTGCATATTTCCAAAGATTCCTAAAACTTTTTTTTTAAAATCCAAATACACAATGGCAAAGAAAAAGATGTACTGAAAACTATAAACCTGTAGCAATTCTTTCAATCATATCCAAAGTTTTTGAAAAACTTTAGAGTTTTTCTCACAAAAAATTACTTTTTCAAAAACCAACATGTGAGTCAACATGTCTTCCTACATAAAAAAGGGACACTTGTAAAATTTAGCAACAATATTTATTTAAAATTTAGACAAAAACTTAAAAGTTTCTTCTTTATTGATATACAAAACTCCTTTGATCGAGGGGTGATCAGCTGAACCAAATTTGTACACTGGCCTACAGGACCGAGGGGTGAACAACTAACCCAAAATGTGTACACCGATTGTGAAAATCCACAATCATTTGATTGTGAGGGATTGTGAGCGATTGTGGCAAGATTGTGAGGGATTGTGAAAGATTGTGGCAAGATTGTGAGGGATTGTGGTAAGATTGTGAAGGATTGTGGTAAGATTGTGAAGAATTGTGAGAGAATGTGACAGATGGTGGAGGACTGTGCAGCGGCGTAGCGCGCCTGAAGGGGCGGGTGGGCACCGTCCCACAAAAACTCTTGCGACCAAAAAAAAAAAAAAAAGGTCATCATATCTATAGTTTCCTTTGCCGCCCTCTTCATTTACCGTTCCCAGACCTGCTGCTTAATAACCGAGGGGTGACCAGCTGATCCCAAAATGTGTGCGCCGATTGCGAAAATCCACCATTTTTTGCTAAGATTGTGAGGGAACCCCAAAATCTGTACGCTGATTGCGAAAATCCACAATCTTTTGCTAAGATTGTGAGGGAATGTGTAAAGATTGTGAGAGATTGTGAGGGATTGTGAAGGATTGTGGTAAGATTGTGAAGGATTGTGCTAAGATTGTGAAGGATTGTGAGAGATTGTGAAGGAATGTGAGAGATTGTGACAGATTGTGGGTGATTGGGAGGGATTGTGTAAAGATTGTGAAGGATTGTGAACAGATTGTGAGAAATGTGTACACCAATTGTGAGAGCTGTTCACCCCTCGTACAGGACATTAATAAATTTTTGGTCCTGTAGTGTCCTGTACATATCCTGTACAGGTCCTGCCTGTGGGGTCCTGTGGCAGAAATGGAGCCTATAAAAAAATTTGTGACCAAAAAAAAAGGTCATCACATTTCACCTCTCGTTTTTCTTAGAGAGCCAATTTGTTTTCCTCTGCCGGCCTTAGTACTACCTCTTAGGAGCCAGTACCTTCAGGGTCCTGTATAGTCCTGTGGAAGTCCTGTATAGTTCTGTGGAAGTGCTGTATAGTCCTGTGGGGTCCTGTAGACAATCAATTAGAACTACATAATAAATAAAATAATGGAAATACAATAATGAGAAAAAAAAAGAGAAAACTGTTTTAGTAGAGTTTTCTCTTTTGTTACTCTCTTCTTTTCTTTAACCTTTCAGAGTAGCAGACTCCAATATATAATTTTTTCTTTCAATAATTTTTCCCCTATTAATTACTTAAAATATCTTTAAAACCACTATGTTTTAAACTCTGTTTTAAAAATAAGGGCCACCAAAGTTTTTTAAAAAATGAGGACAGTGAGTTGTTCTCCATTACCTAACATGCACACAGTGCCAGCCTGGAAGGTTATTAAAGATTTAAATTATGTTTAACATGTATCATACTTAAAATAAATTATACTAAACATTAAATAAAAGAAAAGTAAAAGGTACAAACAAACTAACAGAAAAAAAAAACTAAATGATGAAGAAACATAAACAACAATTTCACAAACCTAAAAAGAAGCCAACATTTTTATAATAATTCTAAAATAAAGTGATTTTAGTTTTATATGAATATTATTCCATAATAATATCAATTTTTTTTTAGTCAAATCTGTTATCAAAAAATTCTGATAAAACATAGTATGGTCTTTTCAACAACTCCTTCTTAATTTTTTTCCTAAACTGCCTGATTGACATAGAGTTTCTTATATCTAGTATTTTTGTACAAGGGCGCTTTTAGGGATGGGCAAAGGCAAATTTCCACACTGTCTAGTCACTCTTTGAGGACCTTCTCTTTGAATACTCTTTATGTTCTTAAATACCAATGTAGCTGTTTCCAATATAAATAATGATGTGAATGTTAAAATTCTGTGCTTAATAAAAAGTGCTCTACATGATTTTCGTTGGTTTACATTAGATATAAACTGCACAGCTTTTTTTTGAAGAATAAGGATAATACTTAAGAGATACTGACTTGCAGTACCCCAGAATGGAATACCATAACCCAAGTGAGAGTGGAAGAGAGCAAAATAAACTGTTCTGACAAATTTGTAGTGCACCTACTGTGGGCAGCTGATCACCCCTTGCATGTGATGCTATTTCCCATCAAAAAAATTTGACTAAACTAGAAAACACGACTAAGAGGAATATTAGCACAGTGCTTTAGAAGTTACCTTCAAAAGAACAAGCATGGAGTGCTGGAGATACAATTAGCAAAAGTACAATAATTGAAACATAATTTATATTGATAAAATATTTCACTTAGAATTTAAAGTAATTTTATTGCCATTTGCTAATAATACTGCTAATAAGTATTTACAAAAATTTTACTGTGCAACAAAGCTTCTTAAACATGCAAACAAGCATGCAACATGATCTTGAGATACTTAAGGCATAGTTTACCATAACAACATGTTTATAAACACAGAAAAAACCACCTACATAAATTTCATTTTAAAGATTAAAATTAAATTCACAAAATCTTAAATTCCATCTAAATTGTAAAATAGTCCAGAAAAGTGTAACTGCCCTATTAATAATTAAAGTACTGTGACATGGGGCGACTTGATACGTAGTTTCAACTAAATGCATGCTTAAAAATTTTATCAATGAAATTCGAAGGAAGCCAAAATTGGTTTAGATTATTTTCAATCTGCAGGAAAAGTTTTAGCTATAATGGAATATTATAACTCGAAGCATTCCTGAGAAAAAAATTAAATGTGTCATTTTCAAGTCACTTGATGGCTTAAAATGGTTTTGTTTCATTTTGTAGCTGCTTAAGAGGCTAAATGAAAATCGGAGGTAATAGGTTATCGATTTAGCTCTTTACAAAACTAATTTTTTGTGTGCATTTTGTGTCCTATTATAGAATCAGGTAGGCATTCGTGGGTAGAGGACAGACCATGTAAAATGTTCTTCGATCAACACTCACCCCTGTTTGCTGTACTTATGGACCCAAGAAACATTTCTATCTGAGGCTTGAAAAAGGAATAATTAAATCCGAAACGTTGCCAAAGGTACCTTAGTTTCTTTATGGTCTGTCCTCTACCCACAAATACCTACCTAAAACTAATTTTTATGATAAAAAAACTGTTAATAGTCATTATTGGCTAACAAAATCTAAAATTCTCATAACTAAAGTAACATATCATTTGGAACAAAAAAGAAAGAGTTTCTGCACCTTTCCAATGCTTCTTCCAGGGTTAGCTCTTAATAATCTCTATATTTACGACTTCCTAGCTTTCTTTTATAGTGTGACACCCTCGGTCACACCATTTTTCAATTCACCCCTGAAAAGCATTAAAAAACAAATTAGCACGCTACTGGAAAAACTAATGCAACTTGGCAAGATTTTTTTGTGTATATTTCATGACCAAATGTTACCAGAAATGAAACAGGTAAGAAGTAAATCTATTCTATTCTATTTCTATTAAGCTATAAAAACTAACTTTTTTAGACTTCTAAATCAAAATCCTGCAGCTATAGCATGTCACACCTTATTAATGTTCTCGCACTTGTCGTTAGGCGGCAGGCGCAGCGCATGTGTGAAAAACTGTTCATATTTCAGGTCGCCCCCGGTTTTCAAGTCGCCCCATGTCATGGTAATGAAACAAAATATCTAGGCATAATTAATCTTTAACAAAAATTTAACCATGAACCAACACATTTAGCTAATATAAAAAAATACACGAGGATGGGATGAAAAGTTTCCAGCCTAATATAGAACGCAACACCATAGTATAATTTATTTTTCTACATAGTCCCCTTGTAAGGTAATACATTTGGCCCAAGGATGTTCAACTGATTTGATGCCATCTGATTTATCCAACTCGTCAAAATAGGCGTTTGTAGCTGAATCTGAGGAAATTTTCTTTCCAGCAAGAAATTGTTTTAGGTTTGGAAACAAATAAAAGTCTGACGGGGCTAGTTCTCGCGAATAAGGTGGATGGTTTAACAGTTCAGAGCCTAGCTGATGGTTTTTGGCCATTACAAGAGCAGACTTGTAGCAAGGTGCTTTCCTGATGAAACAAAATTTTCTTTTTTGCCAAACCAGGGCGTTTTTCGCTTATATTCTGCTTAAGCTTAAAAAGATTATGTGAGTGTGAACATCGTTCTTGTCTGCTCTCTCCAAAATTTGAATTCTCCTACGATTATCGAGTGAAATAATTGTCAAATGCGGTATTGTGTGAGTTTTGTGCATATTGTACGGCAAAAATCTAGTGCTTTGCTTATTATTGTAAAGTGTAATTATTTAATTTTCGTTTGTGAAACATGACGATTTGCAAACGCTTTGATAAGGCGATAACAAAAACCTCGCCGGGCATTCGATGCCAAGGTGACTGCGACTCCCACCACCACACAAATGGCACGTGCTCCGATGTATCGAAGGCGCAGGCCGCGGCGTTTGAAGCATCGCCAGGAATGCGTTGGGTATGCAGGACCTGCCGAAGGCAGCAGGACCGGGTCAGGGCGGGCTCGGTCGCGGATGACACTGATCTTATGGAGTTTATGCGCAATATGAAGCTTGATTTACAACAAGAAATGCAAGAACTAAGGGGAGCGGTTACTTTCTGCTCAGAAAAAATCTCCGATTTTGAAAATAAGCTCTCCAAACTTAACGAATACTTTAAGCTGACTGAAAAGTTGCAAACAGAAAACTTCAGATTGAAGCAAAATGTCGACACCTTATCCAAGAAACTTACTCACATTGAAGAGAGCATGAGATGCAATAACGTCGAGATTCAGGACGTGCCTGAGAAACCGAATGAAAACTTAATGTCTGTAGCTATAAATATAGCAAATCATTTAAAATTCGAAATCAAAGATAGCATGATAGATACTGTTTTTAGAGTGCCAACTCAAGTGGACAAAAAACCAAAAAATATTGTTGTTAAATTTATTTCAAAAATTCAAAGAGATGGACTCCTGAATGCGGCGAAAATTGCTAGAAAGCAAAAAGAAAACAAAAATGGTTTTAAACTGGCCGGTATTTCTGAGCGTTTTTACGTCAATGAGCATCTTTTACCCCAAACAAAATTACTTTTAAAACAAAGTCGCGAAGCTGCAAAGGAAAAGAATTATAAATTTGTCTGGGTTCAGAATGGAAATGTTCTTGCACGTAGGGCCGAAAAGTCTAAAATCTTACACATTCAAACCATCGATGATTTTGGTAAGCTTTAAAAACTGGATTTAAGGTAAAACCGTTTATATTTACATATATATTTTTTTTTACATAAGAATGGCTCTTCACGTGATGTATCAGAATGTCCAGGGTTTGAGAACTAAACTTAATATTGTTACAAATTTAAGTTATTAAAATTTTATAGTTAGAATTTATTTAGGTTTAGTGTAGTATTAGGTTGACGTATCTTATGGTTGTATTCTTAGTCTAGGTTTTAGTTGCGTTATCTATGACACTCATGCATGCCGCGTACCTTCTGGAAGAAACGAGAATGCTCGTGAATCGAAGAAGGATGGATGGTTCTCGAATAGTAGGCAGACCCTATATATAGGGCAGGACGCGGGGCATCGAGCCAGTCTGAGATAACCAATGGTAGTGATCGCTAGATGTTAACGCGAAGTTAATAGGCGTATTAAAGTAGTGAATGATTAGCAAGTTATTAGTAAGTTTAAGTGCGTGTTTTTGTACATAATTTGTCGAAATAAATTGACGTATCGTTTTCAACAATTGCGAGTTTTAATTGTTGTGGAGAACCCGTAACAATTGGTGTCAGAAGTGAGATTAAAAGAAATAAATAGTGCAAAGACTATCCTTACACAGTACCACCGGCTAGGACAATTAAAAAGAAGAACAGTAAGTGATTTTGCCAGAATATTCGGAACTGAATAGTGCAAAGACTACCCTTACATAGTACCACCGGATAGGACAATTGGACAGAAAAACAGTAAGTGATTTTTCCAGAATATTCGAAGAAGTTCGATGTTGTTTTATTCAAAAACCAAAAGAGATATTTAAGAACCGACTTCGACATTAACATTACAATCCAAAAATTGATAATTAGAGAGATTTTCTAGAATATTCTATCACTTTCTACGACGCTCTATTCGAAAACCAGAAGAAATATCCAAAAAGCGACTTCGACATTAGCTTAGTAATTTCAAAAGTAAGAACTAAAAAGAATTTCTAGAAGATTCTATAACATTCTACGACGTTCTATTCAAAAACTAGAAGAGATATACAAATACCGACTTCGACATTAGTTTAGTTATTTTAAAAGTAAGAATTAGAAATTATTTCTAGAATATTCCATAACATTCTACGACGGTCTATTCGAGAAACAAAAGAGATAATCAAAAAGTGACTTCTACATTTGTCTAGTAGCAGAAAGAGTAACATTTACCAGTATATTGCAGAACATTCCATTAGGTTCTATTTAAGAATTGGTAGAGGTATTGAAAAACCGACTGCGACATTAGCTTTATAGCCCAAAAACAAACGTTTATAGAGATTTGTCAGAAAGTTGATGCTTACCAGACAAGGATCGGCAAAGATGGAAGATCTAACTAAAATGATGCAGGATCTAGCAGCTCAAATGGCTCAAAACCAGAACGATATAAGACAGACCATCGAACAAAACCAGAACGACATGAAACAGACCATTGAACAAAACCAGAACGATATGAAACAGACATTTAAGCAAAGATTGGATGGCATTCAAGAAAACTTCGATCAAATAAAGAGCAACTCCGAACAGCTGAGAGAAGAGTTCAAGACTGCAACCGAAGATCTTAAGGAAGAAATAACTCAAAGAATGCATAGTGTGGAACAAAAGGTACAAAATAAATTGCAGAATGTAAAAGAAAAAGTGGAGACTAAACTACAGAATGTTAGGGAAGAAGTTTTTCAAACCATGGAAGAAAAATTCCAGGACATGTCAAAACAGTTTATACAGCTTCAGAAAGAACACAACAAAATAAAAGCTCAAGGATGTGTTGTAAATTCCAACCAAAACATTAAGCCTCCAAATTTTGATGGTACGTCTTCCTGGTCTACTTACAAACAACAGTTTGAAGCTGCCGCTGCTGCAAATGGTTGGGATGATGACGAAAAAGCTAGAGCTTTGTTAGTAGCTCTGCGAGAACCTGCTCTGGGACTTTTACAGCGTTAGAAAGAAGGTATGGAGACGAACACTTGCGAAATTTACATTGGTCAAAATTAAATGTTCGTCAACAAAGAGCAGGGGAGTCATTACAAGAGTATGAAGCGCATATCAGGAGGCTGATGTACTTGGCTTACCCAGAAATCCAGAAAATTACAGATCCCTTCACGGTAGATCGCTTTATTAACGGCTTGCGAGACACGGACAAAATTTCTTCGTCGAGAACGTTTTCATAACAGCAGCGAAGTGTTGATTCGAGCCCTTGAAATTGAGTCATCAGATAATTTGTCCAGGCCAAAAGTAAGGGCTGTCTCAATTCAGGAGGGTGAAGAAATGAGCAATGAACAAGAGGTTCCCTCAAAAACGCTAAGTCAAATTCTTCAATCACTGATAGAGAAGATTGACTCTTTAAAAGAAAACAGACGTCCCTCTCCAAATGGAAAGTGTTTTAGATGCGGACGTACAGGGCATATTCAACGCGATTGTCGTGTCCAAATGAGGTCTCGCTCACCATCTAGCGGGACAGAGTACCGAAGAAGAAATCAGGAAAACTAAAACGGTCACGGTGTTGGCTAAAGGGAATGTAGCCCCCAAAATTTATACAATTAAGAGCTTAAAACATACTGCTGACAGTCTTAACATCGACGGACTTATAAATGGAAGACAAGTTAACATAACAGTAGACAGAAATTGCAACGAGATATAAAATTATAAAATTCGACCAACAGAAAAGAAAATAACACTTAAGACTGTGACTGGAGAATCCGCCGACATGTTGGGGCAGACAGACATAGACCTACAGCTGGGAAGATTAAAGATTCGCCACACTGTATTGGTTGCCGAAATAGAAGACGTATTTATTTTGGGAATGGACTTGATAAGTAAACATGGATTTGCGTTTGATAATAAACTTAATACCCTAAGATTTGGGAATGAAGAGTTCATTTTGTCAAATAGTCACTTTAATAAGGAACCAATAATGGTGGTGGCAGTATGCACAACAAGACTGGTCGGTAACAGTGAGACCATAATTTTTGGGAGGCTAGAAAGTAAAACATCAAGCTGCGTCGGACTCATAAGCCAACAGAATACACCCAATACCTACCTCGTTGCAAAGTCACTAGTTAAAACCGATAAAGACATCCCGATTAGAGTCGCCAATATTTTCCCAAATAGTGTCAAAATTAATAAGGGGGAGGTGGTAGCATTATTTGAGCCAGTCCAAAAAGTAACAAGATGTGAAGAGCCAACTTCGGAGGATAAAAGCAAGTTACCAACGGAGGTACTTCAGCAATTTCAGTCCACTTGGCAACATCTCACTCCAGAAGAATTTAGTAAAGCGAGAGAGTTTATAGAAGAGCAAAGCAATATCTTTGAAACTAAGAGGAGTTCGGGACGCACAAATCTTATTCAACATTCCATCAACACTGGCGATGCCCAACCAATAAGACAGCCCCCAAGAAGACTACCAATGGCCAAACAAGAAGAAGTTCACAATCTTATTAATAAAATGCTCAGTGACGGGGTTATTGAAGAGTCATCAAGTCCGTGGTCATTTCCTGTGGTGTTGGTCACTAAAAAGGATGGAAGTACTAGATTTTGCGTCGACTACAGGAAACTTAACGATGTGACCAAGAAAGATAGTTACCCACTGCCAAGAATAGACGACACATTAACAACATTGGCAGGATCATGTTGGTTTTCTACTCTTGACCTAAAAAGTGGGTATTGGCAAGTGTTGGTGCAAGAATTTTTTGCCAGCTTTTGGCTACTTTTATATTTTAATATTATTTTTCATTTCAAATTTCGCGGGGTATATGCATATGACTTATCCCCGCACCGAGACACGCGCGAGTGTGCGCGAGGAGTCGCAATCGGGAAACTGACAAGAAGCACAAGAAACGTCGTGAGTGCTACAATTTTCCCGTTTTTCCTATCTTCCAAGCGACCAAAACGACTGCAACTAGATGAAAACTAAGGTAGGTGCACTTTAGATATTTTATATGCATCGTTTTTACTGATTTCCTTTCAATAAACTGTACAATTACGTTTTTCAATTTCTTATCTCAAAATATTGGGTATTTCTCGAATGAGTGGTGTAAGTGGTGAACCAGCCAACCTAAACTCAACCCAACTTACGTTTGCAACCTCATTGGATGGTCCTTCTAACCGGTTCCTTTCAATTTACATTTTCAGCAGTTATCCTGTAACGTTTCAAACTTACAAATTTCCAAAATTTTCCGTTTTCGGCGAGATTTTTCGTATTTTCTTAAGTCACGTGTGTTAACAATATCAACTCGGGTGAGTTATATATCGAATATCGAATATACCTAAGGAATTAAAAGGTATAGTCGACCAATACAGTATTATAAGCTGCCGCGCGCGCGCTGTTTGAATTACTTGACTTGGGTTACACTGCCGGCATAGGCTTTGGTTCATACTTGATCGCGGACTCCGGTAGTTTTCTAACCTGCCCGTATAGCATAGAGTATATAGCGCTCGACTTGTGATCGGCATGGGATCGAGACTCATTCAACACAAAACTTTTTTTCTTTACTAGTTTGGTAATTGGTGGTATCAGAGGATAGTTAGTACAAACAACCTTAATTAAAATTTATTAATTACTAATTAATAAATAATTAAAATAAATTGAAAATTATTTAATTTAATGAAATTTTATTAATCATTTTTTCTTTCATTTTATGAACTAAAATTGGATTTTTAAAGCGTTTTAGAAGTTTTAACAAATCTTTAGTTTTTAAAAAAAGGTAATTTTCAAAATCAAAATGTCAAAACCAAAAAAGACATTATTGCTAGACAAGCGTGCTATTTGTGTAAATCAAATAACCGAATCGAATGAGGTCGCGAAACAGGCGAAGGCAGACTCTTCGTTCCAGTTCCTTTTCAAATCTAGGTACGAGGATAATGACGAATGTCATCAAAAGTTTTACGAGTCTCATAATCAAATCATCGGATCCCTCGAGGAGTTAGGACTCGATTTTAATGAGCAGGACAACATAAGAAAAAGATTCGATTTACTTTTTTATGAATGTCGTGGCATTTATTATGATATTTTTCGAGCCAGCAATACTGATTTCGTTTCACTAAATACTTCTGCCAATAGCCTAGGTCAAATTCTAGATCTTTTCCTTTACCCAAGTTGGCTAGTTTCGATGGCAACTACATTGGTTTGACCTCTATAAGGTCATGATTCATGAAAGCGACTTGAGCGATATAGAAAAGTTTCAGCACTTACGTAGTTCAGTGACTAACGAAGCACTTAGTCTGGTAAAAACAATTCCGTTATCTGACAGCAATTATCAACTTGCATATGAGGCTCTAGTCAAGAGATATCAAAATAAGCGTCTCATAGCTACGACTGCTTTAAATGCTATGAATTCCGTTTCGGTGAAAACCAGTTCTGCGAAAGCGCTCCGTTTTATGTTAGACACCTTTCCCGAGAACTTAGCCATTTTGACCGAACTCGGTTTTCCTACGACGACAGAGTGGAACTTTCTTACATTTAATCAATTGCTTTCCAAGTTGGACGTTAAGCTACGCACAGAGTTTGAGCTATATTATAGCAGAGAGAAAAGCCAAGTCGACATTCCTTCTTACACTGACTTGTACAGCTTTATCGAAAATCACTGTATAGCCTTGGAGTCTGTCCAACATATGCAGTTAATTAGTAAGCCCCCCTCTAGTTCAAATCATGCTAAGCCCCTGAATAATAATCAGCAGAACTTTAGTCACAATAATTATCCTAAAAATACATCAACTTCATCTTTCAATACTACAGTTTCAAATAATCCAATTCAACCAAATAAACCGTTCAATTCAAATGTCATTTGTGCCAGTCCAATCATGTCCTAGCCAGATGTCCCGATTTCCTAAATAAAAATTCAGAAGAAAGACTCCTATGTAAGACAAATTCACTTATGTGAAAATTGCATGCATTTTTCTCATCAAACAAGGAATTGTTCTTCTTCTTATAGCTGCAGAGGCTGTGGCCTTAAACACCACAGTTTACTGTGCCCCCACCCCCGTCAGAACAATACACGTGTTCAGCAGGGTACAAATACTAGTACTCAGGAAAATCCACACTTTCTTTCTGTTTCACAAGGTACTTCCTCAACAAATTCTCACGCCACAACTATTCCCAATCAATCTACTTTTCTACTTTCAACAGTGGTAGCTGACATTTTGGATTCTAGAGGAAATTACCAACCCGTGCGGATTTTGCTAGATTCCGCATCTGAAGCCAATTTCATTTCGGAAAAATGCCTTAATAGACTAGGTCTCCCCAGACAACAATTTTCAATTTCCATTCAAGGTCTAAATCAAAAGGCATCTTCGACTACCAAAGGCAAAACTAATTGCATTATTCGACCGCAAGGAAGAATAGATCCTACCTTTCAGTTTGAGGCTTTAGTATTGCCTCAATTATGTTCCAATATTCCCTCTGTTTCTATAGAAGCCAGTCAATGGGATCATATTCGGAACATTAAACTTTCAGACCAAACTTTCAACATACCTAGCCCCATAGATATTTTACTCGGTTGTGAATTATTTCCTCAGATTTTCAGAAATGGAGTCATCCATGGTCAAAAAGGGCAAGCTAGCGCTTTTAACAGTGTTTTCGGTTACGTCTTGATTGGTAAGGTAGACGCTTCGATTCAATCCAAGCCAAGTACAGTCGTTAGCTGTTATACATCTTTAGAACCGCCCTTAGAAGTTTGTTTAGAGAAATTTTGGGAAATAGAACAAGTCCCACATAAAGTTCACAGCAGCCCTGAAGATATTCTATGTGAAAAAATCTTTTCGGACACAGTATCTCGTAATGAATCAGGCAGATTCATAGTTTCATTACCTTTCGTTAACTCAGAGCCTACTTTAGGTGATACTTATCCTATTGCTGTAAAAAGGTTTAAATCGCTCGAATTCCGACTTCTTAAAGACCCTGTGCATTATGAAGCATACAAAGACTTCATGAAGGAATACATATTTTTAAATCACATGATTCCAGTCCCTACACCTAGTTCCAAAGAAATCTTAGACTGTTCATATTTCATTCCCCACCATAGTGTTTAAAATAGGGGAAAAATTCGCTGCGTTTTTGATGCTTCACAAATGGGTCCTAGGAGTTTATCTTTAAATGATACATTGTGCGCAGGTGCTAAACTTCAATCTGATGTCCGCGAAATACTTCTGAAATTCCGATATCATGCTGTAGTGTTTACTGCAAATGTTGTTAAAATGTTTCGACAAATTCTTGTCACACCTGAGCACACACGATATCAGAATATCTTATGGAGATTCTCTGAAACCGATCCCATTCAAACCTACTCTCTCAGAACTGTTGTCTATGGTCTTAAATCATCACCCTACTTGGCTATACGTACTCTACAGGAATTGGCTAGATTAGAGTCTAAAAACTTTCCTAATGCTTCTAGAGTTCTGTTAAAAGACGTCTACGTCGATGACGTTTTAAGCGGCCACAATTCCGTAGTTTCGGCCATAGATCTACAGCAAGAACTCATTTCACTATTACGTCGTGGTGGTTTCGAGCTCAAAAAATGGGCAAGTAACAAACCAGAACTTTTTTCATCATTTCCAGAGACGGACACACAAATGTCTATTTCTTTCGACAAAGCAGAGCCTAATTTTGTCAAGGTGCTGGGTCTCCAATGGAATCCAGTGACAGATTCATTTACATATCTTGTTATACCTGACGATAACCCTTGCACTAAACGTGGAATCCTTTCTCAAATAATGAAAATATTTGACCCGTTAGGTTTCTGTTCTCCAGTGTCCTTACTGGCCAAGCATCTGATGCAAGATTTATGGAAGGAAAAGATAGAGTGGGACTCTCTTCCGCCCCTTCATATCATAAATACTTGGAATCAGTTTCGCATGGAGCTTCCCGAACTTTCTAATCTTCATTTACCTAGACGTCTTACAATAGACAAACCTACTCGCATAGAATTACACGGATTTTCCGACGCTTCAATGGTTGGTTATGCAGCCACAGTCTACCTTCGTATTGAAGCATCTTCTGGCGAGCTGTTTACTTTTCTTGTTATGGCAAAATCTAAAGTTGCACCACTTAAAACGGTTAGTCTCCCAAGACTGGAACTCTTGGGCGCTACCCTACTGTGTGATCTTATCTCTGTCGTTCAAGCAAGTAACGCTGAAACTTTGGTGTTTAATGAAAGTTGGGCGTGGTCTGACTCACAAGTGGTCTTGCGCTGGTTATCTGATTCTCCCCATAGATGGGTTACATTCGTCGCTAATCGTGTTTGCAAAATCCAAGAAACTTTACCCCCTCATGTATGGCACTATGTTCCGTTTTCTGAAAACCCAGCGGATTGTGCTTCTCGTGGACTTACACCCAACCAACTTGTTCACCATGACATGTGGTGGAAAGGTCCACCCTTTCTAAGCCTTCCACGAGAGGAATGGTCTAATGGCTTTCATTGTCCAAATCTTTACGACAGTGATGATTTGGAAGAACGCAAGACATTTCTCACGGTCATGTCAGACCCACATGAGATCGATGTTCTCTTGAGTAAACATTCTTCTCTTACGAAAATACAACGAATCATTTCCTACACGCTTAGACCAATTTCGAAAATCTATTACTCAGATCATTTGGTAACGGAAAAGGAACTGCAGAATTCGATGATTGTTCTTGTCCGCCATGTCCAACGTACAGTATTTTCAGATCTTATTTCAAAATTTAAAACAAACAAGTTGCTTCGAAAACCCTTTCGTAAACTTTCATTATTCCTGGACCAACAAGACTGTCTCCGAGTAGGCGGTCGCATTAAGCATGCTTCTGAACTTTCTTATTCTGCTAAGCATCAGTTGCTCTTGCCACGTTCACACCGGCTTACTACAATAATTATCGAATATACACATTCAAAATACTTTCATCCAGGTCTCAAAACCCTACATTATCGGCTAAGGCAGCAATTTTGGGTGCTGTCTGCTCGATACGCTATTGAAAAGGTAGTTTCTCATTGTATCTTATGCTTCAGACTTCCTCCTCAAAGGATTTCCCAGTTAAAACCATTTTCCCATGTTGCCATGGACTATTGCGGACCGTTTGATATCTTAATGTCAAGACACCGAGGTGCCAAACTTTATATTATTAAAGGCTATATTCTTGTTTGCGTTTGTGCTGCAACCAAAGCAGTGCATTTGGAATTAACTTCCGATCTTTCAACAGATACGTTTCTTGCGGCCTTTAAAAGGTTTGTCTCCAGACGTGGAAGGATATCACACGTTTATTCTGATAACGGTACCGCCTTTGTCGGTGCAGATAGGTTACTTCAAACCTACTCAAAGGAAGCATATGAAAGCTTAAGCATTTCGTGACAGTTTTCTAGCCCTGGAAGTCCTCACTTAAACGGTTTAGCCGAGGCTGGAGTAAAATCCACCAAGGCTCACCTCAAACGTGTTGTAGGCGAACAGCGCCTTACATATGAGGAATTTACTACCTTCTTGTTTCAAGTTGAGGCTTTACTCAATAGTAGACCTCTCTATGCTCAAAGTCTAGATCCAAATGACCTCATTCCGCTGACACCAGGTCATTTTCTAACATTGGAGCCTTTAAATTCTATACCAGAATCTGATTTTTCCGACCTCAAGCTTAACACTTTGTCTCGCTGGCAGCTTGTCCAAAGACTTCAAGCTGACTTTTGGAAAAAGTGGCGTTTAGAATATTTAAACACACTTCAACAACGTGTTAAGTGGACTGAGAAATGCGATGACATAAAAGTCAACCCTTTAGTCGTTATTAAGAATGAGCAAAAACCACCTATGCAGCGGTCACTCGGACCTGTTGTAGCGCTACATCCAGGTGCTGATGGGCTTACTCGCGTCGTGACAGTAAAAACCGCCACTGGTACTTATCGAGGACCGGTGGTCAAGTTATGTGTCCTGCCCCTGCCGGAGGTAGAACACAAGTAAATTTTTCGAAATTTTGCTCAAAATTTTTGATTTTTTTTTCTTTATATATATTTTTTTTTCTTTTTGTAATTTACTAGAATTAGGGTAAATTTTCGTGCATACTTGCACGATTTGGGTATTTAGATATAGTTTTTTTTTCGTATCCTTACTAAAAACACACGTGTTTTGGTGGTCGGAAAATGTTGGTGCAAGAATTATTTGCCAGCTTTTGGCTACTTTTATATTTTAATATTATTTTTCATTTCAAATTTCGCGGGGTATATGCATATGACTTATCCCTGCACCGAGACACGCGCGAGTGTGCGCGAGGAGTCGCAATCGGGAAACTGACAAGAAGCACAAGAAACGCCGTGAGTGCTACAATTTTCCCGTTTTTCCTATCTTCCAAGCGACCAAAACGACTGCAACTAGATGAAAACTAAGGTAGGTGCACTTTAGATATTTTATATGCATCGTTTTTACTGATTTCCTTTCAATAAACTGTACAATTACGTTTTTCAATTTCTTATCTCAAAATATTGGGTATTTCTCGAATGAGTGGTGTAAGTGGTGAACCAGCCAACCTAAACTCAACCCAACTTACGTTTGCACCCTCAGCAAGTAGGAATCTTTGAAAAGGATAGCATTCACTGCTGGAAGTGGACTTTATCAGTTTATTGTGATGCCATTTGGCCTATGCAATGCTCCAGCTACATTTGAAAGACTAATGGAAGTCGTTCTACGAGGCCTTACTTGGGAAACCTGCCTAGTATATTTGGATGATGTCATAGTAATGGGGAAATCATTTCAAGATCATCTAGACAATTTACGAGAAGTATTTTCAAGAATCAGAAATGCCAATCTCAAATTAAACTCAAAGAAATGTTTTCTATTCCAAGAAAAAGTTGAATTCCTGGGTCACGTCGTTTCCCGAGAAGGCATCCATACTGACGAAAAGAAGTTACAAGCAATAAAAGAATGGCCTCAACCTCGTGACAAACATGAATTGAGAAGCTTTTTGGGTCTGTGTACATACTACAGACGATTTGTAGAAGGATTCGCCAAAATAGCTTCTCCATTACATAGACTTACAGAAGATAAAGCTTCTTACAGATGGAACACTGAATGTGACCAAGCATTTAGAAGACTAAAGGCAGCATTATGTTCTAGTCCGATTCTTACATATCCTATTCCAAAAGGTAAATCCATATTAGATACTGATGCGAGCAACGATGGCATAGGAGCAGTACTCTCCCAAGTACAAGATGGAGAAGAACGGGTCATCGAGTTTTTCAGCAAAAAGCTAATCACTTTCACAAATGTCTCTATGGGCAAGAGTTTCTGATTAGAACGGACCATGCTGCGTTACAGTGGCTCATGAAAATGAAACAACCTGAGGGACAAGTCGCGAGATGGATAGAAAGGCTACAACAATACCATTATCAAATTAAGCACCTAGCGGGAAGGGTGCATAATAATGCAGATGCATTGTCCAGAAGACCTTGCCGTGAGGATTGTAAACATTGCAAGAAAGTTGACCAGAGAGAAGGAATTACCTACGTGCGCCAGATAAAGTTAGAACCAGATGAAGAATGGATGTCGGCTTCGATTAGAACCACACAACTTAACGACAAAGATGTAGGACCCATCTTGCGATTGAAAGAAGAGAACAAGCCACGACCATCATGGCAAGATATCGCAAACCAAGGGGTGATATTCAAATCACTGTGGGCACAATGGGATTCACTGATAGTAGAAGAAAACATCCTTAAACGTGCCTGGGAAAGTACCGATGGCCTTACTGTGATTAATCAAGTAGTGGTTCCTAGGAGCATGGTAGACAATATAATGGCCGAATGCCATGGTGGAAAATCAGGCGCGCACCTAGGCATAAATAAAACCATGGACAAAATTCGAAGCCGATTTTATTGGGTCAATTACTTTCAAGATGTGAAAAACTGGTGCCGCCGATGTTCGACTTGTGCAGCCAGCCAAGGTCCCAAAACAAGGTCCAGAGGTCAAATGAAACAATATAACGTAGGTCTGCCGTTTGAATTGCTATTGATGTGGCCGGACCATTTCCAGAAACTAAAAAGGGCAACAAATACATCCTTGTTGTCATGGATTACTTTAGCAAATGGCCAGAAGTTTTTGCTTTGCCTAACCAAGAGGCCGCTACAGTTGCAGAAGTTCTGGTAAATGATGTTTTTAGCAGATTTGGCATTCCTTTGGAACTACATTCAGATCAAGGAAGAAACTTTGAATCAAAGCTCTTCCAGAATCTCTGTGACCTTTTAGGAATACATAAAACACGGACTACTGCTTTACATCCGCAGTCAGATGGCATGGTTGAAAGATTTAATAAAACAATAGAAGAACATCTTTGCAAAGTTGTTGATGAGCACCAAACAGATTGGGACCAATATATTCCATTGTTTTTGATGGCCTATAGAACCGCCATTCACAATACGACAGGAGCTACTCCATCTAGTATCCTGTTTGGTAGAGAACTGCGTTTACCATGTGATATAATGTTTGGTTCACCTGAAGAAGAACACTTAGAGGTTAATGACTATGGCGAACGTTTAAGGCAAAAGTTGCACGATATCCATGAAGTGGTTAGAGAGCGAATAGAAATAGCCAGTGACCGCATGAAAGCAAGATATGACCTGAAAGCAAACTCTTCAGGGTTCAAAGAGAATGATCAAGTCTGGCTATACAATCCTCAACGAAAGAAAGGAAGATCTCCTAAGTTGACACCACCATGGGAAGGACCTTATAAAGTTGTTAAGAGAATTAATGATGTAGTCTACCGAATCCAAAGAAGCCCCAAATCCAAGATGAAGGTTGTTCATCTGGACAGACTAAAACCTTACCTGGCAAATGTTGATCGAGACGATCAAACCTGAAGAGGAGGATAGTGTTACAAATTTAAGTTATTTAAATTTTATAGTTAGATTTTATTTAGGTTTAGTGTAGTATTAGGTTGACGTATGTTATGGTTGTATTCTTAGTCTAGGTTTTAGTTGCGTTATCTATGACACTCATGCATGCCGCGTTCCTTCTGGAAATAACGAGAATGCTCGTGAATCGGAGAAGGATGGATGGTTCTCGAATAGTAGGCAGACCCTATATATAGGGCAGGACGCGGGGCATCGAGCCAGTCAGAGATAACCAATGGTAGTGATCGCTAGATGTTAACGCGAAGTTAATAGGCGTATTAAAGTAGTGAATTATTAGCAAGTTATTAGTAAGTTTAAGTGCGTGTTTTTGTACATAATTTGTCGAAATAAATTGATGTATCGTTTTCAACAATTGCGAGTTTTAATTGTTGTGGAGAATCCGTAACAATATTTTTAAACAAAATTTATTAGCTAATAGCCCGGACATTCTGTGTATCTCAGAAACTTGGTTAAATAAATCCATAATGGATCACGAAGTCGTCGATCTTAACGAATATTCTATATTTCGAAGAGATAGGGAAAGCACTGCTAGCATTAAACTGGATGGGGGTGGTGTTTTGATAGCGATAAAAACAAATTCAGTGCGTTTTTGATGCCGCAGCTACAGAGCGATGCTGTGTTTATTTGCCACCAGGCAACAAAGAGGCATATGCCATGTTTTCTTCAAAATTAGCTGATTTAGATTTAAAAGAAAAAACAACAGTTTTGATATGTGGTGACTTTAATTTCTCTACAACTAAATGGATGCAAGTTTCAAATAATTTATATTTAGATGCATATAATGTAGATAATCAATTTTCTCAACTGATTACAAATTTATCGTATCACAACTTTATGCAATTTAACACTGTTTTTAACTGCGATAGTAAGCTACTAGACCTATTATACTCTAACAAAGTGAATGTTTCCAATCGCACGAATTGCAGTAGCCCACTTGTTCCGGAAAAAGGCATACATCCTTGTTTAGAATTTTTTTATGAGGTCACTTTTAACAAAGGTTTATCATTCAACAAGGATACATACTTTAGTTTCAAAAAAGGCGATTATATCGAAATTAAAAATGAACTTGCCGTTATTGACTGGGCTGCTGAGTTTGGAAACAAATCGCCAGATAGTATGATGGACATTTTTTATCTTAAAATTAATAATCTTATTGAGCAACATGTTCCCAAATTTAGTAAAAACAAACATTTTCCAACTTTCTACAGATCCAATACAATTAAAATAATTTAACAAAAAAATTAAATTTATAAAAAATGGCGCCTGTACAAAAACTTTAACGATTTTTCTATGTATAAAATTCTAAGGGCACAATCTAAAAATATGATTCAATCAGATTATAAGAGCTATGTTGTATCTGTTGAAAAGGATTTGGTTACTAATCCAAGTAGATTCTGGAACTGCGCTTCAATAAAAAAGCAGACTGTCAGCAGTATACCAAACGAAATATCTTGGGCCAATCAAGTTGCTAGTAACGGAAAGGAAATTAGTAATTTATTTAAGTCATACTTTTGTAGTGTATATGAGCCTGAAAAACATTCCTTTAATTATTCATATATCAGTTGTCAAAAAAACACCATTGGTCTTCAGAACATCATGTTGATGGAGACTGAAATTAAGCAGGGACTTCTTGAACTTAATGTTAAAAAGGGGGCGGGTCCTGATGGAGTCCCTCTGATGTTTTACAAAAAAACTGTAGACTTTATTGCAAAACCACTATTATTAATTTATAATAGGTCACTTTCCACTGGTATTTTTCCAGCTCGATGGAAAACTGCGATAGTTCTTCCTATATTTAAAAACGGTTCTAAGAAAGAGGTAACTAAATATAGACCCATAAGCAAACTCTCAATAGTTGCAAAACTTTTTGAAAAATGAGTAGTCCCATATATACAGTCGAACTTCTCTAACTCGAACCTCTTTAACTCGAACCTCTCTATAACTCGAACCTTTTAAGTGGTCCCTGCTCTTTTTATATGTATTTTAACCAGTTTCATTCGAATTTCTATAACTCGAACTCTCCATAACTCGAACTGTTTTGGTTGTCCCTTTGAGTTCGAGTTATAGAGGTTCGACTGTATTTAATTTATCCAAAAATATTATCGGGTTGGAGCAACATGGTTTTTTCAAAGGTCGTTCAATTGACACCAATCTATTTACTTTCACCAACTACCTACACGACCAGATGGACAACCAGATTCAGGTTGATGCTATCTACACCGATTTTAGCAAAGTATTTGACAAAATTAGTCATAATATATTACTAAAACGTGTAGCTGAAGTCGGTGTGGGTGGCAGTGTCCTTGAGTGGATTGATTCTTACGTGAAGGATCGGAGTGTGTATGTATCACTTCAGAGATTCCAATCGGAGACCTTTACCCCCACCTCCGGCGTCCCACAGGGATCCCATTTGGGCCCCCTTCTATTTGTAATTTACATAAATAAAATAAAATCCTGCTTTGAGTACTCGGAGTTTTTAAAATTTGCTGACGATTTAAAATTTTACACATAAATTGAAAAAATTGAAGCTTCAAAACGATCTTAATAGACTAGAAACATTTTGTAAAGAAAATAGCTTGTTTTTAAACATAACAAAATGTCTATCAATAACATTTACAAGGAACAAGCAAGTTTTTAAATTTAATTACAAAATAGATAATATAACACTGCCTAAAGTTGATTATATTCGCGATTTGGGAATTATAATTGATTCAAAATTAATGTTCAACATACATATAGACGCCATAGCTTCGGATGCATCTAGGTTGATGGGGTATATCTTTAGGAAGTGTGCCGATTTTACCAATAGTAAAGCAATAATTTGCCTGTACTACGGTTTTGTATTAGGCAAACTTAATTTTGGCAGTGTCATTTGGAATCCTCAATATGATGTTTATGTTGACCGACTTGAAAAAATTCAAAACAGATTTATAAGGTTCCTTTCCTATAAAAGTAATTTTCAAATTCAAGATGATAACCTCGATAGAGCTCGACTTCACTTTGGCATTATGTCGCTGTCTGCTAGAAGAACAATAAATGATTTAATGTTTTTATATAGAATTCTGAATTCAATTTATAACGCTCCCGCCATTTTATCTCTTCTTTCACTTAATGTGCCTAGAGTTAACCTTCGAGCAACTGAAGCTTTTTTTGTGCCCTTCAGAAAAACTAATTGCTCACAAAATTCTTCCTTTTTCGAGACAATCTATGAGGGGTATCCCTTTAGCATCCCAAAAGACCGTTGCCACGACCTTTCCAGCAGACGGTACTGCCTTTGCCTCCTTTGAAATTGGTTCGTCCTTTGCTGTCCATTGTTTGGACTGTTGCTTAGTTTCAGGGGTATAATGATAAACCCATGTTTTATCAACCGTAATAAATTTACCCAAAAAGTCCTCTGAATCATGTCTAAACAGTGCCAAATTCTCCTCTGAAATGGTTAGACGCACAAGCTTTTGATCTGGCGTGAGCAAACGCGGCACCCATCGGGCAGATAGCTTTCTCATACCTAGAACTTCACATAAAATATGTTGAACTCGCTCTTTTGATATGCCCACAGCATCAGCTACCCTTTCCAGTCTTAATCTGCGATCTTTTAGAATTAGTTTGTGAATGGTTTGCACCATTTCTTCAGAAGTTGCCGTTTTTGGCCTGCCAGAACGCCATAGTACGACCACGTTTAAAGTCCGATACCCAGGTTTTAACTGTGGTATAGAAAGGAGCAGATTCCCCTAGTGTAGCATCTAGTTCAGCTTTTATTTCCATCGGCGATAACCCTTTGATATGAAAATATTTTATCACGGCTCTTATCTCGTTTTTTTCCATCTTTTAAAATTAACACACTATAAACTTTCAAAATTAGCAGGACACAAACTACTTGACGCACTCACTTTAAACTTCGAGCGTATACTGATCACAAGCAAGGCTACACGGCAAATCGGGCCTGCTATAGGCTAGGCCGGAAACTTTTCATCCCATCCTCATACATCAAATATACTCTTTACAAATTCTACTTTTTTAACACTATGTTTTGAAAAAGGTTGGACTTTCCCTTAAAAAAAACCCTCAGTTCATGTTATGGTACAGTATGTTTTCAGTTATGGAAATGTTGTGTTGGGGTAGAATTTACCATAAAAACCTTTATTCAATTGAAATACTACAAAAAACCTTTATTAGATATGTTCAAGGCTAAAAAGACCACACTCAAAATATATTTAAGTCTTTAAACATTTTAAACCTACACCAACTGTATTGTCTGAATATACGTAAATTCATTAAAATGCACTAGAAGAACATACCAATGATTACACAACTTCTAGAAATGCAAACTTAATAACAGCAGTGGACAGATGGCTCTGCCATGTCATCATTGGAACTACATGAATATACAGCAGAGCCATCTGTCTGCTGCAGGATGTTATAAAGTTTGTTGGGTTGCATATACTAGAAATTGTGTAATCATTGAACAGACTTAAACATAATTCTAAACTAAAATTCAATGAAACATTCTTCCTAAGTTATTCAAATCTATCATCCAAGAAATAGTCTATTTCCTTGACACAAAATTTCTTTGTTTTTTCTAAACATACCAAAGAGTACCAAGTGATTGAATATCTTTTACTCAATAGGTATATCTGTTATATTGATCTGACCATATCATTTGAATTAGTCAAGAATCTGATGTCAAAAATGACTTATGTCAAACACTTGTCAAATTTTTGACATAATAATATGGTTTATGTTTTTACTACACTTAAAACGGTTAGAAATTCTTGCAAATTGAAGCGTCATGTTTTAAAATAAATAAAGACAGTGGAAGTTTGAAATTTTGTTTTAGGACTTTTCTTATTTTTTATATTACTACGGGATAGTTAAAATTGGCATTTTGCTAGTAATCGACCATGTTGTACTTTTACAAGAAAACCAATATTTAGCATTTCTAGTACTCATACTATACAAGCCATTAACAATTAAATTGTTTTTGTTAAAATTATACAAAATATAGCAAAAATTGGTGTTTAATCACAAGTTTTGCGCAATGGTCAACTAACAAAAACTGCATGTGTATTACAATAATATGGGAAACAATGGATAAAAGGGTTTTATGCTCGGTTTTATGTTAGTTTTTTAAATTTAGATAATTATCAAAATTATTTTTATTATTATCTTTTAATCACTTTTTTTTTGTACTAGAGTTTAGGTGTATTAATTTGTGGTTTTATTCTATATTTTTAACAACTGGTCAACTACTGGAAAAAATATAATAACTGGTTGCTCAGTGGTCAACCACTGGAAGACCATAAAATTTTGCACATCTATTTTGTTTCCTTCCCTATTTTGTTGACATAAAAACACTTCATCTCTTTTTCTTAGTTGTGTAAACCTTAAAAAATAGTTAAACTTTATAAAAAAATTATTTTACTTAAAACTGAAAACTAAAGGAAATATAATAATTTATTTTCGAAAATTTCCCTAACTTGTCGATTACTGGGTATCTGACCCCATGTATGTAAATTTAGGTCCCGTTCAAGATCAGCAAGCCGCAGCAGATCAGGTTCCCCTGTCAGATCTAAAAGTAGGTCTAGGTCAAGGTCTAGATCTAGATCAAAATCCAGAAGCAGATCAAAATCAAGAAGCAGATCAAAATCAAGAAGCAGATCGAAATCCAGAAGCAGAAGCAGATCTGTCAGATCGGGGTAAGAGAATCTAATGATAAAAAAACAGTATTATTAATTACCCTCATGGGGGTCCAAGATCTAATGGACATCTAATATGTGTTAATTGTTAACGTTTGTAAGGTGATATCTCTTTCAAATTTTTTTTGAAAAACCTTTACAGCCAAATTTGTAGTTTTTTAATTTTAAAAAAATAATTAAAAAAAACTGCTGAACAGAAAATGTCAAAGCTATCAATATAAACACAATTTAAACACTACTGTCAATATAAGCACTGTTTAAATTACATAAGTCATGACCAACTTGCCTAAAAGACGTGATCTTCCGGTCTTGATTATTTACTGGTTCCTGTAGAGACCGAAAAGTTTTCCAAAGGGACCAGTCTGTAAAGTGACACTTTCTATAAACAAAAATTGTACGAAAACTGCTTGGTTTTCGGTCGGTTTCAAAACTTACTGTTACTTGCCTATGGAGTCCCTTGGCTGATTTTTCTTATCTTTCTAGTTCTGAGGCGCGAGAGGCTTCAGGCAATGAAGAAGTGGCGGATGAAGAGGAGCCAGAGGGAGAAAGCCTTGATGAAGAATATGACAGTGAAGAGGACAGCGATGAGGGAGGGCGCTCTAAAAAGAAGAAAAAGAAGGACAGATATGGAGGATTTATTATTGACGAAGCTGAGGTAAGATATACCATGCGGTCTGAGTTAGTGCCAACAGCTGACCACATTTTCCTAATGTCAAAATACGGCAATTTAAATCAACTTACTTTAGTCCGAAATTGTTCTATTTCCGAGATACTGGGTGTTAAATTTAGAAAATAAAAATCGATTTGTTTTAAATAATATAAAAAAAATTTGACATCCTATTTTCGAAATTGGTACTCAGCGGTTTTTGTGATGCGAAATTCGAATTTGGAGACTTTTTCACTGTGGCTTGTAATGGGCATAGTTGAGTTAAATTTTTTGACATCCTATTTTCGAAATTGGTACCCAGGGGTTTTCTGGGGTGCAAAATTCGAATTTTTGACATATTTAGGTAATGTGTCATATGTCAACATAGAGAAAATGTAGTAAGAATATAATAGACTAGAATTTTATCTTTCGTTCTCATTTTACATAATATGTATATACCTATAAGATATAGAACTTGTCA
This sequence comes from Aspidapion aeneum, assembly GCA_963576565.1. Classification (NCBI taxonomy): domain Eukaryota; kingdom Metazoa; phylum Arthropoda; class Insecta; order Coleoptera; family Brentidae; genus Aspidapion; species Aspidapion aeneum. Next base: position 35,497,471 of record OY755046.1, on the reverse strand, counting down.
TTTTTTATGATAAATACGTAATGCCGTCATCTTATTCAAGAGTTACAACCATATCTTTTTTAATAACTAAAATCCACTATGTTACATTTTCTGCGCGGCGAGGTGTCCCATTAAGGATAGATACACAAATTATGCTATATTCATATGTGTCACTTCTCCATCTGGTGGTATCTTTTGTCCCAATTTGTATTTCTTAAAAAGAGGAAATTTTTTAAAAGAAAAAACCTAAGAACTTACATTTCTTTAAAAATTTAGATGCAAATCAATCAATATTTTTAGATGAGAGTTAAGAACAATGTTCATTTAAAAAACTATTGAAATCTGCAAGTTAACATTTGACTTACTTTTCAAGATATTTGAGAATAACGTTTTGTTTGTGTATTATGTGTATGCATTATTTTATATTATTTTTATATTACACGTGTTATAATTTTTGACTGACTGTTTACTGATGTTTAATTTTAAAAAATCAAAACCGAACCGAACATTAATTTATTTTTTAATTATTTTGCAAACTAGTTAAATTTTAAAATTTGGGTTACAATAAGTTATTAAATAAATATTATTTAACAACTTTAAGTAAAGATATTAATGAATTTGTAAAATTGGGCAAAATATCAAGAAGAAACCTGGCTTTCCGTAATAAGTGGAATAAATAATAAAAACTGGTTTAATTTTCACTTAGGAGTATTTAATTTTTTTTAGCAAAAAGTGACATTTTCATTTCCTCTCTGTGTGTAAGTTTCAAATCGTCGCGGTAGTATTTTCTGAGATTAATCTGGCAGCCATCCTAAATGGGACACTTTGTATAGACGTCACTGACTCAGCGATGATCATTTGTGCTTAGTGCTACCAAGAATATAGCTAGACTACTTTGACAGTTAAACTAAAATGAAATGAACAAAAGTTTTAGTACCCACAGAAAAATACAGGGTGTTCCAACTAAAAGGGAACAGACGTGTTTTTTGGTATTTTTTGTGTGAATTTGGAGAAACGCTCGGACACGTCGATTTTGTTTGCGAGGGGACACCTTTTGGCTATCTTGAAATTTTTGTAGCGCGCACCATCTTCGAGGGGTATACTTTACCCCTATATTTTGAATAGGGAAAGTGGGTCTAGTGATACCTTCTTTTGAAGTTCTCTTGAATATCTTTAAAACCGTGTAAAAATTTCGAAAATCAATAGATTAGTTTTTGAGATATTTGCTTTCAAATTTTCAAATTTTACATGGAATGATAAAATAAAAATCAAATCCGAAAAATATAAAATTCTGATTAAATTTTTATTTATCAGTCCATTTTAAATTTGAAAGTTTGAAGGCAATTATCTCAAACACTAATAGATAGATTTTTGAAATTTTTACACGGTTGTAAAGACATTCAAGAGGCCTTCAAAACAAGGTATCACTAGACCCACTTTCCCTATTCAAAATATAGGGGTAAAGTATACACCTCGAAGATGGTGAGTGCTACAAAAATTTCAAGATAGCCAAAAGGTGTCCCCCTCGCAAACAAAATCGACGTGTCCGAGCGTTTCTCCAAATTCACACAAAAAATACCAAAAAACACGTCTGTTACCTTTTAGTTGGAACACCCTGTATAATAATATAATAACAATACCTTTTTTACCTATTAGCTATAAAAATTTGTTTGATTTTTAACTCAAAGCTACATAAATTTACGTTTGTTATGATTTAATCTTTTCATCGATCGATGTAGAAGTTTATTACTCACCTGTCCGTTATTTCAGTATCTCTCGTATTTTTGTTTTTTTTCTCTCCCTAAAACGATGGGATGGGAGACAAAACCGTCTACTGAACTTTGGCAGGGTGTCACATCCAGCAAGCAGTGGTCTGATGAGTCTGTTAAGGACGAAACGAATCAACTTTCAACCCTTAATAGGTCTCCATTACATCTTGAACCCCCGTGAAGATAAGTTTTTCAACTACCCGCGGAATAGCATAAGAGAAAAAAAAAACGTGTTTTAGCCAGTAAAACTTGCTTAATTTAAAATGGAATCATCTTTGCCAGGTCGACGACGAAGTGGAAGATGAAGACGATTGGGAAGATGGCGCCCAAGAAATCGGTATCGTGACAAACGAGTTGGACGAATACGGTCCAACGGCCCAAGAAATCGAAGGTAGACGACGTGGGACCAATCTTTGGGAGTAAGTTATGCAGTAGCGCACCCAGGAATATGCCTTGGGGGGGGGGGGGCCCGAGGCCTCATGATGTCGTATTTTATGCTATTTTTTGTGCTTATTCATGAAATATGTGGAAAATATATACAAAAATCTTAGGCTTGGGGGGGGGCGGGCCCCGTGCCCCCCCGCCCCCCCCCCTGGGTGCGCCCATGAGTTATGAACCTTTGTTTATAAATCCTTGCCATAGGCAGACTTTTGTGATTTTGACATGACATATTTTCTATCTAAAAATATATCAAAAATTAAATATGTCATGTTGATATAAAAAAAACTGTAAGACTGTCACTTTGGCAAAAAAAGGCTCGGGTAAAAATACCTCAAGGACATGCCGTTTTTCAGATTTTTTTGTTGCTATCATTATACAGGGTGTCCCTGATAAAAGCAACTACATGGGGATTTCGGAAACGGTAAGAGATACGAGTTTGTTTAAATGAGAAAAAAGTTGCGCTATTCTAAGCCCAATCAGGTGCTGTATCAATATTAAATATATCTACAGGGGTTACTAAAATATTGAGCAAAAACTAAAAATTGTGTTTTTTGAAAAATTGAAATATCGCCGCCATCTTGCAAACAAATTTAATGTAGTTTTGTATAAGTAACTACGGGTAATCGAATGACGTTAACAAATTTGGCAAATTTGGCCTAGAAAAAAATTGTTAACGTCATTCAATGGCCGTAGTTGCTTACACAAAACTACCAAATTTCATTAAATTTGTTAACAAGATGGCGGCGATATTTCAATTTTTCAAAAAAGCTATTTTTAGTTTTTGCTCGATATTTTAAAAACCCTTGTAGATATTTTTAATTTTGATACGGCATCTGATTGGGCTTAGAATAACGCAACTTTTTTCTCATTTAAACAAACTCGTATCTCTTACCGTTTCCGAAATCCCCATGTAGTTGCTTATATTTGGGACCCCCTTTATATATGCTGTGATAAATAAAGAGGTTGGAAATGTTACAAAAGTGTAACTGTCTATAGTAAGGACTATAGTAGAAGCTATGTTTCTATTTTCAGGGTCAATAAACTATGTGGCAAGAGTTTTTGGTGTTTTCTATATTATACAAAGTGTTATTTAAGTATGTGTCCAAACCAAGGCGTGATTATTTAGTGATTTTTTGAAGAAAAGTAATCGATTTTCTTGAAGTTGGGCAGTACTGTTTGTAGTAATGAGAGGCTAATTTAACCCTAATTGGATTAAAATTATTAAGTCCAGTGACGTCTCAGAAGACACTCTAAACATTACTAATCAACTACAAATGTACCTCTTTATCTCTTGAGGTTTTTTCGTTTCTCGCTGTGTTTGATACCTATAAAAGATTGTTTACTAAAAACTATGTAAAAATGTTATCTTAGAAACTATGTATTTCCAGACCCATATTTATAAAAACTTTTCTTATTAAAATTGCTCTAAGAAACCTCCGTTGGAGTTTGGCTACAAATTAACACCCTGGATGACTTAAAATATTCATTAAAAAAAAAAGATTTATTTTAATTTGGCCTTACATGGCTTTGATGATGGGGTGCCACATTCAGTGAACCTGTGGTATATGTATTTGACAGTTAATATTATTTTATTAGAAATTCTTCTGAAGTGAATTTTTATTTGATTTTGAACAATGTTTTGTTTTATTAGACGTCTTTTTATTTTCAAAAACTTAAAGTAGTTTTTTGAATAGCCCATAAAAAACAATCTATTTTATAAGTTAACAAAATTCAGTAATAACTCTATTAATTTTAAAACTTTATCTAAAATAAAATAAGTAAGTTGGCAAGAGATACAAAACACGTTGTGTTTTGGTTTTATTCTGTTGTGGCAACGTCGCGTTGTTGTCTTCCAAAATATGTTTTTTTTTTATCCAAATTATAAAGTTTTTTATTATATCGGTTGAGAAAATAGTTTTTATAGTCTTCTCTTCCAATAAAAAAAAAATAAATAAAAATTTTCGATTATTTATTCTTCTATTTTTTTATTTATAAAATATGGAAAAGCACACAGCTAATCCACTGAAAATTTTAAAACTAGCGCTAGCATTATGCATTAAATGGACCTGTGACAGCGAAACCACTACCGCCATTTTAGTTCGTTGGTCAGTTTGACCAGTCTCTTTACCGCTTAAGGTGGGAGGGTCTGAGGGAGATGCAAGATGCATCTGGCATTTTAGTTCAGGCAAGATTCGGGAAAATGCACTTTCTAGAAGCATTTTATATTACTTTTTGGCAAATGGGCAATTCCCCCTATTTTGAGCCCGCTGAATCCGAATATCCCTGTTGCCAACTCGAAATATTGACAGGGGCTGAGATATTCAAGATGGCAGCCAAAATGGCGGCGGAATTTTAAATTGCCGCTGGAAAGCCCAAATTGTCACAGGTGTACATTCAAAATATATATTTTTTTTAATTAATTTTTAAATTTTCTTAAAAACTAAGCTTCTAAGAGAAAAATGTATAATATACTTTATTGTAGACAATAAAATTCCCTTTTCAACATGGTATAACTTAATAAAGTTATACCAATAACAAGCTCTCCAGCGGTGTCCGTTAATTGAAGTAATCAAAAAAAGTTGAAAAAATGTTTTTTCCAAGATTTATTTAATTTTTTTAAAACCTAATATCTACAGAAAACCTTGTATTACATTTTGGTATACTCAATAAAATTTCCTTCAAAATGACGTATAATATGATTAAATCGGTTTTATAAATAAAACTTCAGGGGCATCCGTAAAATAAATTAATTTTGAAAAAACAGAAAATAAACCATTTTTGTTACACGTTTTATCTAATTTTCTCAAAAACTAAGCTTAACATGAAAAAACTTGTTCCACACTTTTTTGTAGACAGGGAAATTCCCTTTTAAAAAATGTGAAACTCGGTGGGGTTTGACTTATAGCAAACTCTCCAGCGACGTCCGTCAATGGGGGTGATTTCAACAAATCATTTAAAAAAATATGTTTTTTATACGTTTTATTCAATTTTCTTAAAAACCAAGCTCTTTATCAAAAAATGTGTTCTATACTTCGTCATAGCCAATAAAATTTCCTTTCAAACGATGTATAACGAAGGGGATGTTATTTTATATTTACCGCTCCAGTGGTGTTCTTAATTTAAAGAAATTATTTAAGATCAATCCAAACTCATCAATTTTGTGTTTTATTAGCTTTTCGGTGGATAATAAAGAGCGGCGGATAAAAGGTCGAAAGTACAAAATGTCGAATGTACAAAAGGTCGAAAAAATAAGGTCGAAAGTACAAAAGGTCGAAAATACAAAAGGTCGAAAGTACAAAAGGTCGAAAGTACAAAAGATCAAAAAACAAAAGGTCGAAAGTTCAAACGGTCGAAAGTATGAGTACCTAATTATGATTATGCCCCCCCCCAAACCGTTGCATAAAATTCACCACTTTATTTTTAGTTCCATATGCTTAAAAAAATAACCAAAAATACCTGTGTCACAGTTACTACTGTTACTTTCTGCACAAAAATATTGCTTAGGGGGGGCCATGGCCCCTATGCCCCCTCCCCTTATAACCACCGGTGTTTTTTTGCTTTAAAGAACTTATTTAGATAATTCAAAATATCTAATCTAATCAAAACACAGTCTATTTTAATTTGGAAACATTTTATTTTTAGGTATAAATTACGAACCTTTTTGAAGTATTTATCATAACATTAACCTCACTTTGTAATATATTATTTAAAAAGAAATTGTCTTATCCTCAATAAAGAATAAAGGCACATTTTTTTCTGAAAATCTTAGTTAGAAAAGATATTTAAATATGCAAGAGAAACTGATTATTTCAGTTATTTTTGAAAATAAGTTTATATTAGTACGCCCATGAAGCCTTAAATATGGCAACAACCCGACATTTTAATAAAGTTTTTAAAAGAAAATGTTATGTTCTACAATAAAGTAGACAAAATATTTTTCCTAAAAAGTGTAGTTTTTGAGAAAATTTTGAAAAACCTATAATAAACATGTTTTTTCTAAATAATCCCAATTTACGTACGCCACTGAAGAGCTACTTGCTTTTCCTAACCTTATTGACCAATACATCGTTGGAAAGGGAATTTTATTCTCCACAAAAAAACTGTTCTTTGCAATTTTTGATATAAAGGTTAGTTTTCGAGAAAATTACATAAAACTGAAAAAAAAACACGTTTTTGGGGGTTTGGGGGGGATTTTCTCCGTACCTGTCGATTTTTCGAGTTGGCAACAGAGATATTCGGATTCAGCGGGGTCAAATTAGGGGGAAATGGTCTGTTGCCAAAAAATAATATGATTTGCTTCTAGACCGAAAACGGAAAGCCTTTTAAAATAATATGCTCTGACTATTTTGAGATGAGTCCAAAACGAATCTCTACTATGCGGCATTCAGTCTATGGGAAGGTTCTTGTCGCATTTATTCGCCTTTTTGCCTTTTGCCCTCAAAGCGGGAAAGTTTGGTAGAGATGCCCGCTATCGCAACGTTTTTGTTACAAATTTAAAGTTATTTAAATTTTATAATTGGAATTTATTTAGGTTTAGTGTAGTATTAGGTTGATTTATCTTAAGGTTGTATTCTTAGTCTAGGTTTTAGTTGCGTTATCTGTGACTTGCGGTCCAAATAATACGAGAACTTTCCGGACGTCGAAGGCTGCCGGAAAGTTCGAGAGAGATGGACGATCCTCATATATAAGGCCGGACGTCGTGCATCAGTCAGTCAGTCACAGATAACTTTCTGTAGTGGTCGTGAGATATTAACACGAAGTTAATAGACCGATTATAGTAGTGAATTATCAGCGAGTTATTAGTCAGTTGAAGTGCGTGTTTTTGTACATAATTTTGTCGAAATAAATTGACGTATTGTTTTCAACAATTGCGAGTTTTAATTTGTCGTTGTGAACCCGTAACAGTTTTAAAATAAGTTATGATAGAAATATACTTCGCCCATCTTTGTTGCTGGTTCAAAGATTATACGTCTCAACAGGGAAGATTAGATCTGTTATCAGCTTCTTCTCTCTTACTCCCTGTCTAGCATAAACGTCAATCGTTATTGATATATATTTTTTCTAACAAAATTGTTAACATAACATTTTTATATTTTTGCAGTGCCCAAAAAGAACACGAAATCGAGGAGTACTTGCGTAAAAAGTACGCAGATGATGGTGCAGCTATCAAACATTTCGGCGATGGTGGAGAGGAAATGTCAGACGAGATTACTCAGCAGACGTTGTTGCCAGGTGTCAAGTAAGTATATTTAAATTTTAAATCCAGTGTAACAATTCTTGAAATAGGTGAGAATGAGATGAATATATCCCCACCATAGTCATGCGGAAATCAAGTTAGATCACATGCGCATTGCGACTTTTCCCTGATTTTTATGGGGTATTCCTAATCAATTTCAAAAATTCATGCACAGAGCTATTTAAACCAAATCATCCTAAGAAAATTGTTTTTGTCGAAATAGATCATTGCAAAATAGAGAGATAGAGTTACAGTTTTGGTATTGTTTAGTATTCTTTTCCTAACATTTTGAAGTAATTTTCTTCAGGTGTAGGAGGCAGTGAATTATTTTCTTGGTGAATATGAACTAGTATGTTCTGTTACTGATACTAATTCTCATAAATTTTATGAGAAAATCAATCTGGAGTAAAATATGTCTGGCTAAAAATTTGCAGACTCGAAAATTGGTTATTGTTTAGTAAATCGCTTTATTGTCGAATCTCTTCAACTCAGAAGAACCAAATCGCAGTTAGTATTCTTATACAAGGCATTAAATAACCTTATCGATTGCAAATTTTTCGTTGAATCCATCTCCCTGTAAGTACCTCGGTTGGTCGGCAGGAGCAACACTCGCCATTATACCGAATTTGTGAATCCTACAACAGAAATCAGACTCAGTTTGATCTATTTAACAGCAGTGTAGCTTCGATTAAAAAAAATGCATAACTTAACTTTAAGCTAAAGTATTGTGTTTTTATTTTTTAGTTTTTTTTAGTTTAAGTATTTTTTCTAAATTTATTTTATTGAAAAATTTGCCTTATACCCATATATATCTATACCCCCATTCTGTAATTGGATGTAATCTGTTGAATGGTGTAAAATAAAATAAAATAAAATTATATTTTAATTATTTCAAAACATTTTGAAGTAATTTTCTTCTTGTGTAGGAGTCAGTGATTTTATGAACTAGTATGTTCTGTTAGTGATACTAATCAAGAATTTTTCAGTCTGGCAGTGATTTTTCAAGGGGCTTAAAAGATAAAAAATAAATAAATGATTCGACTTATCTAAATCTTTTGCACGAGGAATTCATGAATTTCATGAGAAAATCAATCTGGAGCAAAATACGTCTGGCTGAAAATTTGCACATATCAATTGAGACTATCATTCTCTATAAGTACTAATAAATCTGGCTCATTTACGAAGTTGGCAAATGCGTCTTCAAAATAGAAAATTAACAAATTTTTTAAACTTGTTTTCTTAGTTTTGAAATTTTTTCACATAATTATTCTGGCTGTTCTTTCCACATACAAAAGTCTCGCCATGCGCTCCAAAATCCCATCTAACGAATCGTTTTGTAATTTTTTGCTCTTTTGAGCTAAATGTTTAAAAAACTGAAGAGCTATAATCAAAACATTAAACAGAACTGATCGGTAACAAAGGGTTTATGAAAAATTTTATTCTTAAAATAAACCAAATAACTATTCATTTGGACGTTTGTTTTAGGAACGTATAATCGAATGTGCCAAATGGGCATAAGATAAGTCTGGCCAGGGTTTGGCGCTTTCAAATAATAGCCAGATTGTATTTTAAGCTTTATCGGTGATCTTCTGATAAATTTTCAGAACCAAAAAAATCAGGACATAAGGACAATTATTTTATTTCATTTTTCACTTGCCAGACATATTGATCATAATTACAGAATAGCCAGATTATTTTTTTTGCTTAACTTTAGTATACCTTTTACCAGTAAAACTATTTTCATTACTAAGATTTTCGCGTATTTATATCTTCTGAATATAGAAAATTTTCCTAAGTATTACTCAACGAACAATTCTATCAATGTTTGTTGGCTAAAAAAATAAGTTCCAAAAAAGTTCACTGTCTCCCAGACTATCAAGATTGCTTTAAAATAAAACGCACGCATTGAAATTAAAAAACTTTGATATCGGATTTTTTTAAATATTTTAAAATCAAACAAAAAAAACCCTTTTTTTTGTGAAGAACAAATATTGAAAATAATAAATTAACTGTTTTCTTTAGGGATCCCAATTTGTGGATGGTAAAATGTCGAATTGGCGAGGAAAAATCCACTTGTTTGTTGCTGATGAGGAAATATTTGGCTTATCAAAACACTCCCGAACCGTTACAGATCAAGTCTGTAGTGGCACCAGAAGGGGTAAGAAATTTTTCATTATTTTATATTATATTTATTAATTGATTGGTAGAATAAGTCTGTACTACCAGCAAAATTGTTTTACTAGTTTGTAAAATTTATTAGAGACTTAACAGTAATAAAGCAACCTTATTTAAATAGTGCTCGTCCTTAACGCAGCTAGGAAAAAAGAGTTATAGGATTATCCTTTTTATACGACTGTTCCCTTACTTTTAAATGTGAATTGATCAGGTTGTAAAGGTTTTTATTACTTTTTGTTATATTTTAAAAAACCTATTTTAAATGGAAGATTTATTTCTGGACTGCTGAGAGAAATGAGGTTAATGGGGATGCAAGCGAGAAATGCTTAGATTATTCCAGGAGGAGCACTTCTATAAAATCGCAACAAAAAAATCTGTAATAAAACATCTCACTGAAATAAAACAAACATTGAATGCAAAATGTTTAGTTTAAAAAAGTCTAGCACAACCCTTAATAAAGCTTGTTTTATCTTACAACGCAAGTGAGCAAGCTCTGATCTGATCTCAATAAGTCATCCTAATCTTTCCAATACTTATTTAGTAAACAAAATATATTTATATAGTATAAGTTTCAAAGAAATAATTGTCGTTCCGAATAGGATCTGCGGATATTTTACTAAAATTGGTCTACCCTATGAACACTTTTTAAAGGTTTGAAAATTGGAAAAAATACATTTATAATGGTATAACTTCTTAGCCACAAAAAATATCAAAACGGAGTTTTTGTCATTTGCTAAAACAAATTTTTTCGCATCAAATCTTGCCAGACCTTTGGGTTTATATATAAATCAGAAAAAGCAAAATTTAAATAACTTTTAAACCATAAAAGACATCCCATAAACTAGATAATTTGATATTTTATAATATATATTCTCTATTTAGGTAAAAGGTTACATCTACATAGAAGCTTACAAACAACCCCACGTCAAGGCGGCCATTGAGAACGTGGGCAACCTAAGAATGGGTATTTGGAAGCAACAGATGGTTCCCATCAAGGAAATGACAGATGTGTTAAGGGTTGTCAAAGAACAAACGGGTAAGCTGTCATTTTATTTCCTGTCTAAATTGGTTTTAAAATTTGTTCTAGGATTTTGAGGATTTTTCGAAAATGTACCTGGACTGGTATTCTCATAAATTGGCTTAGAAACGTAACGTTTTGAAAACGCTAAGCGAAACGCACAGCACCCTTCTCGCATGGCATTTGCGCTGACCGATCGAATTTGGTATTCAAGTTGGCAAACGCGCCTTTGGGATGGAACTCGCTAAGCATCCTTTAAATTCTCGCTTTTTGTTTATGTTTTTTGACATTTGCAACATACATTAGAGATTTTTTTCACCCCAGTTAGTTATTTTTGGTATTTATTAATAAAAACAGCGAAAATCAAGAGAAGGTGATGGTTAGAAATGGTTTTAATGAGAATTGTTAAGCTAGCGGTGTCGTAACATGATTGTAATGACTCCTACACTCCTTTGGTATAATAATAAAGGTTATATAGACGTAAACCATAAGTTTTTATCATATTCTAACAAATAAAATAAAGTTTTAGGAGAAAATTTACTTCAAAATCTTATTAAAATTAAAATTTTTTAAAGCTTTGGCACCACCACCACCATTTCATTGTTCCAACTGAATACCCTCGCTCATACTAGGGTGTTTCCAATAAGGCTCAAATGATCGGGTACCTACTCTACAAGGTACCTTTACATATAGAAGTGTAGAAAACTTGTCCATAAACAATTTTTAATTATTCATTTATCTGTACCACTTAAATAGCTTCCAAAGGAGAGAGAAATACAGTAAATCTTTATTCACAAACCCCTTAAAATCCTTAATTTCTACCTTGAAGATAAAGAAAGGTAGCTATTTTGGTACCTTATTGTACTTAAAGTATAGGCTGAAGGCCTCCTTTAAGCACTGTAAATACAAAATAGGCCAAAAAAATTAAAAATAGTGTGAATACCATTTTTGCACTTTTGGCCAGGTGCTTAGCGAATTTGACGTCATAAAACGGTGAGCGTCTTAAAAACGCTATGCGTTTTTGATTAGGAGAATACCTGTCCTGGACTACATATTCCGAAAAAAACTTCTCCCTACGCAAACCATCCTAGTCTAAGACTATATCAAACACCTCTTTTGACCATTTTTATTTGCTTTATCTAGGTTTAAAATCAAAACAATGGGTCCGTCTGAAACGAGGCCTTTACAAAGACGACATCGCGCAAGTTGACTACTTTGACATGGCTCAGAATCAAGTTCATTTAAAGATTTTGCCCAGGATTGACTATACCAGGCTCAGAGGAGCTCTTAGGACTACGCAGTCTGTAAGTAAAAAAAATATAATTATGAACCTCTTTTTAGCTCCTTAACCGCTGGCTCGATTTTTATAAAATATGTGGTGCTTAATATTTTTAACCAGCTGAATGGAGTTATTTTGTAAATTTACTGTTACTAAGGGTAGTTTTTTTAAGGTTAGAAATTTAACTTTTAACGAAGCATCGTTGCGTCGTCTCCATACAACATATTCGGATTATGAATGTAAACTTACATTACGCCTTTGAAGGCGCCTTTCTTCGAGTACTAACCATTCTGAAAACATTCTGATGAATAAGTCTAGAAAGCAATGGGTAGTCTTAGTATGTTGTAATTCTTATTTTGATCTACACTGCTTTCGATCACTCTGAACTCGCTCCTTCTTCAAATTGGTCTCTGATTGGTTCAAGTTCTTAGTGGGGCGCTCTCTGAGGGACCTCTAACCATGAGCGTTTTTACAATAAACACCTTAAAATAAAGAGATTCTGACAAAAAGTGTCCCGGAATCAACAATCCATTCAAAAAGTGTTACAGTAAACGTCAAAAATCATGCTTTTTTTTTGCTTTGGTTAACTAAAAAACCCAAAGCTTATTAGATATAGGTCGCGGGGAAAGAAGATGATGATTTTTGTTAAAATCTATTTGATTCTTGCTTTTTAAAGAAGAGTAGGTACAACCAATCGGTCCATTGACAATAATTTACTTTAGATAAATAATTTTGAAGAATTTGGAATAATTTAATTGGTACTTTTATCATTTATTAAATACACCTAACGCACTCTTCAGTAATTGTTCTAGTATCCTTACTATATCTATGCCTACCGCCATGAATTGGCAGATTATTACCAATTTGTTGTTTATCACCTGTAGGATGCAGAAAGTGACAAGCGGAAAAAGAAGCGTCGTCCTACGGCGAAACCTTTTGATCCTGAGGCAATCCGAGCCATCGGTGGGGAAGTCACGTCAGATGGTGATTTCTTGATCTTTGAGGGAAACAGGTAAGTCTGTGAAGTATTCCCTTCAAAAGTATGTTTAAAAGATGAAAGATTTCCTGTATTTCAATCATCCACCATTTAGAACGCTATTGCTACTACGAACGGTAGACACCAGCTGTATATTAACCATCCTAAAAACATCCATTTCCCATATGACGCCCTGTATTTTTCTAGAGTTTTACTATATTTATTGTTTTTTCAAAATGTAGATATTCAAGAAAGGGATTCCTTTACAAGAATTTTACGTTGTCGGCTGTCATTGTAGATGGAGTCAAACCAACACTTGCAGAACTGGAGAAGTTTGAAGAACAGCCTGAAGGTATATTTTGAAAAATAACTATAAATTTTGTAAATAGTTTCAAATTAACTAGAAAATAAGCCTTAATTAATTTACTGTTCAAATAATAAGCAAGTCAAATAGACGGTTTCTTTTGTTTTTTGTATTTCGTTTTTAAAAAGTTAAAAATATTTATTTTCTTTAGGAATCGATTTGGAGTTACCTTCAGAAAAAGAGGACAAGACTGTGACTCACTCTTACAGGTGAGTTATTTTAAGGAATTGGCGAGAAACTTTTTGCAACTTGATCGTTTCTGGTATTATTATTATTTAAAAAATTCCAGCATCCCAAGTAACATTTCTTGTTTTATTTTTTATAAAATCCTTATAAGCCTTAAAATTCATGATTATGGTGGTTTTTATGACTTCTCTTTTAGTAGTTTTCATCGGTTAAATATTTAAATTGAGATTCTTTTTTAAACAGTAAAACTCTAGTTAAGTTTAATATTTTTTGTTTTTGAAGAATTTGAAATTCCATAAAGTTTTTGATTCTAAGGGTTTTATAAAGCACTTAGGTTTTAATATGTTTATCCAAATCAAGCAAGCGTTTTATAAAAATCGTGCCCACAATCATCTAGCTATAATATATATTTTTTTAATTTGTCAAACTCACTGTGTTTATTGTATTACAATCTAGTCAATAAGACTAATTAGCAATTTTGTTTTAACTTAATTTACTAGAAAAGTTAGATTTAAACTTAGTTTTTCGTCTGTAAGTCACAATTTTGTTTTATGTAATTTACTTAATTTACTAGCTTAAACAACTTCACTCTTTAGTCTTCGAACTAGCATAGTATTGTCTAGAAGCTGAATTGCTTCCACATGTCGATGGAGTCCATCTTTATGGCTTCTTACGTACTTTTTTTATAGTCTGCTACAGTTTCGATTTTTAGATCCCGATGAAGGTCACTATTTCGAACGTACCAAGGTGCGTTCACAATGTTTTTTAATACTTTATTTTGAAATCTCTGTAAAACTAGAATATTACTCTCTTTAGTACAACCTCATAGTTGAATACCATATATTTGTCTATAAAGCAGTAACTTATTATGAATTGTTAAATTGGACGTCCTTCCAATTAGCCAGTTCATTTTTCTATACCTTATCTCAAGTTCTTTTTTTTTTCTTAACATGGGTTTTCCAGCGCAATTGGGCATCAAGTGCCATACCGAGATATTTTGCCTGATTTGAATATGGTACGGGAATGTTGTTAATTGTTATTTATATGTGATTTATGTTTTTGTTTGTAAAATCAACATGAATGGATTTGGTTTCATTTAATTTTATTCGCCACTTTGTGGTCCAACTGTGATCTTTGGTGACTATAGCTATAATTATGAGAAAATTTGTGTGTGTGTGTGTGTGTGTTTTATGGCCTGGATCGAGTCAACTGGCCAGCATCTCTCATTGTTTATTACAATGGCGTATTGAGAAAGTTTTAATAGTTTATTTATAAAAATTTAATCACTTTGTTATAAAAATCCCTTTTTAAGAAAAAATTAAAACTATAAATCTTCTTAAACTATTAAAATAAACTTGAGAAAAGTGTGACCCAAAGTGTAATAATAAAAATATATTTTACAACGTACATTTATAAAGTTATATCTTTAAATTAAAAATTATTGAGATGAAAAGCGTTACAGTTTTTTGATATTTGACTAGAATACTGCCGTCCCTAAAAGGAAAGCCGCATGTAGAAAGTTTATGTTTTGAGAAAAACGGTTTTAAAGTTTAATAGTTTTTTATTGTCATAAAATTTTAAAACAAAGTAAAAAAAAACCGCCTCTCACTTTTATATAAAATTATAAGACAATAAAAAGTACAAAACTTTAAACCCGTTTTTCTCAAAACGTATAATTTCTAAATGCGGAAATTTTCTTCATTGTTATTTTTTCTTTCTTAGCGCTGGGGATAACGTTGAAGTGGTAGAAGGTGAATTGATCAACCTACAGGGCAAAATCATGTCGATAGATGGCGCCATGATCACCATTATGCCGAAACACGAGGACCTTAAAGACCCCTTGGTGTTCCAGGCTTCGGAACTGAAGAAATACTTTAAAATGGGAGATCACGTAAAAGTTTTATCAGGTTAGTCCAATACATCTGTGTACAATACTGTCATGTGAAACCAGAGACATTCGAGATTTCTTGGGCGTCCATTTTTACATTAAGAGGCGTCACTGCTGGTAGGCTATAGTACATTCATTTAAAACTGAGAAACGATAAATCACTGAAATGTTATTTCACTGAATTTTTCTTAAAAGGACTGAACTGAACGTAGGAAATGCCCTCTGCTCTGCAATTTCAGTGGATAACAAATTTAGGAAAGTCATGCCTATTTATTAAAAAATTCACAACCCATATACCAATACGTAACTATGGATCGATTTTAATAGACCATGAAGTATGATTTTAATAAACAATTGATTCGTTTCAATGAAATACTTTTTTATTTTAGGTAACAAAAAGGGTTGTGTTACTTCAAATACTTTTAAAAACCAAACATTCAAGTATTTGTATCTTTGCAATCTTGTGATCGGCAAAATAGTAAATGATTTTTTATTGTGACTAGTCTATTTAGTAAGCTGATATCGGAGAAGGGTTTAGGGGAAGATAACCACAAAATGGCCGACTGACAGATCCCCATGGTATCACCATAAAATTCGGTTGTGTGAAACGTGTAAAAGATACAGGCATTTGCAGATATCTTAAATCTTTAAGTGTCATGTACAGCGTGGACAGCCTTCTATCTAGGGGTACGGTTTTTGTATGGGTCATAAGGATTGCATGGGAGAACAGAAAAGCGTAATACCAACGTTGCCAGTTAGCAAAAATATCAGTACTCGGTTCGCGAAAGGTCAACTTGGTCAGTTTTTTGTAAATGCGTTTATTAAATGAGGTGGGTCACTGTCCGTTTTCCAAAAATACTTTTTTTGAAGACATTTTAATCGAAAAACTATCCTTAAGCTTTCCTGTCTTACTTTTGAGAGTTTGAAATCGGTGTTATCCTAACCTTTGTCAATTGAAAGCGAACGTATCCTAACCTGTCCGGACCTGACATTTTTCCTGCACAAAAAATGTTCCCAATGAACAGGTCAGGATATGTTTGCCATCAATTTAAGAGGGTTAGGATAACACCGATTTTGAATTCCCAAAACGAGGACAGAAAGCTATCTGAAAAAACAAATTTTTCTAAAAAATATCATTCAAAATAAATGTAATTCGAAAAAAATGTTTTTGATGAAAATGTCATTTAAAGAAAAAGTTTTCGACTAAAATGTCAATTGAAAATACTGTTCCCGAAAAAAACGTCACTCGAAATATTTAAAAAAAAATGTTTTCGTTCGAAATTTAAGTTCTCGATCAAAAGGTCTTCAAATAGGTATTTTTGAAAAATAATACCTTAAAATTCTGCTTGTTCGTAAAAGTAATTACAATTACTAATAAATTAGTTGACTTAAAAAGTAAATAATTTAATTAAGCATGCATTTTAAAGTTTTATTCTGGTTATTAATTTTCGTCAAGTAATAATTGTCGCCCCGAACAATTGTTTCAGGTTGTTACCTTTGGCAACGCTGAAACGCTTTCATTGGGAATCGTGCGTATCGCGGTCTCCTATTAATACATGCCACACTCTATCTGTTTTGTGAAATAAGCCCCCTAGATGTGGACTTGTTCACGCGATATATATAACGACAGTTGAAGCTTATTGAATCGAAAACTTCTAATCAATATTTTTTATAGGTCGGTATGAGGGAGACACAGGCCTGGTGGTCAGAGTGGAAAACAATCGTGTGGTACTGATTTCTGATTTGACAATGCATGAGATGGAGATTTTGCCAAAAGATCTTCAGGTAGGTATCTTTCAGACTTTTGTAAGCGAGTTTATCAAAGGTACCTCAACAATAGAAGCACATTAATTGACAAAGCCGTTGGTTGATAGATGACAGTTAAAATCTGACATGACAGATGACATGTAACACTTGACCAATATATATATGTCAAACCACAATACCAGTATGTCAGCAACTCGCGGACCGCGATAAGTGTCCATGGTTAACGTATCAACTTAAAATTTCGCACAATTGTGAGCTTCAGTAGGCCTACGAAGCCTAATAAAATTGGATTACATCTGAAAAAGGCAAGTGCCTAATTTTGGGTCTTTTCTGAACTGACGCTGGCCCCTTTCTCAACAATGTCCATTACTTTTTTACAGTCTAAATAAATTACGAGTTGAAGCAATTTTTTTTCCTTTTTACTTGCTTATAGTCTAATATAGTTTGTTTATCGTGTGTCAAACTTTGAGTTTTGCCTATCAAACGTTAGATGTTGTTATTGTCTGAAGCTGTTTATTTTTTGTTTTAGCTTTGCAGTGACATGGCCAGTGGCGTAGATTCTTTGGGTAAATTCGAATGGGGTGACTTGGTCAATTTGGACGCTGAGACGGTGGGAGTAATTGTGCGACTGGAAAGGGAAAATTTCCACGTCTTAAACATGCATGGTAAGGCCATACATACATTTATCAAACTTTTACCAATTGCTTTAATTTTTATTTATAACTAACGAAATTAAATGCAAATTGATTGTACAACCACGTGGTTCAATCCTGACCGAGTCAACACTTAAAGAGTTTAGGTTACTTTCGTGTAATTATTTTTTTGGACAAGTTGGATCACAATGGACCAGAAGTTAGGGGCCTGCTACTTAACCTAACCAAACCCCGCAGTAAAGTGAGTTGTCAACTAAAAAAGAGTTTCAGTTTTTGGGTTGATTAGATATCCTTTAACATTTCATTTGAAGAACGGGAATGTGCGATAAAACATGATATTGTGTAGAAGAATAAGGGCGACTAGTGGGGTAGATCAATTTTCTATACTACACCTTAATTTTTGCCTATTTTTGTGATTTATTTTGATATTTGTTGTTTTATTCTAGGCAAAGTGGTGGAATGCCGACCGGGTTCCCTTCAAAAACGCAGAATCAATAGGCTCACAGCTGCTTTGGATTCTTACAAAAATAGTTTGCACAGGAGGGATATGGTTAAGGTACGATAAAACAGTATATCTTTATCTTGCTATGAGGTACAAAAATTATTATTATAATATTATTTCTTACACTTTGATGTTATAAGATCGATATCATATCAGGTTAAATGCAAAAGGGTCCAAATACATCGGAAATACTAACGGTCAAAAAGGATGTTTGAACGGAAATTTGTTTAAAAACATTTTTTCCCATGACATTTTTTCAAAAAATGATTTCCTTTCCTAGCTTGTCCTCCTTGAAAGGTGCAAATCGGTGTTATCCTAACCTTTGTCACTTGATCCCAAACGTATTCTTACCTGTCCAGAAAATTCCTGGCCTTGTATCACCAAAAAGAAATCCCCAACTGACAGGTTTGAATACGATCACTTGACAAAGGTTAACTTAACACCGATTTCGACCACCCAAAATAAATTTTCAAAAAAATAGTTTTTTTTTTTAATTTAAAAATTTCACTTTGTAAGTTAGTCTTCTGACGTTTCGACTATTTGCAATTTCGACTTTTTTAGTTTTGACCTTTGCTTTTTTTAATTTTCGACCTTTTGTAATTTTTATGATTTGCCTTTCTATCTTATGTATTGTCGACCTTATGTAATTTCGACGTTTAGTATGTTCAATCTCGACCTTTTGGACTTTCGACCTTTTGTTTTTTGAGCTTTTTTTCGCCACCCGGTTTCCATAGTTTCTAGAAGCCGCGTATTTCTATTTGATTGCAATGCCTGTTTCTTAAGATGTTTTCTTAAAAGTTGTTACCAAGTACTTAAATTTTATTTTGATTTTTGAAAGGTAATCGATGGTCCGCATTCGGGTTTCTCCGGCGAAATCAAACACATCTACCGAAATTTCGCCTTCCTTTACTCAGTCGAGTTCTTACAAAATGGCGGCATCTTCGTCTGCAAAACCAAACATCTTCAGCTGGCTGGAGGCAACAAAATTGTCGCGTCCGGTGACATCTCCACTGGTATGGAGTTTATGTCTCCAAGGAGGAGTTCTCCAATGCATCCATCTAGTGGAACTGCTGGTAAGATTTACTACTTGTCTCACCCAATTTCACCAAGTGACGTAGGGTATAAAAAATTTTAAGAGTCTTATTTAACTGAAATTAGGTACTATTTTGTCAGCTAGGAATTATTTTTATTCTGTTTTTCTAGGTACAACTTTCTCAAATATGTATCGATTTTCGTGTCCTATCATCATAGGACATCTATTTCAAAAGTACTTGACCAAAACTTTCGGATAAAATTCACGGTGTTTCTCAGAATTCAATAACATAATTTGAATGCTAAATCCCTTGAATCATTTTTAAGATAAAACGTTCATATAAACATAGATCCGTTTTCAAGATACAAGGTGTTAAAGGTAATTTTTTGTTTGTCTCCTGAATAATAATTGAAATTGCAGGGTTGACTGTTTGATTTAACGTGTTCAAATCTAAATTAATTTCTTTGTAATTAAAAGTAGACGAATAATAAAATGCAAGACTTATTTTTCGTCTTGATAAAAACATCGTGGTCGTGGTTTTTGAAGTTCCTGACATTCAGGCACAGAAGGGGGATTAAAATTTTTCCTAGCCTAGAAAACTGACAGCGTTCGCAACAATGTTTTTTAAATAATTTTGTTTTTTTTACAGCCCCAGGTGGTTTTACAGGCGGCAGACCTCAAGGTGGCGGCAGAGGGAGGGTCTCCAGAGACAGGGACATTATCGGCACTACTATTAAAATCACTAGGGGTCCGTACAAAGGAAATATTGGGATCGTCAAGGACGCTACTCAAAGCACAGCTAGGATCGAGTTGCATACTTCGTGTCAGGTGAGAAATAGTTACGAGCAAGCAGAATTTATTGCGCTCGGAGGAACATTTGTCTCGTGGTTAGTACATTAAAAATGCACCAGTGGCCACGTGCGTAATCGCATTTGGAGCGAATGGATTCTGAAAATAAACTCTTGCATTTAGGCCTCTAAACATTCGAATTAGACAGAATAAAACAGAAAACTGTTACAGGAAAAAGGATGGTATGTATTTCTGTTGTTAATTCTGATATACTTATTGTTCAGGATTCAAACAACATTTTTGTAAGGTATATAACGTCTTCTTTTAAAGTCCTTTTAATTGTTATATAACTATTTGGCCGTTCTGTTGTTGGAGTCCAGTTTTTTTATTGAAAATGTTTTAAAGACGCAGAGAAACGCATTTTTGTAAGCTATGATGATTCGGAAATGTGGTTTATGTAATCAACGGGATGCTTTGCATATTGTTAAAACATTCATATCAAAGACTATTTTTTATTCGGGGCTATTCCATAATTGTTCTGTTTAAAGGTCTGTAGTATTTTAGTCTGGATATTTTCTGAAATGTAAGCTGGAGAACTCAGACATATTCATTGTGCCTTCTACTTGTAATATTTGGTACTTTTCCTTCGTTTGAAAATGCAAATGGTTTGCAAGCGGGGTATAGTCTATGACTCTTTGCGGCTGAGTCTTGGCAACGAAGCTTCTTTAAAAATTATTTATACGCGAGCGAACCATTCGCATTTTCAAATGGAGCATTTGTATGTATGGTTCGGTATTATTACTGTAAAATATCCAACTAGACATGGAAAAAAATTACTTATAAATAATAAAAAAATAAGTGTGATTTAAATTTGATTCGATTTGTTATAATTTTCAGACCATTTCAGTGGACAGAAATCACATCTCAGACGTCGGTACTCCAGCTAAAGACGGCAGCATCTCATCTTACGGCCGAACCCCTGCCTATTCTGGCAGTCAAACACCATTGTACAGGTAAGTGCGAAAGAAAGACATCTACTGTTAAAATTAAAAGCAAAAATATGTACATACATCGACCATATATTTCTATAATTAGGAATAAGATATTTTATCCAAAACTGCAACATACTGTGATCGATATTTTACGAGATATAACTACATTTACCGTTTTTATTTATGAATGTTAAAATGACATCTAGTCAGTCGCACAGATAACAGACATCCCTAGTGTACTGTGGTCAGTCAAAATTGTTTTATTTTCTCATAACGTGTCACCATATCACTGACTGAGAATTACCAGGTTTCATCTTTACTAAAAGCCTATGTTGATAGAACATTGTAATCTTAAGGCAGCGATATCCTCTCACATATAACTAAAAGAAGCGGGACTTTTTTTTATAAATAAAATAAGTAAGTGTATCTCCTAAACTTTTATTAAAAGTTATTGTTAAAATATACGGTAGTTTTTGTTTATTCTTAGAGATACTGGAAACAAAACACCAATGTGCGAGTCTGGTTCGCGTACGCCACTGCATTATGGTGGCATGACGCCAATTCACGATGGTTCTAGAACGCCCAACGCGAGTTCTGAATGGGACCCGGCTGTGCCCAACACTTACCCATCTCCGGGGTACAATCCTAGTAAGTTTTCACATTGTTTATGTACTACTAATTGCCTTATAGTTTTT
This sequence comes from Aspidapion aeneum, assembly GCA_963576565.1. Classification (NCBI taxonomy): domain Eukaryota; kingdom Metazoa; phylum Arthropoda; class Insecta; order Coleoptera; family Brentidae; genus Aspidapion; species Aspidapion aeneum. The sequence continues at coordinate 35,475,729 of OY755046.1, read as the reverse complement.
TGGTTAGCCTTGGTTTTAGTTTGGCTTTTTCATTAGCCTCCAGGAACCAACCAAACATGTTACCCTTGTTGTTAAGCTTTTATTTATTTCTCTACAGAAAGTATTGTTTTGATAATGTGTTACATATTATACAGAGTGGCCCGGCGACAGGGTACCAAAGATCTTTTTGAGTACAGTCCTTGCCATACGCAGTTACACTTTTGTGACCGATATGAAATAAACATATTTCCTAACCATAAATATATTCAAAATTGAATATGTCATGTTGGAATAAAATTAAAGGAAAAACTGTCATTGTCTTTGGATGAAAAGATGGACAGGTAAAAAAAAACTCAAGACATGCCATTTTTCAGAATATTTTTTATTGCTGTCATTAAGAATATGATACTGACTGGCTGTAGTTAAAGTAAGTTTTTGAAAATGTCCTCGGATACGTCGATTTTGTTTGCAAGGTGGACACTTTCTTCTGATTTTGAGTTATTTCTATCTATTTACCCCTAGCTGGGATAGCTTTGACCCCTTAATTTTACAGCGTTAATATTCATTCGAAATTTTATCAAACAGTTTTTAAGAACAGCTTAGGTAAAGAACAGCTTAGGTAAAGAACAATAAAATACCTTTCCGACGAGGCCTCACCTTTTAACCATTTGAATATAATATAATTTTACGCTCTCCAAGTGATACATACTAAAAAAAGATTGTTTGTTTTTTGTTAGGTACTCCAGCATACCAGATGAATGCTCCATTCACACCACAGACCCCAGGCAGTACCATGTATGAGAATACCTACAGTCCGTATCAGGCTAGTCCTGGTTATCAAAGCGCTATTTCGACACCGTCACCTACAACAGGTAGGACTCTACAACTCTATTTACGCAATTAATATATGTAGGTAACTGATAATGATAAAATAGATTTTATTTTTAATATTTTTAAGGTTATGGTCAGTCGCCTGCAAGCAACAACCCATACAGTACGCCCAGCTCAGGCTACAGTCCCAACATGCCCTATAATCCGCAAACGCCGGGGGCCGGACTAGATGTAGCGCCTATGACCGATTGGCACACTGTGGATATTGAGGTATGTCTGTCACATAGCTTTTTTTAAAATTAACAACACACTTTTGTCAAAAAAAAATTAAAGTCGACCCGATTAAGCCAAAAATTAAACAATAGACAGTTTTTAAAGTCAGCTTTAAAAATATCAGGTCTTTCTCAATATGCGTTAGTCTGCGAAAAGTATCAGTGTGACTGACAAAGGTAAGTTTAGTACCCATAAATTAAAAATCAAATAAGTTTTCGTGACTAATCGGGTAAAAATAAGTTTTTGTTTCTTTCGTATTTTATCGTGGTTAGCTCGAAGGCTTATCCTTACGGGGATTCAAGATCTAATGGAGATCTAATAAGTGTTTACGTTTAACTGTTTCGTCCTTATGGGACTCCTTAGAACACTACTTGGTCGATGTGACACTCATGCGAAGTTAATTGGGCCGTTTTGTCTCTCATCCTACGTTTATATGATATGTTCTTAAATTCTATTTACTTTATATGTCATGATAAGCAGAGCTGTCAGGTTCTTCAAGTACTTGAAATTGTACTTCAACTACTTACAAGTACTTCAAGTACTGTACTTGAAATACATCTACAATTCGGTAATTGTACTTGGTACTTGAAGTACTTTTAACAATGTACTTGGAAATGTACTTGATTTTGTCAAGTAAAGTTCTTCAAGTACATTATAAGTACTTCAAGTACAGTCAAAGTACTTCAAGCACATTCGAAGTACTTCAAGTACAATAAAATATTCTTGAAGTACAATTATATAGGTGAGATATAACTTTAATGCGCCGAAGACAAGTGGTAACCTTAGGGTTGCCACCTGTGCGGTTTTTTATCAACTTTGGCAAGGAAGTCCGTTATTTTAGCAACCTCGATAGGTACGTCTTAAACAATAATGCCTAAAGGTTGATTTGCACGCACCTTCATTATTTCGTTGAACTTGAAATTCAAATTCAGTGAGTGAGAAACTACTACAGCTGTCATGCCATCTATTGAGGGGTGTCGGTAGTACGGTAGTACAGGTATATTGCTGCTCGATTTTTGGGGATCCACCTACTCGCCTTGCAGCAGACGTAATTTCTACGTTTGATGGAGGTTGGTTTAAAGAACCCGAAAATTTATTTATGTTTGTTATGCTTATTTATTTAGTTTGATTTAAACAAGTTTTTTAAGCAGTTTTTTGGGCTATTATAAAAATAGTACTTTCTAGGAGTGATTTAGAAATTATTGACGGTAAGAACAGTGCCCCAAGTGCTCCACCAAAAAGAAAGTAAAGTTTTTTGTTAGTCTAATTACAATGTCAAATATATTTGGATTTACACAAATGTGATGTTGATACAAAAAACTTAATAAATTTTAAAATGTTTGTCTTTTGGGGTAGGTCCCATTTACCCCGGAGTTGGGGATAACTGTGACACGCCTATTGCAAAACTATAAAACGTTAAAAACATTTTGATGCGACTGGGTCAATTTTGCAGTTCTTTGTGTAATAAAATTATCTCTTTCCATTACCTCTCTATGGCATATATAAAATGATGGGTTCAAAAAAAATAAATAAATGCAATTTAGGTAATATAAGTAATACATATTTACATACAATAATAGTCCCAAAAATAAAACACATTTGTGACGGTTTTTGACAATTTTTTGAAATTTTTTGTCATCTTAGATATTTTTTTAGAGTTTTTTTAATAACATTTTTTACTTTTTTGAAATTTTTTACCATTTTTGACATTTTTACATACAATAATTTCTCAAAAATAAAACCTTTCAGGTTGAAAATTTTATAAACATTTTTGACAAGTTTTAATTTTTTTTACATCTTTGAACTTTTTTAACATTTGTGACGGTTTTTGACAATTTTTTTATTTTTTTTTAATTTTTTGTCTTCTTAGATATTTTTTTTAGTTTTTTTAATAACATTTTTTACTTTTTTGAATTTTTTTACCATTTTTGAATTTTTTTTTGATATTTTAGGAATTTTTATAATTTTTTGACATATTTTTATTTTTTATTTATCTATTTAAGTTATTGTATTGTAAAAGTAAAAGACTTGGGGAAAATCAAGTACTTTTATAATGTCCTTGGTACTTGAAGTACATTTAAAAAGAAAATGTACTTAGTACTTCAAGTACTTTTACAAATCCTAATGTACTTGGTACTTGTACTTAAAGTACTTTCATAATGTACCTGTGACAGCTCTGATGATAAGGTTATGTGGTGTATATTGATTTTAAACAGTTGGTTGATATTAAAAAAACTAACCAAATACACCCTAATCTCCTGACGACATCCATAAAATTTATTCAGTTCAGTATTTCCCGGCAATTTTCTGTAAATTAGTCGAACCCACAGCGTCTCAGAAAAAAACTGTCTGGTCACTTTATTTGCCCTATAATACCTATACTAAAAATGTGTTTCTTTCAGTCACTGGTATATCAGGTATAAAGTTACAATCAGTTTAAAACTGACACGTTTCGCAGACTCACTCATATACCGACTCACTCATATCACTCCAAAAAAAACCGGACAATTTTCTTTTCATTATAACTTTTGAACTATACTAACGATTTTAATGGGACAAACTGCACTTGACAGAGAATTAGTCAGAGTTTTGACTAAATATCTTTTTTTGTCCGCCATCTGAAAATCCAAGATGGCGGACGAAATGAAATTGTACCCTTCAAAGATGCTCGTTTATTCTTGTGTTGCGAACATGTTTTAATTATTTGTTTAAATTAGTAAAAAAGCTGCATTCTTGCCACGCACAAAATGGTACGAATAAAAAAAATCGGTTTAATGGTTCTAAAAAAAAATATTTTTGTTTCAACCATTGTTTTGCATATTATACGATTGCCTTGCCAATCATGCCTGCATTTATTAGCTTATAAATTCATTAGTACTAAACCGATGTTGATAAAATAGAAAACATCCTGGTGAGAATTGATTGCTTTTTAAAGATCATGATGAAAATTTTTCGCCATCTTAAAATTTAAGATGGCGGACAGAATCATACCTAACTCTTCAAAATGACGTGTTCATTCTCATTTTCTAAAAAATGTTTTAGTTTTTTTAAATCTATAGAAAAGCACTACTTTTCTCCCGCTTAACAAGGTACAACGTAATAAAATCGGTTAAATGGTTCTCACAAAATCTGATTTTGCATTAACCATTGTTTTACAAATTATACGATTGCATTGCCAAACCTGTCTGCATTCAGTTCTTTATAAATTCATTATTATTAAGCCGATTTTAGTGAAATAAAAAACATCAAGACGCAAACTGATTGGTCTTTAAAATTTGCACCATGATGTTTTTTATTTCACTAAAATCGATTCAGTAATAATGAATTTATAAAGAAATGAATGACAGGATTGGCAATGAAATCGTATAATTTATAAAACAATGGTTAAAACAAAATCCGATTTTGTGAGAACCACTACACCGATTCGATTAATTTGTAAGTTGTTTTTCTATAAATAAAATAAACTAAAACATTTTCGCAAAATAAGAATAAACACGCCATTTTAAAGAATCAAGCATGATTCTGTCCGACATCTTACAGTCCAAGATGGCGGAAAATTTCGATAACCATCTTTAAAGAGCAATCAATTCTCACTACGACTTTTTTTATTTCACTAAAATTGGTTTAGTAATAACGAATTTATAAGGAAATTAATGCAGACAGGATTGGCAATGCAATCGTAGAATCTGTAAAACAATGGTTAAAACAAAAATAGATTTTTTGAGAACCACCACACCGATTTTACTAATTTGTACGTCGTTGTGTGAGCGAAAAGTAGTGATTTTCTATAAATTAAAAAAAAAACTAAAACATTTTCGGAAAAAAGAATAAACACACCATTTTGAAGAATCAAGTATTATTCTGTCCACCATCTTGAATTTTAAGATGGCGATAAATTTTGATCATGATCTTTAAAAAGCAATCAATTCTCATCAGGATGTTTTTTATTTCATCAAAATCGGTTTGGTAGTAATGAAGTTATAGGGAATATGTAGGAGTATAATATGCAAAACAATGGTTGAAACACAATTTTTTTGTTGTACGTGGCAAGAATGCAGCTTTTTCACCAATTTAAAAAAAATAATTAAAACATGTTCGCAACACAAGAATAAACGAGCATCTTTCAAGGGTACATTTTGATGTCGTCCGCCATCTTGGATTTTGAGATGGCGGACAAAAAAATATATTTATTCAAAACTCTGATTAATTCTCTATCAAGTGCAGCTTGTGCCATTAAAATCGATTATACAGTTTGAAAGCTTTAATAAAAAAAAAATTATCCGCTTTTTTTTGGCCCACCCGGTATTTATAAAAATAATTTCAGGTTGTGATTTTTTCTTTTCTTGCAGGTTAGAATACGAGACAGCCACGATGACGCAGGCTTGGCAGGACAAACAGGAATAATCAGGAGCATTTCGGGAGCGATGTGTTCCGTATTTTTGCCTGAAGAAGACAGAGTTGTTAATATTTTGGCAGACCATTTGGACCCTGTCAGGCCCCAGAGAGGAGACCAGTTTAAGGTAGGAATATTTAGTCAATATTTAAACCAAGTATTAGGGGCATTATGTAGCACCATATTCTGTAAATCAGTTGAAATATTTTTAGGCACATAGTTTTATCGCTAAACAACAATTGTTTAAGTTGGCAGTTTCGCGATATTTATCATGATTTTGAAAATTTATTACCTAGTTGTTTAATAGCTCTTTTATACTATCTGAGATAAATAAAATAAAATTTTAACATTATACCCGCCTGACTACCAAATTTTATTTTAATATCTGGCTTTTTGTCGGTATATCGGTCTATAACTCAAAAACTAATAATTTTGCGGTAGCCGTGATAAGACTATACGTTTTTGGTGGGCTTGGATTAAAGTAACTGGTAATGAGGACACTCATTATCAGTTACCTTAGCGTGGATGGGTTTGCAAGGGCATAGAAAAGGGGTTAAAATATTTTTAAAAGATCATAATTCGAACAGTTTTACGGTCCGGAGCGGCTAGCGTAACGGGTTTGAAAACTATATTTTAATAAACATTTTCATAGTAGTAGGGGAGGCCGTGAAGATTTTGCGAACTTATTTTCTTAGTCAGCAAACATCGATAGAATTGTTCATTGATCAATTCTAAGCAAAATTTGTTAGATGAATAAGGGGGTTCTATAGGCGCAAAATGAAAATTAAGATATGAATACGAGAAACTTATTTCCTTAGTAATAAAACTAGATGACTAGTAAAGGGTATACTTAAGTTAACTAAAAACACATTCGAATACGTTGATGTTTCTTAGACCCGTACAAATGAGAAGGAGTGATTATTTAGCTTATTTTAACAATTAAAGTTCCCATGCGCAGAGCTCCGCAACACTTTGTTGTTGACTGTTAAAATTCATTTATCTTTTTTCATTTTTCGTTGATAGCTCTCGCAGTTTTTAAGATATTTAGCTCAAACCTAAAACCTAAGTTAAGTGCACGTGACTAGGCATGTCAAATAATAATTAGAATCTAAAAGAAAATATTTTTTCAGCGGTAATGCTTCTTTTTCATCTTCCCCTGAACCTGGATTATAGTATAATCTACCATATGAAAAAATTTCAAAACTAAGACAATAAGTTCTTGATTTTCCAATTTTGAAGACGCCGTTCAGTTTCAAGACTAAGAAAATAAGGGCACAAGTCAGTCCAATTTTTGGATCCGAAAATTTACAGTCAGGGATATTTTCCACCACTTGAGATGAGCCAGAGTACTTTTCTTATAATGTTCATGATCTCTTTTTCTTAGTGTAAAAAATTTAAAACTAAGAAAATAAGTCGACTCATATCATTTACTGACCTTTTGAACCCATCGGAAAATCATCACCAGAATGAAAAATTTATGATTATTCTCATTAACAGAACACACTTATTCATAGTTTTCACACATTGATTAAAGATATAATTTTCAACAAAAATAAAGCTACCTGGGCACCCAGATCAAACTAGGTCTTATACTTAGATTAGCACGTGTTATGGAAAGCTGTACGTGCCTGCTGACGCCAATTTTTTTCTTGAATCTACCACTTAAGTGAACTGTATATAGATTTAACCTAATTTGCTTATTACGACCGATTTACCATATACACACTACAGTTTGCTGACGACCAAGTAATTGTGGCTAATGATAAAGAAGACATGGAGTATATGATGAGAAAGTTAACAGAAGAATACCAAAAGTGGGGATTAACAGTGAACGTGGACAAGACACAATATGAAACAATGGTCAAAAGCACGCTGTTGTATGGAATAGAGACTTTTCGCGTAACAGAAAAATACAAAACAAAAATTGAAAGTGTCGAAATGGATGCAATAAGAAGATCAATAAGAATATCTAGAATAGATCACATAAGAAATGAGATCATAAAAGAAAGAATAGGAATCGAGGGAAGCATAACGGATGACATCACTAAAAGGCAACTGATATGGTACGGCCATGTACAACGGATGAACGACGAAAGATTACCAAAGCAGGTCCTAGAATGGCAACCAAAGAGGGCGTCCTAAACTAGAATGGCAACAGTCAATCCAAAGATCAATGAGTCAAAAGAATCTGACAGAGGATGATTGTCAGGATCGAAGGAGGTGGAGAATAGGCGTCGGACAACGTAGAAAAACGTTCTAAACCGACATGTATGTATGTATGTATGTATTCAAAAGTGGTGGCAGGCCCTACTGGACCTCCATGCACTGCGACCACAAATGGATCTATTGTGCCCACGTACCTACATACTGAGTTTGACTAAAGTGGCATATTTTTTTTTCCACCCAGTACATGAAAAAACTCTGCAGATTACAACAATAAATGATTTAGGCTTAACACTTTGGCTCAAAGATATACCACTAAGGCCTCTGCATTATTAGCCATAAACCGACATAGTAGTAGTAGTTTATTAGCTCACGTATATTATAACTAAGCCCTGGGGAAATCATACAATGCTGGTAAATCAACCATATTAAAATGGATGGAGAATAGCTTCCAACAATACTGGATAAATATACCAGAACTGGCTCACTCTAAAGAGTAATGAGACAAATGACCCTGTAGAAAGAGAGCCAGGAACATCATTGGACTTACCAGTCAGGAGATACGCCTAGTGACTGGTCTTTTTACAGGTCACTGTCGACTAAGTAGCACAGAATGGGACTAACAGAAGAGACCGAATGTAGACTCTGTATGGAGGATGACCAGACAGTCAAACATGTACTGTGCGAATGCCCGGCTATTGCACGTTTACGTCAGAACACGTTCGGTAAACCTCAGATTGATTCAGAAGATCTGAATGTCTGTCTGTCTGTCTCACCCAAACTGATAGCCGGCCTTTTTGGAGGATTAGGCATACAGTGGTGAGAAACCACTCAAAAGTGAGCCAGAATGTCGCAGTGGAGGGGCTGCAGGGCATATGTGAATCATCATCATGAACTATAAAAGTGTGAGCTATGGTGATCGTGTCAAAAATAAGAAAAAAAAATGCTCCGATTTCCAAAATTCGTATATATGTTTGCGTTCCAGATGATTTTGAAACTTTTTTATCCCTTTGGGTGTCTGTGTGTCTGTAACGACCAACGCACATAACTCAAAAACTGCTTGCCCGATTTTAATGAATTTTGGTACCTGGGTTGGGTTTTGGTTCTAGATAGTCCCCTTTGAATAAAATCCACCGGACATAAGCCAGGATGGGGTAGAATCCAATCCAAAACAAGGAATTTAAAAAATTATTATTTTGCTTAAAATAGGCATGTTGTATTATATTAAAGCTAACTGTGCATGAAGATCAAAAAAATTCATTATAATTTGTTATGTTCAGTGGTGTTACACTGGGGGAAGAATTACCAATCAGACGCGTCCCTGGGTGGCGGGTAGGGGGTTATTTTCAAGGAAATGGGTAAAAATTATACTATAAATTAGTCGTGTGAGTTTAGATGTCAATGGCAGAGTATTTTGATGAGAATTTTTTTCAGGTCATTATTGGAGAAGAAAGGGAACACACAGGTGAACTTCTGTCCATTGACGCTCACGAGGGAGTAGTGAAATTCAAGAACGACATAACTATGTTACCCTTACAAAATTTGTGCAAGATGAGAAAAGTGGATCATTAAGGGTATATCATTAAAACATTATTTACATTCGATTTAAAAAAAAAGTAGAAGCATGCTTTATAACTAAAAAGAATACATTTTTTTCTTTTTGTAATATTTTACCCTTGAGGCTTCCGAACTTGTCAAGTAAATAACTATTACATTTATAAAATGGTGGAACACTGTTTTGTCCATGTATAAAACTCCCTTACACCATTAGTATTTTAAATAGTTATTTTTCTGGGAACCCCCGCCCATAACAACGCAGAATCCGCATCATATTCGACTTGTAGCATTTTGTTTTTATTGCACTGTGTATTGTATACATTGGAAAATAAACATATTTTTTAGCGGGAAAGCAAAAATGAGCTCACCGCCGTGTTTGCGGCGATTATCGTGAAAAATATTAGTGTGAGCAAAAAGACGTCTAGAATCAAAATTGAAGAGCAGTTCTTTCTTTACAATCCCACATTTAAAAAAAATATTAATAAGAAAGTTTTATTGGGCAAATTATAATTTATAAAAAAGTATAAAGTTTTATGTAATTTTCTCAAAAAATAAGCTTTTTACAAAAAATGTTACTTTTTATTGTAACAAACTGACTATATAGGTGTTATTTTCAACAAAAAAAAAGAAAAAAAAACGTTATTTGGTTTATTTAGTTTTCTGAAATACTAAGCATTTTAGAGAACGAAGATAATAATTTCGCGTTGATGTGGGGATCTCTAAAGCGGGTGTTGCACGATAAATATAATCAATATTAATTAATGATAAAGAGAATTTTGTAGGCAGCTACTCATATTGATCGTGTATTGGCTAGCTGTCTTAATGACTCTCATAAGAGAAAATGTCGTCTTTTAATTAAGTAGTAAAAGAAAAAGTAATGCCAATGTGTTTTTGGCATACGTGTATGTAAAAAATGAGTATATATTTGAATTTTTTATTGTATGAATTCAATGTTTAAGTTATGGATATCTTAATAAACAAGATTTTTAGCCCCAATTAGTCTATGCTTTACACGTTCCACAACTTGAGCTTTTTTTAAAATTTTAAAACGGTATGACTCATTGGTGCTAGAGAAGGCCAAAATAAAAAAAAACCTCATTTAACATGTGGGTCAAAACTCTTTTGTTGTTAAGATTCAGATCATCAAAGTTAATAATTTTTTAAGCTTTTGTGGTTATAACTTTTTAAAAAAAAACGCAGTTTGGTGGTTGTTTACAAAAACAATAATTAGATATAAACAAGTTTTAAAGAAAACTTTTTAAAACCCTTTTCCCCCACTCCTGAGGCTTCAAAAAATTCTATATCTTGAAACCAGAGGAGTGTTGACACCCGTGTTATGTGAACTTTTTTTCTTATTTTGACCTCCTGTATCTCCCACTAAAATATTGTGAGTCATACCGTTTACATCCATACCAAACCACTTGACTAAAATACATTTTTTCCCTCAGCCAATTGTAGCCTTGCTGCTGGTCGGTTCGGTTTGAGATGAAATGTGTTACTTTATCTTTATGATTGTACAGGGTGTCCCATTTTTGATGATATTGAATGCGAAACTCAGTTATTTAAAAAGATAGAGATCCGGGGATTTCACATTACTGTCCTTAAATATCGACACCTAAAAAAATAAGTCAAAAATTAAAAAAAAAACCAGATCCCTATTTTTTTCTGAAATCTCGTATTTGAAAAATTTAACGTTATTTTATTGACAGGATCTACTGTCTGTAGAGAAGTTTTAATAGAATTGAAATATTTGCTCTAATAAAGTATTTCTAGGATGCGATTTTTTTAAATTTTCGTTCGTAGCTTTAAAACTACAAGGGCTAGAAAAAAACGTTTAAAATTTTTTTCTTGTCTCAAAATTTGAGTACACTAATATAAAATCCCCAGGTCTCTTTCTTTTATAATAACTGAGTTTCCCATTCAATAACATCAAAAATGGGACACGCTGTACATAAAACACACAAAGCGTTTTCTTATTCCCTACCTTCCCATTTTATCTATGAAAGCATAGCAAGGTTAATAATCATAAAGAACCACTTTATTCTCTTAGTTTACAGTATACTAAGGCCCTTTTCACAAAGGGCGCATGATCCGCAGGTGTGTTTTCATATGTTCGCGTATTATCGTGTGAACACACAGACTTTTTAACCTCAAAATTGATAGCTAACCCTTGTTATAACAAATCACGCGTTTGAGGTTGTGGATTCTATTTTGGTAGCAACACTTATTCCAGTGTTTGCACACATACATACAAAACTTTTGGTAAAGTTCGTGAAAATTGCAGAAATTAAAATTTGAACTTCCGAAAATACGAGAACGATCGGCTGATTCTCAGATAACAAGGTGGAGCTCAGCGGTGTATTTGGGTGCAGAAAAACGAGGGTCTAAGGTGGCGCCGCGGTGATCGGACTTCGAAAGCTCGAGCGTCCAAACCGGTAAACCCTAGTGAACGTAAGTCAAACTTGTTAAAAAGGGCGGCCTGCCTCTATTTTAAAGATGCAAACAGCGCAGACCCAATCACATCGATAAAACTCATAAAACTTGTCAAATTTGTTCCAAAAAAAATCGGTGTGTTTGCGCTTTATCACAGGAAAGTGAAATCTTGCAGAGCAGAGCGATGACTTCTCTCAAAAAAGGTTTAGAGTGAGAGGTGGTTGTTGTGTTACGGTTCGGTGCAAGTGTAATAGTTACTGATTTTTGTTATTTTATTATGCAAAATTTGGACTTATTTTTTTGACATAATTTTATTATCTTTCAAAAAACAAAGAATTTCAACAAAAAATTAAAAACTAACTGACCTGTATAATAATATACAAGGCGCAGAGCGCAAAAATTAGTTCAAACAGACAGCTATGGGATGGCGCTGTTCAAATGCCATTAATTGTAATGAGAGTTTAACATGGGGGTGTCCAATCTATTTCTGTAGTTAGTAATCTGTGGACCCAATCTTCTGTCAATCTTTTGTCAAGTTTTTTTGACTCATTATACTTTGGATTGACTGTTGCCATTCTAGTTGAGGACGCCCTCTTTTTCTGCTCCCAATTGGTTGCCATTCTAGGACTTGCTTTGGTATTCTTTCGTCGTTTATCCGTTGTACATGGTCGTATCATATCAGTTGCCTTTTAGTGATATCATCCGTTATGCTTCCCTCAATTACCATTATTTCTTTTATTATCTCATTTCTTCTTATATGAAATGTTCTAGATATTCTCATGGATTTTTGGAATTTTTAAGTTTTTCAGCGATATGTCAGCAATCTTTTTTGGTCTTAAGAAGTCTGTGGTCGACCGATACATGGAAAACCAATGGCCCCTGCGGATCACCCGCGCTTTGTGAAACGGCTCTAATATAAATATAACAGTTGGTCTAAACCACTTCTTCCGATACTTATACAGGGTATCCCAAAACTGACTTTACAAAAGAAAACTAATTTCCTTAATTTAGCCAAATTTTCAATAGTTCAAAAGTGAATATCTGGGTGGTTAGATGTTTTTGTGTGTAGAAAGATGAAACAAAAACAACTCTCATATTTGACAATTTTTTTACAACTCTCACTATATACAGTGTAATCGGTTATAAACGTACAAACCAAAAAAATTTTTTAGTAATACGTGTAAAAGCTTGGAATAAAAAGTGTTCGAAAACGGACCTTTAAACTATTCCTGTCAAATATAACAATTACAACCTTCTAGTTATAGGACCAACAGATCGGATCACCCTAGATATTTTGTATTATTATAAGTTTTGGGACACATTACCAAAAAATTTTCTGGGGTATAAGTTCATAAATAATCACACTGTAAATTCATAATAAGCATTTTTTTATCATTTTTATTATAAATATTGCATAAAACATATTTTATATAATTGCATATACTGCATTATCGCGCATTACTCATTTAATATTTTTTTAATAGGTGCTCTATAAGACTTTTGTGAAGGCGGCGTGATTTATTTCTATTATAGCTAATGGGATATTAAAGGCTGCATTTTTTGCGATTCTCTAAAGAATGTATTCTGCAGACCGCTGGCGCTGTAAGAATGAGTGAGACAGAACAAGGAGACATCACGTGATTTTTTCGCATCCTTTGCAAACAAATATTCGTGTTTCCCATACAACAGTGTGCGTTGCTGGATTAAAATTAATTCGGCCCACTATAGAGAAAGATGGAATCTGCAAATTTGTGGAAAATCGACTTGAACTAGCAAAGGTTTAGTTTTTCCAGAAAGCAATAAATGTTTTATCGAACATTTATAACAAATAAAGTAAATTACTTTTTTTTTAGGTTGAATTTGGACGAAAAATATAAAATAATTTAATATTAACTGGTGTAAAAAAAACGCATTTTAGTTTTTTTGCTAGTTTGCCTTTTTCCATATTTGGGCAGAATTATCTAGGTTTCATAACAGCTATAATAAATTTGTTTGACTTTTTAAGGGCTTCGATGTTGTGTTAGCTTATTTTGTTTTAATATTTGATAATCGAGTTTGTGAGGTAGTTTTTTTTTTGAAAATGTTTAAATGTCAAAACAATGGCAATTTACAACGAGTTTCAACAAACTGACCAATTTTTTGAAATGGAACACCCTGTATATATTTTATTTATGAATGCGACAAGAAAATGTTACCTTTTTAGTTTTAGTTTTCATACTTTTTTATCTTTTTAATTGCGATAGTAAAATAAATGGATCCATAACGGATCTTATACCTTCCTAGCTAGCCTTTTAGCACACATCAAGCGAAGCCATGATATATTAGACATGAAAACAGTTTTCTGTAAAAATCTCAGAAACTAGACCTCCTGGTTTCTGGTTATAACACAAATTATTGAGCAAAATGTAATCTACCATATTCCGGAAACCGCTTATTGATGCGATGCTAGAGTGTCGAATTTAATGAAAATCGGTTCAGCGCGTTAGGAGATATCGTGACATTACATACACACACACAGACAGACATCATGACAATATTGCTAAGATATACACCAAATAACACATTTTCGGCGTTATCTGAAGAAAAAAAAATTCGCCAAAAATAATACTTTCTATTGCCTTTGCTATGCGGGCTAGGAAGGTAAAAATATCGCTATAATTTCAAAGACATCAACTTTTTGTTTAATCTCTATATGACATTAGCGCAAAGGGTGCCGTCTACAATCGGCATTACAATTTTTAATTCAATTTAAATTACTTAATTAATTAAAAATTGAAAAAAAAAACATTCAGCTATTATCAAAAGGTAATTTTGGTCAAAAAAATAATACATATTTTATCAGATCTTGTCGTTTTGCCGCAGTGAATTTTTTGCATACTGAGAATGCAACATTTGTGCCAACTAGATTTTCTAAAATAGATTTTGAACTTGACTTGTTCACCTCAGTAAACTTGTGCAGTTTTTTTCATAATATTTTGTTTATTAGCCTAGAAGATTTGGCAGCTAGTAGAAATAAATAAACAAACAGAATAGGTGTAAAAACGTTTTTTGGATTATTTTTTTAAAGAAATGGGGAAAGGAAAAGGAGGCAATAAGGGCGGATCTGCTCAGCCTGCCCAAGACGTAAGTTAGCTTTTAAAGTTGTTTTTTATTGTACAGGATGTTATTTTTTAATGATCGAACATCATCTTCTGGCTTTATTTCCAACTGTGTACTAATAAAATGACATTTTTTCTATTTTTGAAAATAATTGGTTAATTATCTTTGAAGGCTTGAAATCAATAACGGTTTTAAGTTATTCAAAAAAAGCCTTAACTAATTTCTTATTTATTATCTAGGTTAAGGTTTATATTTTCTAATGAAAAACATTTTTTATTGTTTTTTTTTTAGTCGAATTCAATTTTGGTTGACAATAATTACAAGAGTGAACCCAGGGGTGGAGAGGGGATTGCTCGGGGCCTCCCCCCCAAACCTAAGGATTTTTCATGTTTTTCAAATATTTCATAAAATACGACAGTATGGGGTTTCACCCCCCCCCCTCAATACTTAGCACGTTATTGATTTCAAGTTTTAATTTTCTAATTCACTAAAACTTTTATTAATAAAATTTGTTTATTAAATTCAAAATTTAATTTTAATTTTAACAGAAGAGTTTGGTTTCGATTAGCTTACAAGAAAGAACTTAATAATAATGTCTTGCATTTACATTCCGGTTTTTGTTGTTCATATATACAGTGAATATCGCTTATAACGATATCGGATATTACGACTATGCTAAATGCATTGAAGACGTGTTGCCTATAATTTAACTTAAATATTGGTCCAAGTAATCGGTTATAACGACGAGCGATATCGCATGTAACAACGAACTGTAGCCACTGTGTGGCGATATTCGGGGAATCCCTTTTATTGTACGCGGTTCCTTTATTGTATTAAAGCTATTAATGTGGTGTGCTTTTGTGTTTACATAATTTGCTAATTTTCGGAATTTCAATCGTCAATATCTCGAAAACTAACAAAGATAGAGCCATAGTGTTACATATATCTGTAAAGCTAATTCTTTGCGGAACTTAAAAATACAAAAATATATAGGGTGTTCCCTTTTAAAAAATTGATCTGATTGTCGCCCCCTGTATATTATAACCTATAAAAAATACTAATTGTGGGTCTAAAGTGGCCATAATTTACCAAACCGAACAGTTTTTGTTTGAACTTTCTACTCCCAATAATAACCGAGTTATAGCGATCTTGCAATTATAAAAAATCACCCTGTACCTGCATATATGCATAATACATACATACATATACTCATATAACATTATACCGAGTGGGCCAAGAAAAAACGGACAATTTTTTTTCGTTATAACTTTTGAACTATATAATCGATTTTATATATGTGAATTAATCAGAGTTTTGAAATTAAAATGTACCCTTCAAAGATGCTCGTTTATTCTTGTGTTGCAAACATGTTTTAACTATTTTTTTTAATTAGTAAAAAAGCTACATTCTTGCCACGCACAAAAAGGTATACAAGTCAGCAAAATCGGTTGAGTGGATCAAAAAACAAATATTTTTGTTTTAACCATTGTTTTGCATATTATAGGATTGCCTTGCCAATCATGTCTGCATCTATTTCCTTATAAATTCATTACTACTGAACCGATTTTAATGAAATAAAAACATTCTAATGAGAATTGATTGCTTTTTAAAGTTCATGATCAAAGTTTATCGTCATCTTAAAATTTAAGATGGCGGGCAGAATCATACTTGATTTTTCAAAATGGCATGTTTATTCTTATTTTCCGAAAATGCTCTAGTTTTTTTTAATTTAAAGAAAAGCACTACTTTTTTTATAAATTCGTTATTACTAAACCGATTTAAGTGAAATAAAAAAAAATCATGGTGAGAATGGATTGTTCTTTAACGGCAACTATTAAAATCGGATCAGTATTAATGAATATATAAGGAAATAATTGCAGACAGGATTGGCAATGAAACCGTATAATTTGTAAAACAATCGTTAAAACCAAATTAGATTTTGTGAGAACCACTACACCGCTTTTATTAGTTTGTACCTCGTTATGCAGAAGAAAAGTAGTATTTTTCTATGAATTAAAAAAAAAAACTAAAACATTTTCGGAAACTAAGAATAAACGTGCCTCGTTGAAGAGTCAAATATGATTCTGTCCGACATCTTAACTTTTAAGATGGCGGCGATTCTCGATCATAATGAGTTTATAAGGAAATTAATGCAGACAGTATTAGCAATGCAATTGTATAATCTGTAAAACAATGGCTGAAACAAAAATAGATTTTTTGAGAACCATCACACCGATTTTACTAATTTGTACCTCGTTGTTCGGGGTAAAAGTAGTGCTTTTCTATAAATTTAAAAAATAACTAAAACATTGTCAGAAACTAAGAATATGTAAATGTAAATGTATATATTACTAGTTCTGTTACAGTATCAAAATAAATTAAAATCTAATTCTAATACAGATACCCATCAGGGTGTAGAACTTGTCAAGTTATAAATATAAAATATAAACACGCCATTTTGAAAAATCAAGTTTGATTCTGTTCGCCATCTTAAATTTTAAGATAGCTGCAAATTTTGATCATTATCTTTAAGAGGCAATGAATTCTCCCCAGGATCTTTTTTATTTCATCAAAATTGGTTCAGTATTAATAAAGTTATAAGGAAATAAATGCAGGCATGATTGGCAAGGCAATCGTATAATATTCAAAACAATGGTTGAAAAAATATATATTTTTTTAGAACGACCGAATCGATTTTGCTAATTCGTACCTTGTTGTGCGTGGCAAGAATGCAGCTTTTCTATCGATTAAAAAAAATAATTAAAACATGGTCGCAACACAAGAATAAACGAGCATCTTTGAAGGGTACATTTTAATTGCGTCGGCTATCTTGCATTTTCAGATGGCGGACAAAAAAATATATTTATTCAAAACTCTGATTAAGTCTCTGGCAAGTGCAGTTTATCCCAAGTCGATGGTATAGTTCAAAAGTTATAATGAAAAAAAAATTGTCCGGTTTTTTTTGGCCCACCCGGTATGTACATTTACGCATCTGAAAATATTCCATGTTTTTAATGGTTTTTAATGAAAATTTGAAGAGTTAAAAAATAAAAATAAAATTATATAACCCAGTTTGTTACCTTTTTTCTCATTTTTTTTTCCTGATTTGGTAACCGTGACTCTTTCGCCGACACTAAGGCCGCCATTTCGGAACGCCTAATTGCACAGGTCATCGGCCACCTTTGGAACCCCAGACCGGATATTTTTTTTATCCGGTCCTTTTGTCCCTTAGAATGGCCTACCGACTGAAGGAGTGTGTAACAAAGTCCGCCTTCACGAGATATCCGACCTCATCCGGAAGGGGTAGGACAATATTACATTTTACACTCCCCAGGAATCCTATAAATGTCTGCCGCACCCGACCTCGGCAACCGACGGGGATCGAACCCGCCACTGTAGCAAGCGAGATTCCTTAACTCACTCGTGTTCAATGCGCGAACGCACTGAGCCACCACGGCTCTCAATAACGACCGAAATTAAGCGGTCGTTCAATGTCATTATAACCAATATTCACTGTACACTTAAATCTTTATATTATACACTGACAGTGGCTCACATCATTTTTTAATATTTTTTTTGGCGTTTTATTAGAAGAAAGCTGCAGCTACTGGAAAAGTTGAACAAAAAACTACTGTTAAAGGGGGAGCAACCCCAAAGGCGTCCGGAGGTAAAAAGGGTAAGTATACAGGCTGTTATTGAATAATTGTTAATATTAAAGAATTGAGAAAAAAAATTATTATGAACATAATATGTCTGTCATTAATTAACTTTGGAAGCGTTCTTAAATTACGTAACGCAAAAATTACGGATTTTCGAGCCTTCCCTCCGACCCATGTAACGCATTTTCAAGAAAAAACATATTAACAAGACTAAAACCCCCCTCCCTCTCTTGAGCGTTACCTAATTTAAGAAATAAGAATGGTCCCTTTTGAGATACAGGGTATTAAAGTGCTTTCTGTATTTTAAATAAATTGTTTTTTCTCGTATTGGGTCTAGCAAGGTGCAAATTAATAAATTTTGTTTTGTACAAAAACTGTGTTAAACGAAAAAAAAGCCAACATTTGCTCAGCAAACAATAAGAATTTCATAAATAATTTAAAAAAAACAATGGCGTCCGTTATTTTCTCCAAAAACACCCAGGGCAATTCCTGCGCGAACGCCACTGACAAAATAAAAAAACTTGTTACACTTCAAAAAATGGGCAGCGGAAAAAAGGTCGAAAAAATAAGGTCGAAAGTACAAAAGGTCGAAAAACAAAAAATCAAAAATGCAAAAGGTCTAAAGTACAAAAGGTCGAAAAATAAAAGATTAAAACCTAATCAAGTCGAATTGCCCTGCCCAGCCGAGGTGATCCAGGGGTCAAGGATAGTTGATAGTTAACCCGGTTAGGTTACTACCCCAACCTGACCAGGTTAGGTTTGTTTACTAAAAAAACTACCCTGATTTCGTCAGGAAAGTTTTTTTTTGATATACTAACCTAACCGGGTCAGGTTAAGATAGTAGTAAGTAGCCTAACCTATCCTTGGCCCCGGGTCCACCTCGACTGGACAGATCAATTCGACTTGATACGGTAAATTGGTATTTTTAATATTTAAAACCTAATCAAGTCGGATTGCCCTGCCCAACCGAGGTGGTCCAGAGGTCAAGGATAGTTGATAGTTACCCGGTTAGGTTACTACCCCAACCTGACCAGGTTAGGTTTGTTTACTACAAAAAAAACTACCCTGATCTCGTCAGGAAAGTTTTTTTTTGATATACTAACCTAACCGGGTCAGGTTGAGATAGTAGCCTAACCTATCCTCGGCCCCGGGTCCACCTCGACTGGACAGGTCAATTCGACTTGATACCTACCTTTTGTACTTTCGACCTTTTGTACTTTCGGCCTTTTGTACTTTCGACCTTTTGTACTTTCGACCTTTTGTTTTTTCGACCTTTTGAACTTTTGACCTTTTGTACTTTCGACCTTTTATCCGCCGCCCTCACAAAATGCCCCTTGATAAATAGAAAATGTGTACCAAATTTCATAAAAATATCTAAAGCACCATCACACAGATATTAATACTAAAGGTGATTCTTCATTCTGTCCGTTCTTCCTTCTCCAGCGTTAAGAACACATGTTTTTTTAAAAATTCTCAAAATGGACCCAAAAATTATCCCCTTCAGTATTAGCCAAGTTATTATTATCTTATTCAATAACACACTGCATAAGTTGTTTAATTCAGACCGAAAATGGGTCTCAAGTTCAACCAGTTTAATAATTTAATTATTTGTTTTTATACAAAGATTTTTAATATTTTTTTAAAATGTCGTGTTTCTTCATTAAAATTTAATAAAGCACATGAAGACTAAGAGAGGTATAGATATTAGAAATGGGTGAGAGTGAGAATGAGCATCTCCCCACGTCATAGTCAGTATTCTAAATCTCCTCGAGGAGTACTCCCTCAAAATCGGGTGAAAGTCGAACTGCGCATGCGATGTCACTTGATTTTCGCATCTCTATTGGTCCTCGCTCGAATTTCGAGGGCCACTCGCTCGGAGAGATTTCAAGAATAACGACACAAGATGCGAAATTAAGTGTGTGTACTCCTCACCCATTCAAGAATTCATACAGTAGGAAAATCTTAAAACTTATCACTTAGACCACGGTCTAAGTCTATAAACTTGGCTCCGATGGTTTAAGTGTATTTTTTTAAAGATTATTATTATTAAATTCTTTATTTAGCAATGCTAATCAGTAGGTGTACAATCTCAATATAATACAATGTCAGAATAAAAAATAAAATATTAGAAATTACGCGAGGGGGAATTCACACACATATTGTACAAAATATTCACCACAATTTTTGATTGTTTGATTTTGATTTGATTTTGAACTATGAGAAAATCTCATTGACAAATTTTAAATATAATCATCATTAATGTGAGCCAAATTTTTGTATTGGCAAAGTGAATTCCTCCTCGAAATTACCTTTCTAAAAGTAAAATATAAATAAATAAACAAAAAAATATTAAGATGAAGACATGAATAAAAAAAACAATAATAAATAAAACATCTACTGTAGTCACTGATTCAAACTTTAAAATCCTATACAATTTAAAACGGAAAAACATATAAAACAGTAAAATGTATTAACAAGGACAAAATAGAAATAAAATTTTAAATTTAATTAACACGATTATTTTGAAATTTTATTTACACACAAAAAAAATTAAGACAAATTAAAAAAGTTAAAATGCCAATTATTGTTAAAATAGTTGGTAATTACTTATTTCTAAACTATTACTCAAATTTAGAAAAAAACACTAACATAAATTCAAAACATCGTCAAACAACACGAAACAGATGACTTTAGTACATTTTTGGAGCAAATGCTGTTCAAGCCTACCCTTAAAGACCTCAATAGAGGGGGCAAATTTAATTTCGGCAGGCAGCTAATTAAATAAAATTAAGCCATATACTGCTTTTTGAGCACCCGTTATATTTCTTCTCTTAACATAAAAGTTAGTTTTTTTTAATTTTTCTGTAAAGTTGATATGGCCAAAGTAAAAAGCAAAACTTTGTGAAAATAACATGGCAAAAATCGCAATCTATTGGATATATGACGTCACACAGATGCTCTAACTCAAATTTTGAGGCAAACACCAGGCGACTTACAAATTGAGTGATCCATAACCAATCGCTTTGGGGTAGTCTAAAACTTTATTCCTCAATTTTTGTTTTGAGTAAAAAAATGTTACTATTTTTCGGTAATTTAAAAAAAAATAATATCTTTGTTAGTTTTTAAGATATGAAGCTAATTTCTTTACCATCTACTTGGTGTTCTATGGCAATGAAAAAACGTATTTATCAACGATTATAAACACACAGGATTGCTTATTTCCATTTAACTCTATGTTAGCGTCGCTCAAGCGAGACGAAGACTGTCTGCTACGTCACCAGCGGACCAGTTCCTTTGTTTGTATTGAGAGTTCGTGTGATTTTAAGGTGTTTTTGACATTTTTACCTCCGTTTTTTTGCGTTTTTTCATTAATTTGACGGTGTGGTTGACTATTTAGGAGGTAAATCTGAGGACACGGCAGTGCCTCGCCAAGTTTACGCGCCGTACCATCTTTTCTTGAAACATTTCAGCCGCCGATATTTGACCTATCTAAAACTCTACTTCGCAGTGAGCTACGAATCTCAAACTTTGCACAGTCGTAGATTGTTGTTGGAGTTAACAATCCCTCCAAGTTTCATGGAATTCCAAACAGTACTAAAGTAGTTACGAAATTTCAAACAACGTCGAAATTGTCACTTACTCACTTACTCATGTATAGATCATCAAAATTCTACTGTATTTCCAGACACGCTACAAAGCTGAAATTTGGCAGACTGATAGAAATTATCACCAAACCCCTGGAAAAAAACCCCAAAATTCTAATTTACTCCCCTCCCCTATACATGTAAAGTTATGTAAAAGTAACATTGCCCACTTCCAGAAATGGCAGACTAATAGGAACTATGATAAAACTATAGAAAAAAATTTAAAAACCCCAAAATTACAATTTACTTTCCTCCCCTATAAATGTAAAGTAATGTAAAAAAAACATTGCCCACTTCCGGACACGCTAGAGCTGAGCTTTGGAAGGCCGATAGTAACCATACTAAAACTATAGAAAAAATTAAAACACCCTAAAATTCTAATTTGCTTCCCTCCCCTATAAATGTAAAGTTGTGTAAAAGTAACGTTGTCCACTTCCAGAAACGCTCGGGAGCTGAGATTTAGAAGGCTGATAGGAACTATGATAAAACGATAAAAGAAAATTAAAAACCCCAAAGTTTAATTAACTTCCCTCCCCTATAAATGTAAAGTTATGTAAATTAGCATTGTCCACTTCTAGAAACGCTAGAGAGCTGAGGTTTGGAAGACTGATAGAAACTATGATAAAACTATAGAAAAAAATTTAAAAACACTAAGATTTTAATTTACTTTCCTTCCCTATAAATGTAAAGTTATGTAAAATTACCATTGCCTACTTCCAGGAACACTAGAGAGCTGAGCTTTAGAAGGCTGATAAGAACTATGATAAAACCATAGGAAAATATTTAAAAAACTCAACATTTTTAATAAGGCATTGCAAAAGTTTTGAATAATATCCCGCATATTTTACTACTTTAAAACTTAATTATATCCAAATCCTTTAAAAAAGGAGTGAAATCATAACAAAAACATTTCATGTAAAAAAAAAGTTAAGTACGCGAAAGTGGTATTCTGTAAAAAGAATTGAGATAAAAGTAAAGCCTACAATACAAATTTCAAAATGAATGGTTCTTACTGGTGTGGAAATGTTTTTCTAAACTTGGCTATTACGGCTGCAAATTACTCTTAGGAAATTGAACGTAAACAAGTTTGGCTGAAATAGCAAAGTTTAAAAAAACATTTTCAAACTAGTAAGAACCATTCATTTTGAAATTTGTATTCTAGAACTTGGCTTAAATTTTATCTCAATTCTTTTTACGGAATACCACTTTCGCGTACTTGGCTTTTTTTTACATAAAATGTTTTTGTTATGATAAACCTTTAGAAATGTGAATTAAGTGAATTAATATAAAGAAAGCACATTAATTTATTGTTGAAATAAAAGCTTTGTGTTCCCTCTTTCAGTGTAGAAATATAAATATATACAGTCGAACCTCTCTAACTCGAACCTCTCTATTACTCGAACCTTTTAAGCGGTCCCTGCACTTTTCACATGTATTTAAACCCATGTAACTCGAGTTTCTATAACTCGAACTCTCCATAACTCGAACTGTTTTGGTTGTCCCTTCAGGTTCGAGTTATAGAGGTTCGACTGTATACTTTTATATTATTATATTTATATAAACTTTTAATTTTTTTTGGATTTTTGGAAACTCCTTGCTCATTAAATTAATCACATTGAAGAAAATTGGTAATTATGCCGCAAACGTACTTCTTTTATTAAACTGATTATTGGAAAGTTTATTTTGTAGACAGTTTCTCCAAGTTTAGTTTCAGTTCTTTTCTTAAGTTTTTTTAGTCTCTTTATAGAAGTTTTCAGAAACATGTTACAAAAAAAAACTTATGAAAATCTATTGATCTAAGCATAAGACGTTAAAACACATCTTGTTTGGCTGTTTTCTCCAAAAACTGACTGGTTTTTGACATAATAATATAATAAATATTGCAATTTTAGTGTATTTTATTATATCCGCAACAAAAAACAATACATTATACATCTAATGATTTAAATTGATTAAACTTTTAGAAAAAATCCTACTTCTATTCTAAAACTTTCAACTATTTAAAAAAGAAACTCCAACATATCGTCTGGTAGGAAAATTCAGCTCTCAGAGCAAACTCTTGATTTATCAAATCATTTGTTTTGAATGAATGAAATTATTAATTATATTTACTCACGAATAAAAAATTTGTTTGCAAATAAGCAAGAAAAAAGCGAGAAAAACTCACGATTGCAATGTGTATTAAATAAAGCGCGCTGAGAAGAGGTCCACTAGTGACGTAAGCAAGGCACCGCCTACCGCTGAAGGATTCGAGCTAATAGGCAATCCTGTGTGTTTATAATCGTTGCGTATTTATAACAGTTTTTCTCTCAAACTAAGTTAGA
Organism: Aspidapion aeneum; assembly: GCA_963576565.1. Taxonomy (NCBI): domain Eukaryota; kingdom Metazoa; phylum Arthropoda; class Insecta; order Coleoptera; family Brentidae; genus Aspidapion; species Aspidapion aeneum. The sequence continues at coordinate 35,451,374 of OY755046.1, read as the reverse complement.
AAAAGTTATAAGCCAGAGTTTGTGAAAAAACATGACATCACACCGGGCGGCCTTCCTACTAAAATTGGAGGCAAACACCCGGTGACTTAAAACTGTGTGAATTATTATACCAATCGATAAAGGGTAGTTTAAAAAAATCTTTTACAAATATCCCACGGCATACCACAGCCCACTCAACTATATCTCAAAAAGTACCCGATTTTGATAGTAAACACCTTGTTCAATTAGGCAATAGAAATCAGTTTGTTATTTGTTTACAGTGTAACAATTTATTATTAATAAAATATTTGTCGGTATCATAAAAAAAAACAAAGAATAAACTTGTAGGTCTTATGCCTTTAAACTCGTTCGCCGGCCGCTCCGTCTTAAAAATAAACAATTAGATATACTATTTTTTTATTGTTTTAGGTGGCAAAAACTGAAGTTTGAAAGTCTACCATCTCAATTGTTATAATGTTTTTTTTTTAAATATTTTTCTGCCATGTAAATTTTAATTTTTTATAAATAAAAATGTTTAATTATTACTAGTAATTTTTTTTCGACAATACAAAAAAATTATAAAAGTAAAAAAGAAGTGGTGATCTATCTTTCACTTCCTTATAGTTCTATCGCTCCCAAAATTAAAAAAACATCGCGTTGACTACCCGACTACAGTGGTATAACTTTACTGGGCCACTGGAATGAACTAGTGAGAAGTTAGCAATAGTTGTCAGATGTCAATGTTTTGACAACATCAACAAAAAAAAAATAATAAAAAAATTTGCTTTTTCATAAAAGAAATCTTCAAGGTAAACAACACCATTTTCGGATAGAATAATTAAAATAAATTATTTAAATTTTTAAGGTATTTCCGCTCTAAATTGATAATAAATAAAATCAATATTTAACATAAATTTCTGTATTTCACACCTAAATAAAGTAGATTTATGTATGTATACAAGTGAAAAGAAATGCATTGAAATGACTTGAATAATATAGACCCAAAGCAGATACACAAAATCCAAATATACTGTTTTAAGGCCTTTTTGAATCTGCAAATTAAGGGAGCATTTATAAGTTAGGCGTGGTTTGCTGGCCAGGCTGACAACCCACAATGACTTTTACAGGCAATGCCAAAGGACAGAAAAGGTAAGAACCATTGTTTAAAAAGAATAATTTAAGTTATTACTGGTTGACACTTAGCCAGGCACCTTGGAAGCAACTAATATGAGTTTATTTTCAATCCAAATTATTGGGATTATTATATCAGACTAACAAAAAAAACTATGTCATAAAATTTTTAAAAAAATATAGAAACATAACCTTGATAAATGTAATAATATCTAGAGTATAGGTAGGTACTTTGGGTTATGGAACTGACCTTAAAGGCAAACCTTTTAATTTTCTGTATTAAGACTCTTTAAGGTGGGTCAAACAGCCTAAAGCAATTGGAGGAATTGGTTGCCAGTTTCTGTACAACCAGCAAAGTTTAGAAAATGCCCCAAGTGTGTATACCAAATCACCTCCCTAACTCAGCTCCGTCAATCCCTTAATTTTCCTCCAGCCTAGTAGCTGAAGCCTGAGACAGAAATTTAGGGGCTTGTCTGCATTTTCATGTACCATGACGAAATTTGGTACAGAGGTAACCAGAGATGCCATTTTAGAAGTGGTGCTCCAATGGAACTGTGAGTTGTAGGACACGAAAAATTGATAAATTAAATATTAAATTAGTTTTGTTCCTTTAACCCTATAGCTATGTAGCTTATAAATTCAAAAAATCAATAAAAATTAAAGGTTGGAAATAAGGTTTTTTTGCGGGGGAGAGAGAGCAAAAGGTAGGAGGATAAATTGTTAAAATCTTATTTCGTCTGAAGTGGTCGTGTGGAGTATCAATTTCTAGGTAATTTAGTAGTCTAAACCAAAATAAATATGAATTGGCATTGAGTCAATATGTCAAACTGTTCACATGATATGTCAAAAACTGACACCTTAATCTGTTTCTACATCAGGGATTATTAAAAATATCTGACCAAGCTTTACTTGATAACTTAAGTAAAGGTCGTAAAAGTGAAATAAAGTTTCTGGAATTTTTTAGTTTTTAAAATAATCTGCCAATTCTTGGGCACCAAAGCATACACTTTTAATAAAATTACATAATTGCATCCTGTCCGAGATTGGTTATCAGAAGTGATAAGTTAATAGATATTTGAGAAATCATGAACCAACCTATGCATCGTTTGATTTTGTTCTTAATGCACCAACTGTTAGCAGGAAAAATATTAAAATTTTGCCTAATTACTTAACCAACCTTGAAGTTTTAATAATAACAAAGTTAATCATATTACGGACTTTAATTTGAATACCCTGTATGTTTTTAAGTCTCTAACTAACAGCTACATAGGTGAGTAAAAGTTTAACTTTCTACTGTATATTTTCTAATTTTATAAGTGCTGGGAATAATGTTTTATGTATTTAAAAAAAAATTATATTGACAAAAGAGACGCCCTGTATTTTCTTACAATTACAAAGCTAAGTAAAATAATGTACACAGGCGTTCTTTTAGTTAAAACAAGTAGTAAAATTAAGGAAGTACCTTAAACTGCATAACCGGTATGAACAAAAGTTTGAGACTACTACTTTTTACAGGATTTTTTAATATCGCCTTTTTGTACAGTGGCACAGTCGAGGGTAATTTGCAATCCTGACAATATAAAAAAAATATTTTATTTTTCTGCTATGTTTCCTTAGAGCAATTACACTAGGTTGTGACCTTTTTAAGTAGTTAGCTTAGGTAGGATCAATTTAGTTTGCTTTGTATATTAGGGACTTATTGGAATAAAGCCATGCAATAATAGTGTCAGGCCGTATTTGGACAGATTTGCATTGGACTTTAATTATGGATAAATAAACAACTTGGTTTTAAATTCGACATTGGTATGCCAATTTTGAAAGGTCAACTGTCACCTGCAATGTAATGTAAATCTGCCAAAATACTGCTTGACACTATTATTGCATGGCTTTATTCCATTAAGTCCATTATTTTATTTAGGTTAGCTTTGTCAATAATTTATGTGCCTTGGACAATTAAGCATGTTTTTACTATTACATACCCTGTTAAAACCATAGATATAGAAAAATAAATAGAATGCTTGTCAAACCTGCACAGGCTGGAGGAAATGAGAAGAAATTGAAATAAGCCATTTTTTCACAGATTGAGCATGGCCAATTTTGACCGGCATGATTTAAAAGATGGCGGCATTGAATTAAGCTCATGGTAAAACATATGGAGCGACTGATCTCAATTAAAGATATTTGACAGAATGTCACTGCTAATTTTCCACGTCGACCTCTAGGGGTGGTCACATATACTATGCTTGTAAGATCACTGTATTCTGAAACCTGACGATGCAGTTTTCGTGATTGTTTAGGTTTTAAAATGTATCTAAATCCAGTTTGATTATGGCATAATGTTTTAATTATTGCATTAATCCAAATTTTGGAAGAAGTAGGTAAATGATTAACTACTTACATTTAAGATCAATTTTATAAGCCTATCTTTTAGTTTGAGGTCATTGTTGGTATTTTGTTATACAGGGTCCTAAAGTGGGATCTAGGAATAGAATAATGAAATTACGTCGAACTAAGTTGATTGAATGGAGTTTAGTTGCTTACATTACATTGCCTCTTTAAAGTTTCCAAAATTGATTTTTCTAAAAAATGCCAGAATAATATATGGTGTGTTTACCTTACTCTGCCTTGACACAACCTGCTTGAAAAAATCAAAATATTGGTAAAAAACTATGCTATACATTAATTTTATTAAGCATGTAAATAATGTAATATGAAGCATATACTGCAGTAAACCTTTAGCCATAAATCACAAGGAGAGAAAAAGCTAACATACTAACGACACATGAAACAAAATACCTCTTTGCAAAACCATCAAAGGCAAGATATTAACTGCCAATACTGAAGTTGAGAAAGCAGTAAGACGAGATAGACGCCTATAAATCACCAACCATGCACTGCAAACACAAACCGCTGTGCAGCAAGGCTACTCAAGAGAGACTACCACCAGATGTGGTAAACAAATTAACGGCGACAATCATTCACAACTTTAGCTGCCTAGACAATATTTCAACAACAAGAAGCAGGTTTTCGTCCTGTGAAGACCATGTCAATAAGTTCAAGTTCAAGTTCATTTATTTCAAATGCTTAAATAATTTACAATACATTTGACTATCATCCCTAAGTCCCAAGTGACTTGTCGGGATGCTAGTTTTTGTCAAAAATCTTAATTCTAACATAGGTAACAATAACAATATTATCACAGTCGAAAATCACAAGTAATAGTCGTTATAGAGAAATAATAGTAACAGAGAAATAGAAGATATAATCCCTACAAAGTGACAACAACCAGAGTGTTTTGCGGTTAACCGAGTCTGAACCGTGCCAGAATCCAATCCACTGTTCTCTGACAAACATACATGCTCACACACACATACATACCATATCATACATAGTTTTTATTTTTACAAAATATTTAGTTTATCTATAATGTCAGAAGAGCAATTTTTTATCCAGTTTGTAATTTGATTATTAAATGTTTTTTTGTTACTCATTAATTTTATTTCATTAGGTATCATGTTAAAGAGACGAGGCCCAACAAATGCAATGTGTCGCTGACAAGACCTGTAATCAACTCTGGATACAACCAAGTTTCGATTTGTTATAGACCTTGTTGTAATATTATGATTTATTCTTGTTTTGTACTTATCATTGCTATACATGTACTTTGCAATATTTTTTATGTATAGTTCTTTTATTGTTAATACATTACTTTCTATAAATAAGTTTGCTGTAGGGTATCTTTTTGGTCTTTTAAACATAATTTTTAGTATATATTTTTGAGTTATTATTAAATTATTTAGAGTTGATGTACATGCACTGCCCCAGATCCTCACACCATAACTTAGAATTGATTCAACCAAGGCTTGGTATACTATTTTTAGTAGTTTGTAGGACATAAACTCTCTTAGCTGATAAAATTTATATATGGTTTTCCTAATTTTGTTTTTTATATAGTTAATGTGTATGTCATATTTTAAGTTACTATCAATATATACTCCCAAGTACTTTATATTCTTTGTAGATTCTATATTCATATTACACTGGCAGTTTTGTGGTATGTCTTTTGACAAGCAATCAAAGTTATGTATGTTTATTGTATTTTTTTCTAAAATTTTTGAGTTGTTCATTTGAAATTGTATGAATTTTGTTTTTGTGTGATTAAGAGTTAATAGATTTTGATCCATCCAGAGTTTAATAATTGTGATATATTTTTCTGCCAATTCAAATGCCTTTTCCCACGTTTTGGCTCTTATCAAGCAAACTGTGTCGTCACAGTAACATCCTATCCAGCTATTTTCTTTTGGAAGTATATTTGGGAGGTTATTTATGTAAATTGAGAAGAGTATTGGCCCCAACACGGTGCCCTGTGGCACACCAAACTCTATTTTACCCTTTTTGCTTAAGTGATTGTTTATTTTTACTTGTTGTGATCTAAAGTTTAAGTATGATTTGAAAAGGCTATATTCGTTATTGTGTAAACCTATGTTTTGTAACATTTTTAACAGAATTGGATGTGCCACAGTGTCGAATGCCCGGGCCAAGTCAATGAATACTCCAATGGTTTTGTAACCATGATTAAAATTATTTAAGATTTGTTCTGTCATATCCTGTATGGCATCTTCTGTAGAAACTCCTTTACGAAACCCAAATTGTGACTCAGATAATATATTATTTGCATCAAGATAATTAGTTAGCCTTAGTTTTATACATTTTTCTAAAAGTTTGTTTATTGTGCCTGTTACAGCAATTGGTCTGAAGTTTTCTTTGTTTTGTCTATCTCCTGTTTTAAAAACAGGTGTTATGACAGAGTTTTTTAGTAATTTAGGATATTTTCCGGTTTTTATGACTAAATTTATAATATATAATATAGGTTTTATCAAACTTTTTTGATTGTCTTTAATGACTTTTGCACTTAAGTTATCTGGCTCACAAGGTGATTTGTTTTTTAAGTTTTTTATTTCTGTAATGATCTCGGATTGAGTGATTTCTCTGAAGTGAGCCACTGAGTTAGTTTTTGGTACTGGAAATTTATAACCATTTTTTTGTATTTTTTTACTTAATTTTTTTCCTACATTACAATAGTGTTCTAAAAATGTATTTGCAATTTCTGTAGTTTTTGAGATACTAATATTGTTTTCAGTTAAAGAATTAATAATTGAGTTTTTATTTGTTGTTTCATTAGCTGCTTCTTTTACAATTTTCCAAACTTTCTTCATGTCATTGTTACTGTCAATTAGTTTTTTCTTGTAGAATGCAAATTTAGTTTTTTTAATTATGTTGTTTAGGGTGTTTCTGTATTTTTTAAATCTGTTTAGCAAGGTTAAGTTTAAAGGATCTTTTAGCGACTTTTGTTTTAATTTATCTCTATTTTTTATAGACTGTATTATACCTGATGTGATCCAAGGTTTTTTTCTTGTTTTGCTTTTTACTGTTTTTATTTGTGTTGCTCCCTGTATAATTTCAGAAACGCTGGTCAAGAAGACCTCCGTGCAGAGATCTGGGTCAGTACACTGTATGACAGGTTCCCAGTTTATTGTATTAAGCTTATTTTTAATTTGTTCAAAATTTACAATAAGCGCATCATTATGGAGCAGCCAATAAAATACAAACCTCCACTCTTCTTAGTATTCATAGATTTCCAGCGTGCGTTTGATACTGTCAAACACGAGTGCTCTTGAAGAAATAGAAACTCCATAAAAAACCATAAACATGACAAAAGCTTTTTACCATCAATACAAAGGCATCACTGGAGAAGAAATATCTGTAAAATACGGTCCCAAACCCCTACTTTTCAACGTTGTATATTATATGGTCGTCAGAAAATTTGTCGAATAGAAACGAGGCATCCAGTGGACAGTCACTTTACGTGTGGAAGATGCCATGTCTCTGGGAACATCTAGACTACGCCGACGACCTCTGGCCTCTGCTTTCTGGCCCATACTTGAAAACACTTAAATGATAAGTTGACCAAACTTAATACTAAAACAGCTAAAGCGGAGCCTAAAATTAACTTTTAAAAGTCGTAGGATCTAAAAATTTCAACCAGCAATACTGAACTGCAATAACATTGAAGTAGAAGAGTACACTTACCTGAGAAGCATCATAGATCAGAAAGGGGAAACAGAAAGAGACGTAGAAAGCAGAACACTCAAGACCAGCGGATGATTGGCTGACTTAGTCCCATTTAGAAATCTAACCAGTACAGCAGAATCACCAAGATAAGATTTTTTAAGAGTGATTTGACGTTATTGCTATACAGATGGAAACACGGAAAGCAACGAATTACATAAAAAAATAAAAATAGACCTTTATTAAAACTGCTCTTAGAAAACTATTTCGGATCTACTTACTGGTCTAATACAATTACCAATCAAGAACTTTGGGCCTAAGCCAAACAAGAACAAATAAAAGCAGAGATCAAAAGGCGAAAATAGAGCTGGATCGGCCTCCATTGAGAAGACCTAACGAAAACATAGCGAGAAGTGCCCTAGAATGGGATCCACACAACAACTTTGCGCAGAACCGCCTTGGAGAAAAATCAAGTAGCTTGCTCAAAACAGAGTCAGCTGGACTGCCTTTGTGGAAAACGTAGGACGTTCCGACTAAGGAATAAACGACACTTTTATCAACTTATGAAATTTTATACAAAGTTAAACCGTTAACAGCTCAATTGTAGTGTGAAAACAACACTCTTGAATAACCTCTGAATAAACTCTTTTCTCTTGAAGGTTTCATCGAGACTGAAGTCAAACAATGGCAGAGTAGTGTATACATTGCTCTGCCTCTGAAAAATAAATTTGTTTTTAGGGAATTTCTCATGGCACAGTAAGGTTTACGAATATACCTCACTTTAACTCTGTCAAGTTGCAAAAAAAGAGGATCTGTTTTCTGGTATGGGAAAATACACTATTATGCAATTGGAAAAATAGACAAAATTTGTCGATTACACTATTTGTCTCTCTATTACCCCAGAAACTGTACCTTAAAATAGCCTTCCATTTTGTCCATTATTTGAAAAGATATAGATTTATGCGGGAAACACTGGAGAATCCGAAAATACAAAAAAAAAAAACGATTTTTGACATTTTGTCGAGTTGAAGATCATTAGGATGCGCGGGACAACCCTATAAAATTCAATCTCACAATTTTAGCTGTTTATCTGAGGGCACGGCAGTGCCTCGCCAAGTTCGCGCGCCGTAACCATCTTTTCTGGATACATTTCAGCCGATATTTGACCTACCTAAAACTCTACTTCGGAATGAGCTACGAATCTCACACTTTGCACAGTCGTAGATCTCCATTGAGTTAACAACCCCTCCAAGTTTCATGGAATTCCATAAAGTAGTTCGAAATTTCAAAAAACGTCGAAATTGCCACTCACTCACTCATGTATAGATCATCAGTATTCTACTGTACTCCCCTCCCCTATACATTTAAAGTTATGTAAAAGTAGCATTGCCCACTTCCAGAAATGCTAGAGAGTTGAGCTTTGGCAGACTGATAGGAACTATAATAAAACTATAGGAAAAAATTAAAACACCCCAAAATTCTAATTTACTTCCCTCTCCTATAAATGCAAAGTTAAGTAAAAGTAACATTGCCTACACTTCCAGACCTGCTAGAGAGCTGAGCTTTGGAAGACCGATAGTAACTATGATAAAGTTATAGAAAAAAATTAAAAGAAATTAAAACACCCCAAAATGCTAATTTACTTCCTTTCCCTATAAATGTAAAGTTATGTAAAAGTAACACTGCCCACTTCCAGAAACGCTAGAGAGCTGAACTTTTTAAGACTGCAAGACAATATGGTAAAACTATATAAAAAAATTTAAAAACACCAACATTTTAATTTACTTCTCTCTCCTATAAATGTAAATTTATATAAAACTAACATTGCCCACTTTCAGAAACGCTAGAGAGCTGAGCATTGGAATGCTGATAGAAATTATGATAAAACCATGGGAAAAAATTTAAAAAGTCCAATATTTTCATTTACTCTCCTCCCCTATAAATGTAAAGTTATGTAAAAGTAACATTACCCATTTCCAGAAACGCTAGAGAGCTGAGCATTGGAAGACTGATAGGAACTATGATAAAACTATAGGACAACATTTAAAAACACGACAATTTTAATTTATTTCCCTCCCGTATACATGTAAAGTTATGTAAAATTAACATTGTGCACTTTCAGAAACGCTAGAGAGCTGAGCTTTGGAAGGCTGATAGGAACTACGATAAAACCATGGAAAAAATTAAAAAACCTCAAAAATTTAAGTAAGGCATTGCAAAAGTTTTGAACAATATTCGGCATATTTTACTACTTTAAAAATTAAATATTATCCAATTCCTTTAAAAAAGAAGTGAAATCATAACAAAAACATTTCATGTAAAAAAAGCCAAGTACGCGAAAATGGCATTCCGTAAAAAGAATTGAGATAAAAGTAAAGGCAAGTTCTCCAATACAAATTTCAAAATGAAAGGTTCTTACTAGTTTGGAAATATTTTTCTAAACTTGGCTATTACGGCTGTAAATGACTCTTAGGCACAGTGCTAAATTGAACATAAAGAAGTTTGGCTGTAATAGCAAAGTTTAAAAAAACATTTCAAAACTAGTAAGAACCTTTCATTTTGAAATTTGTATTGGAGAACTTGGCTTTACTTTTATCTCAATTCTTTTTACGGAATGCCATTTTCGCGTACTTGGCTTTTTTTTACATGAAATGTTTTTGTTATGATTTATATTTTTTTATATAAAGATGTTTTTTGAAAAAATAATTTTCATTGGTAAAAATTTCTGTTCGCTTTGCTTAGGTGTGCATACTACATAATGACCCAGCCCGGCGCCCGGTCTGCTAAGCAGCCCCTGGTAGGCAATTTTCTTTTTCTCAAGGAGGATTTAATTTTGCCTGATGCCCTTGTCGGGCACAGGGATCTTTATCGTGCCAGCGCCATCTACGCTCTTAACACGGGACCATCCGCTTAACGTGACTTCCGAACGACGGCCTTGTATTTACCATCAACTTTACCTACTTCGTTGATGCCCAAACTGCGCCCAAGACAGGCTTTATCCCTACTTCTGGTGACTCTGTATACACAAACAGATAGTAGGTTCGAGTTTATACTCTGATCTGATAATATGTCAACTTACAGGGACTCTAATTTATAGTACTTTCCTAAAAAACTCTTAGATGTGTCCTCGGTATTATTCAATTCGGGTCACTGGATCACATAAACTAGACGTCAGGCTTCCAGGACGTTATTGATTTTACTTTCTTTTGCGTTGTTGAGGAATGTTAACGATCACACAATAAACCGGTATAATTTTATGTGGTAAATAACAGGTTGGGTTTTCGTAAAGAGCTTTATTTTTCCGAGAAGCCCAAATTTTTCCTTTGCGAAAATTTTTCAAAGTCATTCCTAACAGAGTGCAGTATAAATGGCTACTTGATTGGCTAAAAAGAATATGGACCCAAACTCACTACTTTTAAACTGTAGTGGCAACATCGGCCTATTTATGTCTCGTTTTGTTTCTCATTTGATTTTCTCTCTGTCTTTACTTCAACACATGGCTTTTTCTTATTCAAAATCAAGCTTTAAGAACCCTGTATAACAAGACATGTGATATGGACCAACTCGGGGGGACCAATAACTGATAAAAATATACATTGAACCAAAACTTATCTTAGTCAAAACATGTGTGTGCCCCCTCACCTCCACCAATTGAAAAACAAAGAGTAAATGAGTACTCTTATCAAGGAAGTGATAGTAAGATTCAAATTTTTTTCTTGATCCCATAGGTGAAAGGCCAAGAGATAAGAGTGATCTCTAGTGATCTAGAAAAATAATGTGACTTGATTTTATATAGGCTTACATACTTAGTTCTAGAGAGGTGTTTTAGGGTCTCATATAGTAGGGGAAACACCAGGGTTGGGATTACTTTACCTCCAGAGTATGATTGGTTATATTTTACTCAATGAAGCTCTCTCTGTTAATAGGGACTTACTGGAATGAAGTCATGCAATAATAGTTTCAGGCCGTATTTTGACAGTTTTGCATTGGAATACGACAGCTAATAAGTATTTTGGTTATTAGACGAACCGAAATAAGTATTGTTGACTTTAATTATAGATAAATAAACGACTAAGTTTTAAATTTGACTTTGATATGTAAAGATCTACCGTCAGCAATATAAATCTGTCAAACTACTGCCTCAGTGGCGGCTCGTCAGATGAGGCAAGTGAGGCGGCGACTCACTAATTTAAAAAAAAATTAAAGTAAATTTTAAATTATTTATCAAGCTTTTTCGCCCTCTGCTACTTAAACTTTGTGTTGTTTCTATAAATCCCCAGATAAAAAGGAACCTACAACATGAAATGAATAAATAAACTAAATCGTCATTCGCAACTCGCGCCATAACATATTGGCCCTAGCAGACTGAACCGAACTCTTCTGTGACTCGCGCGCGTGACTGCATGATGAGGCGATTGAAAACGTGATAAATTTGTGTGCATCAGCATGCCACCAAATGCCACGCTGGCCTTACATAATTTAAAGCACAAAACCCTTAGTTTTTTGTTTTACTGGAATGCTTTTAACAATATAATATAAAATAATAAAATATTTAAAAAAAAAAAAATTCCCTGCATAAACTTGGCTTTAGAATTCGCTAAATTTTGAATTTCCAAGAGGCGGCGGGCAGCTCCGCTTCACTTACGCTGCGGGTGGTCATATCGCGTCTGGTCCACATCACGTGGCGGAAAATTATTGAGGTCGTTCGAAGACTAAGAACTCCATAATGCGAATCTATCAATTAAATAAATCGCTGGTAAGATTTTGTCGCATCCATGCAAATTATGTAACACGGGCCACCTGTTTCGAGTCATTCGCCAACCGATTACCTAATTAGTCATTGTTTTGGGCTTTTATTAAAACTTTGCTTAATGCTGTTTTTTTATTAAAAAAATGAGTTTTCCTCTACATGACAGTGTTGTGTCATTAATAAATGTACCATTTCAACGCCGCAGTAATTTTGAAAAGACGGAAATCTTGAAAAATAGTAGACCAACGCAGTAACGTGTCGTGGATAAAAGGACGGGGGGGGGGATAAAATTTTGAATAATATAACTTTTCAGTTACAAACAAGGATTAAAGATTTTTAAAAATTAGAATTTGTTGCAGTACTAGACACCTCCAAGTTCGATGAATATTCGAAAAATTTTCCCAAAAAATGTATTGATAGTTTAGAAAATGCATATAAAAAAAAATTTGATATGGACAAATTAAAAAATTCATTATCAGTAATTTATAAAGACCAACATTTTAAGTGCCTAAAAGTTAAATCTATGTGAAATTTTTTGTGAAATTAAAAAACTGTAATCTTGTTTTAACTATTCCAGATACGATCAAAAATGACACAAGATAAACTTTCCGCGCTGGCAATTTTTTCCATAGAAAAAGAACTTTTACAGACTTTGTATGAAAATGACAAATTTTACGACGTTATACAGTCGAACCTCTATAACTCGAACCTTTTAAGTGGTCCCCGCACTTTTTATATGTATTTTAACCTCTTTAACTCGAATTTCTATAACTTGAACTCTTCACAGCTCGTATTGTTTTGGTTGTCCCTTTAAGTTCGAGTTATAGAGGTTCGACTGTAATTGATAAAAGTTTGTATTGTTAAAAGAAAGAAGGATACCGCTTGTTTATAAACTTTAATTTTTGTTTTTAGATTTAAAGTGAGTGCCTAAGTTTATTTATTATCTTTGTAGAAAATAAAATTTTTCGACAATCATGGAAAGGGAAAATTGAAAAAAAATACACATTGCATTTGATCATTTATTCCCATTTCATGAAGGATTTTTTTTTTCATTTTTGGCCTTGGTGCCTCATCAGTTTTACAAGTCACAAGCCGCCACTGTACTGCCTGACACTATTATTGTATGACTATTCCAATAAGTCCCTATTATTGATCTTACATTAAAACCCTTAGCTGCCACTGTGAGTGATCGGTAATTTCATGCCAAAAATGACATATTTCAATCCCTTGTTAAATTTTTAAGATATGTTTAAGATTTTTTAAGGGAACACGTTGTATTTTATGACATTTTGAATTTATCTGGATAAACTTTAGTTATATTTTCGATAGTGCTTTTGACAAATTTGACGTAGACAATTGACAGGGTGTAACATTAAAAAGGAGCCACCTGGATTTTCTTAAAACCATTAGAAAATTTAAAACACGCCAAAACACGTCGATTTTGTAAAGGTCTCTTAAATATCTTTACAACGTTGTAAATATTTTAAAAATCTATCGATTAGTTTTTAAAATATTTTCCTTTAAATTTAACATGGACCGATAAAATAAAAATTAGATGAGAAAAATATAAAATTCTGATTTCATTTTTCTTCAATCAATCCATGTTAAATTTGAAAGTTTCAAGGAAAATACCTCGAAAACTAATCGACAGACTTCTGAAATTTTTACATAGTTGTAAAGATATTCACTAGACCTTCAAAACAAGGTATCACTCGACCCACTTTCCCAAAATATAGGGGTAAAATTCATCCTTTGACGGGAATGCGTGCTAAAAAAATTTCACGAATGCCAAAATGTGTCCCCTTGCAAACAAAATCGACGTGTTTTGGCGTTTTTCAAATTTTCTAAAAGTTTTTGAGAAAATCCAGGTGGATCCCCTGTATAACTTTTTTACCACAATCATGTCGTAATATTTTGTAATAACTGAAAAACTATTGCCATAGCTCAAGTGTTTGAGATATTATAAGATATTGAAAAATTCAAATACAATACGCAAATTATATTGATTAAAGGATTTTATTTTTACCTTCCTAGCCCGCGTAGCAATAGCTAGAGAAGGTATTATTTTGCCATATCGTCGTGATGTCTGTCTGCGTGTGTATGTGTTGTATGTCTGTCCGTTACACGATAGCTCTTAAACAGCTGAACCGATTTTTATAAAATTTTTAAGCAAAATAGTGTTCGACACTGTAACTAGCTGATTTTGGTCAAAATCCATTAATTCTAATAAAATGAAAAAATGCTAACTTTTTAACGGAGCATCGCATCAATATGCGGGAATATAGTAGATCACATTTTTCTTAATAATTTGTGTTAAGAGCAAAAACTTCGCACGAACTTTCGTTTCTGAGATATTTACAAAAAACTGTTCTCAAGGCTAATTTGTTATGGAGTTTACTTGAAGTGTGCTAATATGCTGGCTAGGAAGGTATCAGATCCGTTATGGATTCATTTATTTTATGTGTTTTTAATCTTGCTTTTAATAGGTACCTACTTACACACTATAGTATGAAATGTTACGTAGTGTATGAAGAAACTTCCCAATTTTTAGTATACAAAGATAAAGCTTTAAAATTGGTCAATTTTTATTTCAGTTCGTGTTTTCGCTTTGGCTGATAGTGGTGATTTTGTGCACCAGCACACTCAGAGTAGTTTTTATAGTCTAGTATTCTTAGTTTAGTTATTAAATTTATCAAACATGGTTCAGTATTTATTAAAAAAACACCCGAAACATCACCGGTTCTTTTATCATGGTAGCAAGTGTAAATGTTCCAATCTTGGCGTAAAAACTTATAAAACTTTTATACAGACCAGGAAAGTTAGCTTTTTGGGTAAAAGGTAAGGTTATAGTAGCATAATAATAAGTAGTAATTATTAATCATGTCTGTCTTGGATATCCTGCCACGCCCATTTTTCGAGGTATCCCTCCAACTAAAAATCTGTATTTGTATATTTGTATGCTTTATAGAAACTCGTCCCCGTCGCGTCGATTGGAAGAAAAAAAAATTATTTATTGTTTTGCCGGTGAAGGGAAAAAGAACGTTAAAAACACTTTCATCGATAAAAAACTTAAAAAAAACTCAACATCAAAGAATGAGCGGCACCTTGTTTATAGTCCGTGCCATACACAAAAGTGTTAATGCGCATGGCAGGAATTATGAAAAATAAGAATTTTACGAGGTAGTTTAGCTGTAAAAAAATAACATTTTTGTATTCCTTCAACAAAAAATATCTTTATTTGCGTCCTTTATTTAAACACGCCTAGGCATGTCGTTGTCGGTTAGAAGAAAGAAAAATATCATTTAATAGGCGAGAATATGATTTTGAATTGATAGTAACGATGAAGTGAAAAACGTGAACTAAAAACTGACAAACACCAAAAACACGTTGTTTTATCGACCAAGCTAATGTTGCTAAAAACAAATAGCCACCTTCCATACTCTTTTGAGGGCACGTAACTTTAACTACTACTTAAAAACATCTTCCCGTGAAAGTCCTTGAACGATAATTATAGTAAATATTCTAAGTATTTTACGAGTTATTTTAGCTTTTTTTAAATTACTATTACTTTAAATAAACTACAATATTTATTGCAGATTTTCAATTGATGATGCCTTTGAAGAAGAAACAGACGAGGCAATTAAAGTATATGGGGCAACTACTCATCCCATTAATGGTCAAAGGAAGGGGCCAGGTGACAGTGTGATAAACATAGAAAATGGAAAGTAAGTATCTGGAGTTACCCCTAAGATACATTGATTAAACTCTCTAACTGGAAAACGAAGATTTGGAAGAAATAGTATTGACAATTGTTTCTTCGGTGGTTACCTCTGGCTGCTTCCACGGTCAAATTTGTTGTGGCTTACTACAAAAATGTTCAGTGGCAGAATTTTTTTTGGTGTAAATTTGCTTTTTTATACATTTTTTATGAAAAATGCGACTGTCAAATTGAATTTTGTCTCTTATTTTTAGTTTTAAAAATATAACAAAGTCCCTTTTATTATTTATATATTCTTTGATTTGTTTGCTGGATTTATAATATTTTAAAATTATTAAATTAGGAAATTAATCGATAACAAAGAGGTAAATACAAAACTATAATATAAAAAAATAAATATTGATGAATAATTTGAAACTAAATTTTATGCTGATGTTAAAAATCGAATAAAATGAGAATAATTCCAAAAGTAAAGAAAAATTCCAATTTATTTAATAACTGAAAAACTAAAAGTAACTAAATAAAAAAACTATAAAAAAGCAACCCAACATAAATATTGAAGTAAGATCGCTATTTAAATAAATGGCACTAAGAGAGATAAGTAGTTTAACGCTGTTGTCAAGTTAGCAATTCAAGAAAATGGTTTTCTTTTCGCGATCTAATGACGTTACTCTTACCGGCTGAGCAGGCCAAAGCCGGCCATTAATAAAATCCATCTTGATTTTAATTGCTGTTGCGCCATCTCTTAGATATTATTTGATCTGTATGACTAATAATCAATAATGCGAATCCGTAATTCTGCTTTTAGTTCAGGCCCTACATCCGAGATTACAGTCATATGCTGCGTTTAATGATAGAAGCAACACACTTGGCATGGATAGACATAAGATTCGCCCGAACATTTTGCGAAAGGGAACCACCCCCCCTGGCAGGGGGTGGTTCCCCCCCTTAAACGTGCTTTTTGATAGTTTTTTGCTAATAACTCGAAAACAGTCAGCTGTTTTCGAGTTATTAGCAAAAAACTATCAAAAAGCACGTTTAAGGGGGGTTCGCTTCGCAGTATCAGACCCCGTAGGGCCTGAACTATTTTAGCAACTTGACTTGCCTAGTTAGCCGCCGCTAGCAGATCGAACAGCGCGACTTTAATAAATGAGCAAGGTTAATGTCTTAAGAAAAAATTATTAAAAAATTGAATTTTTCCTAATTTAATGTTTCCTGATTAAAGCTAAAATAACGAAATAAATAATAATGACTATTTCTTCGTCTTTTAAAAGTGGAAATCTTACTGTGCTTGCTCCTGTTTAGTAATAAAAAACTATTAATGAATTTTGAGTCACAGCGGGAAACGCTCCTAAATATGCGCGTCTTTGGTCCCTTACTGACTTCTTGTTTTCCATAAGTTCATCCTTTTTTATACGCTTTTCATAAAGCCTAAACGTTCGAGGTCGAGCACTGTATATTATATTCATAAATAAAAAGTTATGACCGCTCTCCCAAAATGCAGACTTTTTAAGATCTCCTTGTAGCTTAAAAACGACTTGCTATATCAAGATGCCCCCTCAAAAACATGTACATCGGTAACGCACCGATTGCAGACTTATGTTCATAGGAACTTTTGTTCTTAGAATAAGCCAAAGAATTACCTCTCTTCCTTTGTACATGAGATTTAGGAACACCCTGTATAATATATTATTTTTAGGGGATACAAAATGGTCCAAGACACCTCCTGTGATAGCGACTCTCTAATACAAGACTACTACGATTGTCTGAGTGAAGCCAATGTACATCGGTCGTGCTGGAATCATCCGAAAGTGCGCGAGAATTGGCGGATGGTTTCGGCCGCCACTGGTTTGTTCATCATAGGCACAGCCTTGTTGATTACCGGCGTGTTGACTTTGTCTGAGCCGAATTCCGCCATACAGGGTGCTGTTTTTCTCTTGGCAGGTGAGCAAGTTTTAAATATGTACGAAATAAATAACAACTCTCGGAGTCGTCATCGTCTCTCTTGTTAATTTATTGACTGTCTACACACCTATATAGTCTGCCTCAAAGGCTTGTGCTCAAAATCACCATATTTACCCCGTCCGTAGGCCCGGTCCTTTACACACAAGGAAGGCATTTTTCTTTGTCGAGACGTGGAATCTTTTACATGCAACACGATTAATATGCAAGGTTTTTTTAAGGTAACAGACTTTTTCGGGTATTTATCTTATAGATTTGTTAAATCAATGTTTAGATCTTAATTTTTAACTATGTTTAAGTTGGATAGTGTATTTAAATATTTTAGTTACAAAATGTTTTTCTAAGTCTCTGAAACCAGCTTACAGCTGATTTGGACTTATTGTTTAAACAACATGCAGTTGTCTTTTGTGAGATAATTAAGTATTTAAAATGTTATAAAAATTATTGTTGTTTAAATAACGCTTTCAAAAAAAAAAAAAAAAACGTTTATGAAAACACCTTCGAATGCGTCAAGTTTGTTTGCGAGGTTGACACTCATTGTCTATCTCTCTACTTTTGTAGCACGCAATCCCTTTGTGGGGTAAACTATACCTCTCTATTTTGAATAGGGAAAATGGGTCGATTGATACCTTGTTTTAGAGATCTATTGAAAGTCCTTACAATCGTGTAAAAGTTTGAAAATCTATCGACTAGCTTTTGAGATTTTTTCCTCCGAAACAGGTCGATTTACTTTTTATCGAAGGAATATTTTGCATTTATAGGCCAGCCAGGAAAGTCCTGTTAATAATTTTTTTCATAGAACTGTAACCGTTCTGTTACATGCTACAAAAATTTCAAAGGTAGAGTGCCAAAGAAAATCGATGTGTTAGGGGGTTTTTCCGAAAACGTACAACAGATACCCAAAAAAGCCTATATGACCTTTTAAAAAACACCCTGTATGTTACATGGCAACCCCTTTCCAAAGGGTGGTACTGAAGTCAACGTTACCACGCCTTCTAGGTAACGCGGCTGGCCTCAATAAATGCAGTCTGTAAACACTCAATCGGCAGGCTGCCGCTATAGTCAGGAATATTTGCGGTTACAAAATTTTATTGCTGATTATAGTAACTCAAGAGCTCTGCTTTAAGCACCCGGTTAAATTCACTCTGGCACCTTTGCGCATTTTGAGATATTCAAGATCGCGGCCGATTAGGGATAAAAAACCAAGACTTAAACATATTATCTTGAAATATCGACTATTTTTGGTTTATTAGCCTTTTCTTTAGAAAGTAATATTTTTAGCTATCTTTGAGCTACTTAGGTACTACCCTTGCAAAGATAACATCCCTAATAGATTAGATTAGATTAGATTATTTATTTGCCACATTAGATATAAATTTACACCACATATATATTTAGTTAATACTGAAAATTATACTATTATAAAAAACACAAGAATTACAATACAAATAATAAAATTGTGGTTGTCATTTTAACCTGGTTTTTAGTTACTCTGGTTAAATAATCATATAATAAATGTTATATAATCATATAATAAATGTGAATTTAAATTCAGAATCCCAAGCTGCTAAAATAATAAAATATGTAAAACCCAATCGATCGGTTAAATTAAAAATCAAATTCATAATATAGATATAGATAAAAGTGGCCTAAAATGTAATGAAAACACTGACAAATATAAAATTATAAACCGTTAAACAAACATACTAATATTCAAAATTCAATATTATATATATAAAAAAAAACATAACACATATTAAAAAGCTGGAAAAAAAACACTTAATTATTGTAAAAATGCCAAGCTGCTAAAACAATAAAATATCTAAAACCCAATCAATTTCTAAGATTAAACCAAAAATTAAATTACTTATTTAAAATATATAGACAAAAGTAGCCTAAAATATAATGGAATCACAGACAAATATAATAATAATAATCATATTAAAAACTTAATATTATATATAGAAAAAAAAAACATAACACATAGCTGAATAAAAACACTTAATTATTGTAAGAGTAGTTAAAATATTCTTCGAAACTATAAGGTTCAATATCACAGATTAGTTTAAAGCTGGCCCTTTTAAACATTTTAAAACTATTTAAATCCTTTATGTCTTGAGGAAGTTTGTTAAAGTATTTAATAGCCGCGTAGTCTGGTCCTTTTTCTGTGGAACTTAATTTGTGAATGGGATAATTGAAGTAATCTGTTTGTTCTTTTAGCCTCGTATTGTGAGAATGGTTTGGTCTAAGATAATCGAATTTGTGTATGGTCCTTTTTAAATAAATGACACATTCATAAATATATATACCTATTACTATTAAAAGATTGTTTTCTCTGAAAATGCCCCGGCAGCTTTCGGCAAAGTTAAGATTAAACATTATACGAATGACTCGTTTTTGTTTTACAAATACGCTATTTGCATGACTGCTATTTCCCCAAAACAGAGTACCATATTTGAGATGCGAATAGAACATGCCATAATAAATAATTTTGAGATCACTGCCATTACTGTTAAGGAGTTTTGCCATAACTCTTATTGCATAGGTTATCCTACTCAACTTAATACATAAGTTTCGAGTATGCTCAATGTAATTAAGATCTATATCAATTGTAACTCCTAATAATTTAGCATGTTTGACAAAATTAATTTGTTTATTATTAAATTTTAATGATTGATCTAATGCAAAATTTTGATTACTTATTACAATTATTTTGGTTTTGTCCTCATTTAGCAATAAATTATTTGTCCAAAGCCATTTATTTGTTCTATGTAAGATTTCTAAACATCTTTCATTAATGTTCTCTGATTTCTGTACAGGCACAACCACATTCGTATCATCTGCATAGTTTATATTTTCATCAGGGTCATCAAACAGAGCATCCATGTCATTTAAATATATGACAAAAAGTAGGGGTCCCAAAATACTACCTTGAGGCACACCAGTAGATATTAGGCCCTATAGGCCTAATAGGCTGAATTCTTAGAAATCAAAATAAATAAACCGAAATTTTTAAATTTACCCAAGTTTATTAGAAACGAAGCCTTTTGCGGAAAAATTATGATCTCATATTTGTAGTCAATAAAATTTCAGTTTAAACTATGTGTCACTGAGTGCAATCCAGATTGCGCGTAACACTGCACTGGCGTCCACATACTGGGAACATTTAAAAAAATTACAACAAATATATGTTTTTTGCAATTTTCGTCAAAACTAAGCATTTTACTTTACTGAGAGAATAAAATTTCCTTTTTAACAATATACAAGGTGACAAAGTAAAAAGGATCCACCTGGATTTTCTCGGAAATTATCAGGAAATTAAAGAAACGCCGAAAAACGTCGATTTTGTTTGCAAGGGTGACACTTTTTGGCTATCTTGACATTTTTATAGCACGAACCCCCTTCGAGGGGTACACATTACCCTTATATTTTGAATAGGGAAAGTGGGTGTGGTAGTGATACCTTGTTTTGAAGCTCTCTTGAATATCTTTACGACCGTGTAAAAATTTCGAAAATTCATCGATTAGTTTTTGAGATATTTGCTTTTAAATTTCCAAATTTAACATCGAATGATAAAATAAAAATTAAATCCGAAAAATATAAAATTCTAATTAAATTTTTATTTTATCAGTCCATGTTAAATTTGAAGTTTGAAGGCAATTATCTCAAAAACGAATGGATGGATTTTTGAAATTTTTACACGGTTGTAATTACATTCAAAATGCCTTCAAAACAAGGTATCAACAGGCCCACTTTCCCTATTCAAAATTTAAGGGTAAAGTATACCCCTCGAAGGGGGTTCGTGCTACAAAAATTTCAAGATAGCCAAAAAGTTTCCCCCTTGCAAACAAAATCGACGTGTTTCGGCGTTTTTTTAATTTCCTGATAATTTTCGAGAAAATCCAGGTGGATCCTTTTTAAATTGTCACCTTGTATACTTTAGTAACGGCCCATAATAAAAAATCTATTAAACATTTACGTTTTTATTGCCTTTTTTAACAACTAAACTTTTAAAAAATGGTTTTATATGCATTATCAGTATTCGTTCGATCGCAGTTCGGTACGGTTGTATTGCATCGTACCTGCGTAATAGTGCTAACGAGGTCAAGTCGAGGTTTGTTTTGTTTATAATAAACCGCGCGCGCGAATCTGTGTTAAATATCTATAAACAATGTTTATTATAAATAATATATCTTGTTTAAAAGCAAAAAAAGTGTACCATCACCTGTGAAGCTTGTTTTAAAAATTAGCGAAAAGCCCAAACAAAATCAAGAAAAAATGGATAATGCCGAATTATTTCAGGATAGCCATGCTAGAACACAAAATAAAGAAGTTTTATATAGCGAATGGAAAAAATCCCAAAACGAAAAAAATTCACTTAGTGTACAAGTGGATTATCTCCGAAGTCAACTGGAAAGTATGCAAAAAAAAATTGCAGATTTAGACAAAAGTCACTAAAAAAGAAGAGTCTGACATGGACTACATTACTGATGAGGACGATCTAGCAAGAGAAACTGAGTGGATCAGACAAAAAGGAAAAGGTTGGAAAAAACGTCGAATGGATACTTCACTCTCACCACCACAAAAAAGCTCGGGCACTGGAGAGCCCTCCAATAAAACACAAAATGAAGAACCCACTACTAAGGTTAAAAAAGCTCCATTACCTCCACCGATTATGGTAAATGGCGTAAACAATTTTAATGATATTAAAGTTAAATATCATACAAGGAGTTAAAATAAAAGTTTTAAATAACGAAAATATTAAAATAAATGTACAAGACGCAGACAGCTATCGGCTGGTTACTAAAATGAACTATTAATGAAATAAATTATCAATGGCACTCATACGAAAACAAACAAATAAGGCCAATTAGAGTAATAGCGAATAGGCTACACTTCTCATGTGACCCACAAAAAATTGTAGCTGATCTACAAAAAAAAGGTTTTAAGGCACTGGAAGCCAGCAACAAACTGAAATGGAGAACAAGACAACCTCTTAACATGTTTATGCTCACATTTAGCCACGATGAAGATATCAACAAAATTTTTGAAATTTCCAGTATCCTTGGGATTGAAGTGGAAATAAAAGCACTAAAAACCTTAAAATTAGTCCTTTAATGCAAAAAATCTCAATCTTATGGACACACGCAAAAATATTGCGCTAAAGAACCACGTTGCGTGAAATGCACGGGGAAACATCTTACTGTAGAATGCCCCAAACCAAAAGAATCTGAGCCAAAATGCATCCACTGTGGAGGCAAGCATCCTGCTAACTACAGAGAATGCCTTGTTGCTAAAGAAATACAAAAATTGAAAAATAAACCTAAGAAACCGAATCTCACACCAAACGGGATTACAAATATACAAACTCAACAGACAAGAAACACAGTCACACAAAACTCTGTGACAAGGACATACAGCCAAGTAGCAGCAACAGCTACTATACCTGATATTAATATCAGTAGTCAAAATACTATGGAACAAACACTTCAATTAATTTTGGAGAAATTGAACAAACTTGATGAGCGATTAACTAAACTAGAAAGTAGCAATAACGGAGCTACCAATATGCCTCAAAATGGTCAGTAATCTTAGAATTCTAGCTTGGCATGCCAATGGTCTCTTGCAACATCAGCAAGACTTGCAAGTTATTCTAGACATAGAAAAAATTGACGTATGTCTTGTGTCAGAAACGCATTTCACTAACCAGTCTCACATTACATTTAAGGGTTATAAAGTCTATCATACAACTCACCCTAGCAATACTGCACATGAGGGAAGTGCTGTAATTATTAAAGAAAATATATCACACTATAAGGAGATGGGATATAAAACCATAGAGATTCAAGCTACATTCGTAAGTGTAAAAACCAAAACATAAACAGTAGTCATAAGTGCTGTCTATATACCAGCAAAGCACTTACTAAAGAAAAATCAATATCTTAATTTTCTCAGAAAATTAGGAAACCGTTTTATAATTGGAGGTGACTTTAATGCAAAAAATACCTACTGGGGATCTAGACTGACGAATTCTAAAGGAAAAGAACTTTTGCAAACTATTAGTGAATATCAATGTGAGCCAATATCAACTGGTAAGCCCACATACTATCCAACAGATCCATGAAAAATTCCAGATCTAATTGATTTTTTTATAGTAAAAAATATATCTTTAAGTTTTGTAGATATAGAAGAAAGTTTTGATTTACACTCAGATCATTCACCTATTATTCTAACTCTTAGTAAAAACATAATAAAGAAAGAAGCAAATATCTCACTAGTTAATAAACTGACTGACTGGATTAGTTTTAAACAAAGTCTGTCAGAAAAAATAAACCTATCAGTACCATTGCAAACGCCAGAACAAATCGATAAAGAAGTTGAATATTTTGTTACAAATATTCAACAAGCAGCTTGGGAAAACAGTCCACAACCAAAGAGAATTTTTAAGGGAAAAAACTATCCAAAGGAAATTGGAGACCTTATATTGGAAAAAAGGAAACTAAGAAGAAAGTGGCAGCAAAGCCGTGATCCTCGGGACAAAACAAATCTCAACAACATGACGCAGCGCATTAGGCGAGAAATTCTAGTAATAAAAAATGAATCTATTAACCATTTTCTTAATGAACTTACAGATGATAAAAATACCGACTATTCCCTTTGGAAAGCAACCAAAGATTATCCAAATTCCACCCATACGAAAATCTAACAACCAGTGGGCAAGGAGTAACAAAGAAAAAGCAGATATTTTTGCAAGTCATTTAGAAAAAACATTTCAGCCCCACGAAACACCGGATGAAAACTTTCATTTAAATGAACCCCATCAAATCGAAGACCATATTAAGCTTACATCACCAAAAGAAATATTAACAGAAATCAAAAATATTAATTCGAAAAAAGCCCCAGGGTATGATCTTATTAACGGGGTAGTCATAAAACAACTCCCCAGAAAATCTATCGTAAAACTATGCAACCTAATTAATGCGTCATTTAGGCTTAGGTATGTACCTAAACTGTGGAAAGTTGCAGAAGTTATCATGATCCCAAAACCGGGAAAACCACTCCATGACGTGTCATCTTACAGGCCAATATCTTTGCTGCCAATTATATCCAAGCTCTATGAGAAATTATTGCTTAAAAGAATAAAACCCATCATAGAAAGGCAAGAAATTATTCCATCTCATCAATTTGGTTTTCGAGACAAGCATTCCACGATAGATCAAGTACATAGAATTACTAATATAATAGAAAAAGCACTAGAAGAGGGAAAAGTTTGTTCTGCAGTTTTTCTAGATGTAGCACAAGCATTTGACAAAGTGTGGCATGAAGGCCTTACTTTTAAACTAAAACGGTTTCTGCCAAAACAATATTCGGATATTTTGGAATATTACATATCTGATAGACATTTTAGAGTAAAACAGGAAGACTCATACTCAAAATTCAAGCAGGCGTGCCCCAGGGTAGCGTACTAGGCCCTTATCTATACTTATTATTTACTTGCGATATCCCAAAGCCAGAAAATTGTCACTTAGCAACATTTGCAGATGATACTGGTTTATTGACGGTAGAAAAATCTATTGAAAAACCTCAGGATGCAGTCACCAAAGTTCACACTTGGACCACAAAGTGGCGAATAAAATTAAATGAAACCAAATCAATTCATGTTGATTTTACAAACAAAAATATAAATCACATACACAATTAACAACATTCCCGTACCATATTCAAATCAGGCAAAATATCTCGGTATAACACTTGATGCCAAATTGCGCTGGAAAGCACATGTTAAGAAAAAAAAAGAACTTGAGATAAGGTATAGAGAAATGAACTGGCTAATTGGAAGGAAGTCCAATTTAACAATTCATAATAAGTTACTGCTTTATAGACAAATACTGACACCAGTATGGACATATGGTATTCAACTATGGGGTTGTGCTAAAGAGAGTAACATTCTAGTTTTACAGAGATTTCAAAATAAAGTATTAAGAAACATTGTGAATGCACCTTGGTACGTTCGAAATAGTGACCTTCATCGAGATCTAAAAATCGAAACTGTAGCAAAGACTATAAAAAAGTACGCAAAAAGCCATGAAGATAGACTCCATCGGCATGTGAATGTGGAAGCAATTCAGCTTCTAGACAATACTATGCTAGTTCGAAGACTAAAAAGCCGTTTGAGCTAGTAAACTAACAAAATAATGCTATAAACACAACACAATTGTGAGTTACAGACTAAACAAAGCGGGGAGAACTGTTGAGTGAACCCTAAGTTTAAATCTGACTTTTCTGGTAAATTAAGTTAAAACAAAATTGCTAATTAGTCTTACTGACTAGATTGTAATACAATAAACACAGTGTGTTTGACAAATAAAAAAAAAATATGCATTATCTAAACAATAAAATTTCCTTTTCAAATATATTAAAAATCGCAAAAAAAATATTTTTTTATTTTTTTTTCTATTTTTATAAAAATTAGGCCATTTAAAAAAATATTTATGTAACGCTTTATTTGAAGATAAAATTTTCTTTCCAATGATGTACCACACATGGTTTTAAATCAGTTTTCTTAAAAATAGACATCAACATTTCGTTCAAAAGGATTTATAACATACTTGGGTCCAGAGTACGATTGGTATTTCAGTAGCATCAGTAGACAAAGGTCCAAAACCCAGTCTTTGTATAAAAATTCTTCCCCACGTTGTATAAGGGTTTAGTTTACTCCTAACGGTACAGTGCCTACCATAAAAATGGTTAAATTACAGAAATCGTGAAAAATCTGTTTGAATTTTTTTAAAAAGAGAAGTTTCCTAGTAAATTGCATTTTAAAAACACCAAATTTACGTAAAGGGAAATTTACACGGTTTCAGTAACTGGACAAGTACAAAAGCCAGTAAATGATTGGTTCCACGAATTTTAGTGTTTTAAAATAGGCCAGATAGTTCCTGCTATTCAAAATTAAATGAACCTACTAATATACTTTATTAAAATCAGCTAAACTATCCTGTCTACACACCTTGAGTTAGCTTCAGCCAGTCGAAAAACAAGAGTGGGGAAAGCCACTTGCTCAAGTAAATAAAACCTGCTTCTATTCACTTGACTAAAGTACTGACCAAAAGGCATACTTGCTCAAGCACTAAATTATGGAGTCTACACGGTTCCATTAACTAAATGTTAGTTACTGGCTTTTGTAATTGTCCCAGCTACTGGAACCGTGTAAATCCTCCTTAACCGATAGAATTCCCACAGAAATGATAACAAACATATCAATATTGTTTTACGTCACTTACTTGGACTTTGAAGTCGGAAGATTAATTTGGAAACGAAAGAGATATTACTTTACTATAAGACTAGGAAATTATTTTAAAAGAACCAGGAATAAATAATTGACAGCAAATATATCTGAGTTAAAATCATAACCCTAGATGTCACCTTAGAAACCCTGGGGACACAGAGTATGTATGCTCTTCAGGGGTTTGTTTTTGGGGCGAGAGCCCTTTAACTTGTGTGAGAACACAAGCTTCTCTTTAAATTCATATTTTTAGTTTAATCAAGTTCCTTTTTTTTCAGGATTTATATGTTTCATACCAGGGGCGTATCACATAGTGTACATCTACCTCGCGGCGAAGGGAAAAAGGGGGTACCACTTCCACAATTTACCGTTGTTTACGTAAAATGTGCGTAAGTAGAATTTCGAAAAATATTTTATTTATAAAAAAATTGTTTTTAAAATAAATGCGCATTGCGTGGCTTAGATATGATTGCATTAAAAGTTTAGCCTTCATAACTAGTGTTTGGTTTACAGGGTTTCAAGAATTATAGATCAAGGTTAAAAAGTACAGGGTGTCCCAAATAATTTTAGTTTTTTTTTTATGGAAATCTTTTGACGCAGCTACGTGGTAGACGCCCAAAAAAGATAAATGTTGTTTCTTAATTGTACTTTGCGCATTTTAATGCATTGTTTGTATCTTAAAATTACTCATGGTGTGAAAAGACTGAAATATTTTAATAAACGCATTTATTTTAAAAACAACAATGCATTTTTATAGAGAAAAAAACAGCAAATATTTTAGTTAACTAGACTAAAAAATTGTGCTTGTTATAAAAAATTTAAGGTATTTGTTTTACCTTGTGCCGTAATCAAAATTAATTTAAAAACGCATTTTCTAAATAAAATTTTTACCATGATATACATATATTACTTAATAGATTAGATAGAGGTTTTCGTTTTACTTTTGGAAAAACTCCTCTGAAGGGCTCTGGGCAGGAATTTGGCTGTTTTAACCTAGGTCCTTTAAAATTTTAAAATTCCTTTAGATTCAAAGGTTGCTCGCACTGTACACTACCATAAAAATGGTAAAAACGCGTTGTTCTGCAAGTGTGAGTCTACTGGAGTGCAGAGCAGATAGGCTCTGCACAATGGTATAGTTACTACTCAAATACCAAATTGCAAATAATGCAAGGACCTAAAACTATAAACAACAAGTGAAACTAAAGAAAGAAAAATAAGAAAAAAGTTTTCTGCTTCGGCCGGGACTCGAACCCGGGATCTCTTGCTCTGTACGCAAACATTCTAAACATTGAACTACCGAAGCCATACATAAATTGTATTATGGCTTCGGTAGTTCAATGTTTAGAATGTTTGCGTACAGAGCAAGAGATCTCGGGTTCAAGTCCCGGCCGAAGCAGAAAACTTTTTTCCTATTTTCCTTTCCTTAATTTCACTTGTTGTTTATAGTATAGTTAGTAATTACGCGACCGGGATTCAAATTTTAGGATGTTTTAACATTTAATTTTCAATTTTAGTCACTTTCTTGAGTTTCAAATTGGCGGACAATTCTATATACTTCTAAAAAAAAATCGATAAAAATTAAAATTATTTTATGATTTAGAGAGTAAATTTTACCCGTATGTGGCAAAAATTAAATAGCTGATTTTGATATTAAGTCCTTGTTCTTTTACCCAAAGATTTATCTTTTTTATTTAAAAAATAATGGGGTTTTTACTTATAAAACGTGCTAAATAAATTAAAAAAACCAAAATTTTAATCGTGATAGTCATTTCGAATTTCAAAATCGCGGACTTTCCTAATTCTCAAAAACGCATTTTTTAAACCACGATTGCTTTTTTATTTATACTAATTCATTAAACTCGGTTAAACATATTTTTATGAATTAAAACTACCTAATGGATTCTTGTGATTCGCACCTTGATAAGTTAACCAAGGAACCGAGTTGTTGAGAGTCCACCCGTCGTCAAAGATGAGCATTAATGGGGATTGACAAATGAGATCATTCTAAAAGGAATATAAGGTGATACCCAGAGTGCCCCCAGAGCAGTATAAGTGGCGACACTAGGGGGGGGGGGGGGGCGAGACTAAGAAGTGGTTCACTCAAAATAAGAAATAGGCACATTGCGAATCCCAAACTAAATGTCTGGCCCTTCTTGTCCACCCCTGTAACTAGCGTCGTCACTGAGCAATATAGAACGAAAACGGCATTAAAAATTTAAATAATTATTTAAATGTTAGTTTATAGGTAATTTATATGAGACGTATAGGGTGGTGACTTAATTTTGAATGAGTATCACTGTAGTGTGTGCTTAAATTTTAACGCTCTTTTAAAAATTCTACGCCAATGTTGTCAAATTGCAAACGTTGAATTTTGACAGAACGTTTCTTATGTTAAACGAAACACCCTGGATTTTATTAAGTGCATTTTTACCTTCCTCGTTTTTTGAGAGATAGCGCATCATGGTTTATATTTATAGGTGGTTTCAACTATTAATAATCACCACACCTAAAGCCACCGACAGTCGGTTCCTTTGATGTAGAGTGTGAGAATAATTCAGAAAGTGATGAACATACTATACAGTGCGTGCGAAAATTTGTTTAACAAATGGGGATTTTCTTTAATATTAGTTTATTTCTGCATATAAGTTTTGCTTCTCCTCAAGCTTATTTAACACAGATCAAAGTTGACTTGCATAGTATACAGGGTAGAACACAACACACATATTTTGCATAAGAATAAGTTAACCTGTTTATAATTAAAAGTTATGTTAAGATACAAAGTTTTAGCCTCCTATGACGAACTTTGATCTGAGTTTTAGAAGAAGCAAAAATCATCTGCAGAAGGAATTTTTCGGTTAACGTAATATGAATGAAAATACCCATTTGTCAAGTAAATTTTCGCGCACACTGTATATGTATACATTTTTGAAATCAGAAAGAAACGGAATATGAAAAAATATGAAACCATTTGTCCCACACACAAAGATTCATTATGACCAAATCTGTGACGTCACCAGCTATACATTTCAAGTTATGTCACCACCCTGTAATTTTTTTCTTGAGTTTATGAATATAACATTGTTTTTTTTTTCGTAAATTCTATTTTTTAAGGCTGATTTTTTAGAGATTATTTAACGAATCGTGAATGTGTGATTTTTGTTTGAGACAGATTGGTGTATTTTTGTGATTTTTCGTTTAATTTCGAATATTTTAATAGTTTATAGTTATTATTCATTTTCACAAACTAAAAAATAAATATTATAATTTATACACTTAATAACGTTTAAAAAACATTAAATAAATGAATATTAGTGTCATACCATAATATGGTAGGTTTATAAAAATGTCCACTAGATTATTTTTATTTTGACATATTTTTATAAGAGCAGTACTCTTTATTGTGTGTTAAACCTGGGCAGTTTTTGTCTAAATTGTAATTTTGATATAATGGCTGGTCCAAACTGGTGTGCTTTCTATTTTACCTTTTATTTAACATCGACAAGTTTGATCACAGCCCCCTCAGTTAAGGGGCTGTGATTTATTTGATCATTGATATGTGTTTTAGTTGTCATAATATTGAGTTATATCAAAGGCGACCCTCACTCAATTGTTTTTTACCCTATTTAAGGCAATGTCAGAAATATTGACACTTAATAGTACGTGTCAAAATGAATTTGAAAAGCGCCATAACTAATTTACTAAAAGAAATCTTGTTTAAAGCTTTAAATTTGTATTAAGACGTATTCAAAAAAAATAAATTAAAGTGGAAATTTCTGTATTATAATCTGCATTTTCTTTCCTACTAATGAAATATTTAGAACCCCCCTAATAATAGAAAATAATATAAGAAATAACCTGTTTTTCAAAGTTTAATAAATGGATCCATGACGGATATGACACCTTCCTAGCTAGCCTATTATCACACTTCAAGTGAAGCCATGATAATATATTAACCTTGAAAACAGTTTTTTGTAAATTTCTCAGAAACTAAAGCTCTTACGAAGTTTTTGATTATAACACGAATTAATAAGCAAAATATAGTCTACTATATTCCGAAAACAGTGTATTGATACGATGCTCCGTTAAAAAGTTAGCTTTTTTAAGTTTTTAAAATCTTGTAAGAGTGTCGAACACTATTTTACCTGAAATTTTATGAAAATCGGTTTAGCGGTTTAGGAGCTATCTTGTTACGGACAGAAATAATATACATACTCACACACAGACAGACATCACGACGATATTGCTAGGATAGATCAAAATACATCCAAATAACACATTTTTATCGTTATCTGAAAAAAAAAATTTCGTCAAAAATAATACCTTCTCTAGCCATTGCTACGCGGGCTAGGAAGGTAAAAATACAGTAGTTAAAGCCCCTTTCCAACAAACTGAAACTTGTCTACTGCATGTGTTTCAATTTCATGGAAATTTAAATAGTGAACATGGTTGTTCAAGTCAAATTATACCTTATTGGATAGGGTTTTAACTAGGGTCACTGCATCCTGGAAGCCTGGCGTCTGGGAGACTCCAGGATGCAGTGACCCTAGTTTTAACGAGCTTTTACCCAAGGTGTACAGCGTGTCCCATTTTTGATGGGATTAAATGGGACAATTAATAAAGATAACGATCTGCGGATTTGATCTTACCGTGCTCTTTTTTCGGCTCTTAAAAATGGTGAAGATTTTTGCCATACCCTGTAATTTTTATTATAAGGTCTAGTTTTTGACATAAGTCATTTAAAATAAAAAAAGGTAAATAGCGGCCTGGTCTTTTTTTAAATAATTCAATTTTTTAGGCATTTGAAAATATTTTTCGGTTTTTAATAAAAGAGGTTAAAAACCAAATGTTATATCTAACTTATGACGTTATTTTTTTGCCATAAAAATGTTTACATAATCTTGCAAAATGGCGAGATATGAAATATCTTTCTTATTTTGTAAGATATTTTAATTTTGTAAAAACATTTTAAGGCAATTTTTTTTTGGGAAAAGAAATTATATTTTTAAATTTAATTTAATAATATTTTGTTTTCGGCATCCCTTATTAAGAACAAAAAAATTTTTATGCCAAAAAAACAAATTTTGTCATTTTTTATCATTTTGTCATAATCACCAATTTTTTTATTTTAAATTTTTATGTCAAAAACTAAACCTTCCTGACATCGACATTTTTCCCTCAAAATAAACTGTCATAAACATGTTTTAACTTAGAGTAATAATTATATGTTATTACTCTGAGTGTTTTAACAGAATTGAAATATCCTAAAATAAGCAACATATAAAAGGTTGAAGAGCATAAAAAAAAGGCACGGTAAGGTAAAATCCACAGATCGCTCTCTTTATTAATAACCTAGTTCAATTTTCTAAGTTAATAACCGAATTTCCTATTTGATTCCCCTTCGAAAATGGGACACACTGTACAACCTAAAAGTAAACTAAAGGGCAAAAAAATACGTTTTTACGATTTCTGTCTTCACTTTGACGCTTTGTGCAAATTCAAAAAAATAAATAAACTTTGTGTATGATTATAAAGAATTGATTTATTGTCTTAATAGTAAACAGATTAACAAAGTATTTGTACAAAAATATATTTACAAAAAACATTTAAAGTTATTTTAATAAAACAAAAAACAACCATATTGCGCGGCGGAATTACTGGTTTAAGTAAAACCATATTTAGTAATAAACCAATAGAGGTTCTTTTAAATATAAATAATATATGTAAATGTAGAAATAAGAATAAATTGGTTGTAAAGTCAGAAAAAGTCTAGCACTTTCGGAAAATTTTGACATATACAGGCCAAATTGGACACTTGGAGGGGGGGGGGGGTGATTAAGGTACTTCCAGGGGAAATAGAAAAAACTAACTGACTGTCCTTTGCTATACTCAAATTTTAAGATAAATTAAAAGATTTTGGGTGGGGTCTATAATTTATTTATTTATCAACAATTTTAGTTTTTCTATCAGCTGTAAAAAACAAGTTTTTATACAAAAATTATACCCAATTAAATTCTCTACAAACGTGCTAGACTAATAGTTTTCTAGTTATGATATCAACCATTTTCCCGCCATTTTGGATTTTAAACAATTTTTTTTTATTTTGCAACATTTAAACTTAAATACTACTCATTTATAAGAATGATCGTAATGATAAAGCCTACGAAATGAAATATTAGGGACTTGAAATAAATCCATGCAATAATAGTGTCAGACAGTATTTTGACAGATTTACATTGCAGGCTGACAGTTGATCTTTCAAAACTGATGTACCAAAGTAGAATTCAAAACTAAGTCGTTTGTTTATCTGTAATTAAAGTCGACAGTATTTATTTCGGTTCATATAGTAAACAAAATCCTTACGTTGAAATATTAGCTGTCAAAATACGGCCTGATACTATTATTGCATGGCTTTATTCCAATAAGTTCGTAATAATTAGTTGCCTGGGTGGTATAAATTATTAGGTTTTATTTAATTTTCTCAAAAACTAAGCATTTTAGAGAAAATGTATAAAAAAACTTTATTGTGGCAAATTAAATAACCTTTTAAACAATGTATCACTTAAATGGTTTAAGTGCCCCAATTTTGGGGTTATACCTATAAAAACCCGTATTTTTTTCGTGATCTTTAAAAATAACCATCTAAGTGATACATCGTTAAAAGAGTAATTTAAGTTTCTACAAAACATTTTACTATACATTTTCTGAACATTCTTAGTTTTTGAGGAAATAAGATAAAACCTAATAATTTCTGTTCAGTTTACATATGATATATTAATACATAGCAAATACATATTAGCATTTTAGTAGGAAATTTTTTTGCCTATAATTTTTGTATAAAACTATTTTGGTACAACCTACGAAAACTAAGTTATTTTAGAAAAACTGATTTGGGCGTCATTTTACCAAAATGGCGACGCGAGCGAACATCGCTTGAGGTCGCAACCTTACTGGAAATTAGGGATCGTGCCAAGTTTCGAACCTTTTGGCCGATTAGTTATATTTAATTTTTACAGTTAGATAGAAAGAAATTGAGCATAAAATAAACACAAAAACTTGTGCAATATCTTAAAAACTAAGTGACAGATAAAATTCAGTTTAACATTTGGATTATTTATAAAAAAATCTATAACAAAGCAATTTACACCAAAATGAAAATATTATAAATAAAAAAGGTATAGACGTTTTTCCAAAATGCAAACTTTTGAAAAAACTATAGCTTGAAAATAGCTTTAAACTTCAATTGATATAAAGCGTCGCAAAGAGGGGGGATAATTTTTTATCTATCGCCCCTGGAAGTAACCTAATCCTCCTCCCCCCCCCCCAATGTTCTCAATTTTAGTCTACATTAAACCGGTCGATTTTTTAAGTGATTAGTAACAGGCTGAATTTTTGTAAATAGCGTCATTAAACCGGTCGATTTTTTAAGTGATTAGTAACAGGCTGAATTTTTGTAAATAGCGTCATTTTTTAGAGGCGTCCAACTTTTTCTTCTGCGAAAATTCCTAAAAATGATTCCTAACAGCGTGCGCAGGTGCTAAATGAAATTTACTGGCTGTAAAAAATTTATTTAGTAACATTTGATTTTGTGCCTAAATCAAATTTTATTTATATCAAACATGAAAAAACGTTTGTTTTCCCACCCCAAAATAAAGAAATAAAAAAAGTTCATGTAAAGAATTAGTAACCAACTGGTTTGGTTTAGTCAGTCCGACGCTTGAAAGATGTGTGCGCCTGTTAAGAATTAGTTTCAAGAATTTTGACAGGAAAAAGTTGTTTACGAAAATTCAGCCTGTTACTTAAAAAATAAATCGGTGTACTGGGGACTATTTTTACACACAAATGGCCGTAAGGTGAAAAAAAAAATCAAATGACTTTCAGGAGAACAAGAGATATTTTGAACGCTTACATCACAAAACTTTGTTTGCGTTTAATTTTTTTTTCCATTCTAATGGTGATGTCCCATGGACAAAAACAAGGGACACAAACACCCTACCACAAGGTAAACCAACTCATTTAACTTTAGCGCCGTACCGCTTTGTGGTACTTTACCACCCGCTTCGACGGTTTGAGGTAGTTTCGAGTATTGCCCATGCTGGTTGTTTTGAGTAATGTCTGCCAACACGTGAACTGTGGCTACGTATAGGAATGTACCGGCTGAAAACAACATGGCAATGCCTAAAAAAAATTAAGTCCATAGTAGTCACGGATTATACAATATTAACGGACTGGATTTTGTCCTCCTACTGTTTTTCAAATAAATTGGGGATCAAATCTAAAACTGTTCAGGGTCTTAATATAAGGTGGGCCAAAAAAAACGCATTTTTTTATTATCATACGACTTTATTTGCGTTGAACATAAACAGAGCGCTTAAAAGCACAATGATTTCATCCCAAGAACAATTTTTTTTATAGTTAAACTTTCTTCTTATCCAATTTTTACAAGTAATATGTCCTAAACGGTAAAGACGTAGGTTTCTTGTTGATAATTAAGATCATGTCATCATAAACTTTTGGCAAGTGAGTTAAAAATATTTAAATTTTAAAAGAATTTTACTAATACTATCGACGGGAAATTCGCGGGCGGTAATCACTGTACAGGGTGTATCATTATATTTTTCCCACTCTTTTAGACCAATAATTATTAATATAGGAATATAAAACAAATTGTGTTGGAATTCGCGAAATTTTAACTTTTAATTTGCATCTTGACTTTATTCCCGATGCTTAACATATTTGACAGGCGCTTAAATTTATAGTTTTCGTAAATTCGATGCTCCTTATATTATTTAATTACTAAATTACACACTTTCCAAAAATACCCCATATGTCGTAGTTTAGAGCCATAGTTTCGGAGATATTAGCAAATATTGTCGTTGTTTTTCTTTCTTTTTTAACTAAAACACCCAATAATAACCCGCCAGAGGCAGCATTAATTTAAAGTCGCCACTCTGCATCAAATTAAAATAAACATTGAGGGATCAAATTTTATGTTTCCGTGACAACGCAGAATTTTTTTGTTAGTTTTAGATGAGAATTATTTTTAAGAATATGTTAATAGAACCCAATAAAACTTCATATTCTTTAGTTTCTAAAGGTCAAAAAGGTCCTAGCTATATCATAAACAGAAAAAGAAGAACAAAAAAAATACCATAAACACACCTTTATGTACGAAATTACAAATATAATTAGTGTAATGTAATAACTTACCAGTCGCATTTAAGGAACTTAAAGTCTCTTTCTCTTGTTGGCCAAGACCAAAGTAAGTCACAATCGTCAGTACTGGGGCTGATAGAGCGAAGATCAACAGATGTTTACGAATTCTTTTTCTAAAAGAAAAAACCTGTAGGTAACAATTTGTGACTTGCTGGTTACCAGCATAGTAGGCCAGGTATAGGTGAGCCGGTCGGTGTTGATCGCGGCATGCCACGAGTTTTGTGGAATCGAGTCTTACTGATATGCCATAGTTGTAAAAAGTGGAATAAATAAGTAACAATTTTAATCTGAAGACTCATTGATCGTCATTCCTTGACGGGCAAACATACGTTAAAAGAGTTTTTGAAGTGTAAATTAATGACTTTAGGCGCGTTTAGCACTTTTTGTGGGTACTGAATTGAACTAAGCCGTCACGCTTGGCTATATAATGCTCATTCGGTTGAAGTCGGCCCGAGTCGACTAACTGTGAGAGGAACAGTCAGCAGAGCGATATGATGATGCAGATGAAGGCCAGTATTATTTATTAATTTCGCCTTGTTGAAGTTTACACTTCTGCCGTGTGGTCTTAAGCACACACAATTTTTTATTATGCTTTTATTAATTTTTTTGGTGTTGTCCATAAAAGAGGGCTAGCGCCATCTAAGCTTTTAATGCTGAACCATCCTATTAACGTCACTTTCGAATGACGACCTTGAATTACTCATTAGCTTTGCTTACTTCGCTGACTTGCGCTGACGAACAAACCCCGCAAAGTAGTACTGTTCCTAAAATGTCAGAATCGGATACCAAAAATGTCATTTGTCAATCTTTCAGGTTCTAATGATATAGATTTGTTTTAAATTATGCCGTATGATTAAAATTCACGGAGAGCTATTGAGTAAAATAGAGTGGTAACCTATTAAAAGGTAATGGGCAGAGACCCTGTATGTATGTATGACATATTTTCACAAGTCCTACATAAGGGGGCACTAGTAATGCGTAATATGAAAAAAGAAAAGCAAAAAAAAAATATTTTTGTTTTTAAGATATATTTTAGATAGTTTCTGACATAACTTTCCTACAAGTCAGAATAGAAATTTTGTAATGCCAATTATTATTTTTTTTTAGTTTTCTATAGTTATTTTTTAGCTTACACATATACTTTAACTATAGTGTTGTGAGCTATGGTGATCGTGTCAAGAATAAAAAAAAAGTTGCTCCGATTTCAAATTTTTTTATATATCTTTGCGTTTTAGATGATACTGAAATTTTTTGTCGCACTGTCTGTACGACCAACGCACATAACTCAAATGCTGTTTGCTCGATTTGAATGAATATTGGTTCCTAGGTTGGGTTTTGGTTCTATATGGTCCCATTTAAAAATCAATGAAAACCACCAGACGTGATAGATTCGCAGAGTATTTACTTAACTTTTAAACAGTTTTGTATTTATTTCAGAGATTTTGTCATGTCACGCCATGTAAACAAGACTGTAATTGACTTTCAATCATTTACCAACCTGATCTTGAGTAGAGACCCTGTATGACATATTTTGAAAAAAGAGACGCGACAAACCTATCAAAGTCAAATTTATTTAGGTCAAAATCAAAGGATGGACATATCGGTCATTTATACTTCAGCATTGTTTAGAGCTTCCGTCCTTTTTTATTCCTAATCCTCGAAAAATAAAAATAAACTATTTCAGTACTCTTTTGACAATCATACCGGGGGTGACGGACAAAAGTGTTTGTTTATATGTTGCATGATGATTGATGTCACTCTGGTCACTCACCGCTGAGAACTTGCTCCTGTAATGCATATGTCCCACATACTTATTTACATCTGTACTGGGAAAGGGCCTCTAAAAATTACTGTTGCAAGCGTAGCGGATGGATGGATTTCAAACCAACCCCAACGTATGGCTTGGATAAATTAAGGCTACTGATAAAGGGTGGCGCGCACTTAGCGCCATCTCTTTCCTAAGTTTAGAAACACCCATTATCCGTTACCTAAGGATAAATACCTTTTAATTTGTTTAAAAAAAATCCAAGAAAGCGGCGACGTCAACTTAGGCTAAAGGGTTTGTCTTCTTTCCAAAAGTTCCATAATCCAAGGGGTTTTTTTGAATTTAAATAAAAAATAAAAATGACCCCAATTGTCATTCATCATCATTCATTTGAAAGCAGTCCCTTTAAAATTTTATTAACGGCGTCTACTTTTTTAATCTAAGTAATACGTTGGGGTTCATTTGAATCCAATATGCCGGAACGCTTGTAGCAGCCATTTTCTAATAATGGTTTTAATACGCTTTAGTGGTACATTTAAATACATACGTAATATTTCCGCATCAAGGCCAACTTTACTCAAATTCCATTTAAGGCTCCAAAAGGCAAATGTTGACAACATCAGTTGTAAAAATTTGGCATTTAGGCAGTAGAGGGTTAAATTATTTTAGTATAACGCCAATGTATTTGACAAGAAAATAACATAACCAAAAAATTACAGTTTCAGTCACTTTTCATGAGCTTGTCTTTGTCGCGTCTGTCTTTTTTTTTAATATTTCGTACATACAGGGTTTTCAAGCTTGACTAACCTCTCTATGCCCTCGTGTAACAAAAACGTTACAAGTCCAAAGGCTGCTGGCGCCTTGTGTAACATTATAGCTAGAAATACTATAATCTCAACATCAGCCTGATTGGTCGTGGCTGCAGCACCTAAAAATCAATCTGTTGACGCCATATGATGACAAGCTTGTCTATGCTCACTTCAGCAGGAACAGAAAGATAAAGCACTCGGCACCGCGACGTTGTTAAATTTTTTCTTCGGAATTTACTGAATGACAACTTAAAATTATACTTGGTAAAAATATATTAATATATATAAATAATATTATCAGGCCCTCGCAGTTAAGGCAACTGATGATGAGTGCTGTCCTCATTATTAGTTACCTTATTGGCAGTTTCACTACACGCAGGTATAGTGAGAATAAGGACAACGTTGCTTGAATAATATACGTCGGTTTTTTTTATAATGGCGGTTCGTCATTGGTATTTTATCATTAAAACCATTGAGTTGTGTAAGGCCCTAAATTAAAACTAATGAAAATATGTCATGACATAACCGCCTAAATAAAAAAAAACAAATATACTATTTTCGAAAAATATTTTTTTGTCTTCCTCAGACCAAACAAGTTACAACTTATTAATAAGCCCTTCGCAGTGCCAAGTGCTTCTTGTATCTGCTCCTTACTTCAGCGAATGCAGTTTGCGAATTAATCGCTAAAGCAAAATTAATTTTACCTAAAGCTATCCCGTCTGCTGCTGCATGAACCACTAAACCAATCGTAGCTGTTACATTTCGTTCAGAAGGATTTAGATTGGCATTTTTGCTTTGAGTTATCTAAAATATACATAATTTTTATTTCACAAATAGGTGTAATTGGCTCACGCTCTTATGGTCACATCCTAGTAGATTTTTTGTAGATTACGTTCAAGTGGTGGTTTCCCCTGTTCCAAAGCGCAAGACCGCAAAAATAAATTGTTTTTTCACGTTCTATGCGCAGGGTAAACCTTGCATCTATGTTTGTAAAAGGTAACTGAAACACACAGCATCTCATAGTTTAAAAATTCTGCTGATCGATAATTTGGGCTTCCATCTACGGCGGCGGCAGGGTAGTGCCGTGGTATGGTCGTCGGCTTCACATGCAGAAGGTACCAGGTTCGCGTCTCGAACAACGATGCAAGAACAACAAAAAAGTCGGCGCTCAACAGTCGTCGTCAAATTAGCATGCGATGCGATGCACGCAAAATATAAGTTGACCTTGAACATCGAAAATATAAGCAGTTGTAGTCCAAGAGCCGACACGCAGCCAGCGGAGAACCCAGGAGCCTGCTATAAATGCTATATAGTCGGTACCAGAATGGCACCACAAATCTCCTACAGTCAACTCCCGACAAGCCACGACTGTTACGCTGAAAAGGAAAGAAGTCTATCGTCTACAACCAAGTTCTGCTGGGACAATAGCGATGTTAGATAGATGCAAGTCTAACATGTAGATTTTGATCCATGAGGACCACTCATTATCAGTTACCTTAGGCAAAACTAGCAGATAGAAGATGGGTAGGGTTAGAAATCTGTCGCATTTCAAGCCAGCTGTGACCAAAATGGAATGTGAAAAGAACAGATACCTTACTGGGTACAGGCGGGAAATGCTGAGAAAATTACGTCCATAAAGTTAGCAGTGCAAGGTCAGCAGTGCAAGGATTTTTCCATGCCACAATTTAAGGCTCATTTCAGGCTAATTAAATGCTCTATTCCCAAATTTAATGCTCTTGTAGTTTTAGAGATATTGCTTGCACTGCCAGCTCCCCATAGGAGTTAGCAGTGCAGCATGTTCAGAGCGATGAACTGATAAATTCTACGATACTATAATGATCTATGAATTAAAGGCTAATTAAATGCTCTATTCCCATATTTATTGCGCAAGTAGTTTTGGAGATATTGCTTGCACTGCTAGCTCCCTAAGGGACTTAACAGTGCAGGATGTCCGGAGCGCCAAATCCATACAATCTATAATACAATGTTGATCTACGAATTAAAGGCTAATTAAATGCTCCATTCCGGAATTACATTCTCGCCCCCCCCCCCTTTCTTATTTAAAAAAAAATCAAAATCTGTACTGCTAACTTTACGCATGGCAATTTAGGGCCACTAATGGCGAAACATATGAATTGAAGGTGGAACCAACCTCTTCATATTAAAGGCTAATTAAATGCTTCATTCTGGAATTAAATGCTTGCCCTCCTTTTTTGAATTTTTAAAAAATTAAAATCTGCACTGATAACTTTACGCATGGCGATTTAGGGCCCCTGATGGCGAAACATATGAATTGAAGGTGGAACCAACCTCTTCATATTAAAGGCTAATTAAATGCTCCATTCCGGAACTAAATGCTCCCCCTCCTTTTTTGATTTTTTAAAAAACTAAAATCTGCACTGCTAACTTTACGCATTGCGGTTTAGGGCCCCTGATGGCGAAACATATGAATTTGAGGTGGAACCAACCTCTTCATATTAAAGGCTAATTAAATGCTCCATTCCGGAATTAAATGCTCCCCGTCTTTTTTTGATTTTTTAAAAAACTAAAATCTGCACTGCTAACTTTACGCATTGCGGGTTAGGGTCCCTGATGATGAAACATATGAATTTGAGGTGAAACCAACCGCTTCATATTAAAGGCTAATTAAATGCTCCATTCCGGAATTAAATGCTCCCCGTCTTTTTTTGATTTTTTAAAAAACTAAAATCTGCACTGCTAACTTTACGCATTGCGGGTTAGGGTCCCTGATGATGAAACATATGAATTTGAGGTGAAACCAACCGCTTCATATTAAAGGCTAATTAAATGCTCCATTCCGGAATTACATTCTCGCCCCCCCCCCCCTTTCTTATTTAAAAAAAAATCAAAACCTGTACTGCTAACTTTACGCATGGCAATTTAGGGCCCCTGATGGCAAGCCATATGAATTTGAGGCGGAACCAACCTCTTCATATTAAAGGCTAATTAAATGCTTCATTCTGGAATTAAATGCTTGCCCTCCTTTTTTGAATTTTTAAAAAATTAAAATCTGCACTGATAACTTTACGCATGGCGATTTAGGGCCCCTGATGGCGAAACATATGAATTGAAGGTGGAACCA
Organism: Aspidapion aeneum; assembly: GCA_963576565.1. Classification (NCBI taxonomy): domain Eukaryota; kingdom Metazoa; phylum Arthropoda; class Insecta; order Coleoptera; family Brentidae; genus Aspidapion; species Aspidapion aeneum. The sequence continues at coordinate 35,409,589 of OY755046.1, read as the reverse complement.
ACCTCTTCATATTAAAGGCTAATTAAATGCTCCATTCCGGAACTAAATGCTCCCCCTCCTTTTTTGATTTTTTAAAAAACTAAAATCTGCACTGCTAACTTTACGCATTGCGGTTTAGGGCCCCTGATGGCGAAACATATGAATTTGAGGTGGAACCAACCTCTTCATATTAAAGGCTAATTAAATGCTCCATTCCGGAATTAAATGCTCCCCGTCTTTTTTTGATTTTTTAAAAAACTAAAATCTGCACTGCTAACTTTACGCATTGCGGGTTAGGGTCCCTGATGATGAAACATATGAATTTGAGGTGAAACCAACCGCTTCATATTAAAGGCTAATTAAATGCTCCATTCCGGAATTAAATGCTCCCCCTCCTTTTTTGATTTTTTAAAAAACTAAAATCTGCACTGCTAACTTTACGCATTACGGTTTAGGGCCCCTGATGGCGAAACATATGAATTTGAGGTGGAACCAACCTCTTCATATTAAAGGCTAATTAAATGCGGAATTAAATGCTCCCCGTCTTTTTTTGATTTTTTAAAAAACTAAAATCTGCACTGCTAACATTACGCATTGCGGTTTAGGGCCCCTGATGGCGAAACATATGAATTTGAGGTGGAACCAACCTCTTCCTATTAAAGGCTAATTAAATGCTCCATTCTGGAATTAAATGCACCCCGTCTTTTTTTGATTTTTAAAAAAAATTAAATCTGCACTGCTAACTTTACGCATTACGGTTTAGGGCCCCTGATGGCGAAACATATGAATTTGAGGTGAAACCAACCTCTTCATATTAAAGGCTAATTAAATGCTCCATTCCGGAATTAATTGCTCCATTCCGGAATTAAATGCTCCCCGTCTTTTTTTTGATTTTTTAAAAAACTAAAATCTGCACTGCTAACTTTACGCATTGCGGTTTACGGTCCCTGATGATGAAACATATGAATTTGTGGTGAAACCAACCTCTTCATATTAAAGGCTAATTAAATGCTCCATTCCGGAATTAAATGCGCCCCCTCCTTTTTTGATTTTTTAAAAAACTAAAATCTGCACTGCTAACTTTACGCATTACGGTTTAGGGCCCCTGATGGCGAAACATATGAATTTGAGGTGGAACCAACCTCTTCATATTAAAGGCTAATTAAATGCGGAATTAAATGCTCCCCGTCTTTTTTTGATTTTTAAAAAAACTAAAATCTGCACTGCTAACATTACGCATTGCGGTTTAGGGCCCCTGATGGCGAAACATATGAATTTGAGGTGGAACCAACCTCTTCCTATTAAAGGCTAATTAAATGCTCCATTCTGGAATTAAATGCACCCCGTCTTTTTTTGATTTTTAAAAAAAATTAAATCTGCACTGCTAACTTTACGCATTACGGTTTAGGGCCCCTGATGGCGAAACATATGAATTTGAGGTGGAACCAACCTCTTCATATTAAAGGCTAATTAAATGCTCCATTCCGGAATTAATTGCTCCATTCCGGAATTAAATGCTCCCCGTCTTTTTTTTGATTTTTTAAAAAACTAAAATCTGCACTGCTAACTTTACGCATTGCGGTTTACGGTCCCTGATGATGAAACATATGAATTTGTGGTGAAACCAACCTCTTCATATTAAAGGCTAATTAAATGCTCCATTCCGGAATTAAATGCTCCCCCTCCTTTTTTGATTTTTTAAAAAACTAAAATCTGCACTGCTAACTTTACGCATTACGGTTTAGGGCCCCTGATGGCGAAACATATGAATTTGAGGTGGAACCAACCTCTTCATATTAAAGGCTAATTAAATGCGGAATTAAATGCTCCCCGTCTTTTTTTGATTTTTTAAAAAACTAAAATCTGCACTGCTAACATTACGCATTGCGGTTTAGGGCCCCTGATGGCGAAACATATGAATTTGAGGTGGAACCAACCTCTTCCTATTAAAGGCTAATTAAATGCTCCATTCTGGAATTAAATGCACCCCGTCTTTTTTTTGATTTTTAAAAAAAATTAAATCTGCACTGCTAACTTTACGCATTACGGTTTAGGGCCCCTGATGGCGAAACATATGAATTTGAGGTGGAACCAACCTCTTCATATTAAAGGCTAATTAAATGCTCCATTCCGGAATTAATTGCTCCATTCCGGAATTAAATGCTCCCCGTCTTTTTTTTGATTTTTTAAAAAACTAAAATCTGCACTGCTAACTTTACGCATTGCGGTTTACGGTCCCTGATGATGAAACATATGAATTTGTGGTGAAACCAACCTCTTCATATTAAAGGCTAATTAAATGCTCCATTCCGGAATTAAATGCTCCCCCTCCTTTTTTGATTTTTTAAAAAACTAAAATCTGCACTGCTAACTTTACGCATTACGGTTTAGGGCCCCTGATGGCGAAACATATGAATTTGAGGTGGAACCAACCTCTTCATATTAAAGGCTAATTAAATGCGGAATTAAATGCTCCCCGTCTTTTTTTGATTTTTAAAAAAAAACTAAAATCTGCACTGCTAACTTAACGCATTGCGGTTTAGGGCCCCTGATGGCGAAACATATGAATTTGAGGTGGAACCAACCTCTTCCTATTAAAGGCTAATTAAATGCTCCATTCCGGAATTAAATGCTCTCCGTCTTTTTTTGATTTTTAAAAAAAATTAAATCTGCACTGCTAACTTTACGCATTGCGGTTTATGGCCGCTAATGGCGAAACATATGGATTAAAGGTGGAACCAACCTCTTCATATTAAAGGCTAATTAAATGCGGAATTTAATGCTCCCCGTCTTTTTTTGATTTTTTTAAAAACTAAAATCTGCACTGCTAACTTTACGCATTGCGGTTTAGGGCCCCTGATGGCGAAACATATGAATTTGAGGTGGAACCAACCTCTTCATATTAAAGGCTAATTAAATGCTCCATTCCGGAATTAAATGCTCCCCGTCTTTTTATGATTTTTTAAAAAAACTAAAATCTGCACTGCTAACTTTACGCATTACGGTTTAGGGCCCCTGATGGCGAAACATATGAATTTGAGGTGGAACCAACCTCTTCATATTAAAGGCTAATTAAATGCTCCATTCCGGAATTAAATGCTCCCCCTCCTTTTTTGATTTTTAAAAAAACTAAAATTTGCACTGCTAACTTTACGCATTACGGTTTAGGGCCCCTGATGGCGAAACATATGAATTTGATGTGGAACCAACCTCTTCATATTAAAGGCTAATTAAATGCTCCATTCCGGAATTAAATGCTCCCCGTCTTTTTTTGATTTTTTAAAAACTAAAATCTGCACTGCTAACTTTACGCATTGCGGTTTAGGGCCCCTGATGATGAAACATATGAATTTGAGGTGAAACTAACCTCTTCATATTAAAGGCTAATTAAATGCTCCATTCCGGAATTAAATGCTTTCCCTCCTTTTTTGAATTTTTAAAAAAACAAAATCTGCACTGCTAACTTTACGCATTGCGGTTTAGGGCCCCTGATGGCGAAACATATGAATTTGAGGTGGAACCAACCTCTTCCTATTAAAGGCTAATTAAATGCTCCATTCCGGAATTAAATGCTCCCCGTGTTTTTTTGATTTTTAAAAAAATTATAAAGTCGTGGATGGTGTACCCTTGCCTTGTGGTATACCGCTTGGACAAATAGAAAAAAAGTGAAAACGTACGTATAAACTATAACTTTGCGACTTTTGGTTGCGGCGTTGGCTGTCTAACAAGCCAATCGATTTTTTCAATCCAATGATCCATATGCAATCTTTGAAAAGTTTCAACAGATTAGTTGTTTCTGGTTTGATTTCAGGTTTTTCAAATGGAGTGACAAAATCATCCCTTTCGGAGTCATAATCGAACCTCTTGGGAACGAATGATAAGTATTGCAGGAGCAGGAAAACGCAATATAACACAACTTGGTTACAATTTTAATATACAAAACAATATTTTTTATATATTTTTGTTTGTTACAGTATTATTAACGCTAACTGCCAAAGTTTAATATATTTTTTAGTATTTTTAATAATTAATTTTTTTTTCTTCTATCAAACATGCATGGAGCATTAAATTAGCCTTTAATATGAAGAAGCTGGTTCCACCTTCAATTCATATGTTTCGCCATCAGGGGCCCTAAATCGACATGCGTAAAGTTAGCAGTGCAGATTTCGATTTTTTAAAAATTAAAAAAAGGAGGGAAAGCATTTAATTCCAGAATGGAGCATTTAATTAGCCTTTAATATGAAGAGGTTGGTTCCACATCAAATTCATATGTTTCGCCATCAGGGGCCCTAAACCGTAATGCGTAAAGTTAGCAGTGCAGATTTTAGTTTTTTAAAAAATCAAAAAAGGAGGGGGAGCATTTAATTCCGGAATGGAGCATTTAATTAGCCTTTAATATGAAGAGGTTGGTTCCACCTCAAATTCATATGTTTCGCCATCAGGGGCCCTAAACCGCAATGCGTAAAGTTAGCAAAGCAGATTTTAGTTTTTTAAAAAATCAAAACAAGACGGGGAGCATTTAATGAATGGAGCATTTAATTAGCCTTTAATATGAAGAGGTTGGTTCCACCTCAAATTCTTATGTTTCGCTATCAGGGGCCCTAAACCGCAATGCGTAAAGTTAGCAGTGCAGATTTTAGTTTTTTAAAAAATCAAAAAAAGACGGGGAGCATTTAATTCCGGAATGGAGCATTTAATTAGCCTTTAATATGAAGAGGTTGGTTTCACCTCAAATTCATATGTTTCGCCATCAGGGGCCCTAAACCGTAATGCGTAAAGTTAGCAGTGCAGATTTTAGTTTTTTTAAAAATCAAAAAAGGAGGGGGAGCATTTAATTCCGGAATGGAGCATTTAATTAGCCTTTAATATGAAGAGGTTTGTTCCACCTCAAATTCATATGTTTCGCCATCAGGGGCCCTAAAACGCAACTCGTAAAGTTAGCAGTGCAGATTTTAGTTTTTTAAAAAATCAAAAAAAGACGGCCAGCATTTAATGAATGGAGCATTTAATTAGCCTTTAATATGAAGAGGTTGGTTTCACCTCAAATTCTTATGTTTCGCTATCAGGGGCCCTAAACCGTAATGCGTAAAGTTAGCAGTGCAGATTTTAGTTTTTTAAAAAATCAAAAAAGGAGGGGGAGCATTTAATTTCGGAATGGAGCTTTTAATTAGCCTTTAATATGAAGAGGTTGGTTTCACCTCAAATTCATATGTTTCATCATCAGGGACCCTAAACCGCAATGCGTAAAGTTAGCAGTGCAGATTTTAGTTTTTTAAAAAATCAAAAAAAGACGGGGAGCATTTAATTCCGGAATGGAGCATTTAATTAGCCTTTAATATGAAGAGGTTGGTTCCACCTCAAATTCATATGTTTCGCCATCAGGGGCCCTAAACCGCAACGCGTAAAGTTAGCAGTGCAGATTTTAGTTTTTTTAAAATTCAAAAAAGGAGGGGGAGCATTTAATTCCGGAATGGAGCATTTAATTAGCCTTTAATATGAAGAGGTTGGTTTCACCTCAAATTCATATGTTTCATCATCAGGAACCCTAAACCGCAATGCGTAAAGTTAGCAGTGCAGATTTTAGTTTTTTTAAAAATCAAAAAAAGACGGGGAGCATTTAATTCCGGAATGGAGCATTTAATTAGCCTTTAATATGAAGAGATTGGTTCCACCTCAAATTTATATGTTTCGCCATCAGGGGCCCTAAACCGTAATGCGTAAGGTTAGCAGTGCAGATTTTAGTTTTTTTAAAAATCAAAAAAATACGGGGAGCATTTAATTCCGGAATGGAGCATTTAATTAGCCTTTAATATGAAGAGGTTGGTTCCACCTCAAATTCATATGTTTCGCCATCAGGGGCCCTAAACCGCAATGCGTAAAGTTAGCAGTGCAGATTTTAGTTTTTTAAAAAATCAAAAAAGGAGGGGGAGCATTTAGTTCCGGAATGGAGCATTTAATTAGCCTTTAATATTAAGAGGTTGGTTCCACCTTCAATTTATATGTTTCGCCATCAGGGGCCCTAAATCGCCATGCGTAGAGTTAGCAGTGCAGATTTAAATTTTTTAAAAATTCCAAAAAGGAGGGAAAGCATTTAATTCCAGAATGGAGCATTTAATTAGCTTTTAATATGAAGAGGTTGGTTCCGCCTCAAATTCATATGTCTTGCCATCAGGGGCCCTAAACCGCAATGCGTAAAGTTAGCAGTGCAGATTTTAGTTTTTTATAAAATCAGAAAAGGAGGGGGAGCATTTATTTCCGGAATGGAGCATTTAATTAGCCTTTAATATGAAGAGGTTGGTTCCACCTTCAATTCATATGTTTCGCCATTAGTGGCCCTAAATCGACATGCATAAAGTTAGCAGTACAGATTTTGATTTTTTTTTTAAATAAGAAAGGGGGGGGAGAATGTAATTCCGGAATGGAGAATGTAATTCCGGAATGGAGCATTTAATTAGCCTTTAATTCGTAGATCAACATTGTATTATAGATTGTATGGATTTGGCGCTCCGGACATCCTGCACTGCTAAGTCCCTTAGGGAGCTAGCAGTGCAAGCAATATCTCCAAAACTACTTGCGCAATAAATATGGGAATAGAGCATTTAATTAGCCTTTAATTCATAGATCATTATAGTATCGTAGAATTCATCAGTTCATCGCTCTGAACATGCTGCACTGCTAACTCCTATGGGGAGCTGGCAGTGCAAGCAATATCTCTAAAACTACAAGAGCATTAAATTTGGGAATAGAGCATTTAATTAGCCTGAAATGAGCCTTAAATTGTGGCATGGAAAAATCCTTGCACTGCTGACCTTGCACTGCTAACTTTATGGACGTGAGAAAATTGACCTTGGTTATTACAGGTCACAGACTATTGCCGTAGTTGTTTGGTGAGCATAAGACATCTGCTGTGTGAATGCCCTGGCCTAGCCAGGAAGAGATGTGGCGCTCTGTGTCTTCTCTACTTTCAAGATCTAAAGGAACTGAGGGACATAGAGCTGGGCGCGCTTGCAAGATTTATAAACAGCTGGGGCTGGTTTAGTTGAGCTCTCTCTCATATCCACACAGAAATGATTAAGGTTACTTTCGTGAAAATATTTTAATGGACCGGTAGGTCTACGTGAGACCAGCTGACGTTGCTAGTTGGTGGTCTACCACCTTACGTAACCTAACCTAACCGGCTAAATATATCATCCCCTTAGTGCAACAACTAGATATCTTGAAAGTGATAGTTTTGAGAAAATCTCAAGATATCTTTTTATAAAATGTGCATTTTCAGAGTTATCTATGAGTTATCTATTTCTTGTCACTCTTTAAACAAATTTGGTTGCTCCTACGAGATGCAATAAATTTCGAGTTATCTAGTTGTTGCACTAAGGGGGCGATATAATGGTATTTTAGCATTTAACAATTTAAATAGGGTAAACCTCCTAAATGTCCGCGGGTTTGGTCCAGGACTGGAGGGAGGTAAAGCTCGTATGGAACTCGGGCCGGATGGAAGTCCCAACGAAACGAGAAAGTGAACAATCTTGCCAGTGGTGTGTATGGGCCAAGGTCTTTATACTTTTACACAGGTTGCCTACAGAATTCGACCAGTCATGTTAACTTAACTGGACGACTGTAGCTGCGTCATCGGGTTTCCATAAAACAAATGGTTTAAGGCAACCCGGTGAGGTAGATTTTTGTAAATCTGATTACAGTCGGGTTCAATTAGCTTTCAAATTTTGTAGGTAACCTGTATAGGGAATTTTCAAAAAAATTATTGGCAACGCTGCATTCCCTGCATACACGTCAATGGCCAGTGCACAATTGCAACATAAGCTCGGAGGGCCCATGCCAAAAATTGTGGTCACTGGGTCCTTATTTTCTACTTACTTGATCAACTATCAACATAAAGATGAACCCACTGACTAAACTATACCCAATTGCCGCAAATGGATCGCTATGTTCAGGTTCATGAGGACCATCTGCATCCTTGCTTGTTGCAGAATGAGTGTGTGAAACATTTTCCAACAAACTCATAGACCGAACACCTTCAGGTATTATTACAGCTAAGGCTGTGCCCACCAGAAGGCCTGCTCCAAATACTGTGAATTTTTTTAGTTTTTCCTGAAAAATTTTTTTTGTGATAATATATTAGTCCACAGTACACCGATCTGTTTTTTAATTGATGAGTAACACACTGAATTTTTGTAAATATGTAAAATGGCGAGACGCTCAACTTTTTCATCTGCGAAAATTCTTGAAAGTGATTCATAATACACAGGGAGATCTTTCGAGCCCCAGACTGACTAGGGGATGGGAAAATTCGTGGATATAATTTTAAAAATATTTAAAAAAAATAATTTTTAAAAAATTGCTTTATTTTAGTTAATTAGTGTCTTTATCCCTGATTGGGTAACCTTAGAGTCCCTGTATGTTGACATATTTGGATTATCCAAATATGTCAACATACAGGGACTCTAGGTAACCTCTTCGAACATCCTGCTAAAGCTAAGGTAACTATATCACAAATTAGAAGGAACTTCGTGATCTAGTGACCTTAGGTAAAACGGCATTCGCACGATCAGTATTACTGACAATATTTTTATGTATGTCTGTGTTTATCAAGTTATAAACAAAAACATACATAAATATACTGATTTTAGCGGGTATGTCCCGATTTTCAGAAAGCCGTCCCGATTTATAACGCGTCCTGCGAATGTCCCGATTTTTACAAATCGATCCTGGTTTTTTGAACATGTCCTATCCAAAATCAGCAGCTATCAAGCATTTATCATTTATAAATGTCCCTAAAATCTGAAAAAAAAAATCGGCAAAAAGACGATTTGACACCGAAAAGTCGTACATCAGGTTTAACGCAGAAGTTAGTTACATACCTAGTATTTAAAAAAAATCAAAAGTAATATCATTTTGAAAAACATCCACAACTTTAAAAAATAACATTTATTTACAAATTACCGGTTTGATTGGTTGCACAATTTTGTAATAACCAAAATTGCCTAGAATCGTCTGCATTGAAAGAGCCCCCATAGTTTATCATAAAGGACAAATAAAAAGTCGTCTAAAATCATAAAGAAAAATAACATAACAATCTTCTGTCAAAAACGGAATTATTAATAACCGGACTTTAACAAAAACGTCATTGATAAAAACCGGACAAAATCAAAATAATAAAAAGAGGTCGGGCCTAGCTTGAGTCGTTCACCTAAAGAAGAGCGGTTCTAATATTGCTATGCAATAAAGCATTCGTCACTGCAATCTCTTTTACTGCCATTCCTATTAAAAAAACGCCGTATCTACATAGGGATTGCTATAGCACATACGGCATTTTCATTAAGGAAGGCCCATCCTTAAAAAAGGTCAGGCGTTGGACCCTATGTTAGGATTTATTTGCAATTAATTGACCAAGAGGTTCGGTTTGGTTAACACCGCTCTAAAAAGAAGGACAGGGGAGCTAATTAAAGGAAAAAACAGACATTTTTATTTTTGTGTGTATTTTGTGGGTCCGAAAACAACAATATTATTTGTTTGAATTTGCCACCAAACTTCCATGATACTGAGTTGTATGAGAGGGAGAGAGACGGAACACGAATACATGAAAAGAGAGGAGAGAGTTTCTCATGCTAGGCCCGGCCCCTTTTTATGATTTTGTCCTTTTCGATTTTGTCCGGTTTTGATAAAAGACGTTATATAGTAAACATCGATTTTGCTCTCGTCTTGTATTGATGAATGACTTTTTTGATAATGTCCGGTTATTAATAATTCCGTTTTTGCCATTGGACTGTTATACGATTATCATTTATGATCTTAGACGATTTTGTTTTTGTCATTCATGACGATGGTTAGGGATTCCATTGAAAGCCCTAAAAACTGTATTAAAGAAAATCCTTTTAAAATCTTATGATTGATATTTATTAAACCAAACAATAATTTTTTGGATTGGAAAAAATAAGAGGAAATTAAAAAGCAGGCGAGTTTTATATTGAAAGCTATATTTACTTGAATTGAATGTCAAGTATAATTTTTTTAGGAATTGAAAATGTAAAAAATGTTTTTATTCCTGCTTAATACACTGTGCAACAAAATTTTATGAAAACACTATATCCGGGGAATTTCTGCGAACGAGAGCATTTATCACAATTAGCTCGTATAATCAAGATACAAAATTTTAAAAATAAGAAGTTTTTTTTTCTTTTATCACAGAAACCAACATTTTTATGATAAAATGTGTAGAGACATGTTTGAAAGAAAATTAAATTATCTTTTAAATGAGGTATCAACCTTGCAATTCGGCTAAGAAATGAAGATGGGTTTTATATACAATTTAAAGAATAATATTTCTGAAGTGCTTGGATTTGGAGATATAAACAAAATAATTGTTTATCATTTCACATATATTTTGTTTCTTGGCCAAACCGAAACGATACTTTATTTTAACGACAATTTAATTGACTTCAAATAAGCTCACTATATATTTTTTTGAGAAAAGCTTACTTTACTAGTTTTACGGGAAAAAAGGATACGCCACTCTTCGGTCTTAGTTCCGAATATCTTGGAAACAAGACCTAACCTAGCTGAATTTTCTTGGTAGTAAGTTTTGGGTGTCTAGTGAATTATATTCCAGGTGCTAGTTCCCCGGATTTTTTTTTGTGTTGCACAGTGTTTGCACTTTAGGAATAGAAAGAGCACCTATTATTCCTCATTTGGGCGATAAAATTTCCGGATCAGTTACAAAAACTAAAAGTTCGGAACGAAAAGTGAGGGGTCCTTCTCCCCCCCTCCACTCGAAAAAAACTCCAAAAGTGCGAAAAATACTATATAACCCATAAGATTAAAGTGTCTTTTTATACCTTGATATCTAATATAATATTTGGTGTCAGAATTATGAATGAACTTGCCTGTGGACAAAGAGAGATATAAAAAAGTAAAATATCAGAATCTTTTATATAGCAGCGCTGTGTCCCGATTTTTTCCAAAGAAATAATAATAGTCTTTATTAGCAAACCTGCTCAAAAAGTACAATCAGTAAAAAATACATGTTAAAAAAGACAATAAACTTGTGATACAAACAAACAACAAAATATAAACAACTTTAAATTTATACATATGTCAGCATTTAAGCAAACATCCTAAACATATTATAATCTATAATCTTTGATCCTAAAGTTGTAAATTATATAAATCGAAACCAAAAATGTAACTTTTTTAAAAATTTAAGACTTAGCAACTACAGATAATATTTGTTTGATAATTTTGACTAGTTACTTACCATTCAAAAGTCCCACACAAAACACGAAAAACATGATATCTCTCCAAATCACAAATGGTTAAATGTATTATATCTGCATTGTAAAAATATTTTATTATTCTACATTGGTCCTGACAAAGTTTAGGCAAAGTCTTTTAAAACTCTCTATGTTTGAAGTTTCCTTGGTGTCCCTTGGCAAAGAATTAAACAGTTTTAATCCTTCGGTAAACACTGTTTTACCAGCAGCATTTGCATAATCAATATAGAAATTACTCATTGATCTTGCTCTTGTATTTACAGGGTGTATTTCATGTATATATTTAATTTCGTCGGTTAAATATTTAGGTAAGGTGCCCCTTCTTAGGCGAAAGACAAATTTCAGCACATTAAACGCAGCCCTCTGTGAGACATTAAGGAAGTTGAGTGTGTCCAGCATCATCTTTATAGGGGTTCGTTTTTTGCATAATAGAATAGCTCGCAATTATGGCCAAAATCATGTCACAAATCAGCCAAATAACTGTGATACCATGAAGTGTTGAAAATGGGAAACTATTGTACACTCCTTAATTGGAGGAGGGGAATAAGAAACATTCGAGTAATAAAAAACATCAAAACATGGTGCAAGCTTTGGATCTACATGTATCTATAGTAAGGTCACTCATCGTCAAGCAAGCTTGCCTTTACGATGAGTGTCCTTAATCTATAGTTGTGAAGTGTGTTCATCTCTATACAGGGTGTTTCACTATATTATTTTAGTTAGTATTGAAAAAAATTAAAAAGCATTTAAATTATTTTTTTGTCAGTCATAATATTATTTTGACATTTACCAATGTCACAATATAGAGATATAGATATATAGACTTTATTTTTTGCCAAAGAGGTAAAAATTTGCTAATATCAATGCTTTTTAATTTTTTCTTTATGACAAAATCTGGTTAAAAAGGGTGGGAAGAAATATAATGAAACACCCTGTACCTAAGTTGAGGGTACATTTGGAAGGGTACTAACATCTTTTTGTCAAAATAAATATATGTATGACAAAATCGTGTTTGTTTCTTATTACCCCATGAACTTTTTTGATTACCCCAGCTAGTGTCATAACCAACCAACAAATTTTCTCAGGTATACCAAGACTTTAAATCCAAATATTTTTTTTGGATTTTGGTCTTTAATACTTTTTTAAAATAGGTAGAACAAAAATTTTGCACATTTAAAAGTTTAATGACCCAAAACTAAAACATTTATCTGTCTAATCTAATATAATAACTTAATCTGTGATATTATTTAAACAAACAATTTTTACTAAAAATAAAAACAGATTTTTTTTAGCAAATATTACCTCTAATAATGTGCCCATAATTTTTTTGAAAAAAATCGGACATTGCCTTACTAAAAATACCTGAATATTTTATTGTTTTTAAGCCTTTTTTGTCCACATAAAAGTAACTTTTTTTTATAATCCTTGGTACATTATTATATGGAAGATTATAAAAAATTTAAGAAGTTTATATGCTACTTTTCACACTTTTTGGGAGAAGGTTTTTTTTAAATACTTTTAGGTATGAAATACCTTTCTGAATTGAACCTTATATCTATAAATGTAGTGGTTTCCGTTTTCAAATTATTTATTTTGCCGGGTTTTATTTTTGATTTTGGGTACCCACATTCGAAAATGAGAAATGTTTGATAGCTCAGATCAAAATTGTGGCATTTACAGGACGCTTTATAAATGGGGACTGTCTTCTGAAAAACGCAAAAGGCCCACCAAAATCGGGACAAATGGTCATGTTACTCTAAACATTAAAAACATATTTTTCAAGTAAATTCTATTGTTTCTTATTAATTAAAGTCCAAGGGCTAATAAGAAACATTTTAAATTATGACTTAAGTACAAGCAAAATATAAACAACTTAAAAATTTTGGTTGTAAAATACCAATATAAAATCAAATAAGGTCATTGGGGTCGAGGGGTGAACAGCTCTCACAATTGGTGTACACATTTCTCACAATCTGTTCACAATCCTTAACAATCTTTACACAATCCCTCCCAATCACCCACAATCTGTCACAATCTCTCACAATCCTTCACAATCTTATCACAATCCTTCACAATCCCTCACAATCTTTCACAATCTTACCACAGTCCCTCACAATCTTACCACAATCCCTCACAATCTTACCACAGTCCCTGACAATCTTACCACAATCCCTCACAATCGGTGTACACATTTTGGGTTAGCTGTTCACCCCTCGGTTGGGGTAAATGTAAACAGGGGTAAATGTAAAAGGTCTTAATAAAGAATTTAAATTTTCCGCTTAATTTGATAATGTGTTGTAACAATGAAAATTTTTGGGGTAAATATAAACATGCATTTAGTATTACTGAAAAATCCAGAGAGTATAGGAATGTATTTGTTTACATTTGCACCTGATATTATTATGTTTCCTTCAATGGGGTCTAAAATACCAGTTTATATTAATCCTGGTTTGTTGAGGTAAATGTAAACATATGACAAATTTTTTTTTCTTAATAGCACTCTTGTATTTTTGTTAATTTTGTTCTTAGAAGAATAATTTTTTTTATAAATGGGTGTGTCTATTTCTTGATTTCAAATCTGAAATTTCCCAAAAAAGTCAAAATTGTTTACATTTGCCCAGATTGACCCTACAGATCCAAAGAGTTTCCACCCCCATGAGGCGGCGGCCCTCAATAGGTTAAAAAAAAACCTAAGCTTTACTTCAAGATGCTTTCCAACCTTTTTCTTGTAAACTGTACCTTTTACAAGAAAATGTTATAAGACTTATTAAATTCTACATTTCTCATCAAATCATATAAGGTTTTTGTGTACCCCTTACCCAAAGCTCATAAATAAACTTGGAAAATAAGCATATTTTTCTTAGCATGAAGGCTAAAATGAGCCCAGCATTGTCTCTTGAGGAGATATCTTGAATACCAGTATTCTCAGCAAAAAAATTATAGAATTAAAATTGAATTCATAACCAAAATAACAAAACTTTTAAAAAATTTCTTCTATTCTTGATTTTTACATCTAATTTGCTTTGATGAATAAGACTTTAAATCTATTAAGTATGTCAAATAAACAACATTGAGGTTTTAAAGTTTGGAACACACTGTTTTGATCAGCTGCCCAAAAAAAGGTGTAAAAAAATTTCTGCAGGACTCCATATGACACTATACAGGACTAAGAATTTATATCAAAGTGCTGTAGGATGGTGTACAAATTAGATTCAGCTGATCCCTCCTCAATTTTCATAGAAGGTGAGGACACTTATAGTAGAGCAAGGTTGCTCCAAGGGGTGGGACACTCCTGAAATAGGTGTACAAATGTTGGATAGTGTCCTACCCCCCAGGTTGCTCTATGATGAGTATCCTTAGTAGAAGATTAGCAAAAAAAATTTTCATACACACAAAAACCTTTTAGAACCAAATAGCGCTTAGTGTTCCAAAAAGCATAGGTAAAACCTCGGGTAAAACAAAAACCCAAAAATATTTCAGTATTTTATTTCTGTAGTTGGTTATCAGCGAGGTTATCAGGCTTATCGTGCTGGGGGGGGGGGAGTTTAGGAATTGGAACCAAGATTAAAACCCACCCATTTGTATAAAATTTTTAATAAATACATTATTACATTCTGTTGCTACCCTCTTGGTTGTTATTTTACCCTTTATTTTCAATGTTTTCTAATACTTACCTCTGAAAAACTAAAAAATAGTGGGATTGATCCAGCCAAGAATGAGCCCACTAACATCACCATGGTTAAAGCTAACACCATTGATATTTCCTCCATTTTTTGGCAAGGGTGTTAAGCTTGACCTATATCTAAGAAAGATATCACCTAAACCACCATAAAATTTAATATTTCCTACTACAGGTAGGTAGATCAAGCCTTTTTATTATCATAGATTCTCCTCTAAATATTCCTTGTGATTGTATGTAGACTGAAAAATTATCCTTGATAAACACTAAATGTTTAATCCACAAAATCTTATGTAAGGGATGGACTAGGGGATAGTATAGAGCACAAAGAAGGTTTTATAAATACTTTATAGGTAGCACACCTAAACTTTTAACCTGAATATATGATTTAATTAAACAAAGATTTTTGTAATTGTTTATACTAAACAAATCTGCAGACTTAGCTAAAATTGTTTTGATTTATTATAGGGGGCATATTTGTTTTTTTCGACGAAAATTTTTACTTTCCAATCCACGTAAACAGTAAACAAAGCACTGGCAGTTAACACACCTAACCACACTTTTGGTGAAGGACGTCACGATCAGCTGATATGATAAAGCTGTGCTTTTGACCGAATTCAAGTAGATCACATTATGGACATGTGGCTAGTTGCACAAACATATTTAGGAGTCACTTATTATTTGAGAGCAACTGACCAAAATGCATTAAGGCGCCCGTCCATGAAGTTATTATTCGCGCGGAATTAATTTTTTGGTGAAGGTGCCGGTTTCCCGCCTTTCTTGCAGCGGATTTTTTAAAATGCGCGGAAATTATGAATTTCTTTAACACATTTTCGTGAACAATTCTGGTGAAATTCGAGCTTGTTTATCTTTAATATAAGAAATGTATCACAAAAGGTCAACATACGACTTGCATTTCTTGATAAAAATGAAATTTATTGAAAACATGACATAAACCAAATGGCCGATTTACCAATTTTGATCACAGCTGATTATTATTTTCACCTCTAGTGATGTCATCGCGTTTTCCGCTATAGTTCGAACAAGTTGAACTTTTTTGAAAAATCGCTGTGTTTGTGAGGTTATGTAGGTGACATAACCTCACTTCGATGTTTATTATTTTTTTGGAAAAAATCTAAATACCTAAAACCTTTTGGAAAATAAGAGTCGTTGGGAGAAGATAGGCTTAATTTCTTGTTAGTTTATAAATGTTTGTTTAGCTTCTTTTTAAGACTAAACACTTATTTTCACGTATGTCTTATTTTCAGTTTTTTTGGTGGAAATAAAAATATAAGGACTAGCCAGGCCCCTTCGGCGGGGGCGGGTTTGAGCCCAAGCCTAATAGTATTAATGGTGGGGGCTAACCATAGGTCCGGCAAGTAGGCCCTTTTGCCATCTAGGCCTAATATCTATAATATTAGGTACATATATAGTGCTAAAACCATTGTAATATTAAAAAACAACTACTAGAAAATTTAAAAACATTGATGGCAAAAAGTTTAGGGAAAAATCATACATATAGGTAACAAAAAAAATTGTGCCGAAAATATGTTAAAAATTTAGTAGGAACTTCTTGGAAAAATCGTACTGCAGAAGAAAATTTTTGCAAAACTTAAAAAGCTACTAAAAATTTTTATAGAAATTGTGTTACAGACAAAAAGTTTAGATAAATTAAGTCCTCTTCGGAAAAATTATGATGCCGATATAACAAAAAAAATAAAGCCGGAACTTTTACAGAAATTAGTCTATCTGAAAAAATTATACACCAAAGTAAATGATTAGAAAAAAAAATCATTTAAAGAAAAAAAGGGGCACCAATGGTCTAAAATTTGTTACAAAATGCAAAAGTTTTGGTTATTTTCAAGCGTATTGTTTATGGACTTGGGTCAGTTTGTCCCTGAAATCTATACTCATTTCATATAGGGTGCTAAGCCCCCAGCCCCCCTAATTGTGCCCATTAATTTTCAAGACATTTTGATTTAAAAATATAGACTTTGGTCGTATTACCCATTTATTTAAAAATATTTATTTGACAAAAGTATACAATTAAACTTTACAATAAAATTGCCACTAGAATAAATAGTCATAAACTAAGAAAAATACAATATTTAGAGTCAATCTAAAAAAATAGGCTCTTTTTATTTTATATCAAAAAAACATTTATCCTAACTTTTCTTAGTACAAATAATAAACAAAATTACTTAACAAATTTTACAATTTTCCAAGACACAATCACATTTGCAACAGCACCGGCAACCATAATTTAATTTTTTTTGAAGTCCTAATTGCTACTTGCTACATAAATACAGAAAATTTAATATTTAATTTTTTTGTTGTTTATTTCTGTTTCTAAATTGTTTGGTAGATTGTTGAAAAACTTTATAAATGCCTAAACTGGACTTCTCTCTGTAAGTGATAATATATGCTTCAGATAGTGTTAATGTCATTGAGGTTACTCGATATTTTATTATGATATCATGTTGAGGCAGATAACTAATGCATAAACTGGACTTGTCACTGTTGATGATAATCTATGCTTCACTATGCTTCTGCTAGTTGTGGTACTGGAACTCGTATTATGATCATGTTGAGGCAGATAACTATCAAATTTCTAAAAGTTTTTGGTGAATTCTTCTGCAAAACCACCAGACCCTCGACTATGTATATAGGTTATTGATGCATGATTTAGTTCAAAATATATATTTATAAATGTTTTTAACTTTAACAAAAATACCAAAAATATCCGAAAAAAACAACTTTGAAAATTAATGTTTTGTTTAATTTCACTCGTCATTCTTTTTTTCTCTTTTGTTGATGTTAGGTTGTGGCCAACTGGCCTCCCTGTGATTTAATGCACAGTATACATACTGGTTCGTTGAAAATAAATCCGCGCGGAAGGATACGCTCCATGGACGTGGACAGCGGTTTTTTCGCGCTTTAAAAAAAATCCTCGCGGAAAATACGCTTCATGGACGGTTACCTTTACATCCACTTTTTGTGATTTCCGGGCTAAATATAAAAATGTTTTGCTTTTTTGTCAATCTATAAGAAAAACAACCCAATTCAATCAAAGCGCATTAAATTCGTTTAAAATAGCCATAGGCAAACATCAACATCAACATCTTAATTTTTGTTCTAACTTACTTTGCTCCAAGGGGTAATCAGCTGGGCCCAATTTGTACACCATCCTACAGGACTTTAAAATAAAATATAGGTCCTGTAGTTTATTTTAGGCTCCTGTATATTTTCCTGTGGAGTCCTGTATGGTCATGTAGACAAAATTTGTACACCTACTGCGTGGGCAGCTGATCACCCCTCGCTTTGCTCTTTTTTAAAGTTTTTCTCAAAACAACATATTTTGGATTTAATGCATTTTAGTCAGTTGCTCCTCATTTTATTATTAGGTGCTATCTAGATTTAAGAAAGACTTTCGTTTTTTATGGTTCCTATACCCGGTTTCCACTTATGAATGCCCAACCTGATTAAAAGAACGCATCAGGTGATGCTGCATTTAAAACAGGTGCAAATCCATGTCCTGTCACGTGATTCGTTTTTTTAATCATGATGGGCATGCATAGGGGTAAACCGGAGACGAATTTTAGTGCTATATGTTTCGAAACAGTCTGGTTCAATAAATACGTCATAATATTTGGTAACGTCATTACTTTGTTCATCGCTCACGGTGGATAGAATAGAGCAGTGTTCAGATCTAATAAATATATGTCGAATTTTCACGTCACTGGTGGTCCAGCTAATTTATGTAAACAACAGTTAGATATGATATGAACAATTAATATTCTTTGAATTTTTTGAAAACTACTTTTTAGTATATTCTTATAAAATAATATTTTTTAGACATACCAGTCGTTACTTTTTTTTAGCCCGCTTCATTTCTCTTTACACAAAAATTAAAATTTGACGAAAATAATGTGTTCGTTTCAGCTTCAAAAATAATCCGCTGACCTACGTCTTTGTTTACTACCCAAGTCCTTGGTTCACCTTTGATACTAAACGATCACATTAAGGAGGCAGGCAAGGACGGCAGTATTCTATCCACCGTGATCATCGCTTACGTCTTCTACGACTGCGGGGGCGAATTCTTCAACGGGAACGTGTGGTTTTTCATGCGAACGTTCACCGGTCGTTCGGGAATGCTCCCTATATTGTATTTGTGTGATCATGGGAGACCGGGAATGATCACATCTCTTGAGAGAACGTTCATTCCTATACTCTCCCAAAATAAATTAAATTAAAAAAATGTATAATATATTTTTCCATAGCCTTAAATACACCTTTTTTACGAGCGTGCGGAAAGTGTCACTTTTCTGCACGCTTCTTAAAACTTTAGATTCGGTACCTTAATATTTGTGTTTTTAGGTGTCAACTTTCAAATAGTTGTCAAAAACCGCCCATGTCAAGCTTTTATTGCTATATCCGCGTGAACTACTGGTTGTGATGTGTTTGTCACTTTAAAGCAGAAGCGAATGTGACAATCACAGATGACAAAGTCAAATACATGACAAATATAACAGTTGGCATGTGGTACATGGCGGGTAATTTGAATTTAAAATAAGGAATGGTAAATCTTGAAGATTTTAACCTTTTAATCATGTTGCTTCCTTACAAAACTTTGGTGGAATATCGGGATGGTGTCTAATACCCTGTTTCCACCAATGCATGCCCACCCCGATTCAAAAAACGCATCACCTGATGGCCCATGGATTTGCACCAGTTTTAAATGCAGTGTCACCTGATGCGTTTTTTGAATCGGGGTGGGCATGCATTGGTGGAAACAGGGTATGAGAATTTTTCACTGAAATTTTGCGGAAATCTGTAGTGCCATTTTGAAAATATAAAAAAACGTCTGACCTCCCATAAGACCCAATGTAAAATTCAGCCCCCGGAGAACAGCCGATTTTTTCAGGGTCATGGCCTCTATTTTTGTGTTGGCCTTGTCTCAGGCAATCACAATGTTAGGCACATCCCTGATTGTAGTAAAAGTATAAAGTCCTTGGTTTTTGCCAGAGATATGAGACCCTCTCATATCTCTGGTCAAGGCCGACAAAAAAATACAGGCCACGACCCTAAAAAAATCAGCTGTTCTCCGGGGGCTGCCTTTTACATTGGGTCTTATGGGAGGTCAGATGTTTTTTTATGATATTTTCAAAATGGCACTACAGATTTCCGCGAAATTTCAGTCAAATATTCTCAGACACTATCCCCATATTCCACCAAACTTTTGTAAGGATGCAAGGTGATTAAAAGGTTAAAATCTTCAACATTTAGCATTTTTTATTTTGAATTCAAATTACCCGCCATGTACCGCATGCCAACTGTTATATTTGACAAGTATTTGACTTTGTCATCTGTATTTGTCACAATCGCTTCTGTTTTAAATTTAATTTTTATGTGAGCTAATGAAGCGGCTCTGAGAAATTAAGGATTACTATACATTTAAAAAAAATTGTTCTGCAAGAATATAGTAAAAACAATCTCAAAATCAGGTTTATTTAAAAAAAAAATCAAATATTCATGAACCGTCATTCCAACTTCAATATTTTAAAGACAATCAGCTGTGTCGTGACGTGACCATAAAAAAAAATCAGTCCCGGATGTGACGTCAACAAAGGTTTGTGCACACGGCTAAAGCCCATCACGGTGGATAGAATAGACTGGTGTTCGGATCGTATATATATGTCGAATTTTTCACGTCACTGGTGGTCCCGCTGAACAGAAGTTAGATATGATGTGAACAACGGAACTACTAATATTTTTTGAATTTTTTGAAAACTAAGGCAATTTTCGTACTGTTTTCTAGTACATCCTTATAAAATATAATTTTCTAGACATATTGTCGTTATTTTTTTTTATCTCGCTTTATTTTTTATTACACACAACTTAAACTACAAGTCAAACTGAATGTAATCGTTTAGTAGCAAAGGTGAGCCGAGGACTTGCGAAGTAAGCAAAGATGTAAGTCAGCGGATTATTTTTGAAGCTGAAACGAACACAATATTTTTTTTTAATTTTATTTTTTGTAAAATGAAGCGGGCTCAAAAAAATAACGACTGGTATGTCTAAAAAAAATTATTTTATAAGAATATACTAAAAAATAGTAGGAAAATTGCCTTTTTTTAAAAAATTCAAAAAGTATTAGTTGTTTATATCATATCTAACTTTTGTTTACAAAAATCAGCTGGACCACCAGTGTCGTGAAAATTCGACATATACTTATAAGATCCGAACACCGGTCTATTCTATCCACCGTGAGAGCCCATCACACACAAAAATGCATAGCGCATAGTTCAACCTTAAAGCCGATCACACACAAAAAAACATAACGCGTAAGAAGTTCAACCTTATGGACTTTTCTTACGTAAATCCAATATGGCCGCTGCTATTCGATCGCTGATTGGTTGAAAGCCTACTATGCGCCATGCTACAGATTACGTAAATTGTGTGTGTGAAGGCCTTATGGACTTTTCTTACGCAAATCCAATATGGCCGCGGCTATTCGATCGCTGATTGGCTTTGCACCACTATGTGCCATGCTATGCGCTTATGCATTTTTTCAACGACCGTGGATTTGACCTACTCATAGAAACAAGTCGGTCAAATGTTTGACACGGTCAGCTGAGTTGAAAAAACAACAAAAATAAAAGGAAGAAAAAGAAAACATTTTAATGGAAAGTTTTTCCTTGCTAATTTTTCCAGTGTCATTTTCAAAGTCGTTTAGAAAATGCCTCTAATATTGTTAATAAGATAGTGTTAAAAATTTCAGCTAACACCATGAATCTGCAGACTTTGTTTCAGGATTTTAATCCAAGGTAAAATAAGTTTAATTTATATTTAGATTTGTTGTAAGGGGCTACTTAGCACCAGAGAAATAGAGTTCTTTACTTAGCGATTATATGTAGATATAATGTGGTTCACTTTTGTAATTGTATTCAGTTTAGGATATTCAGTTTTTACCTCAGTTTTTACCAAGGCCTGAGCTGAGGCCTTTCCAATCAAATTTTGTTTAAAACATGTTCTTATTAACTAAACTAACCTTACAGTCCCTATTTTACTAGGGAAAGACTAAATGCAAAGGAAGAAAAGTGCTAATGTCGGACTAAATAAAATTAGAATTTAACTTCAAACTGATCTAGCAGTATTTTTTTGTGATCTTTAAAAATAACCCCAGTTTAGTCAAGCAAATGGAGTGCTACAGTAGGTGTGCAAGATTTGTCTACAGAACTCCACAGGATGCTACAATAGACTGCAGGACCAAGAATTTATTTAAAAGTCCTGTTAGTCAGGCAGTCAATTTTCAAATGTTTAATTTTTGGGTGATTTTGATATAACTTGGCATTATGTTTAAGGAATTCATACAAAGTTAGGAAAAAACATAGCTTTGCTCTGTGTAGCATTATAGGTAGCATCTTGATGCCCTAAATCTTAAGATTGATAGTAACCTACTTATTGTCAAATCTCAAAAATGGTAATATGTATGACAAATTTGTTTTCACTTTTGTGCAGCCAGTAGATGTATCTTTCTACCTTTATATAACAGTCTCAACAAATATTTTGAATAAAAAATATAATAATGAGATTTTTACAAAAATTTAAATTTGTAATTTTTAGATTATTTGGTTTCCTCCAAAATAGTTTAGTGTTGATTTTGATTTTATGAAAATTAATGTATTTTTTGAGTTAACCTATCACAATGTGCTTAAATTTATACATTATCTTACATGGAACTGTGTAAAAATATACCATAATTAGCAATATTGTGTTTTATAAAAAAATTTTAAAAAGTGCTCTTCAGATTAAATATATTTTTTAAGTATTACTGTATTATTTTGTTATTCTTATTTTTTGCCTTAATATTATTAAAACTAAACAAAAGTCTGGGTATCCATGTCCAATAAAAAAATTTAAACTTGAGTAATGTTATGGAAAAAAAAACATTGGATTTAAGGTGCAATTTGACATCTCTTCATTTGTGTATTTAGGATTTCTATACTTTGTGGGTGATTTTGATCCTCCACTAGAATTAGTTAAATTAAAAACATGATTAAAAAGGGCACTTTTTGAAAAATTGTCGAAATTCCCAAAAACACAACATTTACCTTAAATATCATTTTACAAATGATAATTTTACAATGTTTAAAATAATACAGCCAAATTAAATTTAAAGAGAACATTAATTCTCGAAAATGGAACCATAATTTTATTATTTAGTAGGGGTGCCAACTACAAAAACTTGAATTTTTGGCTGTAAAAATATTAATAGTTTTCATACTGAATGCTTTGAATTTATAGAAAACATTAGAACCTAGCAGCAGGACTCGCCTTTGTTATTAAGGCGCCCTGTGCAAAACACTAAATTGGCGTGCCTATATTGATACCTCTTAATATGTACATCTAATCCGGTACCTCTAGATGTACGAAAATTTAGCGCGTTTAGAGCTCTGATTTGGCGCCCCTGGGCGGGAGCCCGGTTTGCCTGTGCCTGCTACAAACCCTCCTTATAGGTGTACTAAAGTTACAAAAAGCTAAAAATACCAAATAAATTTCTGGCTGTTTTCTGTGGTTTTTTGGATGTTTTTCAAGTCCACTGGTAAATGATTATATAGTTTGATGCTCCCATAGATGATCGAGTTTTTTGTTAGGCTGGATTTTGGTATTGGCAGTGACATGTGTCATCCCAGAAAATTTAAAAAAAATTAAGCATACTGATTCCAATATAAAAATGCAGGGGACAGTGAGTATTTGTTCCTGAATACAAAAAGGTCTACATGTCTCCCTACATCCTTTTCTGCAAAGGTAGCGCACCGCCCTCTTCTGAAGCACAAACACTGACATCAGCGAACCCTGAGTACCCCCAAAAGGCAATACCATACCTCAGGTATGACTCTATCAGTGAAAAGTACTCAATCCTTACTGTATCTGTGCCGAGATCCTGAACTAAAGATCGGATGATGTAACAACCAATGGCCATTTTCTTGTTCAGCTCATCTATGTGTGCATCAAACCTCAATCGTGTATCTATGTGCATTCCCAGATACTTTACCATGGACTTCTGTTCAAGAGGAATGTCCAATTTAACAACATCAAAATTTGAACCCTTAAATATTAAAATGTTGTTTTTGTTAATATTGAAACAGTTTATTTGCGTCACACCAGTTTTTAATTTGGACAAGGTCATGCTTGACAGTTTCTTTAAACTGATTTTGATTCTTTCCCCTCCAGACAACAGTTTTGTGTTTTATGTTTGTCTAATAATAAACTAAGTGAATTTAAAATTAAGCATCGCGGGAATGTACAAAACCAAAACATAATCTGTATCTCATCTGTAATCTAATCAAAATATAATTGTAATTTAATCTCTTATTTTATTTAAACAAAAAATGATACTTAACATTTAAAAAATATTTATTTACCATATCTTGCCTCTAAATATAAAAACCACTTTTCAAGTATTTAAAAATTATTAATATTATGTTTTTTAAGACCCCCATGAAAGTCAAGGAGAGGGATAGGTAGTAAGAGACATAACAAACATGAAAAAAAAACATAAACATCTTATGTGACCACAAACACATTTTTTTCTTAAAACAAAAAAATGTATTATCTAAAATAAGCAACTTTGAGGTTTTAAAATTTTGAAAACACTTGGTTTTTGTCTCGCTGTGTACCATTTCGTGTATACAGTATATGAACATTAAAATTTCTCTGGTCAAAATACAAAATTATGGCGAGATGTTTGGTCTCATAACTCTAAAACTATTAGCCTGACCAAAAGACTAACACTTATGTAAAATTACACAAAAAACTAATTTTTGATGACACATACTTACCGAAATTTTAAGGACCACTAACCCTGTAATTACGCCAAGTTTCAAAACTTTCATGCCTTTTGTAACCTGAAATGTTTAAATAAAATGATGGTGTAATCCTCGTGTAATCACTTTATTGTTCTTTGTTTGAAACTCGTAGACAATGATTGTGTACAAACAAGATTTCGGACTTCCATTGTCTTTATTTATTTTTTAAACACGACGTTTCGGTTAGTAAGTTTCTCTAACCGTTTTCAAGTGTAAACTAAACAATTCAATCCATAGGCTACTACTTATACTGCTTGGTGTGCAGTCGGGTGTTGACAGTACGTGCAACAGACAACGACAGAAGATAAGATCAACTCACCGAGAAGAACTGAAGAAACTACAGACACATACTCAAGATAGACCAACCTCAAGCACCAACAAAGAATTGGTACTCAGTAAAAGACTTAAGTTCGCCATGCACCGACACTTGACATCATTGCGGCAATAGAGACCGTTAATCTACCTCAACCAGAGGCTGATGAGTGTCGCCATAAAGTAAGAACACCCTTGGACAGAAAGAAGCAACAAAAGACAAACATCACCAGTCAAGAACAATGGGCATTCAAGAACCTGCAGACTGACAGATCAATCAAGATTCTACCTGGCGACAAAGGAAACGCGACGGTTATCATGGATGTCGAGACATACGACAGAAAGATAGAAAAAGTTTTAGAGAAAGGATACTACAAAACAATACGGAAAGATTCAACTACAATGACAGGACGCATCTACAGGACATTGAAGAAGTATGCTGAAAATACCCCGGACACCGATAGATCCCGCCTGACTCCACACCACAGGAAGGCACCACATTTCTATGCTTTACCAAAGATCCTTAGGAATGATATACCACTGCGACCAATTACCAGCTCCAGGGATTCACCGACCAGCACTTTGTCAAGGTTTTTGTTGGATATAATTCAACCATTACAGGGTAAGTACGACTCTTTTGTCAAAAACTCGGAATATTTTGTCGAGATTTAAAAAAGGATCGAATTAGATCCCGACGATAGATTTATAAGTTTTGATGTAGAAAGTCTTTGCACCAACGTGCCAATAAATGAGTCACTCAGTATCATTAAAAACAAATTACAAACTAATGATACACTTTACGAGAGAACAACGCTAGCGGTGGATCTGTTGGAGCTTTGTCTTCGTAACTCTTACTTTCAAGTGAAAGATAAGTTTTACGCGCAAAATGATGGAATTCTAATAGGTTCGTCTCTATTGCCAGTGGTAGCGAACATCTACATGAAGTGGTTCGAGGACCATGCGATCAACACAGTAAGAGTCAAGCCAAAACAATGGCTACAATACATGGATGACACATTTATTATATGGCCGGAAAATGATGACGAACTACAGAATTTTCTACACTATCTGAACGGTATCCGACCAACAATCAAATGCACAATGGAAATTGAAAAAGATTAGGCCTTACCTTTTTGGGATGTTCTTGTCAAACGATTAGACAGAAACATTTAAACCACTGTATATAGGAAATCTACACACACGGGACAGTATCTAAATTTTAAGTCTAATCATTCTGTTGCTACAAAACAAGGAGTTTTAAGAAGTTTGTATTTAAGAGTCTTAAATATTTGTAGTAATAATAAAGAATTAACTACAGAAATTAACAACATTAAAAAGGACTTACAACAAAATGGTTCTTCCGAGAAATTAATAATAAGCTCAACGATCTCGAAAATTAAAAACAAACCAAATGTAGCAAATTATGTGTTATTAACATTCCATATGTTCAAGGGATTTCAGAAAACATAAGACAAATAAACTAAACACTATAATATAAAAACAGTATTTTCATCGGGAAATACGATAAGGAGTTTTGTAACTAAAACAAAACCAGAAAATCCCCCAAATAATAAGGAATGTATTTACCAAACCCCGTGTGAGTGTGGTAAATCGTATGTTTCCATGTAGGTGATAGTTCAATGAATAGAGGCCAAAATAGGGGAGTTAGCCTACAAAAGGTCCGGTAGTTCTGAATTTTGGATATGTTGTTAAGCTCAGGAGGGTAGTTAAAAATCTGAGTTTTCGTCACCCCCGCCCCTGTGCTCCCTCCGCCATCTTGAAAAAACCCTCAAAAATTGGCACTTTTTTTAGTTTTTTGCCTTTAATTTCGTTCCAGTACACTAAAAAGAGTTATGTGAAATTTTTTAGAGGATATAATTATCTACAATTGGGTGGTACTACGGTTGTTCTGCGAGCAGTAGTAACGGAGCTAGGTAATTTCCAAAAATGACTAAAATCACGTGCTTGGACAAATTTTCAGATTTTTTTCTAATTTAGACGGCATAAGCTCCGAAATACTTTGTTCTAGGGTAAAAGTTCTAAGAACATATCTTGTAGAGAATTTTATCAGCTACAAAATCCATTCTTTAAATGTATTTTTAAATATTGTAATGGAGTGGGAGTAACTTTTAACTTAAAATAAGTAAGTTAGTTAAAATAATCATTTTTTAAAATTTAGTGCTTTAAACGGCACGTTTTTTATTTATTTTTATTTTTTTATGTAAATTTAGTGACGTACAAAAAGGTAAGGGGTCAAACACCTCCTTAAACTAACCACCTCTTCAAAACCCCCCCAGACCCCCCAAAATCTAACATATTTAGGTTTTCTCAAATTTTCTCAAAAAATACGCTTCTAAGAGAAAATGTGTAATATACTTTATTGTAGACAATGAAATTTCCTTTTGAAAAAGGTACAACTCGATGGGGGTCAACTATTTATAAACTCTTCAGCGGCGTCCGTTAATTGAAGTAATTTAAAAAAGTAAACAAATATCCATGTTTTTTCCATGATTTATTCGATTTTTTTTAAAACCAAGGTTTATAGAACAAAATGTGTTATACATTATTGTAGCAAATAAAATTTCATTTAAAATGCTGTACAAGAAAGTCGGATTGGTTTCATGGTTATAAATTCAGAGGCGCCCGTAAATTTAACCAATTTTAAAAAATCACAAATTAAAATATTTTTGTTACAAGTTTTATCGACTTTTTTCAAAAACTAAGCCTAATTTAAAAAAATGCTATGATGCACTTTATTGACAGTAAAATTCTCTTTTCAACGGTGTATAACTCGATGGGGTTTGACTTACAATGAACCGCCAGCGACGTCCGTAAATGGGAGCCATATAATTATTATTTTAAAAAATTATGTTTTGCACAGGTTTTATTTGATTTTCTGAAAACTTTATTGTAGATAATAAAATTTCCTTTTAAACGTTGTGTAACATGGTAAGAAATATTTCATATTTACCGCTCCAGTGGTGTGCTGAATTTAAAACAATTTTTTTAACCAGGTAGCAAGGTCACGTTTTTTAAACGTCAAAAACAGGTCATTTTTAATGACCATTGACGTCTCTGACCTGACGTGTAAATGACCTTTAAATGACGTTCAAAAGACACACCCAAAATGACACAAACCTATTTATGACTTTTTTTTAACTCGTCTGAATATATGAAATATTCCCTGCAGTTGAGAATACTGAAGGAAACTTGGACACAGAAGGTGACTTTCTGTGACTTAGACAGTGTTGCCAACTATTGGAAAGCGAAAATCCGTAGCGTGAACGCGAAAAATCTGTAGAAATCCGTAGGTTCAAAGAAGACTAAAAACAAAAAAAGGTGCTTTTTTTACAATGAAAAAGTTTATATTGGTTTGATTTTTTCTTTTTTTGACAGTGACAGGAGTGTACAACTTTTTTGGTTCGGAATTGCACGAGAACGGTACGGTACCTACTGCTCCGTTCCAACGGATCCAAATAAACTTTTTTGCAGTGTCGCCAATTTTTTAAACGGATAAACCGTTATAATTAGAAGACATAAAAAGTACGTACTTTTTTAACCTTTTTTATTTAGTTAAGATACGTACAAACACTAATATTTTCTAGTGCAACATACATAACGTAAAACATAGTTTAACTTTCGTGGCGCGAAGCGTTGTTTGACTCCCCATCAAACAACGCGCGAAGTAATACAATTCGTTCTAAATAAGGTTGCAACGACCGTGCGCTAGATGTCTAGAAAAATAAGGTCACTGATTCAAGCAAAACCTTTTTACAAAATGATTAAAATGTAGGAAAAAAAGTAAAGATAATAGAGTCGACTTTATTTTGACATATTTACACAGAAAACTAACAGCTGACCTCTCAAAATTGACATTTCAAACCCAAATTTAATAATAAAGACGCTAACTTTCATTTAATAAATACCGACACTAATAAATCCGGTTTTTAAATACACAAAGGCTGAATTTTGAAGCAGAGCAGCTGCTTTTTATATGCAAATCTGTCACCATAGGGTCGATGTTTAAATAAGGTCAGGTTTTATTCCAATAAGTGTCTATTACTGATAAGGAGGAATGAGGCGCGGCCGCCGTTGTGTTTCGATGTTAATCGTTTTTTAGTAAAATTGCCAAAAATCTGTAGATTTGGATCCAAAATCGGAGATCGAAATCCAAAATCCGTAGATCTACAGATAAATCCGTAGAGTTGGCAACACTGGACTTAGACCTGGAAGTACTGGAACAGGTACAGCGGTGTTACAGGTGAGGTACAGATCAAAATAGACCTATACCTAGACTTACACATCTCCCCTTGAAGCGAAAGAAGCCTCGAAGTCTTGATTTAATATTTAATTTATTTTACATATGTACCCCCACATTCCGTATAAATCCGGTCAAGTACTGACTGGGGCACCATCTATGTAAGTATGAGTGTATGTCCCTTGGACAAAGTGTGCAGTGTGGGTGGTGACCAATATATGAAGTTTTTCAGACGTCAAAAACTACACTACGAAAAGACGTCAATTAACTGACGCCTTAAAGACATTTTTTGGTAGATGACCTGCTGGTCATCCAAATGACCACTTTTCGACGAAATAAAGACGTCATTTGATGACCCCTTGCTACCTGGGGTATAAGTAGTAGCCTATAGACTGGATTGTTTAGTTTACACTTGAAAACGGTTAGAGATACTTACTAACCGAAACGTCGTGTTTTAAAATAAATAAAGAATGGAAGGCCGAAATTTTGTTTCTATATTTAATTGTTGTCAAAAATAATTCAATTGTTTAAGGCATTTTCCACTAATTTAATTTGATCTTTGGATGGATATAGAATAAACCTTGTTTTTTAGCAAATTTGTTGTCCACTCTTGCCTTCTTACTTTTACAATCCTATTTGCCTTACGTCTAGATGATGTCACAACTTGGTCCTATTGGACTGTGTTTACTCCTATATGGGTCTGGAAAGCATTGGTCATTTTGGGAGCCACTGTTGGGAGTTATGTGTGGTGGAGATACCCACATTTTAGGTAGGTATCTACTTATATAGAAGAAATAGTATAGAAGAACTCCTCAGATTGCAGAACTCTTAAATTTTTAAACAAATAAATGGATCCATGACGGATTTGATACCTTTATAGTCCATTAATATACTCAAGTTAAAATCCACGCTATATCAGCCTTGAACATAGTTTTTGTAAAAATCTCAGAAACGAGATCTCCTAATATGTCTTAAGAAAAATGCTTTCTACCGTATTCTAAAAACTGCATATTGCTGCAATGCTCTGTTAAACAGTTAGCATTTTAAAATTTTTTTAACTGTCAAAAAAATGTCATTAGCATTAATGGATTTTGACCAAAATCTAATCGGCTTGTTACAAGCTGCGTTCGGTATTTGCATCTCAGACGCGACGGATTTTTAATCACGTGATTACAGATTAGTCTGAGCAAATTAGAATTACCGAACGATCCGGATCAAATCGATCAAATTTTTAGAAATGGTTATAACCCTAAATATAACCAAAATATTATGTACATATTGCAACTTACGCCCAGCTATAATTTTGACAAAATTTTCCTGTGATGTCGGAAATTTATATAATTTGTTGTCTTGAACATCAAATAATTTAATTTCAATCTTTTTACATAAAAAATATTTTTGTAAACAAAACAAATACCCAACATGACGTCACAATCTCGGATCAATCTGTTTCGTCGGTCAAAATCCACGGAGCAACCAGATTTCCATCCGACTAGTCAGATCTACCTCCCCTAGATCTAGATGGAACAAACGAACGATTTCGATCAAAAAGATTAATCCGAAGTAAATACCGAAGGCAACTACAGTGTAAAAAACTATCTTTCATGAAAATTAGTCCAGCGGTTCAGGAGGTATCGTGAGCTGGACAGACATACAGACACACACACGTAAACACAAACACACGGACAGACGTCACGGCGAGATTGCTAAGATATAACACATTTTCGGCGTTATCTATTTTTTTTGTCCAAA
The DNA here is from genome assembly GCA_963576565.1 of Aspidapion aeneum. Lineage (NCBI taxonomy): Eukaryota > Metazoa > Arthropoda > Insecta > Coleoptera > Brentidae > Aspidapion > Aspidapion aeneum. Next base: position 35,378,452 of record OY755046.1, on the reverse strand, counting down.
ACAATACATACACAATTCCTGCGCGGACTAGCAAGGTAAAAATTAAATGAATAAATTAGAAAAGTAAAATAATTTATAAATATGAGACATTTTGTGGCAGCGATTAAATATAGTTTCTTTTTTTTTATCTTGGCGGTTACGTCATCAACATATTTACATTAGTTTAAATGATAAAATGCCAATGACGAACCGCCATTATAAAAAAGCCCGACTGTTATCCCAGTAAAAAAATACACAGTTTTCGCGTTGATTATCCTTAAATATATTTTTTAACTTCAAACAAGTTTTCGTGGCTAATCGGGTAAAGAAATAAGGGTTTTTTGTTTCTTTAGTATTTTTCCGTGGGTAGCTCGAAAGATTAACCTCACGGGGGTTCGGTTCGGTTCATATCAATCGATGATATAGCAGTTTTACTCGCCTGCTGCTGTTTTAGTTTCTCTCGTACTTCGGTAGATGGCGCTTCTTGTTGGGTACATGGTTTTGTTTTCTTACTATGCAATGTAAGGTGAGAGCCGTATACTTAATTTAGGAAGGGTGTCACATTGACCAAGCAGTGTTCTGAGGAGTCCCATAAGGACGAAACAGTTAACTGTCAACACTTATTAGGTGTCCATTATATCTTGGACCCCTGTGAGGTTAAGCTTTGAAGCAACCACGGAAAAATACTACAGAAACAAAAAACCCTTATTTCTTTACCCGATTAGCCACGAAAACTTGTTTAAATTTTAATTTTTAATTTTTTAACTTCTGTATATTTTAACCAGAAATGAACATATATTTTTCATTGAATTCAGAGGTTTGTCTCAGGTCGCCATTTAATAAACAAATAGGTAGTTTTAGAACAATTTAGAAAAGTTACATTCTATGCATTAAGGGGCATTTTTTGTACGAGGGGTCATCAGCTTTCAACACTACTGTACAAATTTCACAACAGGACCCGACAGTACCACGACAGGACCCAACAGTACGCGACAGGACCCGACAGGACCCAACAGTACTCAACAGTACTCGACAGGACCCGACAGGACCCAACAGTACCCAACAGTACTCGACAGTACACGACAGGACTCGACAGTACTCAACAGGACCCAACAGTACTCAACAGTACTCGACAGGACGCAACAGTACCCAACAGGACCCAATAGTACTCGACAGTACACGACAGGACCTAACAGGACTCGACAGTACTCAACAGGACCCGACAGGACCCAACAGTACTCGACAGGACCCAACAGTACCCAACAGGACCCAACAGTACACGACAGGACCCAACAGTACTCGACAGTACACGACAGGACCCAACAGTACACGACAGGACCCAAGTCCTGTTGGACGCTGTACAAAATTTTAAGGTGCCGATGACCCCTCGAGTTTGTATCTAAAAATAGACCCAAGAACTATCTTTTTCAATATTAGCATGCTATTTAATAACACCTGGTATAATTCATTGGGTTTCATTGTAACCACTCCAGGGGCGTCCGTAATTATTTTAAAAAAATATTTTCTTAGGCAAGCTGTACAGCGACAAAATGTGCCTATAGAAGGTATACTTGATGAATACAAAGTATTATATGGTATCTGAAAATGATGAACATAAAGAAAATACTCTGCCAATATATGGGCCCCTAAGCTCACACTAGGTACTATAGTTATAGTGTACGTGTGAGCTAATATAACTAAAAACTAAAATACATTTTATTCAACTCCAGACTAAATTACCTTTTGTTTGATACCACACAAGCCATGTTTTGACTTAAACTTAAATTTTTGAAATCTACCCCCACCCTTAACAAAAACAAAAACTAAAATGTATTTTGTTAAACTCCGGACTCAATTACCTTTCGTTTGATATCACACACGCCATATTTTCACTTAAACTCTAATTTTTATAATATACCCCCGCCCTTTTTTTTAAATAAATTAAAATGTATTTTGTTTAACTGCGGACTCAATTACCTTTCGTTTGATATCACACACGCCATATTTTCACATAAACTCTAATTTTTGAAATCGACCCCCACCCTTTTATTGGGTTTGTGTTCGGTGGATTTTGTTCATTTTTAAATGGGACCATCTCGACCCAAGACCCAGCCTAGGTACCAAATTTCATTAAAATCGGCCAAGCGGTTTTTGAATTATGCGCGTTGGTCGTTACAGACAGACATACAGTCAGACAGACAGACAGACATACAGACAGACAGACAGACAGACGGCGCAACAAAAAAGTTTCAAAATCATCTGAAACGCAAAGATATATAAAAATTTTTAAAATCGGAGCAACTTTTTTTTTCTCGAAAAAATTAGGATCACCATAGCTCACACTACTATAGTATAGTATACGTGTGAGCTAAAAATATATTATTTTTTTAAATTTTAGGTTAGAAGGTGAGGCATACATTCACTACAAATCAATGCTGATATCTTTAGCATTGCACCTTATTTTACTCATGTTTGAGCTGCTAGTTTGCGATAAGTTGGAGTCAAACAGACATTTGTGGATCTTAGTTTTTATTCCCTTAATTTTTATATCTATAGTTAGTATAGCTGTTTGCATATGGGCTGTCAAACATGATAGATCGTTTGAGGTAAGATAATTTTATTTTTGGTTTTCATAAACGAACTTTTGATATTTTGACACTTCGTAAAAAGTCAGTTTTAGGAAAATTTATTTTAAAATCACACTGTTTGAGGTCCATTCAAAAATTTCGTAACGCCCAAGGGGAAGGTCAGGTTTATCCTTCTGTTACACTCAATAATTTTTTATTGTACTATTGGAATCGTCAAAAGAAACTTCTTTAAATTTTATTTAAAAAAAAAATAAAAATTTGGTCAAAAAATTTACCAAATTTTGTGATGGTATCTGTATTTGTCTGTGTGTCTGGGTTAGGAGTTTCAAAAATTTTTTAAAAATCATAATTCGAGAACCATAGCTGCTAGCAAAACAAGATTTTCAAAGTAAGATGGACAAGTATATTTTCAACAATATTTGTTAAAGTTCGTCGGAGTCACAGTTGTTAATATATAACTTAAAAAAAAATCATATCTGATGAACCACAGCAGCTAGCGCAACGCGGTTTTCAAATTTAGATTGTTACATTTTTTACAAAATAGCGCCAAAATTTGTCATTAACACCAGTATTTACTAAAGGGTCTAAAATGCTTAAGTCCTTCAAACTCGGTCTAGATTTTGGTTAAAGGTTTAAATAATTTTTTTGCCATGTAATAGTTTTTAATATTCATATAATTGTTCATAAATACCTTACAATATAGGGCACCGTTTTTCGTTGTTACAGTGTCATTATATCCGCAAAACACTTAAAAATTAATTTAAAAATATAATATTTTGGTTTAAACATTACATAATGTCATATTTAAACCTCCAAACGTCACTAGGAGATGTCCAATAAAATCGGTGTAAGTCAGTATCAGCTATCCGCTTTATTTTACATGCTAATTATTACTGAAAACATATTCTAACATATCTTGCGCTTTTTACAATTAAAATATTGATATGTATTTAATACGGTAAAACTTGTAAAACTAAGAATTGCCTATTGTGCTCTTGCACGTTAGCGTAAACCAAACCTTTGCAGTAATTTGTCCTGTAAATATTAAAAAAATACTCTGCCAATCTATGGGCACCCAAGCTCACACTAGGTACTATAGTTATAGTGTACGTGTGAGCTAATATAACTAAAAACTGAAATATATTTTATTTTACTCCAGACTCAATTACTTTTAGTGTGATACCACACAAGCCATGTTTTGACTTAAACTCAAATTTTTTTAAATCTACCCCCACCCTTTTTTTTTTAAACTAAAATTCATTTTGATTAACTCCAGACTTAATTACCTTTCGTTTGATGTCACACACGCCATATTTTCACATAAACTCTCATTTTTGAAATCTACCCCCACCCTTTTATTTGACTTGCGTTTGGTCGATTTCGTTCATTTTTAAATGGGACCACCACGGCACAAGACCCAGCCTAGGTACCAAATTTCATTTAAATCGGACAAGCGGTTTTTGAGTTATGCGGGTTGGTCGTTACAGACAGACAGACAGACAGACATACAGACAGACAGACAGAAAGACACCATAGCTCATACTACTATAGTATAGTAGTAGTGTGAGCTAATACATCTAAACCAGTCGGTATCAAGTTCATAGACTTTAGTACTAGACCTTGGTCTAAGTGCCAAGTTTAAAGATCTTGAGAATACTGGTGTTGTTGTTTTTGTACAAAAAAGTCATGTTTTATAAATAGAGCAGCCAAAGTAACGTAGTTTTCAAAATTTCATTTTAACAAAAATAAAGCTACCTCTACACCCAGAATGACTAGTTCTTATGGATGGCTGTACTTACTTTCTGGCACCAATTTTGTTAAATGCATTACGAAGGTACGGTAAGCGGTCAAAATTCAGATTTTTGCGTTGTTTACATAGTTTATGGTTGGCGCCTTATCCTAGAAAAACGAAATCAACTAACTTGCCTTTTTAGTGCAGACAATAAAATTTTACTTTTAATGATGTACATGTTAAGAATATGTACAGGGTGTCCTAAATGTGTTTAAGAGGGTTTCAGCTGTTTCTAGGGCAGATAGTATAATTATAATTATGAAAGTTTGATTTTGGTTTTAATTGCTTTTTATAAAGAATCCAACTAAATTTTATTTGTCAATTTTAGTTTTTGAGATATAACATAAAATTATTATTTCTTTATAGAAGACCCCTTATGTTTTAAGTTGTTTACTGGATTTCAAATATTACCTTTCGTATTATACAGTCTCCGCCAAAAGTTCAGCAACTTCATAAAATTGTGTATAGATCTGATCCTATACCAACTATTAAAGATTGGTGCATTTAAAACCTCCAGTCCAGTTCTCAATTCGGTTATTTTCTCCACAAAATCATGTAGGGTCTTTTTGTCACGTCACTTTTTAGGAAAAAATGCCAAGTAACATTTCTTGTAAAAATGAGGCAAATCCTAAAAATTTCACAAGAATTGGTCAAATGAGCAGATTTATAAACAATTTTAGGGAGTTCTACTTTTGACCCATACTGTATCTTGTTGAATTTTTAGCTGGAGCTGTTTTGCGCAGTAAATGTTCTACAATTTATATTCCTAGCTTTGAGGTTAGATGGTTTTATTTCATGGTCTTGGGAAGTTGTATTTGTCCCATTATGGATAGTCATGTGTCTATCTTTGGTAAGAATTACTTATAAGCTCGGTGCAACCACCGGTCATAAAATCATAAAAAGTCATAAAATCTTACATTGGTCATAAAATTTTAAGGAAGGAGCCTCAAATCTTATTAAATTTTACTCAGCTTAATATTGACATCAACAATTTAAAACAAAAGCAAAATGTTGTGCCAGTCTCAAGTCATAAAAAGTCATAAAATTTTATTTAAAAATGTCATAAAAAGTCTTGAGAGATCATAAATGTCATAAAAAGTCTTGAGAGATCATAAATGTCATAAAAAGTCTTGAGAGATCATGAAGTCATAAAATTTTGAAAAATTGGTCATACAATTATAAAAAAGATGCGCCTTCAGTCGGTGGTCGCCCTGTCACCCAAAATGTTTAACTTTTTCGAGGAATGGGAGGTTTACGGTTATATTTCCTTTATGGAGTTTTTATGAATGCCATTTGAGAAAGTCGAAATTCACAAAGTAGTGTGTCATGCGTCAAGTATCATTAAATTAGAATGAAATCGAATTATGAGTAAATGTAATTATTTTTATTATTATATTTGGTTTAGTGCCGCGATAATCCTATTGAGCCTATTGTACAGGGTGTTTTTTCAAGGCATTTGTCCTACCTTTTTGAGAAGACCCTCAAGCCAAGGGGGCACTTTTCTTGAAACAATAATGGAGGGGTAGATTTTAACCCTATATTTGAAGTAGGAAAAATGGGTCTAGTGATACCTTGTTTTGAAGGTCTCTTGAATTAATTTCTTTATGGAAAATGTATCTAAAACCAACGATAAATCAAATTTAGCAAATTACTTTTAGCAATCCTCTGACAATTGCTAAAAATTACTGCTGAATCAGCTTGAATTTGCTTGCAAGCATTAAAAACCTAAAATAAGAAATAAATCATTGCAAAATATTCCAGTGACCAAAAACAAATCGACGTGTTTTGTACATGTACAAGTACATAAAAAACGTTTTTTATCACTTTATGGTGATTTTGGTGCCTAGTAGTATCTCAAAAACGAATCAATCGACCCAATTTTCTCATTTAAAATACAGGGGTAAAGTTTACGCCTAGAAGACGGTGTGTGCTGCAAAAATTAACCAAAAAGTGTTTCCCTCAGAAACTAACTGTTACCGTTTAGTCATATTAATTCAGTAATTTCTAACGCGTAATTCCTATTCACAAGAAGGAGGAAGCTGAATCTAAAAGCACCCACTTTGAACAGAACATAACTTTCCTTTTCCAAGGAGGTGAATTACTTAGGGGTAACCATGAACTGCAAACTAACTTGGAACAACCATCTGCAAAAAATCATCTCCAGGACGACAGTGGCAAAACGTGGGCGCTAAAACCAAAAATGGTATTTTGGATATACCAAACGGTGATTAAACCCATGATCACTTATGCATCACTAGTATGGTGGCCGAAAGTCGAACAGAAATTAGCTCAGACCAAACTGAGCAAAATTAACAGGCTAATCTGCTTAGAATACAGCCTCCACTACACATATGTGTTAAAGTAGAGGCATTAACACACGCCTATTGGCTTCTCCAAACAGACAAACTAAAACCTGGCAACCTATGCGGAGGCGTCAGCATACTACAGGTGGTAAAAAGCTAGACAGCATTAACAAACCAACTGACCATATGACAGTCTTGTTGGACACAGACATTCGAAGTGTTAATAAAGGACCGTCATGGCCCATAAAAGAACTACCGCAAGCAAGGAGCGCCTCGGTCTGCTATACACACGGATCCAAGCTACCGGAAGGAGCCAGCCGGTTTGGGGTCCAAATTTCAAGCTCTCCTTGTCAATGGGCAACACACCATTCCAAGCAGAATTGCTTGCGATTAACATATGCGGACAAGAGTGCCTAAACATAGGAAGCCTATGTTCCTACTTTCAGACAGGCAAGCGTTAAGTGTGTTTTAAAGCTAGTCTGGGAGTGTAACCAGACCTTAAAACGACTAGCTCGAAGCAGAGCACTGAAGGAAATGAGGAAGCAGAGAACCTCGCAAGGAAACGGGCATAATACCCTACTGTGCATCAAAACTGGACTAATGAAAAGCCACTACATAAAAGAACTGAATAATTGGAAAATGAATCAGTTAGTGTCTTACTAGGGACAAAGTCCGGAAAAAAGACAATCAAAACCATATCAGCAAGGAAGACAAACATCTAGAAATAAACAGGAACGACTTAAGACCAATAGTCGGACTGCTTACCGGACACTGCCTAGTCAAATACCACCTAAAGGCAATAGATAAAGCCGACGACAACAGTAGATTGTGCAGGAGCGCATCAGAGACAGGTGAATATCTGACCTGCGAATGCTCTGCCTTACTTCGTACAAGGCGCCAGTACATCGAATGAGGTACTCTTTCGCCTCAAGAAGTGAACCAACTAACTTACAAGAAAATAGCTTCCTTCGGCACAAGCTTGCAAAATCTTGGAGACGATACTGTTACGACTTCTCGTGTAATCTTCAATTTACAGCGCGTGTAGCCCGATTTTATCTGAATCAAACTAAATACTTGTTTGTTATGTTAATACATATGTAATTTTTAGGTGGGAGTTTTGTACACCATGATTTTTGCAGCTATTTTAATGCGAACTCCCGAAGTGAACGCACAGCAAAGACGGAGTAGTTTGCACTCCGCAATAGGTTATACGTTTTTAGTTATACCAATATTGATATTTCAAGTAAGTAGATTTATTATTGAACACTTTTGGGGGTTTAAGTATATCTAGGGAAGTAGTCCACAGTAGAGGCCCTGGATACATTTGACGTATGTGTTTCACCAACGATGGATAAGTCATATTGTCCTCTCTTTCTGGCATAATCCAGTTTTATATATATAATCGATTTTAAGATATAGATAGTCTTTAAAAATCAAAACGAATTTTATACTTCACACAAAGGTGTGTGTGCTTAAATCGCGAGTGTCAGAAAGAGAAGGAAGAGTTGGTTTCGGTTAGTTTCCAACTTACACAAGGTAACATCTCCAGACGTACGTTTCTGTGAGTTTCACGTCATCAGTGGAGAACAGCATACATAGGTAAGCCTATTTTAACCAAAACCAACTCCTACATATGAATTACTCGCATCCGTGAAATGCTGGATATTTTTTGACGTTTTTAATATTTTAGGTTAAGAAGTATTTCAAATTTTGACAACAAAAAGAACAGATTTGACGTTGTTAATATTTTAGTTTAGGAAATACTTCAAATTTTGACACAAAAAACAAAACAGAAGTGGCCCTGATTGGTTCAGTGGGCGAGGTGTCCGATTGCCAATCAGAGGGTGTGTGGTTCGAATCCCATGCCTGCCACTACAAACTCGAACCTACTCTCCGTTTGTGAATACCGATTTACCGGAAGTAGGGGTAAAGCCTGTCTTGGGCGAAGTTTGGCATCAACGAAGTAGGCAAAGTTGATGATGAATTCAAGACCGTGGTTCGGAAGTCACGTTAAGCCGGTGATCCCGTGTTAAGAGCGTAGATGGCGCTAGCACGATAAAGACCCTTGTGTTCGACAAAGAGCATCAGGCAAAATTAAATCCTCCATGAGAAAAGAAAATTGCCTACCATGGGGGTCTATATGTGTATGAATGTGAGTGTGTTGTGATTGTCCAAATCAGAAATCAGAGCATTAAGTTGCAGACTGTGGCTAGATGGCCTTTGATGCATAGGCCAACCAAACCGAAATATGAATGAATGAAAACAGATAACAAACCACAGAAATAAATGGGACATTGAGGTTAAGCTCTAAGGTGCCATCTATCCCGTAGCTCGTTTAGTAAATCTATTTCATATTTCTATAGTGATTCCTAACAAATTTCTTTTTTGCTTAAATCTGAAGATTTTATGATTTCAAAGATGAAATAAAGCTTTGTCCCAAATTAGATGTTTTGACGGTCAGGGACATAACGCAAGTGTTTTGACGGTCGTATCTCTCACCCCTAATATATCGAAATTACGAGATGAAAAGGGCTAGTAATTGGCTTATTTTTTTTGAAGCCAACAAAACGCGTTTGAAAGTTAATGGCATCATTGTCCTAGAAATCGTATGCTTGGTTTAATTAGTGCGATGCTCGAAAAACGTCGGTTTGGTTAGGCGCATGCGGACTCTGTTAGGAATCAATTTAAAGAGTTTTCGCAGAAATAGAGCTTCTAGGCAAAATGACGCTTTTTATGAAATTCAGCTTGTTACTCATTACTTAAAAAATGGACCGGTATACTGTGGACAAAACACAAAGAAAAATCTACTCATCGTTCGATTTTTAGGAGAATTAAAAGATGAATGAGCGTAACATGCCAAGCTATTTTTTGAAAAGTTCAGTATTGTGGGACAAACTCAATGTTTATGAAAAATTTACTTTTAAATAAAATATCAAACCAAAGTTTTAGTTTCTGAAATATACGACACAACGTTTTACTTATAAGGGCATTAAAGGAATTTTTGCTTAATGCTTTTGGTTGTTGAATATTTTTTGTATTTGTAAGAGTGATTTTTTGTTCCTTTTAGGTATTATTAGCAAATAAGTTAGACGACGACATACAAATCTCGTACACGGCGGTGGTCAGTCCACTGTTTGTCTCCTTTTTCGACTTAATCCTGATGTCATTTAGTGCTAAAGGAGTCAACAAATGTAAGTCAAACTAATTATACGTATTTTTTTAAAAATTCAATAGTAAAAAAATGGATAACGTAGTAATCAGATTGCAAAAGCCATTGAAAAAGCATTAATTATTTAAAAAAATACGCTTTTTTAGAGTTCTCTATCTAGTTCCTGCATGTTTTTTCAAATTTTCGCGCATCTCATTTAGTGTCTTCCCCTACTTAGTTCGGGGCCTAAGAGGGTAATTTTGGGGGGAATGGGACAATTCGCCGCGGCCGATTCGCCGCGGGAACAATTCGCCGCCGGCCGATTCGCCGCGAGATTTTTGGTTTTATGATATTATCATTTATTATTTAGCTTGACTTCATATAATATATTTTTTATTTGTCTGATCATAACTTTTTTCAAACTTTTCCAACTAGGTATTTAATGGTTAGTATTCAATAAAAATTTTTTTTTTGAAAAATAAATAAAATGGCGGATCCAAAATGGTGGATTTTCCCATTTATGAACTAATATGCATCAAACTCGGAAGTTTGCGATCTTTCAGGTCGCTGATTATTATTTTTAACATAAACTAAAAAAAATCAAAATGGCGGATCAAAAATGGCGGACTTTCCCATTTATGAACCAATATGCATGAAATTCGGAACTTTAGGGTGTTTTAGGTCGCTAATTGTGACTTCTAACTTAAACTTAAAAAAAAATCAAAATGGCGGATTCAAAATGGCGGAGTTTTCCATTTATGAACCAATATGCATCAAATTCGGAAATTTGGGATGTTTTAGGTCGCTGATTATGATTTCTAACCGAAACTTTAAGAAAATCAAATTGGCGGATCAAAAATGGCGAACTTTCCCATTTATGAACCAATATGCATCAAATTCGGAACTTAGGAATGTTTTAGATCGCTGATTATGATTTCTAACTTAAACTTAAAAAAAAAACAAAATGGCGGTTCCAAAATGGCGGATTTTCCCATTTATGAACCAATATGCATGAAATTCGGAACTTTAGGGTGTTTTAGGTCGCTGATTATGATTTCTAACTTAAACTTAAGAAAAAATCAAAATGGCGGTTCCAAAATGGCGGACTTTTCCATTTATGAACCAATATGCATCAAATTCGGAACTTTGGGGTGCTTCAGGTCGCTGATTATGATTTCTAACTTAAACTTTAAAAAAAATCAAAATGGCGGTTCCAAAATGGCGGACTTTTCCATTTATAAACCGATTTGCATCAAACTCGGAACTTTACGATCTTTAAGGTCGCTGATTATTATTTCTAACTTAAACTAGAAAAAATCAAAATGGCGGATCCAAAATGGCCGATTTTTCCATTTATGAACGGATTTGCATCAAACTCGGAACATTCAGATCTTTCAGGTCGCTAATAATTATTTTAACTAGTTTTTTTTTTGTTTAAGTTAAAAGTAATAATCAGCGACCTCAAAGATCCCAGTTTGATTCAAATCGGTTTTTAAATGGGAAAAGTCCTCCATTTCAGATACGCCATGTTGTTTTTTTTAAAAATTACAGTGAAAAATGTTAATCAGCGACCGAAAAGATCGCATTGTTTCGAATTTGATGCATATTGGTTCATAAATGGGAAATTCCGCCATTTTGGATCCGCCATTTTGATTTTTTTTAAAGTTTAAGTTAGAAGTCATAAACAGCTACCTAAAACACCCTAAAGTTTTGAATTTGCATCATATTGGTTCATAAATGAAAAAGTCCGCCATTTTTGATCCACCGTTTTGATTTTTTTTTAAGTTTAAGTTAGAAGTCATAATCAGCTACTTAAAACACCCTAAAGTTTTAAATTTGAAGCATATTGGTTTATAAATGAAAAAGTCCGCCATTTTTGATCCGCCATTTTGATTTTTTTAAAAGTTTAAGTTAGAAGTCATAATCAGCTACCTAAAACACCCTAAAGTTTTAAATTTGAAGCATATTGGTTCATAAATGAAAAAGTCCGCCATTTTTGATCCGCCATTTTGATTCTTTTTAGTTTAAGTTAAAAATAATAATCAGCGACCTAAAAGATCGCAAACTTCCGAGTTTGATGCATATTAGTTCATAAATGGGAAAATCCACCATTTTGGATCCGCCATTTTATTTATTTTTCAAAAAAAATAAAAAATTTTAATTGAATACTAACCACCAAATACCTAATTGGAAAAGTTTGAAAAAAGTTATGATCAGAAAAATAAAAAATATATTATATGAAGTCAAGCTAAATAAAAAATGATAATATCATAAAACAAAAAATCTCGCGGCGAATTGTCCCCGCGGCGAATCGGCCGCGGCGAATTGTCCTCTACCCAATTTTGGGGTTTGTCTGCATTTTCGCGTACCGTAATGAAATCTGGCACAGAGGTAGTAGACACCTAGAGATGCCATTTTAGAAGTGGTGCCAATGTGGTGCTCTGATGGAATCCAGTGCAGGGCCCAGATACAGGGGCGTACTTGAATTGGGACAGAAAAAAGTATAAATAAAATATGAAACTCATTTCGCGTACAATTTTTTGTTTGCTTTACCTTCTAGCTTATAAATCCAAAAAATTAACAAAAAATAAACTTGAGAAAACGGTTTTATTAGGACAGACATGGTTAAAATCTTATTTCGTCTAAAGTGATCGTGTGTGGTATCGATTTCTAGATAATTTCGTATTCTAAACGAAAATATATAAATTAAATCAATACGTCGGGGATCTAAGGCAGAAAATATTAAAAACACCTAACCAAGCCTAACTTAATAAAATTTGATAAATTAAGTAAAAGTAGAGTTTCTGGAATTTTTGAATTTTAATATACAGGGTGTTCAGAGATAAGTCGGCACTATTACTTACTTCGGTAATATTAGAGCTACAGGGTAGGTTAAATACACAAAGTTGTGGTATTTTTTCCTCTGATTACGATGGCGATGAACGAAAAGAAAATCAAATGACGAGTAGTTGAGTTATAATTACAGTTAAGCCCATAGAAAGAACATTTGGCTTTAAATAAAAGTTATTTTATAACATTTTCTCTTAAAGTCAGAAATAACGAAGTTAATAACAACTTTCCTAATCATAAGGGATATGATTGATGTCTTTGTTTAGAAAATCGTTAATATTTTTTATATTTTTGCCTTTAGGAGAAAAAGTCCAAGGACAACTTTTCTTTAGAATTAAATTTTCTATCGATTGAAGGTACTAAGTAACGGATGTCAAAGCGAAAAAAAAATTCTTTAAAATTTTACTTTTTAATGTAACTCGTGTACGCGTTTTTTGACTTTTCTTTTGTTTCCGAAATTTTATGTCTAAGTGCAATTAAAATTTTTTCATGTCTTAGTGCATTTAAATGGTGCCAAAGAAAAAAAATTATAAATTTTACGTTTTAAATTTTTTTAAATATTGACAAAAGAAACACCCTGTATTTTCTTACCATTACAAAACTAAGTAACACAGTGTACACCACGTTAAAAAGACGTGCGTCTAGTTATAGCAAGTAGTAAAATTAAGAAGGTATCTTAAACTGCATTACCGGTATGAACAAAAATTTGAGACTACTACTTTTTACATGATTTTTTAATATCACCCGGTATCTTATAACATATTACAAAATTCTCTAAGTTTTGGTCAAAATCCATAAGTGATAATGACAGATTTTTGACAATTAAAAAATTTTAAAAATGCTAACATTTTAACAGAGCATCCAACTTCGTAGGAGCTTTCGTTTTCGAGATATTTATAAAAACTGTTTTCAAGGCTGATTTTCAAAGCTTCGCGTCTGCTAATAGGCTAGCTAGGAAGGTATCAGATCCGTTATGGAGCCATTTATTTTTGGTTTATTCTGATCGTGATATCTTATCATTTGTTTTTGTTAAGATTTTAGTTTTAGTCGCCTTCATACTTAATCCTATATTTTTAGCTGCTGTATCCAGTTCTTTCAGCATTTTAATCTGTTTTTAATGTCAGTCAAGTTAAAGTTTATAAAAACATCTTTTAGGGCCCGACCGGTTAAATAGCCGTCTGACACCTCTTCTTATGGCGGATAGACTTGATTCCTTGATCTATTTAGCTATTAATTAAAGATGTTTTTACTGGTCAGTTTACTTAATGCTATCGGAAGCTTTTTCAAAGTCTATAAACGCAATATATACTGAAACCTTTTCTGAAGTCTGCTTGTTCTTTTGATTGATATCCATCAAATTTTGTTCTTAGGCTATCTGTTAATATTTTCATGAAAAGCTTATAAATTATATTGAGGAGTGTTATAGGTCGATTGTTTTTTAGGTCTGCTCCGTCGCCTTTCTTGTGTAAAATAATGGTTAATAATTATTTCCAGTTATTTAGGATTATTTTTTTTAGTATATTATTCAGCAGAATATGAAGGGTATAAACTACAGCTTTACCACCGTACTTTAGCGTTTCTGCCGTTACTTCGTCTTTACAAGGTGATTTGTTATTTTTCATTTTCTGTTATGCTCTCTTTTTTTTGATTTGCTTATTTCAGGTTGTAGTTCTTAGTTTATATTCTTAATTTTTGTTTGGAGTCTTTTGATGGTTTCTCGCTATGGTTCTCTTTTCGTTTTATATAATTCTGTATAGAATAGCTGTGTGATATTTATAATAGTTAAAGTTAGTGTCTATGCCGTTCATATTCTTTATTTTAATTATTTCATATTTACCTAGAGTCGGTCTTCGACATTTTATATTTCTGTTATTTTAACTTTCTCAACTTTTATTTCTTGGTTCTTTCTTTAAAAATCTTTGAAAACAATAACCTCGAAAAATAATCCAGCCCAATGGCAATCTGGAAAATGTTATTCCAGCAGAGACTGCTTATTTACCTGTTCCAAGCAGGATGAACAAGTTTAGCAGAAAAGACGTTCTCCTTTAAAAATTCTACTCATTAATGAAAATGACGAAATATTACAACGTTTTATTGACTCCGATTTTTAACAAAGTTGATTTTAAAAATATCTTTTGTTGATCGTTGACCTTGAAAATATCCCTATCAGTTAAGAAACGCATTTTTTTTGTGTTTTATTTTCAAACTAGGACCCAAGGGGAAATTCGCCACCCCAAATAAATGGATTCATTACGGATCTGATACCTTCCTAGCCCATTAGCACGCTATATCAGCATTGAAAACAGTTTTTTGTAAATATCTTAGAAATGAAAAGATTACGTCCATCGGTCCAACAGACCTAAATGCTTTAAAATTATGTTTATTGAAAAAATTATTACTTAAACATTATTCAAATAAAAAGTTTACAAAATCAACTAGGGTGTCCCAATGTTTTTCCATTTCTGAAAGACTTAAGCTCGAATAATGAAATTTGGCACGCATATCGGCCTTCAAGCATTTATGCTGGCATAAAAAAGTATATGTGTAGCCCCTGTTAGTAAGGGGGCAAAACGTGTTTTCATATTATTTTTAATATCTTCTATACACCCATGTACTACGTTTACAAGACTTCGAATAAGACGGAGTCGTGCCATAGACGGTACGTCACCGGTGGAGGGTTAAAATAAAATTCGGAAATAAAAAGTTACAATGTTATTTTACACTGTAGATAAGTAACAACGCTCTTAAGTAACTACGTTTATAGAAAATTTTAATGCTAAACCATAGCCTCGCTTTTCTTAATTTGAACATTTAGTGGCGACGCAGGGGGGGGCTAGGGGCTGAGGCCCCCTTCAGAACCACCGACTATTGACTTCTAATACATGAATTTTCCCCAAAAATCAAGATGTAAATGTATCGATCTGCGCTTAAGCCCCCCCCCCCCTCAGGATTGATTTCTGCGTACGCCACTGGAACACTGGATTCAATAGCACCCTGTATACAGGCGCTTTTAAAAATAAACTGTCTACCATTGCTAACTTTGTTATTACTAAGAATACAGAATAGTTTAAATAAAAAAACTAGTAGTATTTTTACGACCCTTAAGATGATAGACCAAAAAAATAATCGAGCATCGCGTTTTCCTAAAACGTCGAAAATCCGATCCTGGATTAATTATTTTGTCCTACTATCTTAAAGGGCGTTAAAAATGCAACTGTGGTGGTAAAGTAAAGTAAAATACTAAAGAAAACACTAAAATAAAAAGTAATCTCAAACAACTGGAAAGAATCCATAACCATTATTCTACACAAGAAAGGCGATAGAGCAGACCTAAAAAACTATCGACCTATAACACTCCTCAATGTAATTTATAGGCCTTTCACGAAAATATTAATAGATAGACTAACAACAAAATTTGACAAATATCAATCAAAGGAACAAGCAGGCTTCAGAAAAGGTTTCAGTACGGTTGAGCACTTATTAACCATGAAAATCCTAATAAAACGAGCCAACGAATATAACAGTCCACATTGCGTTTATAGACTTCGAAAAAGCTTTCAATAGCATTGAGCACTGGGCAGTAAAAGCATCTTTAATTAATAGCCGAATAGATCACAGATATACAGACTTAATAGCCAATATATATATATATATATATATATATATATATATATATATATATATATATATATATATATATATATATATTTTACTTTTCTTTTTTCTTGAACCATATATTTTATATTTTTAGTTTTGTTGGTTTCTTGGGGATGTGGTTCTAATAAAACTAGCAAATATGGATTCACATTTATTGACGTTTCGGTCCAAAGACCTTCTTTAGAAACTAAAAAGAAAGGAAACAACGCTTTTGGATATTTGTTTTCTGAGCAATTATTTTTTAGAGAAAAAATGTAAATTAAACTAAATAATTAAAACACAAATAAAAAATAAAAATTACTCACCATTCACTCACATTTTCACACTACATTATGTCAAAATCAGTTTTAAAAAGACAGTCACACTTTTTACACGAAAAACACTTTAAAAATTAAATACAAACAAATAACACGCATACGAAGACTCTTAGTTTGCTAATAAAATATTTTCATTTTAATTTTTGTTTAAACAGCCAATGTGTGTGTGTGTGAGCGCTGTGTTGTAGAAGGTATATTGATAAGTTTTTTTGTTCTATCTTATGATTTTACTTTTTTCGTTTTTGTTATGTATGTTTTTAAGCAATAATATATATTATGTTTTGGTGTGTTTGAGTTTGGTTAGAAAGAGTGTTATTTTTTTGGTAATAAGTTAAAATATATTGGATTTAGTTGTTTTATGCCAGTCCGTGAGTTGATACAATTGTCACTTTTTGTATTTCAATCATTTCCAAAAACTCTCGTTTTTTTTGGTGGCATTCAGTTTTTATAGACCAGGCAAATTACACTTTGAGAGCAAGAAAATTATTAACAGGACTTGAAGCATTGGAAATTGTAGAGCGGCGAAAAACAAAGTAAAAAAAATAAATGTGAGCAGGGGCGTTGCGGGTTAGGTTTGGGGGGGTAAAAAGGGGCAGGGAATCGTATTATTGCGATTTCCGGCGAAAGCTGACGTCGGCGAAAAAAGTGACATACAGAAAAGTCATAAGCCATGAAAATATCTAAAACTTTTGTAAATGTTATTTTTTACATAACCTCAAAATGTTCGAGAAAAATTTAAAAAACCGTATTTTTTTTTATTTTTTGTTTTTTATTTTTGCAAAAATAATGTCAGTTTAACAAAACTTGGTAAGAGTAGAGCCCTTTGGGTGCTAAATGTCTACAATATTTTACAAACAAAAAAATTAAGAAGTTTCTAAGATATTTGTTTTTTCCTTTCAAAATCGCTTTATTTTTAAATGAAATTTCTCCTTCAGAAAATCATCGTATCCAGTTCTGCTGGTACTCAGTTTTTGGCACTGAGATGTACTTTTTGGTGAATTAAAAAAAGATAATATGCGTCATTTAAAAACTTGTCCAAAAAATAGAAAAAACTTTTAAAAAAAATTCACAATATTTTTTTAAGTTATTGGAGTTATTTTATAAGTTTTAAAACATTTTTTAAAACTGACTAAATTACTAAATTCCACGCAAGATAAATGGCTATTATTGTGGCTAAAAAAAAATAGGCTATCTGCCTTGTTTTTGGAATATTAATGTAAATATATATATTATGACACAAATTTTATTTCTTCTAATAAACATTTTTTATCGCTCTGTATGTTATTTTTAATTTCTTTCTGAGTTTTATCGCCCTCAAAAAGTGCCGCCTAAAGCGAAGCCCCTGTCTCCCCCTAGATAAGCCAATTTCTTTATGTACAGGGTTCTCCAGTATATTTTTACACCATATCTAAAACGTGTATTTGAATAGATATCAAAATACTATAAATACAAAAGTTTTATAATTTTTTACAAATTTTAGGAATCTTAAGGTCAGAATGTAATTTTTTTTCTAAATGTCAAAATTTGATGGTTTTTTTAAAAATTGAACACCCTATATATTATTTTAGATTTTTATAGATCTTTTTTTCCTGATTTCAAAAATATATATGTTATGAATAATTCGTTTGTTAGTTTTTGAGATATATGCGTTTAAAAGTTTTAAAAATTAAATTGATACTCTTTAAAACATCAAAACCATGAAAAACACAATTCTCTTGTAGAATTTGAAGTGTTTTCGAGCCTGTTCAAATTCTACAAGAGAAAATAGAACAGATATTTGTCGATCTCAATGGAAATTCTACGCACTCTATCTATTAAGCTATTTACAGAAAATTTATAAGAATTATTCAAAATTAAATAATAAAGGAGGCTATGAGAAAATTATCAATAAAGTTTTAGATATTAATATTTTTCAAAAAAAAATTGTATTATTTTTTGCTTTTACTGGCTTGCGGCGCCCCACATTACTGCGCAGAATCACCACAGATGGAAAATATTAGTAAATTATTTACCTTACAAAAGCAACAGTTCACTTTTTGTGTCAATGCGATTGTCTTTTTCATGGCTGAAACTTACATTTTTTAAAACTTTTAAACCCATATATCTCCAAAACTAATAAACTAAATAGTCTCAACATATATATATGTTTGAAATCAGGTCTAATAAAATCTAAAATAATATATATGTTCAATTAAAAAAAAAATTTGACATTTAGAAAAAAAATACATTCTGACCCGAAGATTCTTAAACCACGTAAAAAATTATGAAACTTTTGTATTTATCATATTTTGATAAGAATTCAAATAAACGTTTAAGATATGGTGTAAAAATATACGGGAAAACCCTGTACATATAGAAATTGACTTATCTAGGGGGTGACAGGCTGCTTCGCTCTAGGCGGCACTTTTTGTGGGCGATAAAACTCAGAAAGAAATTTAAAATAACATACAGAGCGATAAAATTTTTTTATTAAAAAAAATAAAATTTTTGTCATAATGTATATATTTACATTATATTTCCAAAAAGCAAGGCAAGTAGCCTAATTTTTTTTAGCCATAATAATAGCCATTTTTTTTGCGTAAAATTGAGTAATATAGTCAGTTTTAAAAAATGTTTTAAAACTTATAAAATAACTACAGTAACTTAAAAAAATATTGTGACAATTTTTTTTTAATTTTTTCTTTTTTTGGACATTTTTTTAAATGACACATATTATCTTTTTTTATTTCGCCAAAAAGTATATCTCAGTGCCAAACACTGAGTACCAGCAGAACTGGATACGATAATTTTCTGAAGGAGAAATTTCATTTAAAAATAAAGTGTTTTTGAGCGGAAAAAACAAATATCTTTGAAACGACTTAATTTTTTTGTTTGTAAAATACTGTAGACATTTAGCACCCAAAGAGCTCTACTCTTACCAAGTTTTGTTAAACTGACATTATTTTTGCAAAAATAAAAAACAAAAAATAAAAAAAATTACGGTTTTTTAAATTTTTCTCGAACATTTTGAGGTTATGTAGAAAATGTAATTCACAAAAGTTTTAGCCATTTTCATGGCCTATGACTTTTCTGGATATGACTTTTTTGTCCGAGGTCAACTTTCGCCGGAAATCGCAATAATACGATTCCCTGCCACTTTTTACCCCCCCCCCCCCCAAACCTAACCCGCAACGCCCCTGCTCACGCATGTATTTTTTTTAACTTCGTTTTTCGCCGCTCTACAATTTCCAATGCTCCAAGTCCTGTTAATAATTTTCTTTTTTTTTGCCTTAAATTATGGTAATTCTGCTGGCCTATTAATATTTTTGTTTTTTAAAAATCAAATGTATGATTCAATGACGTACTGTGGTTGGTTAGGGTTGTTTTATTTTTTTTTGTCGTATTTGTGTCCATTTAATCGGTTTTTGACATATTGTGATGTTTGTCCAATGTACACATTGTTGCAGTTTTTACAGGGTATTTGATATACAATGTGGCTGTTTTTCTCCTTTGGGATCGAAGACTTTAACTGACTGAATTTTTTTTTAGATAAGTTGTCCCTTTTATATGCTGTAGTTATATTATATGGTTTAAAAATATTGCTTATTTGTTCTGATAGCTTTGGTACATATGGGATTGATGAATATTTATTATTTTTTGTATTTGTTGTTCTGTTTTTATGTTGAAGTTTATTGTAAAATAAATAGATTCTATTTTTAAAAGTTTTATCAATTAAAGATTCAGGGTAGTTGTTTAGGACAAGTGCTTTTTTTGCTTTTTTTATAGATGATTCTCGAAAATCTGGATCAGATAGCTGTATCGCTCTGTCTGCGAGACCAATTATAACAGATTTTTTTTGGGTAAAAGGGTGCTGTGATTTAAAATTTAAATATCTGGACGACCACGTTTCCTTTGTGTACCACTCAGTTTTTATTGTGTTGTTTTGTCTATGCAAGGTCATGTCTAAAAAGTTAATCTTTTGATCGGTTTCTGTCTCTATTGTAAATTCAAGTTTTTTGTGATAGGCATTAAAACAATTTAAAATATATTTTTTTCGTCGACGTACCGAAAAAAGAAGGGGATCTTGAAATCCAAGTTTTTTATAACATTTTATATATATATATATATATATAGCGAAGCAACAACATCACTCAACTTTACGAAGGAACCAAGCCAATTCGCATAAGAAGAGGTGTGGGACAGGGTGACACAATAACTCCTAAACTATTTAACCAGGCCCTAGAAGTATCAAAGTAAACCGGAATACTTGAACCACCTATGCTGATGATATCGCCTTAATACCAGACAAGAAAGAAGAACTGATAAAAATGCTGGAAGAACTGGATACAGCAGCTAAAAGTATAGGCTTAAGTATGAACTACACTAAAACTAAAATCATAACAAACACAGATATTACGATCAGAACCTGGGACAAATTATTAAAGTAAAAAAAGAAAACCAAACAGCTGAAATCAATACATATTAAAAAAATATATATCCTCAGTACCTCAAAACGAAAGTGTATAACCAATGTATCCTTCCTGTACTTACCTATGGAACCCAGACCAGGACACTTACAAAATCAAACATTGATAAGGTAACAAAAGTCCAAAGATTAATGGAGACAAATTTTGCATGTAAAGCTAACAGATAGAAAAAGGAATGAATGTATAAGAAATAAAACAAAAGTAAGGGATGTCAGAGGAGAAGTAGCAAAATTATGTAACAAATGTGTTGTAAACTGGAGACCCTAGGAAAATAAAAGAAGTATGGGAATACCCCAAATGAGATGAGCGGACGATTCGAAGAAACACGCGGGAACTAGATGGATGAACACGGCAACAGACAGAGAAGAGTGGAAGATATTGGGGGTGGCCTATGTCGAAAGATGGATTGAAGAAGGCTAAATTCTGTATATTTAATATTAACAGGGCTAGCAATAGGATAGTTCATTTAGAACAACCTGTATACCGTAGGCTACGTTTTTCTTATTTTCTTATAAGCACGTTCAAATATACCCAACATTTACCATTTAACTGAATTTATCGATAAATGCTAAAAGCGCTTAAAATACTTTACTAAATAAAATTACTACATTTATTCTGGCACCGCTAGGTTCGCGTCAGAAGCAATTTGAACTTAAACAACGGAGGTTAAAAAATAGGGAAAAATCATAGCATTTTGGAAATAAAAACGTTTATTACTTTTTATGTGTGTTTTGTTTTTTAATTTCTTCATATAATTTATAACATTCATATAATTAATTATAAAATATCCTTTGCTCCCTATCTCTATATTTAGTTTAAGTATAAAGAAATAAATCTTAGTAATTCTAAACTCAATACTATAAAAAATATGTTTTTTGACTGAGAACTTAATATATAGCTAAACCATAGCTAAATCTTCTGTAGATCTACCCGACCTCTTTATATACCTCACATAAATAAATACTGCTAAGCCGAATAAATTTAATACAGCTATGACATCTAAAAAAATAACTGATCCTGCAGAAATGAAACTAGCTTTAATGTTTTCATTTAAGTACTTGACATTTTGAGCTTCCGCCACATTAGGTTTTAGTTTTTGTATAGATCCTAACATTTCGCTAAAATGAACTGTAAGCTCGTCTTTTAAGTAAAATTTAAGATCTTCTTTTATTTTAGTCAGCGAAGGAGTTTCTTTTGCAGTTTCTACCTCAGAAACGTTGTGTTGAATGCTTTCAAGATGTTCAAATGTGCTTAAATTGTTGTATAGTTTTTCCCATATTTTGCTTTCTATATCTCTTGTGTTATCTAAATTTTCTAGTGATTTGATCAGCTTATCTCTTTCTTTAAATTCTGTGATTAGGTATTGATTTAATGTATTTATCAATTTCGAAATATCAGTACTCACATTGTTTTGTTGGACACTTTCAAGATGTTTAAATTGGCTTAAATTGTTGTAAAGGTTTTCCCATATTTTGCTTTCTATATTCGTTACTCTGTTGTCCATATTTTTGTCTAAATTTTCAAGATATTTCACCAGCTTATCTTTTTCTTTAAATTCTATATTTATATATTGGTTTAATGTATTTACCAATTTTGAAACATCACTGCTCTCATTGCCTCTTAATATTATATTTTGTTGCGAATTCTCGTTGTCTTCTGAACATTTAATTCCATGTATATTACTTTCATTAAATTGATGCCCAAATATCACAATTATATTTCTAATTGAAAGTTCGTTGATTATTTTTAACAGATCTTTATAGTTCCAATTGTTATCGTCTAAATCTACAGTTGTGAGCTTCGGAAAGTGATTTAAAACTGCAGTGGTTTCAAATGATAGTTTTTTGTTATTTGAGAAACGAAAGTCTGTTAAATTTGGTAGGGTCGATAACGAATTGATATCAATATTTAACATGTTATTTGAAAAATTTAAACTTCTTAGATTGATTAGATGATTTAACAGTCCATATCCGATGAAGCTTAGATGGTTGTTTGACAAATCCAAATGTTCTAAGAGTTTAAAATTTGCAAAACAGCCCACCGGTATTGATTCAATTAAGTTGTGATTCAATTCTAATTTAGAAATATTTGATGAATGGATTTTGGAAAGATCAAAATATGTTAAATTGTTAAATCCTAGATTTAATTCTTTGAGTTTGTTAGTTGTTGGTATTTCAACTAATATTTGGTTAATGCGGTTACCGTGTAACTTCCAAACTTCTAAATTTGGTACATAACTTAGCATTGATGTCGGGAAAATACTAATTTGATTTTCACTTACGTCCAAAATGTATAAATTTATTAACCCTGCAAACACGTGTTCATCCAATTGTGTAATTTTATTTTTACTTAGATTAAGTACTTCCAAGTTCTGCAAGGTATAAAAAACAGCACCCTGAATATTACTTATTTTATTTTCGGATATATCAAGGCTCATTAAGCTTTCGAAGCCATTAAAAAATCCTAGATGTATCTCAGTAATATTTAGATTACATAAACTTAAACCCCAAATGTTTTCCCACTGTAAGACTTTAGTTGTGTCTAGGACATTGATATTGGTATTGTAAAGGTTTAGACTTTGAACACTAGCTGATAAAAAATTTCTATAAATTTCTTGAAAATCATTTGTTTTGCATTTCAAATTTTTTACTGGTACTGGAAAAAAACCTGTCTTATAGAAACAATACGAATCACAGACCTCTCTTGTACTCCTGTACACAAGATTTATTTCATTTGTCTGACAGACTTCCAATCCTAGACATTGTGTTTTATAGTTTATTGCCAGCATCAATATTAGTAGTATCATATTAAAGTTCCTAAAATAACCTAAATTAAAAAAATGTATTATACAGAGTGTCCCATTTAAAACTTTTTAACCGGGATTTCTCCAGAACTGCTGAAAATTTAAAAAAATGCCGAGACACGTCGATTTTGTGTGCAAGTGGGGCTCTATCTATCAACCCCTAGCGGGGGCGCGTCTCACCCCTTGATTTTGAATGGGTCGAGTGATACCTCGTTGGAAGGATCATTCAATTCTGTATTCAAAACTGAATTTATTTTTCATATCGAACGACTAGTTCTCGAGTTATTTGATAGTATATTGATTTAGAATTTATTAAATGAGCAACCGCTTAATTTCACTTAGACCTGCATAACTGCATTATTATCGTTATAAGGACTACGTAATTCATAAAATCATCCCCTCTCCCCCCTACCTTCAAATTTCATCATAACGTTGGGGAAAATCCAAAATCTTTTAAATTAAATTAATCTTTTATCCTTCTTCTTCTTCTGTTTTACTTTAATTATTCCAAGGTGAATTTTTTTTTAGAATACCACAAAAAATTAAATGATAAATTTTTCGCTGTAATATTTTAATCATTTTTGGAATGTTTAGGATTAGTTTTAACTGTTTTTTTCTTTAACCTAAGTTTTATTTTAATTTTACAAAATGGTCTATTCCCTTTACAAAAAAATACGTAGTCCTTGTAACGATAATCATGGAGTTTTGTAGGTCTAAGTGAAATTATGCGGTTTAGATTGTTTATTTAATAAATTCTAAATCAAATAACTCGAAAACTAGTCGTTCGATATAAAAAATAATCATATAATCAGTTTTGAATAAAGAATTGCAAGACCTTTCCAATGAGGTATCGCTCGACCCTTTCCCTATTTAAAATCAAGGGGTGAGACGCGCCTCCGCTGGGGGTTGACATATAGAGATGACACAAAATCGCAAAAAAGTGTCTCCCTCGCAAACATAATCCATGTATCTCGGCATTTTTAAAAATTTTCCGCAGTTGTCGGAAAATCGCGGGTGGAACATCTTAAATGGGTTCCCATGAAAATTAAAAAAAAATCCAGGACGCTTTTTTTGTTTTTGGAATTCAAAACTAGAAAGAACTGCATAATACAAAGCGCAGATCAGGCTCCCCTCAACCAAGTTTTGAACACCTTCTTTTTAACTTAATAAAATTGTAATTTACTAGTTTTTCCATTTAGGTACTACCTCTAAAAAATCAGTTCCAACCCTATATACAGGGTGTTAATAAAGTAAGTCGCCAAACTTCAGAGGATTATTCGTTGAGTGATTTGAAGAAAAAACTTTAAATAAACATGGTTATGCAAATGCTTTGTTTTCTAGATACAAGGTGTCAAAGTTTCAATTTTTTTTTAGATGTTTGGCTCAAATTTGAAACGTGTATTTAGCTACAAGGTGTACATCATTATGCATGCCAAATATCAGGGAAAAACTACAAGGTGATATTTTTTCAGGAGTCATGCCCTATTTTTCCCCCAGAACTTTTTTGCTGCAAGCCAATGGCAGATTCAAAAATATAAAATAGTTCTTTGTTTTATTCAGAACTTTTTTTGTATCTCTAACTGTTTTCGAGAACAAAAAAAAAGGGAAACTTTGTACTCTGCTAAATGACATTAAAATTTAAAATAGTCACTACATTACATTATTTTAATTTTATGCGAGTTTTATGTATTTTCTGAATAGCAATCGCAGATACAAATGATCTTTTTTTGTCTTTTTTGTTAAAAACGGTTATAGGTACAAAAAATTGCAAGAGATCTAAAAGTTTCTGAATAAAACAAAGAATCCATTTTATATTTTAAATCTGCCATTGGCTTGCTGCAAAAAAGTCATGACCCCTGAAAAAATATCACCCTGTAGTCTTTTCCTGATATTTGGCATGCTTAATAATGTAGGCTTTGTTGCTAAATACACGGTCCAAATTTGAGCCAAACATCTCAAAAAATGCACGAGTTATAAAGAAAAAACCATGAAAAATTGAAACTTTCACACCCTGTATCACGAAAACTAAGCATTTACGGAACAATGTGTATTTAAAGTTTTTTCTTAAAATCACACCAAAAATCAACCTCTGAAGTTTGGCGACATACGTTATTAACAACCTGTATATATTCTAATTTTTGCTAAAAATTAATTTTAGCATCCACCCCCACCGACTATATCGTTTATTTAGTATAAATTGATATAATATATGGTAATACTAGTTCTGACTAACAAGAATAAAAAAAATACTTTTTTTCTAAACTTCGGCCGCCATCTTGAATCGTAAATGTCAAATTGTAACTTTTTATAAATGCTTACAAAAGTTGAGTTACTCTTGCTAAAATCCAGAAGTTTTTTTGTAAACATTAAATTTGGTCTATAAGTTATGTATTTCTCTTATATTTTTGACATATTAAACGCCATCTTTTTCAACAAGTTTAATGAGATGGTCAATAGTTTTAATAGGAGGCGTTAAAAATAAATATTGCAGAAAAATTAAAACAACTATCATATCATAGGAAAACTAATTTTTTGAAATCATTTGTTTTGAATTGACATGTGTCAATTTTTTTTACAGTTTTACATTTAGTCGGTTCTGCTTAAAGTAAATCCATTAAATTCATTTCTCCTAAAACAGGGAATTCATTTTTTTTCTTAACTTTGGCAGCCGCCATCCTGGATTTGGAAAATCGGGGATCCTCGAATAAAACTTTGGCTTTGAGTGTAAGGTACCACCATGCCAAATATAAAAAATGTACCCTTTATGCAGCTTTTTCTTAAAATACCCTACAAATTTACTCAACTATACCCTATCCTATCCGATTAAGCAAAAACTTTTTTGATATCAACAGTTGATAAAGGGCAAACAGTTTTTTTCATGTTTTTTAAGCCTACAATTAAATAAAGGTTTTGTAATCTTGCCCTTTTCACACCTTTAACTCTCTTAATGTATGCATTTTTCAACCTACGTTTATAGAAACGCTTTTTACCAATTTGACGAGTACTATTTTCTCCCGAAATATTTTACCCCAATTTGACACTCTGTAGATGGTTGATTTTTATGGGCTAATAATTATTATAATTTCTTACCTTTTTCACTTCTGGACTAACTTTTTGCGAGTTACATAAAGTATTAATCATTTTTAAATAATTATATCAAACAATTTATACATTCGTTGTTACTAGTGATATTTTATCTATCTTAATGCGGTGGGAAGGAGTCATCTTAATTTTGTTAATTTGTTTATTTTATTTATTATGTATAATAAAATTATCAATGTAAAAATATACAAGGCATCTCAAAAATGCACTCTTGTGACAAAGGTTCCAGGAGCATACTGCTTATTAGCGGCCCTAGTGCTTTCGAGACAGTAGAAGAATAGTATATTACAAATAAAGGAAAAAATATAGCACTTTTTATTTTGAGCATAACTACTAGTACGATAAAGTAGTAAAAGGTTTAACTCTTACCGGCGCGGTGTGCCACCAATTTTACAATTTTTCGGCCCGGTGGTTCACTATAGACAACCTCGAAAACCATTTCTCACGACTAGTCACAACACCGCGCTGCAAGGTGACATCTGTGGACTCGAGCGACAACTTGTGGTGGTGTATTGGGAGTTCAGTCTTTTTACTCATGATTCATAAATGCCAATTTTGAAAAAAAATAACGATTTTAAATAAAAAAAACACCCAACTGCTAAATTTACTCGTAAGTGCTAGTCGCAGTTGAGTACAAAATTGATAGGTACACCTATAATGTACGACATGCTTCAACTTTTAGTTTTGATGCCCAAAGCGCATTTACGAAATTATACAGTTTTGTATTTTCATGAATCAGGTTATTGGGTAATTTTATACCCAACTGCGACTAGTAGTTACAAGTAAATTCAGCAGTTGGATGTTTTTTTTATTTAAAAATTTTTCGTGATAGAAGTGTAATTTTATCCCATGGCATATAATATACTATTTATCTTCAAAGTTGCCACCTGTAAAAGACAATTTTACACCTTTCATTTGAAGCCAATCAGATACTTTTATTTTGACGGGTAACTATGACAACACATGTATTTTATCGGATTTTTTTTCCGCTAGCGTCAACAACAAAAAAGGAAACTTTCTATCAGTTTTAGTCACTTTTAAAGTTAATATAAAATGAAAGAATATACTAAAATAAGTCTTAAAATGAAGAAAGAAATATTCGTAAGCTCGAAAAATATCCGGATATAATTTGATTTCTGGTAGTATTTTTATACAGTGCAATTTTATCCCAACATTTTAAAAGCAATCAAACAGAACCTTTATTTTAGAGCTTCTTATTAAAAAATATAGCATTAAAAACATAAATGTATACAGGGTGTTTCAAAATTCAATAACATAATTTTAATGTTAAATTCCTTGCGTGATTTCAAGACAAAAAGTTCATATAAACATAATGTTATGCCCGCAGTAAGAAAAACGATAAATGCAATGGACTGTATATATTTTAATTAATGAAAGCGCGAACAAACATAAATATATTGATATGAAATTACGAAATAATTAAAAGGTCCATAGGTTCATTGTGGGTACCACACAACGGAAATCAGAGACAAAGCACTCACCAGTTTGCGGCCAATTTCTCCACTTCCAAGGGGCCCCTATCTGGATCTAATGATGTCACCACGTAGCTGAAGGGCTGAAGTTTCTAGTTCTATGCTTCAGTACACCAAAATCGAGCACTTTCAAGTGTAGAAATTTGAAATAGTTGGAGAAAGTAAATTAACACGCCATTTCTCGAGGCGGTCGAAAAAGGATCTCACTGATTCTTGGTGCGCATGTCCAAAATGCGCGAAATGCACTCTGTCCGTCATTCAATTGTATGGTTTTAAAATTTACAAACACCGCGAAATTTAGCGGGAGCTAACATAACTGCCCTCCAAAACACACAATTTTAGAATATCAGCCGGACAGATATAGATAAAAAAAAATGATCGACCGATAAATATAAATGAATGAAAAACAGATAAGTAGCGTAAGTTTATTTAGAGATAACGAAAACCCGAAAAAGTCAAAACAAACAAACAAAATTAAAAAAAAATAATAATAAAGAATTACCTATTGTAATAATTGACTTCAATAGGTAGAAAAAATTAAAATTACTTTTAATTCGACAAGAGGCACAGTTTTACAACTGGCCGCTTGTAAACACCGGTAACCGTTTGTACCGTCGCAACACGCACCTGACCGTCTCCGCCGGGATGCAGTTCGATGACCCGACCGACCGGCCATTTCAAAGGTGATTGGCTGTGATCACTTGTTATGATAACCAAATCATTTAATTTGATATTTGGGGACGAATCAGCCCACTTGTGTCGCTGTTGTAGCGTATGCAAATACTCTATAGAATACCGTTTCTAAAAATCATTATGAAGTTTTTGGATTAGTTGCCATCTCGAGAGCCGATTTAGGGGAACCTCGGACAAATCTGACTCCGGAATTTCTGAATTAAGGGGTTCAAGGGTCAAAAAATGCCCAGGGGTAAGAGGTTGAAGATCGTGTGGGTCTGAAGAGGCAGGAGATAAAGGGCGACTATTAAGTACGGCTTCTATGCGACATGTAAGGGTGGACATTTCCATGATGGACAACTTCTGGTCGCCGACTACTCGAACAAAGTGAGTTTTAAAACTTTTGACGCCAGCTTCTGCCAGGCCATTGAAATTGAAAAGTGGACTGAGAGGAGGTCCCAGATGCCAATGAATAGAAAGTCTGGTGGCCGCACTTCTTGCGTAATCAAGTAATTGGTTACGAAACCCTATAAAATTACTGCCTTGATCTGACCAGCATTGCGTCACGCTTCCTCGTCTGGAAATGAATCGATGGAATGCACCTACGAACCCTTCGGTGGACAGTTCCATGGTTAATTCCAAATGCACGCAATGTGTGGCCGTACAGACAAACACACAGACATACGATTTGAAAGCTTTACAACCACGGTAACGATGAGGAATCACAAAGAAAGGTCTACAAAAGTCGCTACACTCGAAAAAGGTTTAAGTTGATTGATTCGATGAGCGGGAAGTGAACTCATTATGGGCGGTCTATAGGGTTTAGGGTTGATACTAAAACATTGCAAACACTTGGATATGGTTCTTTGAATTGCCCGTCTGGCAGATAATATCCAAAATTGCTGTAAAAGCAGATTATGTAATGTTTTAAACCCAGGATGAAGGTATTGTCGATGAGTGGACTCGATAAGAAGAGTAGTTAAACGATGGTTACTCGAAAGTAAGATGGGGTGTTTTGCAGAATAAGACAAAAGGTCAGATTTTTGTAATCTGCCACCGACTCTAAATGATATTATTTTCATCAAGAAAAGGTGAAAGTTTTCGAAAAGGTTTCGGTATTGGTTTATCCTTAGATAACGCGGAAAAAAGCTCAGAAAAACAAGAACCTTGAACGCGTTTGATAAGAAGGTATAACGCACTTTGCATCTCACCGGTGGTAGGAAAAACAATATTCTCAAAAATAACTTTTTGGTCCGGCGGCTTAGTGGGTTTTTGATAGGAATGGTTTTGAAAAAGGTTAACTATTCGAAGGACATAACAAATGATACGTTGAATTTTTGATATAGATGAATATTTGATAAGAAGCTGATCTAAGAAGTTAACTTCAATTATCGCATTGCAACAGACCTTTGGCTTTTCCTCCAGATTAATATCTCCGAAATCAATCGGCATTTTTGATTTATAAAAATCGGGCCATTCGTTTTCGGGAGACCACAAAAACGACGGTGCGTTCCACCACATGTCATGTGACATGAGCTGTGAAGGGGTGGCCCCTCGTGACGCAATATCGGCTGCATTTAAAGCAGAAGGAACGTAGTGCCATGAGTTTGAGGGAATGATTTCTTGGATTCTACTGACTCGATTTCCAACAAAGGTTTGCCAGCGATTAGGAGGGGATGAAAGCCAGTGCAATACGACTTGCGAAGAATCGCAGAAAGTAACGATATTTGTAAAAGTTATTTTTCCTTCATAGCTAGATAAAACGAAGTCAATTAATTCGCTTAAAAGAAATGCGCCTAGGAGTTCTAGCCTAGCCAAAGTTTGTGACTTTATAGGCGCGACCCTAGATTTTGCAGATATGAGAGAAACAGATATATTATTTTCCTCTTCTACACGAAAATATACGACGCCTGCGTAGCCTCGAATTGAAGCGTCACAGAAGCCGATGATTTGACAGGTATTGGTTTTTGACAGTTTGATTTGTCGGGGTAATTGAAAATTGGAAAGAAGCGGGAATTCAGAACGAAGTTTGTTCCAAGAGTCGATGATAGAAGAATCTGGTTCTTCGTCCCAGCCTATTTTTGATATCCACAACTGTTGCAAAATAAATTTTGCTTGTAGCAACAAGGGACAAAGAAAACCTAAGGGATCGAAGATTGTTCCTATGATAGATAAAATAGCACGTTTGGTTGGGGGTTTGTCCTTCATTCGGCATTGATAAGAAAAAATGTCGTTTTTTGGATGCCATTGAAGTCCTAAAACTTTGATAAAGTGGGGTTCCTCCTTGTCAAAAGAGAGATCGGATTCTGGCAATGTTGCCAATAAATCAGGACAATTGCTTGCCCATTTCTTAAGTTCAAATCCTCCCGACTTCAACAAATCATTGAGTTCCGTTTGAAGGGAAAGAGCTTCAGAAAGCGAAGGGCTAGTTTCCAAGATATCGTCGATGTAAATTGACGTTTTTAGAACAGTACTAGCCATAGGAAAACGTTCCTTTTCTCTCTCTGCCAGCTCATTTAAGGTACGCATGGCTAGAAAAGGTGAGCATGTCATGCCAAAGGTGACAGTAGAAAGTTCCCACACTGAAAGTGGGTCCTGTGGAGAAAACCTCCACAATATCCTTTGATAAGGACGGTGATAAGGATTGATAAGGACTTGACGGAACATCTGTTTGATATCAGCAATGTAGGCAATAGGATTAAGACGAAACGTAAGGAGTAAAGAAGCAATATCCTTTTGAAGTTTCGGTCCAGATAACAACGTGTCATTGAGACTAATATTTTTTGGGGTGACTGCCAAACAATCCCAGACTACCCTTAATTTTGTACTTAAGCTTTCCGGCTTTAGTACGCAATGATGTGCTAAAAAACATGATACGTCGACCTTTGGTTGACTAGATAAAACTAAACTCATATGATTAGAATCGATATAGTCTTGCATGAAACTTGAATAGGCAGTGTACAGATCAGGATTTTTGAGTAATCTATTTTCTAGAAGTAAAAATCTACGATAAGCTTGCGGATAAGTATTTCCTAGGTCAGGGTTTATTTTATCTTTAAACGGAAGATCTACCATGAATCTACCGCTCGGTTGCCGTACTACACTCGCAGTAAAAATTGATTCTGCTTGTTTTTCTTCCTTTGATAAGATTTGTTTTTTAGGCAAATGTTCGATTTCCCAAAACCTAGGGAGAATGACCTCTAAAGGAGGTGAATGACTCGTTAAAAAACAACTGGTTCGTTCCGTAAGACTACCTACTTCGTCAACTTTTCCCATGACGACCCAGCCAAAGATAGTTTCAAGGGCTGAAGGTTGCCCTATTTGTCCAAGAACCCTGCCCTCCTTGAATATCTGTGCGAATAGCTCGCAACCAATAACTAGGTCCACAGGTCTAGATTTGAAATAAGATGGGTCGGCAAGTTTAAGGTTTTCCAAGTGTTTCCACTGATTATCGTTCAAAGTGAATGTAGGCATATTGGAACATAATTGTGGAACGACAATTGCTTCGAAATTAAGTAAAGGAGTGACCTGTCCTTGTGGCTTAATGTGACATTGAACGAGCCCTTTGGAAGTAAAAGAAGACATCTGATTTAATCCGAATATTTCAGTGGTGTAACTTCGCCTAGGAAGATTAAGACGCTGAATACACTTTTCACTGATGAATCCTGTCTGTGATCCAGAATCAAGCAGTGCCCTTACAGGTTGAAAATTTCCGCAACCGTCCATAACATCTATTATGGCGGTGCATAAAAGAAAGGTACCTGAAGGTCCTGAGGTATTTAATGACACATGAAGATTATTGGCAGGTGGTGTGTGAATGACAGGACTAGTATCTTGGCTTCCAGACTCTTGATTAGTTTCTAAGATATGAGTTAAAGTGTGGTGCCTTTTACTATTGGAAGTCCTGCATGAATATTTTGATTTGCACGTATCTACCCCATGCAAGGGATGAAAACACGCTAGACATAATTTTTTCTGCTTGACGAAAGATAGGCGGTCGATAGGTGAGAGATCAAGAAATGTTTGACATTTCGAAAGCACGTGACCTTGATTACACCGGAAACATTTTATTCCCGTACTTGAATTAGTTGAGGTGCCAGCCAGTCCTATAAAAGGCGAATTGGATGATTTATAGGTAGGCCTTTGCCCAAACTGATTTTGCATAGAATTTGAATTTTGATAGTTAGGCTTTTGCCCAAACTGATTTTGCATAGAATTTGATTTTTGATAGGTAGGCACCTTTTTGGGTGCTGTTGATTGAGGAAGTGATTCCAAAACTTTACATATTTTTTCTAGAAATTAAAAAGTGACTGAAAAGTGGGAATTTCGGTATTAGTATTGGCGTGACTGATTTCGAAATTTGAACGCGTCGGAATATCCAATTTTTCTAACAAAATGAAAAAAATAATAAAGTCCCAACTGTCAACGTCAAAGCTAAGTGATTTTAAAATTTCTAGGGATTCAGAAAAGGTGTCAATTAAATTACGCAATTCTTTAGCTGACTCGTTTTTTAATGTGGAGTTCATAATTGTGCTTAAAGCATCATTTGCGAGGTCTCGCTTGTTTTGATATCTATTGACTAATTTGTCGTAAGCAATTTTATAATTTTGATCAGATAAGCTAATCCCTGATATCAGTTTTAAATGCTCATCCTCGAGATATGAAAATAAATATTGAAGTTTTCGAACGTTACTTAGACTTTGATTTTGATCTATAATGTTATTAAAAAGATCGAAAAAGCTTGGCCATAATTTTTTATCACCTCGAAATATGGGAATACCTAACTCTTTGAGTTTTGGAGTTTCGTTTTGTCGAACATATGACCCGAAAAGGATGGAGCCTCAACCGAAAATATTTTAGAGTAAACCCCCTGACACGCATAAAAATATTTACGAGCTTCTGAAAGGATCGCATCCTGCGTTTTAAACTCCTCGTCGTCCGAGTCGTCTATCAACATAATGACATCATTATGCGCCAGCATGCATTTATCGAAGGTTTCATCCCAATCGGAATACCTTACTTGAAACTCGTTTCTCGCTCTTTCGTCCGTTGCCGCGGTCTGTGAAAACACATAACACTCGGTGATCGCAGATAAAAAACCCTTGCGTTTTTGCACGGCTTTTTTGACAGACATGATTTTACCTTT
This sequence comes from Aspidapion aeneum, assembly GCA_963576565.1. Taxonomy (NCBI): domain Eukaryota; kingdom Metazoa; phylum Arthropoda; class Insecta; order Coleoptera; family Brentidae; genus Aspidapion; species Aspidapion aeneum. Next base: position 35,344,136 of record OY755046.1, on the reverse strand, counting down.
GAAATGACGAAATTGTCGGTAAATATACAATTAACGCTAAATTAATGCTTCTGAAATAGAAAAATGACGAATTGTCGAAAATATGCACTAATTTATCGCAATTGATGAAAATTGTTTTAACTATCGAAATGATATGGAACACATCTAATCACAGAAATGTCGGTAAATATACATTTAACGCTAAATTAATGCTTCTGAAATAGAAAAATGACGAATTGTCGAAAATATGCACTAATTTATCGCAATTGATGAAAATTGTTTTAAATATCGAAATGATATGGAACACACCTAACACATTGAACATGTGCTTGTTTGTTTTGATTGCTTCGATTTGTTTACTGAATGACCACGGTACGTTACCATAGCAGCGGACCGAAAATCAGGTGAACTGCGCCGCTACCGAAGGTCGAGCGAAAATCTCTCTCGTTTCAATACGATTGGCAAAATTCAAGGCCTTGATCTCGGCGTGAAAATGGCCGACTTATTAATACCGTCGTATGGAGTAAATTTTAAATAATTCGGTCGAAGGAACACTTATGTTATGCCCGCAGTAAGAAAAACGATAAATGCAATGGACTGTATATATTTTAATTAATGAAAGCGCGAACAAACATAATAATATATTGATATGAAATTACGAAATAATTAAAAGGTCCATAGGTTAATTGTGGGTACCACACAACGGAAATCAGAGACAAAGCACTCACCAGTTTGCAGCCAATTTCTCCACTTCCAAGGGGCCCCTATCTGGATCTAATGATGTCACCACGTAGCTGAAGGGCTGAAGTTTCTAGTTCTATGCTTCAGTACACCAAAATCGAGCACTTTCAAGTGTAGAAATTTGAAATAGTTGGAGAAAGTCAATTAACACGCCATTTCTCGAGGCGGTCGAAAAAGGATCTCACTCATGATTTTTCCATTGGGGGGTATTGGAATTAAAACACCACGCTTACCAGGCGTGTTGGTGAGTTTATATTGAGCCGCCCATTCTCGGACAACCGTACCGAGGTCCTTCCTCTCCGCCTATCATACCGGTGTGGTCTTCTCCCGTATCCCTAGGAAAGGGACCCTAGACAGGTGCTAAACCTCTGGGTCAGAGAGTACCTGAAATCTACAGAAGGTATATTTTTTTAATATCTCGAAATTTTATAATCTCCTTTGTGGTCTAATTTGATTAACTATTAAATCCTAGAGCTTTACTCTTTAAAATTCAAATCAATATTTTTTATTGCTTTGCTATTTTAAATCACATTACAGCTAAAATCTTTTATTTCCTTAATATACTTATCGGATATTTGGTCAGAATACAAAAAGCATTCATGTATGTAGTACTTTTATATGGTGCAGTATTTAATGCGTTTTAAGCATTTTGACAAAATTCAGTTAAATGTTAAACGTTGGCACTTCTATTTCAAGTTACTTAGCAAAACGTAACCTCTGTTTTTATTTACGGAATGCTTTTATTTGATAACTAATTGCTAAATACATTTTAGGGTGGTTCGGCATGCGCAAAGACTTCTGCTCCTTCTGTTTAGGGGCGTGCCCCCTCCTCCAAGAATATGCGAATATTGCCTATTCGACTGACCGAAGGCAAAACGGGACTGAATTAGATGCACAGGTAGGCAGGCGATCTAGGCATCAAGAATATATATTACTAAATTGATGTGTAGGGCTAGACTTGGAACAGAATATTTTATTTATGGGGCTTTCCATGTGAACTCAGCCTAACCTTTTGCACTTAACAATTTTGATTTAATAAAAATTAATTTTTTGGTTCCTCTATAGATACCGATTACACCAAGTTGAAAAATTTGAAAAAATGTTGCGATTCCTTAAATCTACAGGGTGTTTTATTTTTTTAATTGGCCAAAGCATATCTATGGTTTATGATTTTTCCTGGATAAATACGAACTTTGCAAAAAAAATGTTTTCTACCTTTTAGAAATAAGAACAAGAGAGGCTTTAAGAAAAAATATTGACAATGACAAATAATCGCATTAATGGCCTTAGTACAAGACAATAAATTAAAAAACCGCCATTTTGAAAATGTTACCCCTTTGATTTTTTATATTTTTTGAAAAAAGATGCTCCAGTATTTTGTCTATTGCCTTTAAAAATTTTAGAGTGGGCCGAGAAGTGTAAATGTCACAAAAAAAATTCTTGTGTAAGTGCGCGGAGGACTTGGCCGTACTTATATGGCAAGCGAGCAGTCTTATTGAGGCGCCCGGGATGTGAATCAACATACACTTTACTAAAAAAACTTGTTTTGTTTTAAGGAAAAAACCTTTTTTTTCATTCTGACACGCCCCCCAGCCCTTGCATATGACAACAGCGGCGTCACATTGAAGGGCCAAGACGGGCCTTGGCCTTCAACTGTTTAAAACCTTATCGGCTACCAAGATTGTGGCACTTTTTTCTAATTAGACTAGGTACCTACTCCCGCACTTTTATGACGACACTCGACTCCACTATCCAGGGTGTATACATATAAGTAAGGCCTCCGCGCATTTACACAAGAATTTTTCTTTTGGGCATTTTTTCCTTCTCGGCCTACTCTAAAATTTTTAAAGGCAATAGACAAAATATTGGAGCATCTTTTTTCAAAAAAATATAAAAAATCGAAGGGGTCATATTTTCAAAATGGCGGTTTTTTACAATTATTATCTTGTACTAAGGTCACTGATGCGATTATGTGTCATTTTCAATATGTTTTCTTAAAGCCTCTTGTTCTTATTTCTAAAAGGTAGTAAACATTTTTTTTAGGAAAATTATAAACCATAGATATGCTTTGGTCAATTAAGAAGATAAAACATCCTGTAGATTTAAAGAATCGCAACATTTTTTAAAATTTTTTATCTTGGTGTAATCGGTATCTACAGAGGAACCAAAAAATTAATTAAAATTGTTAAGTTCAAAAGGTTCATTGGGTTGGGTTGACATGGAAAGCCCCTTATAGAGATTTGTTTTGACACTTTATCTAAAACAAAATTAGTGACCTGGAAAGAGACACAAAACACGCTTTGTTTGGATTTTGTTCTGTTTTGGAACGTCGCGTTGTTGCTTTCGTACGTACGTTTATTCATCCAAATCACAAATTTTTTTATACACCGTATACTCCCGAACCATTATATCGGTTGAGAAAATAGTTTTTGAAGCATTTTCTTCCAAAAAATAAAATTATTTGTCTTTAGTTTCAACAATATTACGGAAAGCACACATTAAAGCCACTAAAAATCTTAAAACTAGCGAACAACATCGCACCACGCACCTAAATTGGCCTGTGATGGCGAATTCGCCAAAAGCTCACTACCGCCAGTTGAGGGTTTGAGAAAGATACATGCTGTCAGGGGTACTCTGAGATCAGTTTAAAATGGGATAAATAGTCTTTACTACTTATTATATTATATATATTCAGTCTATGAGAAGGTTCCTGTCGCATTTAATCAGAGAAGCAACCTGTCGCAAGGTTTTAAGATAAGTTATAAAATAAATATAATCCGCCCTATATATATTTTAGTTTTTCTGGTTTCTTGGGGATGTGGTTCAGTAATAAAATAGTACAGTCGAACCTCCATAACTCGAACTTAAAGGGACAACCAAAACAGTTCGAGTTATGAAGAGTTCGAGTTATAGAAATTCGAGTTAAATAGCTTAAAATACATATAAAAAGTGCAGGGACCACTTAAAGGGTTTGAGTTATGGAGAGGTTCGAGTTATAGAGGTTCGAGTTAGAGAGGTTCGACTGTAATTATAAATTTACATTTATTGACGTTTCGGTCTAAAGATCTTTTTCAGAACATTCACACATTACGTTAGGTCGAAAAACAATTTTAAAAAGACAATCACACTTTTACACGAAAATATTTTAAAATTGAACAATAAACAAACTAATACAACTATTCATAGGTTACTAATAAAAACTTTTTATTATTAATTTAATTGATTTAAAAAAACTAGTTTAACTGATAATAAAAAAGTAAAAAGTTTAGTTTTACCTAATAAAAATTCTCCAAGGTTCTCAATGCTAAATGTTGTTCTAAAATTTAGTTTGAACATATTGTTACGGGTTCTCCACAATAATTAAAACTCGCAATTGTTGAAAACGATACGTCAATTTATTTCGACAAATTATGTACAAAAACACGCACTTAAACTTACTAATAACTTGCTAATAATTCACTACTTTAATACGCCTATTAACTTCGCGTTAACATCTAGCGATCACTACCATTGGTTATCTGTGACTGACTGCCTGGTGTGCGACCCCGGCCCTACATATAGGATCGTCCATCTCTCTCGAACATTCCGGCAGCCTTCGACGTCCGGAAAGTTCTCGTATTATTGCGACCACAAGTCACAGATAACGCAACTAAAACCTAGACAAAGAATACAACCTTAAGATAAATCAACCTAATACTACACTAAACCTAAATAAATTCCAATTATAAAATTTAAATAACTTAAATTTGTAACACTATCCTCCTCTTCAGGTTTGATCGTCTCGATCAACATTTCCCAGGTAAGGTTTTAGTCTGTCTAGATGAACAACTTTCATCTTGGACTTCGGGCTTCTCTGGATTCGGTAGACTACATCATTAATTCTCTTAACAACTTTATAAGGCCCTTCCCATGGTGGTGTCAACTTAGGTGATCTTCCTTTCTTGCGTTGAGGATTGTATAGCCAGACTTGATCATTCTCTTTGAACCCTGAAGAGTTTGCTTTCAGGTCATATCTCGCTTTCATGCGGTCACTGGCTATTTCTATTCGCTCTAACCACTTCATGGATATCGTGCAGCTTTTGCCTTAAACGTTCGACATAGTCATTAACCTCTAAGTGTGCTTCTTCAGGTGAACCAAACATCACATGATAAACGCAGTTCTCTACCAAACAGGATACTAGATGGAGTAGCTCCTGTCGTATTGTGAATGGCGGTTCTATAGGCCATCAAAAACAATAGAATATATTGGTCCTAATCTGTTTGGCGCTCATCAACAACTTTGCACAGATGTTCATCTATTGTTTTATTAAATCTTTCAACCATGCCATCTGACTGCGGATGTAAAGCAGTAGTCCGTGTTTTATGTATTCCTAAAAGGTCACAGAGATTTTGGAAGAGCTTTGATTCAAAGTTTCTTCCTTGATCTGAATGTAGTTCCAAAGGAATGCCAAATCGGCTGAAAACATCATTTACCAGAACTTCTGCAACTGTAGCGGCCTCTTGGTTAGGCAAAGTAAAAACTTCTGGCCATTTGCTAAAGTAATCCATGACAACAAGGATGTATTTGTTGCCCCTTTTAGTTTCTGGAAATGGTCCGGCCACATCAATAGCAATGCGTTCGAATGGCAGACCTACGTTATATTGTTTCATTTGACCTCTGGACCTCGTTTTGGGACCTTGGCTGGCTGCACAAGTCGAACATCGGCGGCACCAGTTTTTCACATCTTGAAAGTAATTGACCCAATAAAATCGGTTTCGAATTTTGTCCATGGTTTTATTTATGCCTAGGTGCGCGCCTGATTTTCCACCATGGCATTCGGCCATTATATTGTCTACCATGCTCCTAGGAACCACTACTTGATTAATCACAGCAAGGCCATCGGCACTTTCCCAGGCACGTTTAAGGATGTTTTCTTCTACTATCAGTGAATCCCATTGTGCCCACAGTGATTTGAATATCACCCCTTGGTTTGCGATATCTTGCCATGATGGTCGTGGCTTGTTCTCTTCTTTCAAACGCAAGATAGGTCCTACATCTTTGTCGTCAAGTTGTGTGGTTCTAATTGAAGCCGACATCCATTCTTCATCTGGTTCTAATTTTATCTGACACGCACGTAGTTAATTCCCTCTTTCTGGTCAATTTTCCTGCAATGTTTACAATCCTCAGGGCAAGGTCTTCTGGACAATGCATCCGCATTATTATGCACCCTTCCCGCTCGGTGTTTAATTTGATAATGGTATTGTTGTAGCTTTTCTATCCATCTCGCGACTTGCCCCTCAGGTTGTTTCATTTTCATGAGCCACTGTAACGCAGCATGATCCGTTCTAATCAGAAACTCTTGTCCATAGAGATATTTGTGAAAGTGATCTACGGATTTAATGATGGCTAGGAGCTCCTTTCTGGTAACACAATAATTTCTCTCTGGTTTGGATAGCTTTTTGCTGAAAAATTCGATGACCCGTTCTTCTCCATCTTGTACTTGGGAGAGTACTGCTCCTATGCCATCGTTGCTCGCATCAGTATCCAATATGAATTTACCTTTTTGAATAGGGTATGCGAGAATCGGACTAGAACATAATGCTGCCTTCAGTCTTCTAAATGCTTGGTCACATTCAGTATTCCATCTGTAAGAAGCGTTATATTCTGTAAGTCTATGTAATGGAGACGCTATTTTGGCGAATCCTTCTACAAATTGTCTGTAGTATGTACACAGACCCGAAAAGCTTCTCAATTCATGTTTGTCACGAGGTTGAGGCCATTCTTTTATTGCTTGTAACTTCTTTTCGTCAGTATGGATGCCTTCTCGGGAAACGACGTGACCCAAGAACTCAACTTTTTCTTGGAATAGAAAACACTTTTTTGAGTTTAGTTTAAGATTTGCGTTCCTGATTCTTGAAAATACTTCTCGTAAATTGTCTAGATGATCTTCAAATGAGTTTCCCATTACTATGACATCATCCAAATAGACTAAGCAGGTTTTCCAAGTAAGGCCTCGTAGAACGACTTCCATTAGTCTTTCAAATGTAGCTGGGGCATTGCACAGGTCAAATGGCATCACATTAAACTGATAAAGTCCACTTCCAGCAGAGAATGCAGTCTTCTCTTTATCTCTTTCAAAGATTCCTACTTGCCAATACCCACTTTTCAGGTCAAGAGTAGAAAACCAATATGATCCTGCCAACGTTGTTAATGTGTCGTCTATTCTTGGCAGTGGGTAACTATCTTTCTTGGTCACATCGTTAAGTTTCCTGTAGTCGACACAAAATCTAGTACTTCCATCCTTTTTAGTGACCAACACCACAGGAGATGACCAAGGACTTGATGACTCTTCAATAACACCGTCGCTGAGCATTTTATTAATGAGATTGTGAACTTCTTCTTGCTTGGCCATTGGTAGTCTTCTTGGGGGCTGTCTTATCGGTTGGGCATCGCCAGTGTTGATAGCATGTTGAATGAGGTTTGTGCGTCCCGAACTACTCTTAGTTTCAAAGATATTACTTTGTTCTTCTATAAACTCTCTCGCTTTACGAAATTCTTCTGGAGTGAGATGTTGCCAAGTTGACTGAAATTGCTGAAGTACCTCTGTTGGTAACTTACTTTTATCCTCCGAAGTTGGCTCTTCACATCTTGTTACTTTCTGGACTGGCTCAAATAATGCTACCACCTCCCCCTTATTAATTTTGACACTATTTGGGAAAATATTGGCGACTCTAATCGGGATGTCTTTATCGGTTTTAACTAGTGACTTTGCAACGAGGTAGGTGTTGGGTAATTTCTGTTGGCTTATGAGTCCGACGCAGCTTGATGTTTTACTTTCTAGCCCCCCAAAAATGATGGTCTCACTGTTACCGAGTCTTGTTGTACATACTGTCACGACCTTTATTGGTTCTTTATTGAAGTGACTATTTGACAAAATGAACTCTTCATTCCCAAATCTTAGGGTATTAAGTTTATTATCAAACGCAAATCCAGTTTATTATCAAACGCAATTTCATGTTACATTCCCAAAATAAATTCGTCTTCTATTTCGGCAACCAATACAGTGTGGCGAATCTTCAATCTTCCCAGCTGTAGGTCTATGTCTGTCTGCCCCAACACGTCGGCGGATTCTCCAGTCACAGTCTCAAGTGTTATTTTCTTTTCTGTTGGTCGAATTTTATATCTCGTTGCAATTTTGGACCTAAGCAATGATATGGCAGCACCAGTGTCTACTGTTATATTAACTTTTCTTCCATTAATAAGTCCGTCGATGTTAAGACTGTCAGCAGTATGTTTTAAGCTCTTGATAGAGTAAATTTTAGGGGCTAAATTCCCATTAGCCAACACCCGCCCCTCTGCGTTGACTAGTTTTAGTTTTCCTGATCTCTTCTTCGGCACTCTGTCCCAGTAGATGGTGAGCGAGACCTCATTTGGACACGACAATCGCGTTGAATATGCCCTGTACGTCCGCATCTGAAACACTTTACATTTGGAGGGGATCGTCTGCTTTCTTTCAAAGAATCAATCTTCTCTATCAGTGACTGAAACAGTTCGTTTAGCGTTTTTAAGTTGACCTCCTCTCCAGTGCGCATTTCTTCTCCCTCCTGAATTGAAACAGCTCTTACTTTTGGCCTGGACATATTATTTGATGATTCAATTTCAAGGGCTCGAATCAACACTTCACTGCTGTTATGGAAGCGTTCTCGACGAAGTAACTTTGCTAAGTCCGTGTCTCGCAAGCCGTTAATAAAGCGATCTACCGTAAAGGGATCTCTGTAATTTTCTGTCATTTCTGGGTAAGCCAAGTACATCAGCCTCCTGATATCCGCTTCATACTCTTGTAATGACTCCCCTGCTCTTTGTTGGCGAATATTTAATTCTGACCAATGCAAATTTCGTAAATGTTCATCTCCATATCTTCTTTCTAAAGCTGCCACTAAAGCATTGTAACTCTGTTTTTGTTCCGCTGGAATAGACCGTAAAAGTCCAAGAGCAGGTTCTCGTAGAGCTACTAACAAAGCTCTAGCTTTTTCGTCATCGTTCCAACTATTTGCAGCGGCGGCAGCTTCAAATTGTTGTTTGTAGGTAGACCAGGAAGACGTACCATCAAAATTTGGAGGCTTAATGTTTTGGTTGGAATTCACAACACATCCCTGAGCTTTCATTTTGTTGTGTTCTTTTTGGAGCTGTATAAGCTGTTTTGACACGTCCTGGAATTTTTCTTCCATGGTTTGAAAAACTTCTTTAACATTCTGTACCTTTTCTTCAACATTATGTACCTTTTCTTCTACATTCTGCAATTTATTTTGTACCTTTTGTTCCACACTATGCATTCTTTGAGTTATTTCTTCCTTAAGATCTTCGGTTGCAGTCTTAAACTCTTCTCTCAGCTGTTCGGAGTTGCTGGTTTTGTTCAATGGTCTGTTTCATGTCATTCATGGTGTCTTTCATATCGCCCTGGTTTTGAGCTATTTGAGCTGCTAGAGCCTGCATCATTTTAGTTAAATCTTCCATCTTGGCCGATCTTTGTCTAGTAAGCATCAACTTCGTGATAAATCACTTAAAACGTGTATTTTAGGGCTACAAAGCGAATGTCGAAGTCGGTTTTTCAATATCTCTTCCAATTCTTAAATAGAACCTAATGGAACGTTCTGGAATATACTGGTAAATGCTACTCTCTCTGCTACAAGGCAAATGTAGAAGTCACTTTTTGATTATCTCTTTTGGTTCTCGAATAGACCGTCGTAGAATGTTATGGAATATTCTAGAAATTCTTTCTAATTCTTACTTTTGAAATAACTAAACTAATGTCGAAGTCGGTATTTGTATATCTCTTCTAGTTTTTGAATAGAACGTCGTAGAATGTTATGGAATCTTCTAGAAATTCTTTATAATTCTTACTTTTGAAATAACTAAACTAATGTCGAAATCGGTATTTGTATATCTCTTCTAGTTTTTGAATAGAACGTCGTAGAATGTTATGGAATCTTCTAGAAATTCTTTTTAGTTCTTACTTTTGAAATTACTAAGCTAATGTCAAAGTCGCTTTTTGGATATTTCTTCTGGTTTTCGAATAGAGCGTCGTAGAAAGTGATGGAATATTCTAGAAATTCTTTCTAATTCTTACTTTTTAACTAACTAAGATAATATCGAAGTCGATTCTTAAATATCTCTTTTGGTTCGAATATTCTGGAAAAATCACTTACTGTTCTTCTTTTCAATTGTCCTAGCCGGTGGTACTATGTAAGGATAGTATTTGAACTATTTATTTCTTTTAATCTCACTTCTGACACCAATTGTTACGGGTTCTCCACAACAATTAAAACTCGCAATTGTCAAAAACAATACGTCAATTTATTTCGACAAATTATCTACAAAAAACACGCACTTAAACTTACTAATAACTTGCTAATAATTCACTACTTTAATTCGCCTATTAACTTCGCGTTAACATCTAGCGATCACTACCATTGGTTATCTTTGACTGACTGCCTGGTGCGCGACCCCGGCCCTATATATAGGATCGTCCATCTCTCTCGAACATTCCGGCAGCCTTCGACGTCCGGAAAGTTCTCGTGTTATTGCGACCACAAGTCACAGATAACGCAACTAAAACCTAGACTAAGAAAACAACCTTAAGATAAATCAACCTAATACTACACTAAACCTAAATAAATTCCAATTAAAAAATTTGAATAACTTAAATTTCTAACAATATCAAATAAAGAATTGGCTGCTACTAGCGGCTAATTTTTCTCAGTAAGTATTGTAATCGTGCAAAAATGACATGTTCGAATTTTCAAAAATCCTGTCTGAAAAACTCTCATGCTAAGGTGCAGCGGAGTACAGCTGAGTGTAAATAAGTGTAACTGAGTGTGCCTGGAGTGAGGTGCAGCTGAGTAACTAAGTGAGTGTAGTAGCTGAAGTGCCGACGGTAGCTGAGTATAGCTAAGTATGGCTGAGTATATTTGAGGTGTAGCTGAGTCTATCTGAGGTGTACCTAAGTGTAGCTGAGTTGTAACGGAGTATAGCTAAGTGTAGCACAAGTTTAAAGTGACGCTTCTATTAAAAGTTTAATTATGGCCCAAAAATAAGCTTTCTGAAACCATAGTGCAACAGTTAACTTACTTCTAGTTTTCACTAAAGACGATATTTTAGACTCAAATTTGGTCAAGCAGATGTTCTAGACTAGAAAGACGAAATTGTGAAACAAACTGTTATGTTCGTATATTACCGTAAAAAGGGCATAAACAATTTTCGGACCTTTAAATTTTATATTGCTTACTTTAGTTTATTGCGATTGTCTACAATCATTTTGGTCTTACCTACATCACAGAACTAACCTACTCGTTCATAGTTGCGTACAAAAAACACGATCATAACAAAAACATTTCATGTAAAAGAAAGCCAACTACGCGAAAGTGGTATTCCATAAAAAGAATTGAGATTAAAGTAAAGCCAAGTTCTCCAATACAAATTTCAAAATGAAAGGGTCTTACTAGTTTGGAAATGTTTTTTCAAACTTTGCTATTCCAGCCAAACGTCTTTAGGTTCAATTAACACTGTACCTAAGAGTCATTTGCAGCCGTAATAGCCAAGTTTAGAAAAACATTTTCAAACTAGTGAGAACCTTTCATTTTGAAATTTTGTATTGGAGAACTTGGATTTACTTTTATCTCAATTCTTTTTACGGAATACTACTTTCACTTTCACTACTTTTTTAAAGGATTTAGATAATATTTAAGTTTTAAAGTAGTAAAATATGTGGAATATTGTTCAAAATTTTTGCATGCCTTAATAAAAATTTTGAGGTTTCAGCTCTCTAGGGTTCCTAGAAGTTGGCAATGTTAATTTTACATAACTTGACATTTATAGGGGAGGAAAGTAAATTGAAATTTGGGGTTTTTTAATTTTCTTTTATAGTTTTATCATAGTTCCTACGGCCTTCCAAAGCTCAGGGAAGGAAGTAAATTAAAATTTGATTTTTTTTTATAGTTTTTCATATTTCCTATCAGTCTGCCAAAGCTCAGCTCTCTAGCGCCTCTGGAAGTGGGCTTATTATTACTTTTACATAACTTTACATGTATGGGGAAGAGGAATGAATTAGAATTTTAGGGTTTTTTTCCAAGGGTTTGGTCACAATTTCTATCAGTGTGCCAAATTTCAGCTTTATAGCACGTCTGGAAGTACAGTAGAATTTTGTTGATCTATACATGAGTGAGTAGATGAGTGAGTGAGTGGCAAATTCGACGTCTACTTTACTACTTTATGGAAGTCCATGAAACTTGGAGGGATTGTTAACTTTATAAAGATCTACGACTGTGTAAAGTTTGAGTTTCGTAGCTCATTCCGAAGTAGAGTTTTATATAGGTCAAATATGGGCTGAAATGTTTCAAGAAAAGATGGTACAGCAGTTTCCGCACGAACTTGGCGGGGCACTGCCGGCCGTGCTCCCAGATTTTCTGTACTTGTTAGGAAAATGTATATAAGTGTAAAAAATCTACTCACACTCCTAATGTTTGATCGTTTGATTTCAGGAGCAAGAAAAAAACGCACACATCAAAAAAGCCGACATGCTAAAGCCTGTGTTGCCTATAGTTTCTATTGAGATGCCAGACTGAATTAATAATAATATTAACTGAAAATCACATACATGTAGGTATATAGTTTTAGGTTATACTTAGGCTATTAAACAATTTACAATAAGAGAAACCACAGCCCTCTCAAATGAACAAGCCTGATCCTTCTCTGAATGGCAAAACGTCGAAGGCATATTTTTTTAGTTTTTATCAGCCTTTTATTTTTTGGCAGATTGCCAAAATCACTTTGTCACTTTATTCGAAATTTTAGATCTGTCAGCCAGGCCGACACTTTTGCAGTTCACAAGAGTATCAGGCTTGTTTAATTAAGGGGGTTGTGGAAAAACATATCTACAAATAGAAGCAGGCGAAATGGTTTTACATACCTTTATTTTAAACAACCTAGCTTCCATTTTCTATTGGTCTGCCTAAATCAAACCGATTTTAGTGAAAAATTGTGGTTAAGCTCAAGGATGATTTTGACGGAGAATATCTGGGGATGTGTCCGAGACTAAGGAATAATTATACAAAAATCCGGCATGCACCTATTTTTTCTAAGTTTCAGGGTTTTTTCACCTAATATGACAGGGCTATACGATAGTTTTTTAATATTTTCGGTTTCATACAAGCAATGTTTAAATTTTCATTAAAATGTATGAATCTGTTCCAGGGGAGAAAACAAACACAAATTTAAAGACATGTTTATTCCGGTGTAAATCTTTGGTTATCACACTGAGCGTGCCCGCGTCAGTCTAACGCTACGCTGTGACATCTTCACAACAAATTTCATAGGGAATGGTGTTATGTTTATGTGTTCTAATTTTTCTCGGTGAGCAGTATATTTAGTCTTGTCTCTTTAGTTTAGGACACCCAACACCTAATAGCCTAAAATACTGACCAAATGAAACGAAAAAGTGAAGCAACCACAGTTTGCTTTAAAAACAAAAGAAACATTTTAACCTGGGGATTATTTTTAGTGCGCATGCTTGTGCTTGAACCACGTACTTTTCGACTACCTCTATAACTCGAACCTGAAGGGACAACCAAAACAGTTCGAGTTATGGAGAGTTCGAGTTATAGAAACTCGAGTTACATGGGTTAAAATACATGTAAAAAGTGCAGGGACCGCTGAAAAGGTTCGAGTTATAGAGGGGTTCGAGTTAGAGAGGTTCGACTGTACTTTTATACATCTGTACTCGTTTCGTTACTTATTGGCCTGTCCGCTTATTGCAGACAATTTGCCAGCTCAATACGGTGGACACCAAGATAATCCGACTCTAAGTCACGTGGTGTCCGGGACAATCACAACTCCTTCGTTCACACATCCTACATGAAGATCCAGCAGGCCGGATTAATTTTGCCTGATACCCTTTGCCGGGCACAGGGGTCTTTATCGTGCTAGCGCCATCTACGCTCTGAACACGGGACCACCGGCTTAACGTGACTTTCCAACCACGGCCTTTTATTGACCATCAACTGGCATACTTCGTTGATGCATAAACTTCGCCCAAAACAGGCTTTACCCCTACTTCCGGTAAATTTGTATTCGCAAACGGATAGTAGGTTCGAGTTTGTAGTGGCAGGCATGGGAATCGAACCACACACCCTTTGATTGTAAAGCGAAAGCACGCCCGCATTGACAAATTGTCAACGTCATTTAAAAGCGATCCCTTTTAAATTTTATTAAAATCGTCTTTTTTTTTAATCGTTTGGCCATACGTTGGGGTCACGTACTTCTTAAATATATCTGTACTGGGAAAGGGCCATAAAAATAACTGCTACCAGCGTGCCGGCAACAGCTGACAGTCTCCACCATTTTGATAAGGTCGCGATAAAATCGAAGAATAGTAAGTTTGGTTAGGCTGAATAACGGATTGCCTACGAGTGCCCTTCTATTTCAGCCAAATTTTCAGGCTTTTTTACTGGTAATGTCAAACGCATGGTGTACCCACTTTTTTTTAAAATAATTTTGGTTGGTTATGAAAGCCAATCTCTAGCTGTTCCATAATCTTTGGAACCCATAGGAAGTGCTTGTATTTTTAGGCTATTAGGTACTATATGTTTTAGAATAATACGAAACTAAATATTGTATTTTGTGGGTAAATTCTACTGCAAACCTTTCTCATCAAAATAAAAGTACCACTTTAGTCCCTTAAGGTTTATAGTATTTCCGTCTTTATCAAGCAAAACATTCAAGTTTATTTACGTATCTCGTAAAAAATTCCGGAATATTTTGTGTAACATTTTGGTGCACAGTAAGTATATTTTCACTTAACGACTATTAGATTGTGCCAAAAATTTTAATTTAAGTTATTTGTAAAAATTCAAGGATATATAGAACAAGTAAAGGAATGATGACTATTACCAAAAGAAAACAAAAACAATTATGATAGTTTTGTTAAGTCGCTGTAAACGTCAAATGATTTTGGTCAGGTATGTTGATGGCGGCTTTCGTTACCCTTATAGTTTATTCACATTTACTGTAAAGAATGTTTATGTCACATCAAACCTGTTGCTTTTTGCTGTAAGAAATTAAATCGTTACAATATAAGCTCATTTTAAATAACACGTTAAGCATAAGTGACTTGTAAATAATTAATAAGTGTCGAATTAAAACGTACATGACATTTGACATCCTGTCATCATACCATTACCACTCAAATATCGATATTTAAAAGAAGATGTAATTCTACCAGTAATTAGATTATAAAGCCGGTAACATTATTATTTAAACCTTTTGCATCCATTTTATCTTTTCTGTACTTGTTCTAGACTTCCTTTGTGAAACGTTAAAATTTCACATGATACCCGTGACATTGACATTTCCCACAATACCGGTGATGTTGAATTTTTGCCATGCTTTTTCAGTATAAAATCTGATAATGGCATACCCGCACAGATTATTGAACATATTTTGTTTGGCCAAAGTTAAAATGGCAAATTCAAAATGTCCGCCAACCGCTGTTTTTGTTTATTTGCGTTTTTGCCAGTTTTTTTTAAATAAATTTGGGATAAAATCTAACTGTTCAGTGTCCTTAAACATTATTTTTGCCATAAGAGTTGGAAAATTTCCAGAATTTCATCCTGTTTCAACAAAAACACAACAAAAAGAAAAACAACTGACAGTCCCGTCATTTTGACAAGGCAGTTTCACTTCTTACTTCTATTTCCCTCTTTCCCTAATAGAAAAAGATGGAGAGATAAATTGTATCTTTATCTCTTTCCATTAAAGAAAGAGGGAAATAGAAGTGAGCGGCAAGAAGTGAAACTGCGGATCAGACCTAAGTTCGCTTCAGCGGCGTAGCGTGCCTAAAGGGGCGGGAGGTGCCGACAGCTACGGGCGCCCATCTAAAATTCTTGCGACCAAAAAAAAAAAACAAAAGGTCATCATGTCTTTAGTTTGCTTTGTCGCCCTCTCAATTTACCGTTACCGGCCCTGGTACTTAATAACGCTTCGGGCACCAATGGGGCGCCAGTACCCTCGGGGCGGAGCCCTGCGCTACGCCACTGGTTCGCTTGGGCTGTCTAACGGGTTGCCTACGAGTGCCGTTCTGTTTCAGCCAATTTTTTTTATTTTGGTTGGTTGTAAAATCCAATCTTTCGCTGTTCTATAATCTCTGCATACCCGTGACGTTGACAATTCACGTGCACATGATGTTGAAACATAGACCTATAATAGGAATGGACTGAGCCTTATGCTCGAAAATTGATTCCAAAGTGAGACGGGGCTAGTGAGGGCAAAACACGGACATAAACGCATTATATTTTATGGGAAGACCTCTAGGACTAGCGTTAAGTTTACAGGTCTGAAATGCTTACCTTGAGACTTTTATTTAGGTCACTGCCTATAAAACACTAAAAGGAACTATAAATAATGTACAGGGTGACCCAGGAAAATTTTGCACTATTGCAAACTTTATTTTAAAAAATCTTATGAAGCTTGTATTGGTAGGTCAAATTACAAGAACCAAAAGGTAGCTACAGATATTTTGGTACTGGAATATATACAGGGTGTTCCAAGTTAAGTGTCCACCATTGCTAACTTTGTTATTATTAAAGATAGAAAAAAGTTTCACTTTCAAGTTTTTCTTCAACTCAAAGCTTCAAATTAATTAAAAAAAGAGGTCTGTCCCATACAAATATAGCGCCTTTTTGTCCGTGCTTTGCCTTCACTAGCCCCATCTCACTCTGGAATCACTTCGCCAGCATTTGCGCTTATGCGACGGGCCTAGTCCCTTCGTATTATAGTGGTGAAATTTCACCTATGTCTGTGACTTTTTTAGCAATATATATTTTCCAAATCAAATCAATAGCGCTTTTTGAAAGTTCGCAGTTAGGATTTTCTTTAATTTGACTCACGAGGAATCATGAATGTCACGTCACGAGTTATTTATTTTGGAATGGTTAATAATCTGCAGTGTATGCATAACATAAAGTTATTCCTTCCTTTAACATTAGTTTCTTTTAAGTTTAGGTTATGAAGTTTCGTTTTGTACTTAAAAATTCTAAAAAATAAACTATTTTTATTGAATTAAATTTGTTTTTATGTCTCATTGTTATATAACAGATATTGTCAGTTTTTTGTAGATAAATTAAATTTTTAACAATGATACGTAGCGGTGGGGAGAGATATGCTTCTCACAAAGCTACAACACTGCGTCAGGAGTCGTACATGACGAGACTAGAGACCCTGTATGTATGACATATTTTAAAGAAATAAAAATATGTCAGTGTCTCTAGACGATACGAGCCAAACAAAAATTAAGCAATATAGGGTAAATGTTATTCTTTTTTGCCACCAATTTTTGTGGTACCTACTTGTTTGTGATAGAGGGAAATAAGAAGGGGTTCTAACCTAACTTATTTTTCCTTAAAATAATTTTTCTGTCTTTCTTTTGGGAGGGCGAAATCTGTGTTAACCTTACTTTGGCCAATTGATCGCAAACGTGTTCTAATTTTAAAAAATTGTTTTGCGAATGCGAAAATGTTTTGCGCTTTTCGGAAAAAAATGCGCTTTGAAAATAGTGTGTATTGAAAATTTGTACATATCGATATTTTATCAATAAACGACGGTAGCAATAGAAACCTGTATATTAATAGGTATTTATGTTACTCGGCCCAAAACGTGAACTTTACAGGTCAACCCAGAAAATTTAAAGGATGAGCCGCAGGCGTGACCTGTAAACAGAATCTGGGGAGACCTGGACGTTTATTCTTGACTGCCCGTGAGGTGAGGTGAGCGAAAGTTCACTTTGACGGGTGGACTTCAGCTTTCACCATCTTTTTTCACGGGGAAATTAATCCACCGGTGTGAGAGCGCTCACCTCACGGACCGTCAAGAATAAACGTCCTGGACGTTTATTCTTGATTTTCCGTGAGGTGAAGTGTTGTGGGCGCTCACCAAATTTTTCCACGGGGATATGAGTCCATGGGAATTGTTGTGGTGTTTATAGCCTTACTTTTGCTTGTTAGTTTTGTTTTGGTGAGCTTTTTCTAACGTGAAATGAAGTGTGAATTAACATAAATTTTTTACCCATTTTTATCAAAAAATTTAAACTATTAAAACACTCCACTTCAAAACAAAACTAACCATCAAAAGTAAGGTTAGAAACAGTCCCGCGGATTCATTTCCCCGTGGAAAAAGATGATAAACTCAAGATCTCCGGATGACCTAAAGTGAACTTTTCGCTCACCTCACCTCATGCGCAGTCAAGAATAAACGTCCTGTAAAGTTAGTTTCCGGTCGTGTATCGTACGTATCTTTTTTGAAACCGGCATAAATCTCCACAAACATACTGGACATGTCAATGATAATTTTTAAAACCAAGATGAAACACCACAATTATACTAGACATCCAAATATTTACTTAATTACCAGCTAGTAAATTTATAAGTATTAGAAAACCAATATTTTCGTTATAATTGACTGTTTTCCAAGTTGGAGATAATTTTCTATATTTTCACTTTGTATTTTAAATTATTTGCATCAAAATGTCAAACGTATCAAAATAAACACAACTGTTTATACTGTCAACATAATCACTATTTAAATGACATAAGTCATAAACAAATTCAGTAAAAGAGGGACCGGTAAAAATATTTCCGGTCTCTTTGTTCCTTATCGATTCTGGTTGAGACTGGAACGTTTTCCCCTGTACAAAACAATTTATGGAAAGTGATTCTGCTCCAGTTGGTTTAAAAAAGATTGTGTTCCACTTCGCTGTGCAATTCTTGCTTGTGGTGTGAAGACGGAAGAAAGACGGACAGCTCAACTCAGTTGTTTTAAATAAAACCACAAATATTCCGTTCAAATGGTCTTTCTATATTATTACAAAAGATATAGTAAATTCAAGCAATATTTTTTTCAACAATAAATAACTTGTGTACCTAGAAATAGCTTTCCCCCCTCAAAAAAAAAAATATATTTAAAAAACACCACAACAAAATGATCACAGCTTTAAAACGTGATAATAAGCTGTCGCAATTAAAATAATTCAAGTAAGAGTTCGGTTTCAGAATCCATTCACTTCGAGGGCCGTCAATCGTGACCGAAAGGTACATTTTTAAATTACAAACCACGTGATTAACGTCACCAAAAACGCAATGAGCTCCAATACGAACCCACTTCAAGATTTACATGTTTTTAATTTTTTCTTCTATTTTATCTACCTATATTACAAGATAACTTTTAAAAACGATGTTAATTTACTGTTTTAATCTTTTTTATTTTTAAGCGAAAATGACTTGTTCGATGGTCCTCTTTTCATCGAATATACTTTTTTATTAAAAATACCTATATATACATTGTAAAATACACTTAAAATGTGTTTTCTTTTATAATTAGAACACTCGGCAACGTTTTTTATTAGAAAGTTTAAAAAGTAAGTCTTATCAAACACGCCGATTTTTTTCTTTATGACAATTTTAATTTGGTCACACAAACAATGACTATCAAGTTGTTTATTTAACATAAAACCTTCTGATCTTTATTCTATGTATTTTTGAACAGAATTTTTCTTCCTGATTCCCAAAGGATTCATTTTGATATCTCCTTCTTACTACTAGGCTTATGGTTATAAATAAAGTATTATCATTGTGCTGATAAATGGCTAAGAAGAAATGAAAGAAAATACTATTCAACTTGTTAATAAATTCGCGTATGCATGTGTTTTGGTAGGTAGACACCTGTGGACGCTATATTCGTTGATTATATACATTTTGCGGTGTTGTGCGTTTGACGTGTAAAATTGGTTTTTTTTCTATGAAAAATGGAAAATAATTGACGTAAAACATGTGCGGTTTGTGGAAGAATGTCCGGGATAAGTAAAAGAGTCATTCCATAGGTAGGTACTTGTATTTTTCTTTATAATTTGTTAATAATGTTAAGTGCGGTTTATAGATGCCCTTAAACACTCACTTCATGGTGTCCACAGTAAATCTGCACAATTAATTTTAGAAAAACCACAAATTTAATCCGCAATTTGATAAATTTTCAGCCGATATTAACTAGTTTTCAGGAAAAGAAGAATAGATGTAACCTTAAATTTTTAACAATTGTCAAACAATGTAGTGACGTAACGGAGTATGTTCCAAAACCACCAAAACTGACTAATGCGCAGTTACCGAAATCCTGTCTACCCAAAAAGGGAAAACTAAGAATTAAAGGGGTATCGTAACCAAATAAAAATTGTCATTAAGGAAAAAAATCGATGTAATTATTAATAAAGTGTCCCAATTATAAAAAAAATACCCTAACAAGCTCAGTGACTGAATTTTACATCTTTTAGTTTTAAAAAATCAAACTTTAGTAAACAATCAAAATCAACCTTGTGAGTATTCAATAATTATTTGGCATCCTTGTATAAAATTTAGTCACTATAACTATAACAACTGCCCTCTAAACTATCACACTGTTTACCGAAACATCAATTTGAGAGACAAAAAATTTAAAATTTGAATCGCGTATTTAGGATATTATATCTTATCCAGGCTAGAGACCCTGTATGTATGACATATTTTAAAGAAATAGAGACGCGACAAACCATCAAAGTCCTTGAAACTCACAGTTTTTGGTTATGTTGTCTTTTAATCAAGTTTATTGGCGTTTCACAAAAATAATAAAGTGTTTTATTTTAAAGGTTTTTTCTTAAATTACAAAAAAATCTGCGCAAAAGCTCCTTGTAAAAAAAACGGGATTTTTTAAAGCAAGGAATTTCAAAAGTAGGATAGATTTAGTAAGAGTTCTGGTTGTTAAATATTTGAAGTTTTGAGTTAAGTGTGATATCTTGGAGGGCAGGCCACCTATTTATGTAATTAATATTTAATAATTCAATCTTTTGAAAACTAAAAAAACATTGTAAACATAAAAGAAAAGGCGAAGAAAAATCTATTGTTAGGTAAGAGAAAATTTTGAGAATCTTAACTATTTTTAGTATTACTCGTCGAAATTTTGCGAAAGTAGGAAATTGGCTGCTAAGTTCTCGTTTTTCTCGCACGCGAAATATGCCTAGAATTAAAAAAATATATATTAGCGACATCTAGGAGACAAATGACAGTTTGTTTTCTGTATGTTTATACAGGGTCTTTGTTCCATATTTTGTAAACCCCTGTAGATATTTTTAATTTCGAGACATCCTCTGAGTAAGCTGGAAATAGCCCAACTTTTTTTACATTTAACCAAAATTGTATTTCTTTTCGTTTCCGAAATGCCCATGTAGTTACTTTTTTTTGGGACACCATCCAAGACTTACCTGTACGACTAGATGTTCCGGGAATCCCAAAGCCTTCAGTCTTTCGATAGCGTCCTTGTCTTGGGGCGTGACCTGTATGGGTATGCCGACCGGTCCGCCGCCCCCACCCCCACCTTGAGGCTGTTGCTGTTGCAGCCCGGCCATTGGATTCGCTGGACGGGTTGCGGCACCGCCCCCCGTTGAAGGGGGTGGGTTAGGTGTGGCTGCTGCCTCGCCGCCACTGCCTGGCTGGGCTGGTTCGTTGAGCATCCTACAACATTGTTTCACATATATTAGTACTAAGGTCGAGTATGTTTTTTAACTTCTCTCCTTAAAGAAGTTTCCTACTACTACTACTACTACCCGACTAACATTTTAAAAACAAAGGAATTTTCCATTACAAACTTAGAGCTTTGAATTAATAGAGAAAGCTTAATTCCAAACCATAGGCAAATCTAAAATGCCATGTATATACGAGGGCTGTTCGAACAGTTCGGTGTTATGGAGTTATCACTAAAATTTTTCAAGCTAGAACTTGTAGTTAGTCGGCTGCAGAGTTTTGAGTGCGTACGGTGTTTTCCTAATTTTTGGTGATTAAAAGAGTAACTGTGTTTTGGACAATTATTAACCATGGATAAAATTGAAGTTTGTGCAGTAATTAAATATTATGTGTTAAAGGGTTTAGCCCAACACATACAAAGTGAGTTTAGGGAGACATTAGGGGATTGTGTGTGCACTATATTTTGCACGACATCTTGGGTATGAGAAAGCTATCGGCAAGATGAGTGACGCGTTTACTAACACCTGACCAAAAACCCATCTGATTAAATATTTCCCAACAATGTTTGGACCTATTTCAACGCAATCCATCTGAATTACGGGTTATAACAGTAAATAAAACATGGCTTCACCACAACACAACATAAATAAAAGAACAGCCGAAGCAGTGGATCGGGCCTGATGAAAGGCGGGCGAAGATTCATTTCAAATGAAGAAGTAAAGTGTAAAACCACACCGCATTTTGTAGGACTCGAAAAAACGTATTTTACTGAGAGTATCCAAAAGCTAGAGAATCGATGGAGCAAATGTATTGAATTGGAGGGAGATTCTGTAGAAAAATAAAAAAATTAAATATTTCAAATTCACTGTTTTTTTTGGTCAGGCCGAAAATTTTTTGAACAGCCCTCGTATATACATAAAGCAATAATCGGCTTGAAAAGGTATTAAATAAGTTGTATTTTAATTAAGAATTCCGTTTATTTGTATGTAAATCACTTGTGAAAAGAACGGTTTAAATATCCTTTAGAGTAAACACTATCACATAATACATAACGGTTTACCATTTTTTACCAACCAAAACCAAATAAAAGCGAGGGGAAATTCGCAAGCGAGAATCACTTTCTTTGAATCTTATGGGAATCACGTGGGAATCCCCTGAGAATCACAAAAATCACTGGGAATCATAATGAAAGATGGAAATCAATGTACGTTTTTTGGGGTCGTGAATTTCCCCTTTAATAAAACACACAAACATTTTTAACTTTAAATGATTTTCAAAATGACACATTACTCAATTATCAAAAAAATAACTTAAATCGTCACCCCCGGTATATACATATATGGGGTAATGTTGCTCAAATCAAATATTGTGACGATTGTCCCAAAAAAACATTAAATATTCCTTCAAAGTTATACATTGCAAGTGGAATTTTTGGTAGTGGCAATTTAATCTAAACCATTACATAAACATCGTAATGCGTTCCTTGTTCTGGGTTATAAGGCCCAAAACTAGGTTAACGCTGAACCAACAGAAATCGAAGTGATTTCGGGGTTTGCGATAATTGACCAATAGAACGGCTGGACTTTTGTGAGGACGTGGAGGTTAGCTGTCATGCAAAGGACAGACGTGGAAGCGGAACAGTTAAGGTAACGGTGGTTTTTGGGGAGTCGTGGCATTCGGTTTTGGGAATTTGAAAATTAAGCATCTTAAGTGGCCCAGACCAGGTAATCCGGAGGGCTACGAAAGGGTGAGAACCGAGTCAACAGGGCGCTAATTAGTGTAGTTTCTACAAAACAAAAAATAGTGGAGTGCATTGCCGGTTATGCGATTAAAAGTAAGTAAAGTGTACCTGTATAAATCAGAACCCAAAGTAAGTATAATAGCAATTTTTAACCCAAACCAATATACTGTTTTCTCTGAACAGCGTTTCACGTCCCTGGATCTTTAAAAGGGAACGATCCCGAAGGACACGGGAACCGTCGCGGCTTGTCCCAACCCTGTTGACAAAATCCAAGCGTTGAAAGTGGTCAGGAGCGTAAAAATAAGCTAGTACGGTCTAAGAAGGCGACGGGGAATTGGTGCCTTGAAGGCTTGTAAGGCCGCAGCGTGACAATATCGTATTAAAAAGGAATATAGCCTATTTATTAAGTTACCGTAAGCTTGGCAACAAGAAATGCCGTGTTTATTTATTGTAGCAAAATAATAAAGAAAAACCCCTTACCCCTATGTACAGCGTGTCCCATTTTCGATGGGATTAAATGGGAAACTCGGTTATTATTAAAGATATCGATTTTCTGATTACACCTTACCGTGCTCTTTTTTGAAGCCCTTAAAAATGGTGTAATCAGATTTTTGCTATACCCCGTGGTTTCGCTAATACAGGTTTTTGAAAAAATTGCATTTTAATTAATTCCTTGTATCTCGCTTATTTTGCAAGATATTTTTATTCTGTAAAAACCTTTCTATGGCAACTTTTTTAGAGCAAAATAATGACGTTGTCAATTTTTTAAAATATTGTTTAGTTTTTGAGATATGGTATTTATACAAAAAATACGGAGTTGAATTTTTTTATTACTATTTTCATTGGTTCCATGCTATTATTACCTCAAAATGATAAAACTTTAATATTTTTTGATTAAGGGTTAAAAAAACTATTTAATATTTGAAAAAATAAATTATAGTCCGAACCTGGAAATTTCCAACGTAATTATAAATTAAAAATTGCAAGTTGAACGATTTTTAGTTTATCTGTTTTAAAATGATAATTAAAAGATTTATAAATAAAGTAAAAAACGTTAAAAAGTTACAAAAATAATATCATACTAATTATTTGATGGTAGCACAGCAGGTCGTGAAATTTACAAAACAAAAGCGTGGAATTAACATTGTCATTTTACTTGTCATTTTTGTGAATGGCTTACAATTATTTTAAACTGGCTAGAAATCGACCATATCCAGATTTTGAAAAATGTGATATGTATGACTGCTTCATTCAAGCAACAAAATCCCAATATTTAAATGGCAAAAATATTTTTATGCAAAATGCGTTAAGAAAAATTACTCAAAAATGCCAACAATGTCTTACACATAATGGTAATCAGAAAAATTTGTTATTTTTTGTAATTTGTTTTTTGTTTGTATTTTTCGTAGACTTTGTTTCAAATAAATCTGTAAATTAACGTAAAACCATTTTAATATGCTAAGTATCAAAACCGTTAAACTAAAATTGTTTAACTAGCAATTTTTAATTTATATTTATGTTGGAAATATCCAGGTTCGCATTAATTTTTTTTTAAATATTAATTTTTTTTTTACCTTAAAACAAAACTTTTTTAAATTTTTATTATTTTATGATAATACTAGCATGAAACCAATCAAAATAGTAATAAAAAAAATCCAGGTCCGTATTTAATTTTTTTATGATAAATACCATATCTCAAAAACTAAACAATATTTTTAAAAGTTGACAACGTCATTTTCTTCTAAAAAAGTTGCCATGAAAAGGCTTTTACAGAATAAAAATATATTGCAAAATAAGTGAGATACAAGGGATTATTAAAAATACAATTTTTTCAAAAACTCCCTGTATTAGCGAAACTACGGGGTATAGCAAAAATCTGATTACGCCATTTTTAAGGGCTCAAAAAAAGAGCACGGTAAGGTGCAATCAGAAAATCAATATCTTTAATAATAACCGAGTTTCACATTTAATCTCATCGAAAATGGGACACGCTGTACAGGTCAAACTTAAACAATACTTTCTCTAGTAAATTCGATGCTATAAGATTACCAATTACGGTTTTTTATTATTAGTTTTTCTGGTATATACAATATTAACTTACCTGACAAAAGACTCCTGATTTCGCGAGATCAACTGCAATAAGGCTGGGTTGGTCTGTCCTATCTAAAAAAAAGAAAAAATCAAGCTTGTTGGTCATACATATAGGTATAGTACCATATCTAGGGGCACTGCTGTACCACCTTTTCTTGAAACATTTCAGCCCATATTTGACCTATCTATAACTACTTCGGAATAAGCTTCAAAACTCAAACTTTGTACAGTCGTAAATCTCGATAGAGCTAACAATTCGTTTAAGTTTCTCCGACTTTCATAAAGTAGTAAAGTAGTTTACGGAATTTTAAAAACCATCGAATTTGCCACTCACTCATGTATACATATCAAAATTCTATTATACTTCCAGAAGTGATAGAGGGCTGAAACTTGGCACACTGGTTGGAATTATGACAAAACCCTTGGCAAAAATAAAAAAAACCTAAAATTTTAATTTACTCTCCTCCCCTATACATCTAAAATAATGTAAAACTTACATTGCCTACCCCCAAAACCGGTAGAGCTGAGATTTGGCAGAAAATATAACAAAACTAGTAAAAACTGCAAAAAAACAAACTTTTCAGTCACCTCCCTCCCCTATACATGTAGATGTGTAAAACTAATATTATCCACTTCCAAAAATGTTAGAGAGTTGGGATAGTTGGGATGACAGAAATTATGGACATGTCCCCCCACTGTTTTTCTCATAAAAGAATGTATTTATTAGGAAATCAGGAAATTATGTTCCTACAATGATAGAAATATAGGTGTAACAAATAAATAAAAAAAGATATCAAAATCCAAGGAGTGCAAAAAAGTAACCCTACCCTCTCTTACAACTAGTAAAAGTACCTCTTTCTCTATCCAAAAAGCAAATAAATAAATAAAATATATTCCTCTTTCTTCCACTTTCCATTATCAGATTTAATTTGTACAAAATGGATATAAGCTATTTAGATATGCAAAATTCTATATAAACTTGGCTATAACGACTGCATATTTGACTCTTAGGCACAGTGAAGAACATAAAAAAGTTTGGCTGTAATAGCCAAGTTTAAATAAACGTTTTCAAATTAGTGAGAACCTTTCATTATGAACTGTGTATTGAAAATCTTGGCTATATTTTGATGTTTTGGCCTTTTTTTACATGTCGACACAAAAAAAGCTCCAAAATGTTAATCAACCGTTTTTAAGAATATGCCAATAATAAGATTACCACACCTCTGCTACAAAATCGCATTTAGCGAATGCAGATTCTACTGAATCCCGTGACGGATCTGCTGGAAATTTTCAAGATTTGGCAACCAATAAGATGGTATAAGTATATCTGAAACAACAGCAACTGAGGGTTTTGTTGTATCACTTGGCATATCTGCTGGAACTAAGGTTAAGTAAGTATGTAAGGTTTGTTAGATTTGGGCAAACAATAAGATTGCCATATATTATAAGTATGTCATCATAAGAAGGGAGAAAGTGGAATAAAGAGAAAGAGAAATAAAATAAAACTCCTCTGCAACTGTCGTGGAGTAAAATTACCACCTGCTATAATTAAGCGATTTCAAGGAGGGCGGCGGAAGGTGCAATAAACCGATAAGAAAATATAAAAAAGACTTACCTGCTGCAAAACCGCATTCAGCAACTGCGGATTCTGTTGAATCACTTGGCGCATCTGCTGGAACTGCGGTTGGGTGCGCAAAAAGGCCAGAGGATCTTCCGAGTCTGATTGCCGCTCATCTACACCTGACATGTCTGCCGCCGACTCGGTTACCTGTTGAAAACGATCATGTCAATGCCTTATGTTTCACTATAAATGTTAACCTCCACCTTTTCTCTCTTAATTTGCATAAAAGTTTATTGAACTTTCGCGACCTTTTCAAAACTATATGCCGATGTACTTTTAGTGCATCTTCAAATTTTCTAGTTAATAAAATCCAACAATGCAACAGGAAAAATTTAATTTTCTGGCCATTGCTCGCTGACCAACCATACCAATTTTGGTAAACAAGGGTTGATTACCATAAAGAAAATTACAAAAACTAAAAAGGTAGAGGGGGTGCAATTACAGTGTTATAAATTTCATAATAGGAAATAAAATTTTCAAGTCAGTCTGTCAAAACTCAGGAGAAAATAAATATTCGTAATTTTATTTTGATGGCATTTCAAGGTTATAAATGTTTGATGCCGATGTGCTAAGAACGGGGTCTCGTAGTCTGTTAAATTATAGGCTTTTCAAAGCTAATTAAAATCTTAACAAAAAATGTTTTTCACAATTTTTACTATATGGCTTATTCTATAAGATAGTTGTGATGTGAAGAATCTCTTTTTTATTGATATTTTCTGTCAAATGTAAATTTTAGTTTTCGTGGCTAATCAGGTAAACAGAAGTTTTTGTTACTCTCATATTTTTCCGTGGTTGGCTCGTAAGATTAACCTGACGGGCGTTCAAGATCTAATGGACACCTAATAAGTGTTGACAGTTAACTGTTTTGTCCGTAGGGACTCCTCAGAACACTGCTTGGTCAATGTGACACCCTTGCGAAGTTAATCAGACCGTTTTGTCTCTCATCCTACGTCTATAGTGAGAACACCCTCGCAACAAGCGCCATCTACCGAGATATGAGAGAAACTAGAACAAAAGCACCTACGACAGCACTTCTGTCTTTTAGGCTGGAATTCACGGGTACTAAAATTTACGTTAGTTAGTATTATTTGACTATAAATTCCTCAGATTGACGCTCATGTCTGATGGTGGGTAAAAACGCTAATCAGCCTGAAAGGCAGACGTGCTGTCGTAGGTCACGGATGGTTTTTTTTTCTTTGCAATCGATCTTTTCATCGATCGATATACTCGCCTGCTCTTGTTCCAGTTTCTCTCGTATCTCGATAGATGGCGATTCTTGCGAGGGTTTTGAGGAGTCCCATAATGACGAAACAGTTAACTGTCAATACTTATTAGGTGTCCATTAGATCTTGGACCCCCGTGAGGTTAAGCTTTCGAGCTACCCACGGAACCTACCCTATTGTTATAAAACTGTATGTTTTAAGGAACAATAAAAAAATCTTGAATCTTAAAGAATCTAACCAGACGGTATTGTAGGAAATATCGTACAGGAACGTTCCTTCGGCCAATAACAGCGTAAAATGCTGTCAGGTGGACAGGCGGGCATACCTGAATTCACGGAGGTTCACGCCAAACCTATTACTTTAAGCAACGTTAATGAGCGTTCTCCTGCTTCAAAGCAGGTGTACGGTTGCCGGGGAGTCTGAATCGAGTGAGAGCTTCGGCCAAGTTAAAGGACATACGCAGCATGAAACTTGGGGGGGGGGGGGGTAGAGGGGTTAAAAATAAAATAAGTATTTACTGAAATAAACAAGAAACAAATTAAATGAAAAAACGAATATGCATACACATTATTTTTCTAAATCTTAACGTATTACAGTAAAACGAAACGTCTGGGATCTTCAGCAAATCTGCTTAAAACTATTTCCCCTTCTACTTGGCTATTTTTTTGGTGTACATTCCGCATGCACAAACTACTTAATTAAAATCCATCTGAAAAGATATCTGGCAATGGCAAAATATATAGAGCATTTTTGATGATGGAAAAAAATTCCGCTTGCTTTACAACTACTGCTACTTCCAAACTTTTTAGCTCCACTTTATAAATTTTTTTGTATCTCCACAAGTTCTACCATAATTTAGCCTCATCGTCAAACCCGTTTAAATGATAAAATTCTGACAATTGTTTAATGCGCATCTTAAAATTACTGAATGACCAGCATAACAAACGGATGTAGTTCGAAAGCTGCTAAGTGTTAATCGGAAAAGCGATACTTTGTAGAAATTATCACAGGCTCTAAATAAGCTATTAATAAAGATTTTTTTCCAGTACCCTGGTGGGTTATTTGCTGGAACGTTCATACGATTTTGCTGTCGCCCAACTATCCTTGGCACCTGTAACTCTATTTCAAGGTTTGCGGCATGACTTCTTCTGCAGATTCGCGATGATGTTTAATTAGATCTAATACTCTTTTAATGTGATTTCGACATTGCAAATAATCTAAACTTTTAGGCCACAGGTTCCAAAAACGCAGGACACTTTACTATCATAGGCACGGAAATAACAAATACAGTCCTTGTTGAAGCACTGTAAAGCTGAAATGCCACCTTTCTAGTTGAAGAATTGCCGTCTTCTAAGAGTTATTGAAGGCCTCAAAAGTTGCCCAAAAAGTTGTCTTTAAAGACAGCAATTTTTCATTTTCATTTATTTTCAATACTTTTGTATTTTTGAAACCATCGTCTCTCACAAAGGAGAGGAAAATTTGGATCATATCTTCTACATAAAACTAATTCACGGAAAAAAACGAATTATGTATATCCTTCACAGTATCATTACAGTATATATCGTTAGAAATAAGTGTACTATTGTATAATACCTCGGTAAGTTTCTGTGGCGCAGATGCGATTTACTGATATACGAGATTGGTATAAATATAAGTTTCATTTAACATTTAGGGTGGGTGTAAATGCCCCTTCCTGCCCCTCGCTGCGTACGCCCATGGCCAAGTTCGTCTTTTGGGTACGATCCCCGGTCGAAAGTAGTAAGTTCCAGTGCGATATTTTATAGAGAAAAGAATGAAGATGTTATAACCGCAATAAAAGAAGAAGGAAAACACCTCTGCTCACCTCTTGATCGTCTGGTATGGCAGGTATTCCTGTCAGAAGGTATTCAACGGCTCTGTCAGGATTGTTAAAGCTCGCTCTTAAGGCCTGTTCCACCTGTACCCTACAAAAGTTGAATAAATAAAAAAATTGGATAACTTTTTAATTAAATATAGTCAAGAAATATTATTTTGGGTTTTCTCAAAAAAATCAGAGTTTTATTATATCAAGGGTCGTCAGTCATTTATCAGATAAACTAAGTATATATGACATTCCAAAAAATGCAAGATATTGTTTTGAAATTATTTCAAATATTGTTTTAAAAGAATTATTTTGTAACAAGTTGGATCCTCAAATCAATAAAAAAAAAAGTTTCAATAAATTGGGTAAAAAAATGCATATTAAGTTGTATCTTGAATTTTTTTCAATTTGAGGAGTACTTTCTTCCCTTAAAATATTTTACCTCATTTCAACACCCTGGACAATATTATAATGAATCAATCATTTATTATTATAATATCTCTAAGTATACCTGTCATATCCCAAATCCATAATATTCCTAACCATATTTTCATAGTCTTCTCCCATCAGCAATGTGGACTCTGCCATACTGCTCAGTGATTGTTGAGCAGCGACGGCCGCATCAGGGGTTGAAACAGGGGGGGCAACGACGGTGGTGGGTGCCGCGGGTGTAGGCGCAGGCGCTGCGATGGGAGCGGCGGGCGCTGGAGTAGGGGCAACGGGGGCTGGTGTGCTACAAAAATTTAGTTTTTGTTTCAACTCAACTCAACTTTATTGCCATAAATCATATAAAAATACAAACAGCAACATCAAACCTAGAATAGGTATTTAAGTAAAAAACTTAATAAATATAGTTAACATTTTAATAAATATCAAACATACAGACACACATACATAAATACATACATCAGCACACTTTTAAGATTTCATACATTTGTTTGATTTAATTATCTTGAAAATTAAAACTATAGTAGAACTTTTTTAAATTTTCAATTTGCTTGATTGTATTTGGAAGTGGAAGTATTTCAAAAGCTTTTATTGTACTATAGTGAGGTGATTTTTCAAAAAAACAATGATCTATGTACTGGTAGAATAAGTTCTTGCCCATTTCTGATAATTATTTGTAGTTATTCAGAGCAAAGATCTTGATATGTCTGAAAGTTTTCTCTGTTTTTTTTTTGACAAAGATGACCAATTTTCTAAAATATAGTGAGGGAACTGTGAGTAGGTTCAACTCTTAAAAATACTGTCTACAGGAACTAGATCTACTTAGCTTTAACATTGAGCGAATGATGCGCTTTTGAACAATAAAGATTTTTGAAGGAAGTTCACGAGGTAAAAAGTTTTTACAAAAAAGTTTCACGGGCAAGACCTCAGAGGTAAAGGTAGCTCGGGGACGCGTTTCTGCCTCATTAGGCTTCATTCATTATGGTTATGCTCGGGCTGAATGAAGCCTAATGAGGCAGAAACGCGTCCCCGAGCTACCTTTACCTCTGAGGTCTTGCCCGTAAACTTTTTAATTAAGATTAAGATTTTTTTTTGCATCCGAGGCAGAACCCCAAAACAAAATGCTGTAGGTAATTACTGACTGAATTGATGCAAAATAAAATATTTTTAATCTGTTAAATAATTGCACAAAAACTATTTAATTTAGATGCTAGATTTAGAATGTAGGTACCCCAAGTAAGTCTTGAGTCCAGCCAGACTCCAAGAAACTTTTGAGTATCAAATACCAAATTGCAAATAATGCAAGGTAAAACTATAAACAACAAGTGAAATTAAAGATAGAAAAATAAGAAAGAAGTTTTCTGTCTTCGGCCGGGACTCGAACTCGGAACCTCTTGCTCTGTACGCAAACATTCTAGGCATTGAACTACCGAAGACTACACATAAATTTTCGGAAAACTTCCATTTATGCTGGTGCGCTGCGCGGTGTCTCAATAAAAGAACGAAAAATTCTCAGGGTATTAACTCGACCAAGTCATCCAACTGATCTCTATAATTATTCTTTCCCACGGTCAAAGGTATGATAACTCAAATTAGACATAAAGAATCAACGTCTGAAAGCATGAGATCACCTTTTTGTGTGTTAAAATTTCTGATCGCAACGGGCGACATACCACACCACACATAAATTTTCGGAAAACTTCCCTTTATGCAGGTGCGCGGAGTCTCAATACAAGAACGCGAAATTCTCAGGGTATTAACTCGACCAAGTCATCCAACTGATCTCTATAATTAATCTTTCCCACAGTCAAAGGTATGATAATAAAATGTTTTTAAACTGTTTAATGACATTATCTCTCTAAGTCTCCTAATAATTGCACAAAAACTGTTTAATTTAGAGGTTAGATTTTCTTACCAATGAATCTAAAATTATAATATATTTGGCGCTCAAATTCAACCCAAAAAAGCAGTAATTTACTTTTATTTGATAAAATATTTACTGCTTTCTGGAAAAACTGAACCTTTGCTAGTCAATTTTCCAGAAATTTTCTAATTTGCAGATTCCACATTTCTGTATAGTGGGCTGAATTTATTTTAACCAAGCATGGGACAAAAGAATATTCGTGTGCATGGGACGCGAACAAACATTGCAATCAGGTCTGAAGAATACAATGACTTTTGAGAATTGAAAAAAGTGCTGCCTTTAATTCCCCATTAGCAACAATAGAAATAAATCATGCTGCCTTCACAAAAGACATATGGAGGACCTATTAGGAAAACATTAGTTAAGAAATGTGTGATATGCAATTAATTGAAATATGTCTTATGCAATTTTTGAAAAAAAAATTTTTTTAAATTTTTGTTGAATATGTGATAAGTTATTTAAAATGTGATGTGAATTTTATCTTTTAAATTCAAAATACAAAAGGCATTTATTCATCTAAAGCTATAATTACAACTACAGATCAATAGCTATCAGACTAGCCAAAAGTTCCCTAATAACTTCATTAGGTAATTTTTCTGGGGATACCAAAGGTGGCCAATGACCCATGCAATTACGCGATCTGATTAGCGGCCTTAGTGTCAGCGAAAAAGTCACGGTTATCAAAATAGGAAAAAAAATAAATCCAGTGATGAATGATTTTCAACAAAAAATAAATGGATCCATGATGGATCTGATATTTTCCTCTCTAACCTATTAGCACACGTCAAGTGAAGCAATGATATATCAGCCTTAAAAACATTTTTTTGTAAATATCTTAGAAACTAAAGCTCTAACAAAATTTTTGGTTATAACACAAATTATTAAGCAAAATTTAGTCTACTATATTCCGAAAACGGCATATTCATACGACGCTCCATTAAAAAGATAGCATTTTTTAAATTTTTTCATTGTCAAAAAACTGACATTAGCATTAATGGATTTTGACCAAAATCTAATCAGCTCGTAAGAGTGTTGAACACTATTTTACCTGAAAATTTTTATGTATGAAAATCGGTTCAACACAACACACACATACACACACACACACACACAGACTAAGCTAAGATAGGTCAAAATACACCCAAATAACACATTATCTGAAAACAATTTTTTTCATCAAAACTAATACCCTCTCTAGCCATTGCTATGCGGGCTAGGAAGGTAAAAAATATCATTTTGGAATGAAAACATTTTTCATTAGTAGTGATGTACTAGTTAAAGTTCCCTTAAAAGAAAAATTCTATATATAGGTATCCTTTTCGAGATGTGCCAAAATGTATTTTTTCTTTAAATCAACTCTCAAATTTATACAAAATTAAGTAAATATATAAAATTAGCAGGTTTTAAAAATAAACCCAAACAAAAACTGCAGTTTGAGGTAAACAAACTTTTTGGCAAAAACATGTTTTCTTTTGTGTGAATTAATACTTTTTATTTTATCATAAAACAATATTCTTTCATAAAGCATAAAAAATCTGGCTAAAAATAACATTTTATCTAATGTCCAACAGTTTTATTTTCCAAATTCTGAAAAATGTTTTGGTAAAATTTAAATATTAAGTAAACAATTTTATTAAACTTGAAAAGGACAACCAGGTTTGTTTATACCTAAAATTTATGACAAAACAATGCAAAATTAGCCATACAATTTTTTTTAAAGTAGGGACCTACTTAATACCTACCATGTAAAAAAAGTACCTAAATAAACAATCTAAGTATAGCATACAAAAGTAAAGCACCATGTGAAGAAAATTAAATTAGTTTAATTATTTGGTATTAAAAAAGATATATTATTGTTGTCATGTTTACTGTTTCAACTTGGCCCTTCTATGGGGTAGGTTAAAACAACACAAACAACTTAATTTTTTTAGATTGACCGTCTCAAAAATGTACAAAATATAAATGAAATTATATTATTAACTCTCTTTTATTCTAAAGAAAAAGCAAATCAAGTTAAAGTTTGTAAACAGGATAAATTTTAAAAATATATGAATTAATAAATAAATTTCTTGTTGTTTTTCTTATTGCATGGTGGTAGTAAATTTAGTTCACTGTCTACTAGTAGTTACTAGAGATTGAGTTTCAATAAAGCTTATGCCTTTAATTCCATAACAAACAGATCATGGAGTGTTTCAACCTACCAATTAATTTTTTTTTAACCTACTGCAGCCTCTTTTTTTTTCTTATTTGATGAAATTATTTAAAACCAGTTACAGGAATCATTTTTACATTGACACATTACTATAGTCAATTTAATACAGAAATATTTTATAACCAGTCAAAACCCATCAAACAAAATGTTTTTTTCCTTTAATCAAAAAACAAAAATATTGAAAATCTACTTTTCTTGTCTTAAAATACATATTTGCCCAGAAATAAAATTTCGGACTTCCATTGTCTTTATTTATTTTAAAACACGACGTTTCGGTTAGTAAGTATCTCTAACCGTTATCAAGTGTAAACTAAACAATCTAGTCTCTAGGCTACTACTTATACTACTTGGTGTGCAGTCAGGTGTGACAACCCGCCCCCTTTTTAATCCTAAGACGCCTGTTTTCTTTAAGGAGTGGTTTCTATATGTTTGGTATGTCCGTGCTTGGTTGACTGAAAACTTCTTTATTCTGCATTATAAACGCAGCTTCAATAAACTTTCGTTTTCGCCAATGCGACTCCTTATGTAAAACTTTAGCTTCTGACCACTGAATCCTGTGATCATTTGACCATGCATGATCTGCTAAACCGGATTGTTCAATATCCCCTAATTGGGTACTTTTTAGATGTTCATTTACTCTAACCTGAAGAGGGCGTTTCGTTTCACCTACATATGATTTACCACACTCACACGGGATTTGGTAAATACATTCCTTATTATTTGAGGGATTATTATTATTGTTATTATTATTATTATTATTATATGTTTAGCAATAGGAAGCGGTGGAACACTGATGAGTCTATTGCTTATGGTTGGTCAGTTTTAGTTTGTTTCACTTTTTTAAAGTTTCTTTCTTCACTATTAAAGATAGTTCACTAGTGTGTTGCGCAAACTAATTAAGTTTTTATCCAGTTTGTTTTTGAAGCTGTTTTTGTTGGGAGCACTTATAGTTTCCATATTTAGTGAATTCCATTTGTACACTACTCTGTTGCTCAGAAAGTTTTTTCTCCCAAGGAGGGCAGATTTTTCTTTTTTGAGTTTCTGATGATGGCCTCTGAGATTGTTTTGGTTTTTAAGAAACATTTCTTCCAATCTGAGCACTGGAGAATAGTGGCCGTTTAAGATTTTTTACGTTTCTATGAGGTCTTCCCTCTCTCTTATTTCCTTTAATGTTGTGAGGTCAAATCTTTGTAGTCTTATTTCATATGGTAAGTTGCGCAGTACTACTGGTATTTTGGTAACTTTGCGTTGGACTCGTTCAAAGAGTTCGATGTCTTTGATGTAGTATGGGCTCCAGACAGTGTGGCCATATTCTAACTTTGGTCTAATGTAAGTTACAGTACAGTACAGTTTTTTGATCATGCTAATCGATTGGTTTTCAAATGATTATCTGGTTTTGTTTTAGTTACAAAACTTCTTATCGTATTTCCCGAAGAAAATACTGTTTTTTGTTTTGATGTAGAAAGTCTCTACACCAACGTGCCAATAAATGAGTCACTCAGTATCATTAAAAACAAATTACAAACTGATGATACACTTCACGCGAGAACAACGCTATCGGTGGAGGGGGTGATGGATCTTTTGGAGCTCTGTCTCCGTAACTCTTACTTTCAAGTGAAAGATAAGTTTTACGCGCAAAATGATAGACTCCCAATGGGCTCATCTCTTTTGCCAGTGGTAGCAAACATCTACATGGAGTGGTTCGAGCCATGCAATCAACACAGCAAGAGTCAAACCAAAACTATGGCTACGATACATGGATGACACATTTATTATATGGCCGGAAAATGTTGACGAACTACAAAATTTTCTACACCGTTTAAACGGTATTCGACCAACAATCAAGTGCACCATGGAAATTGAAAAAGATTCAGCCTTACCTTTTTTGGATGTTCTTGTCAAACGATTAGACAGAAACATTCAAACCACTGTATATAGGAAACCTACACACATGGGACAGTACCTAAATTTTAAGTCTAATCATTCTGTTGCAACAAAACAAGGAGTTATAAGAAGTTTGTATTTAAGAGCTGTAAATATTTGTAGTAATAATGAAGAATTAACCACAGAAATTAACAACATTAAAAAGGACTTACAACAGAATGGTTATTCCGAGAAATTAATAAACTCAACAATATTTAAAATTAAAAACAAACTAAATGTACCAAATTCTCAAAATAATAATCCGTTAGGTGTTATTAACATTCCATATGTTCAAAGGATTTCAGAAAACATAAGATGAATAGCTAAACACTATAATATAAAAACAGTATTTTCTTCAGGAAATATGATAAGAAGTTTTGTAACTAAAACAAAACCAGACAATCCCTCAAATAAAAAGGAATGTATTTACCAAATCCTGTGTGAGTGTGGTAAATCATATGTAGGTGAAATGAAACGCCCTCTTCAGGTTAGAGTAAATGAACATCTAAAAAGTACCCAATTAGGGGATATTGAAAAATCCGGTTTAGCAGATCATGCATGGTCAAATGATCACAGGATTCAGTGGTCAGAAGCTAAAGTTTTACATAAGGAGTCGCATTGGCGAAAACGAAAGTTTATTGAAGCTGCATTTATAATGCAGAATAAAGAAGTTTTCAGTCAACCAAGCACGGACATACCAAACATATGGAAACCACTCCTTAAGGAAAACAGACGTCTTAGGATTAAAAAGGGGGCGGGCCGTCACACCTGACTCCACACCAAGTAGTATAAGTAGTAGCCTAGAGACTAGATTATTTAGTTTACACTTGATAATGGTTAGAGATACTTACTAACCGAAACGTCGTGTTTTAAAATAAATAAAGACAATGGAAGTCCGAAATTTTATTTCTACACAATCATTGTCTACGAGTTTCAAACAAAGACATATTTGCCCACTGCAACATTGTAAACATGGCTATTGGAACAGCTCAGCTGCTTTTCATAATATGAATCACACCTTTAAAATTGTTTATGTGGAGCAAGAAATTTGATTTATTGTGCCCTGTGTTTTAACCTGCCCCACTTTCCCCTACTTAAAGCCCTAAAGGTAAAATCAATTACAAACCTGACTGGGGTAGCTGCTGGTTCACTGCTTTCCTCTTCACTTTTCCCTTTTGGTTTAGGCTTAGTCACCATTACAACAATGAACTTTTTCTCATCAATGTTGTATTGTGAGAGAGGCGAGTCATCTGAAAGGATTTTGCCAGCATAGATCAGTCTTTGACAGTCAGCGGGGTACTCTGAACCTTTGTCACTTTCTATTTTCTCTTTCAGCTCTTTAACCTGTGTAAAAATTGTATTAAATTAATCTTTTAAAAAAGTTTAAGCTGTCTCAACATTTTTATTATTTCATTAGCCAAGAGAAAACTAATGAAAAAAATTTTATGTTAGCAAATAGGAAGGAAATTTTATTTTCTAATAAAATAAAAGTGAGAATGATATTTTTTATTATTATTTTTTTTATTTATTTATTAACGGCATGCCATTTACATAGTTTACATGTATATCTTATAGTATGTAGGTACTAATAGTATTAAAACTAGTTTAAAATTAGATTAGTAAATTTATCAAATATTTAAAATCATTTAGATAAACATTAGGTAGATGATACTCATCATTTAATTTTTTTAACAGGTATATATATGTAAAATATAGTAATAATTGTTACAATAATTGTTGCAATGCTACAATAATAGTAAGAAATACATCATAATTATTATGAATTATTAATGATATTAATGATAATTTTGACTCTTTACCTTTTTCCTAAATCCAGTAAGACTCACATTAAAAAAATCAATATTAGTTTTTTCAATCAATTCACTGCCAAGTCTGCTGAGTCTATTTATTGGAGAATTAAACCCATAATTTGTCCTATGATGCTGGGTTGCAAAGAGGTTGTGATTTCTTGTAGTCCGTGGAGGAACGTGAAATTGGATTAAAGATAATAATTCAGAACAATCAACCTCATAATTTAAAATTTTAAAAAGCATAACAAGATCATAATATTTTCTACGATTCTCTAATGTAGTTATATTTAATAATGTCATTAATTAATTATAATCAATAGACTCAACAGGAATATGCAATTTATAACATATGAAACGTAAAAATCTCCTTTGTACACGTTCTAGTCGATTTTTATGAATTTCATAGTGGGGAGACCAAATAGTACACCCATACTCTAAAATTGATCTAACAATTGCCACATAAGTCAAAGTCAAAGTAAATATATTATTCATATCTTTTAGTGTTCTGAAAAGAAATCCCAGTAACTTCATTGCTTTGTTTGCAATTAAGTCAATATGCTCTATAAAATTTAGTTCCTTGTCAAATAATATACCCAAATCTTTTATGACAGTTTGTTTTTCTAATTGAGAGTGATCTAAATGGTAAGTATAGTTAATAGGATTTAGTTTTCTGTAGAATGCTACACTTTTACATTTATCAATATTTAATGACAAGTTATTATAATTACACCATACTGAAAATTTATTTAAGTCCTCCTGCAACAGATGACAATCAGTCGAGTCATGAACAACTCTGAAGAACTTCAGATCATCGGCAAGAAGTGCAAAATCACTGTATTCAAATACAGAGCCTATATCATTTATAAAAGCCTTGAATAATAAAGGTGATAAGTGCCCACCTTGTGGAACTCCTGACAATACACTAAACTCCGACGATATGAAGCTCTCTATCTTAACAGCCTGACGTCTATTGGTGAGATTGCTTTGAAGCCATTCAAAAACAGAGCCATGAACACCCATACATTTTAGCTTTTTTAATAATAGATCATGATCCACCCTGTCAAAAGCCTTGGAGAAGTCAGTATAGATGACATCCACCTGATACCCACTCTCCAAGGCTTCCAACAGAGTTTCTTCATATGTTAAAAGATTTGTTATAGTCGATTTTCCTTTAGAAAATCCATGTTGTTGGTTTATGATCATGTTCTGGAAGTAGGGTGTCAATTTGTCTGTGACAATTGATTCAAATAATTTGGGAAATAATGAGATTTTCGAAATACCTCTGTAGTTTTTAATGTTAGATTTGTCTCCATTTTTAAAGATTGGTGTAACATGACTAAGTTTCCAAGCATTAGGAAAATAACCAGTTGAAAAGGATTTATTAAAAATTTTACATAATACACTGGCAAGAAAAAATTTAGTTTTTTATAAAAATTACTGGTATACCATCTGGACCAGGTGCCAAATTATTATCTAGACCTTCAATTTTGTTATATACATCCATTACTGAAATTTTAACATTTCCAAAATTGGAAGAAATATTTATGTTGACAAAATTTTTGTCAGTTTTTGAATAGTCCAAATAGACAGATGAAAAGAATTGTTTGAAGAGCTCAGCGGTTATTTCAGGAGAATTACTTTCCTCATTATCTAAGAACATATTGGATGGTAAAATTTTGTTGTTTTTTTTTCGAGTTAACATACTGCCAAAAATCTCATTTGGTGTTTATGTTTTCTTCGATATTTTTTATATAATCTCCATAAGATACCAATGAGTATTCTCTGCAACTAGCTATTATTCTAGAAAACTCACTGTAATCTTCAAGAGTTTGAGATTTTTTAAATTTTTTATGCAGTTTTTTTTTTCCAAGATGAGATTTTCATCCATCCATTTGGGAAATTTTCTATTTTTATGCCTGCTAACAGGAGTAAACAATTCAATACTATGAAAAAGGTACTTATAAAAGCCATCAATTAGTTCGTCCGCATTATTCAAATTAAAAAGCTCATTCCAGTCCATTCGACTCAGATACGTCAACAACTTTCCATATTTACACAATTTATAGTTAAAATATTGATAATTGAACACAATATCATTAGAAGATTCAGTACCAAGATTAATAAGGATTATCACAAATATTTATTATTATGTTATTTTTATTACTGAAAACTAAGGCATTTTCGGGTGATCAACCATTCGATCTACCACTGGGTTGGTCATCTTTATAAGTTCTTTATTGGAATCAATAATATTCTTGGCAATTGCATCAAATTGTTCATGAAATATAAGTGCTGGATGGTTTTTAAGGTAACTTTTTCTGCCACCTTTTCATATAACTCTATATTGACTGATGTGACATCAGTAATGGTACTTACTTGCAAAATAGCTATATTTTGATTTAAATTTTCAATGGTTTCTTGGTTTTCATCAATCTTTTTCTTTAGGTGTTGAATCTCTTGGGTAAGAGAAGCAACTAATGTTTCTTGATTTTCAAGTTCTTTATTTTGTTCATTGCACTTTCGACTGCAGATAACTATGTGATCTTTTGTTTTTTGTGCGTGTTTGTAATCGCGATTTAAACAACTTGGATGAAAAGATTCTAAACAAATTTTACATATATAGTATTTTAGAAAACTTGTTGTATGACATTTTAGCACTCTATGTGTGACATCCTTATTTTTTACTTTCTTTGAGTTTTGCGTCTTCCCTCCATTTTCATCTTGAGTGGTGTCATCTTTAGTATCACTCATTTTAATTTAATTTATGAACAGCCACAGTCAGGACCACTTTACATCCGCTTTGGCCGGTTGGCCAATTTGAGGTTATTACCACTAACTTCACTTTTGTTATTAAAAACAACTGCCAGGGTCGTCAGCTGATTGTTTGCAGTTTTTTTTGCAGTTTTTATTTTTCAAGATAAGAGTTAAAATATCAGTTTTTTAAGGATTACAGCACCATTTAGCGCACATACATACTCACAGCTTCCCACCAGGATACAGTTAAATTTCACTCACAGGTTTTAGCAAAATAAAACTTCACTTTTAATCATATTAAACTCAAAAAACTGCAGAGAAAATGCAGAAGATTATAACAATATGGCTGAAAGTGATAAAAAAAAAAGATATTAGATACATAGATAAATTCCTTTATTTGTAGAAATTTGAATACATAAATTATTTTACACTTTTAATTTACACAAACAACATATGCAGAACTTTAAATTGAAATTTGTGCTGTGCTGCAGTAGGTTTTTAAAGTACAAATTTAGTTTAGATCTTGGCGAGGGGTGAACAGCTCTCACAATCGGTGTACACATTTCTCACAATCTGTTCACAATCCTTCACAATCTTTACACAATCCCTCCCAATCACCCACAATCTCTCACAATCCTTCACAATCTTACCACAATCCTTCACAATCCCTCACAATCCCTCACAATCTTACCACAATCCCTCACAATCTTTACACAATCCCTCACAATCTTAGCAAAAGATTGTGGATTTTCACAATCGGCATACACATTTTGGGGTTAGCTGGTCACCCCTCGGTTATAAAGTAGCAGGGCCGGTAACGGGAAATTAAGAGGGCAGCCCAAGGAAACTATAGACATAATGACCTTATTTTTTTTTTTTGTTTTTTTTTTTTGGTCACCAGAATTTTTGATGGGACGGCCCCCCCTACAGGTATGCAGGTACGCTACCACAGTCCTCCACAATCCCTCACAATCTTGCCACAATCCCTCACAATCTTTCACAATCTTAAACTAGAAAGATATGGGGTTATTGAGGATGCTCTTAAGTTAATGAACAGTTTTATATGGTCTAGAAACCAATGTGTAAAATTTAATGGGGTTTTTTTCGGGGAAGCTTCGAACCAGACTTGGTGTTCCGCAAGGATCGGTTTTGGGCTCTGTATTGTTCATTTTATTTATTAATGATATTGTCAAACATGTCAAATATTGCAAAATAAAACTGTTCGCTGATGATGGGCTACTTTACTTCTGTGGTACACCTGAAGAAATTGAAAAATTTATTAATCATGATCTAAATAATATTTTTAAGTGATAATGGTTTATCTCTTAACATAG
Organism: Aspidapion aeneum; assembly: GCA_963576565.1. NCBI lineage: Eukaryota > Metazoa > Arthropoda > Insecta > Coleoptera > Brentidae > Aspidapion > Aspidapion aeneum. The sequence continues at coordinate 35,301,927 of OY755046.1, read as the reverse complement.
ACAAAACAAAATTTATAGTTATTTCATCTAAACGTCAACTAACTAAATTAAAGCAAGAAAATATTAAATTTAACATAAAAGTAAACAATAGTCAAATCATAGAAGTTTGCAGTCACAAATATCTTGGTATTATTATAGATAAACAAATAAATTTAAAACAACACTGTACATATGTTAAGAAAAAAGTAGCAAAAAAAATTTACTTTTTGTACCGATTAGATAAAAAAATTTCTTATTTCTCCAAACTAATAAGAAATAAAATCTCTTCAAAAGATGCAAAATAGAGCTTTGAGGGCTGTACTTATGTGTAAACAAAAAACGCCTGTTAAAGATATGTTAGGTAAACTTTTGTTATAAGTTAAAAAATAAAATGTTACCTTCTTACCTAAGTGAAGAATTGACTTTAACACAAAATATTCATTCATATAACACTAGATCTCATGCCAGAAATGACTTTTACATTAGTTCTTTGGATAATAGAGTTGAGACAATTTTTAGCAAGGGCTTGATCCTATTTAATAGTTTGCCAGGTGATCTTAAGGACATACAATCTATACATACATTTAAGTTAAAATGTAGAAAATATGTATTTGAGAATGTTGCTATTTAATAAGAGTTAGATAGTTGAGATGTATTTACTACTTGAAGATGTAATTAACTTAAGAGCTAAATTGATAGCTAATAAAGTGTTTATATATATCTTGCCACAATCCCTCACAATCTTTCCACAATCTTAGCAAAAGATTGTGGATTTTCACAACACACCTCGGATCTTGGTTTAGATAAAAAATTCTACAAAACTTATAAATTTAGGTTAAGCAACAAATTTTTACAATCCTTACAAAAGCTTTTCAATACAAATTTAGTTTTAGAAATTTTACAAGGTTATAAAATAAACAAAAGTTAAAAAATAAAGATTTTACAAAAAAATGTTTTTTAAATTACCAATTTGAAAGGCCAAAGAGGATTGCATATATTTGATATTGACATTACATAGAAAGACACCTTATTCCTGTCGTACCTACTTAAAAACTGCAGCCTCTGGAACAAAAAACATAACCTAAAAAGCATAGCAGTCAGGGTATTTACCATTTTACTCCGATTTACTGTAATATGAAAACTCTCAAATATTCAGCTTACGAGCGCAGGGGACCCTCAATAACCTTACCTTTTGGGTGTCCTCCACCTCCACAACAAAACTCTGCTGCTGCAAATTCTTGATAGTCACCTTCATCTTTGTGCCTCAAACTAAGTAATAAAATTAACTAACTGGTCACTACGGTTATAGTTCCACAGATGGTACCGAAAACCACTCTGCTAAAAAGTCCCTCAAAATGCGTGGTTTGGAGTTTTTTGCAATTTTTTTTTAAATTTTACCGATGATGAAGCAGAAGCTTGGCGGCCATTTAAAATCTGACAGACGCATTGACGTTGACATGTGGTGTGCGACTGAACTAATAATGTTTCCTGATTCAAATTCATATTTCCGGCCTGTTTTACCAGGAACCAAATGAAAATATTACCAGCGACCTGGCTGAAAAATTACCAGAATCTGGAATAAATTACCGTATTTTTCTTACTCCTTCAAATACCAAGACCAAAGGATGAAAAAGAGACTTTTTCCCTCGGATTATACGATGTTTTTCACACTTTTTGTCTTTTTCGTAGTTTCTTTCAAATCTTTTTTGTTTTTTTTTAAACTTCTATGTCATTTTTTACCCTCATATGCACCGTAAGCACTTAAGCGCGATTATGGGTCTAATCGCGATTAAGTCCTTGTTGCTCACATACAAAACAACAAAGAGGGTGAATGGATTAGCTAAGTCGCGTTACGGTGCATCCCAGGGTTAGTGGGCTAAATACGCTTACTTGCCATGAGAGCAGAACTTAACTTTTTCCTGGGACAACCCTTGAGCTAGCAGTTAACCCTGGAACGATAAACACTTGTCACAACTTTGACCCAGGTAGTGCCGGTTTAAGGGCCTAACGGGCCCTAGGTACTAGCGGTAAGACGGGCCCCTTTCCCTTAAGAATGCTGCTAAAATAACACATATAGGTTCAGTGGGACAAGTTATATTTACCAAAAAGAATCACGTAAAATATTTGCGTCGAATTTACAGAGCATGGTTATTCAATGTAAAACAAAATTTTTCGACGCTCAATCTGAATTCGGGGTAAAACAACTCTCTAGATGCCTGGAAAATAAATGAATTTATGATTTACAAGCCCATTAGCACACTCTAGGCTGTATCAGCCTTGAATAAAGCTTTTTGTAAATATCTCAGAAACGAAAGCAAATACAAAGTTTTCAATTATAGCGTAAATTATTTAAAAAAATGTGTCTACCATATCCTGAAAACCGCATATTGATGCGATGCTCCGTTAAAAGGTTTAATTAATTATTAAACCCTTTTTTTTCTTAAATATCCCATAAAGTTCGGTTCAGCGGTTTAGGAGCTATCGTGTTACGGACAGACAGACATCACAAAAATATTCCTAAGGTAGGTCAAAACACACCCAAATAACACATTTTCGCCGTTGTCCCAAAAACCTTTTTTTCGTCGAAAATAATACGTTTTTTAGCCATTATTTCGCGGTCTAGGAAGGTAAAAATTTTCGTTATATGTTAATTCTAGCAAAAATTTTTCTGATAACTATTTTTTTTTATTATTTAAAAAAAACTACAAATTTGACTAAAACAGTAAAGTTAATTCAGATTTACATAAGACAATAAAAATAAAATGTGCAGCATGTAAATCTTGTAATTGCGGTTTATGCACTTGCTATGAGACTCCTTGAATTTGCCACTTTTTGTTTGATTACCTGTACCTGATGTAAAATGCATAGAAAAAACTTTAGCATCATAGATTAATAAATACTATTAAATACCTAGATTTGAAATGGTAGTTTAAAAAAAAAACGAAAATTAAAAATACCTAATTTTTTACATTTCATTCTGGCATTTTATTCCATCACAATAAATTCAAAATTAAGTTGAGTTTTTCGACAAGGGCTCTGCGGGCCCCCTTAAGGCTGCATGCCTTAACCAAGTGCCTAGAGTGCCTATATAATAAACCGGTGCTGGATCCAGGATTATTCCTAACACTTCATTAAGTTACGAATAAAGTTAAAACCAGGTAACTGTGCGTGCCACAAATCAAGGAAAATGTGAAAAATGAGACAGGCTAAAGGTTCCCTAGTACTAGAGTCCCTGAATGTTCACATATTTGGATATTACAAAACCAAATATCGATACCCTGATTCTGATACGTCGTAACCCACAAAAAATTAAAATTCATACTTTTGCGTCAAAGGTTGCTAATTATGCATAGCTATATGTTGCTAAATCCTCGCAACCAACAAAAAAATATAAAACGCCCCGCGCTGCTTCCACTGTGTAATTTGCTTCTAACTCGTCAGGGATAAAATTGTGTTGATTTGGGTTACGGCGTATCAGCATTAGGGTATCGATATATCAATATAAAAGGACCATACTTAACACTGCACTGCTCGCGCCCTATCTGAGAGATACATGACTCGATTATATTATATATATATATTTTACATATTACATTTTTGTTGGTTTTTTAGGATATTGTTTTTGTTCTGGTTTGTAAAATAAAGCTTTTTAAGAAAAAATATTTACGTATCATTTCAGTACAACCTACTTTAGTTATCTTCAGCAATTAAAAGATTAATTTTCTCAAAAATAATATTGTGTATCTGAGAGATACGTCGCGAGCAACAATGACTGAATTTGAGCGCGAGCAGTGCAGTGTTAATACCTGAGTTAAATGGAAAATGTATGGCTCAAAATATCCACTGGGGCTTCCGTAGTAGTGAAAATGCCAGACTATCCGGCCTGCAATATTTTTTTAAGTAGCTCCACCGCAAAAAGAATTTTTGTTTTGACATGCGCAACGCGGTAACATTTAAAAAATTATTTAAACTTTAATTAAGTTTTCCAAAAGGTTTTTTAAGTGTTTTTCTTTTAAAAGTAAAAAAAAGAAAAACCTTTATTTTCCAACATCGTTTACATCTCTAACTTTCAGACCACAAAAAGATAAATCATAAAACGGGCCATAAAAATCGCGTTTCACAATGGCATTGAAAAATTGTAACTTGTCTTTTTTTTGACAAAAAAACTACCAAAACACGTAAAAAAGTTGAAGAAAATTTTACACATCTTTTAAAATAATGAACCGGAAAAGACGACGTGGAAAACCCGCCAAAATCGGACATGTTAACAATCATTTATTGGAGGGAAAAACTCATATCACGGCAAACAGAGTCACAGTAAGTTAGGTATATCTATTTTCCAATTTTTCTTCAAAATTATCTTTTTTTTTTCGGTTTTAATGGGCAAAGAATTATCGTTTTAGATCCGACCTGGATTCCTTAGTAAAGGCATCGCTTCAGAAACAGTCAGAAAACCAAAAAGTAAGTTTTTAGTATTCAGTTTATTTAGGCTAGCTTTTCTTACATTTTTTTAAAATAAAATCAAACGAAAATAAAGGGATTCATAATAATTGTGTGTTCCAGTAAATTTCTAAAGTGTTTTTGGTTTAAAATACAAGAAGCAAAAAGTTAGACTTAAATGAATAAAATTTTTATTTTATTAGTTAGGTACTATATTCAAGGGGTGAACAGCTAACCCAAAATGTGTACACCGATTGTGAAAATCCACAATCTTTTGCCAAGATTGTGAGGGATTGTGAAGGACTGTGGTAAGATTGTGAGGGATTGTGGTAAGATTGTGACAGATTGTGGGTGATTGGGAGGGATTATGTAAAGATTGAGAAGGATTGTGAGAAATGTGTACACCAATTGTGAGAGCTGTTCACCCCTCGGTACTATTACTACGTTTGTCACACTATTTCTTAAATAAGTTAAACATTCATGCAAATTAAGAATAATCTAATCTTAGCAAAGTGTCATGACATCTGTCCATGTGTATGTTTGTCCATAACATGATAGCTCTTAAACTGCTCAACAGATTTGTATGAAATTTTTACATAAAATAGTGAACAATTGTAAAGACTTGTTTAGACATTGGTTAAAATCCATTAGTGCTAATGACAGTTTAAAAATTAGAAATATGCTAACTTGTTAACAGAGCATCACATCAATATGCGATTTTCTAAAAAAACTACTACACATTTTTCTTAATAATTTATGTTAAACACTTAGTAGGAGTTTATGTTTTTAAGATATTTAGAAAAACTGTTTTCAGTTTATCTCTAGTGTGATAATGAGTCAGTAAGGTATCATATCCATTAAGGTTGTTTGACAGACTATCTCACTAATTTGAATAATTTTTGTAAGTACCTACATTTATTCTACCAATAAAGTAGAAGAAAAATCCCAAATTTAAAATTTTTCTGATTTCTAGTTTGTTTTTAAGTTTGAAATTCAAAAAAAAAAATGCCAATTTGGCCACATGTACTAAAAGAAATATCTTAAAAATTATGTACAGTTTTTTTTAATTTTTTTAAATTTTTTAAAAACATTGGGCCAAGTGTTGGGTATGAAATATGGGATTCTATTTGCAAACAGAAATTAAATTTGGTGGGATGGTAGGTTCCCTGATAGCACATCTAAGTTTGCGACCTCAGGGTGTTGCCGCTCGAGGGGATGGGGGATGAAAACTCTGCATCGCGGCGCTTGGAGGAAAAAAAAAAGTTCAAATAAAATATGTAGAGAACAAAATTGTGCACAACTTTGGTTTTATGCATTTTTTCGCTTCGAGCAATAGTTTTTGCTTTACGGCGCGCCAAAGTTGGGTGGTAGTTTGCAAATTTTAACAAAATCAGAGTTTAATCGCAGATTAAAAGAAATATGACTACCAAACATTTCTGGTATATTTTTTTTCTATAAGAGTAAGGTTTTCTAAGTAAACTGATGATTGACCCCCTTCCCCTTAGGAACATGGTCAAAATGGCGCCGCCATCTTGGATTTTTGAATATTTTTTCCTTTAATAGCCTTTTGCTCAGAAAGTACTTACTTTTGAGAAAATCTGTGGTGAGAGAATATAAAGCTTATTGAAAGACCTATCGAACAAGGTATCTGCGAGCTACCTAAGTACTACTGTTGCAAAGATACATACCTTGAAGCATACCTATAATATGCTGAATTCTTATACATTTTATTCAAAATACAGCAAAATTTTTAAATTTAACTCTCAGAGTAAGAAAATTTCTTACTCTAAGATTTAACCAGAGTTCTTAGAAACCAAGCTTTTTGTGAAAAAAAGGATAATATACTTTTTTGTGTGAATAACTTTATTCCTAGCGGCCCAGTGGCATCCATATATGTGGGTGATTTACAGAAATCGTCGAAAATCTACTGAATTTTTAGGTTTTTATCCAATTTGTTTAAAAATAAAGCCTGTTAGGAAAAAGTTTTACAAGCTTTAATTAGATGATAAAATTTTCTTTACGATCGTGTGTAACATAATTTGCTAAAAATTATGGCTAACATTTAAATGCTGTCCCTTAACAGGGATCAGTTTCAAAAATCACAAAAAGAAACTTCCTTTTTATTTATTTTTTGCAATTTTTGCTAAATACTAAAAGAAAACTAAATTTCCTTTTCAACAATGTATGATTTTGTAGGATTAAATTTATTACACAGTGACGTCCTTAAATGGGGGTTATATATGTAGATCAACAAAAATCTATTTTAATAAAAAGTTTTTCTGAATTTAACAAAAAAAAATTTCTTGAGAAAAAAAACAATTTATGCTCTGTTATAGACAATAAACTGTATAACAACCTTATTTCATCATTACAATTAACATTTCAGTGGCTTTTGTAAAAGAAAGTGCCTTTTAAAAATTACGCAATTTTTTTTTATTAGATATGTTTTTTAAAATTTTCTGAAAACCCAAGTTCTTTATGAAAAACTTAAACGACAGTTTTTTAAGAGAATAAAATTTCCTTTCCAACGATGTATAATTTTCTAGAATTTAGTTTATTTCGAACGCTTCAGTGCCGTCCATAAATAGGGGTGATTTACAGAAATCGTTAAAAATCTGTTTTATTCATAAGTTTTCAATCAATTTTCTTTAAAATAAAGTACTTTGTGCAAAAACGGTTTATGCTAGGTAATAGGCAATAAAATTTTCTTTACAACGCTGTAGAATTTAATTGAGTAAAGTTAATTTATTAAATAAAAACTTATAATTAAACTAGGTTTTTCAAGATTTTTGTAAATAACCTCCATTTAAGGAAGTCACTGTATCGTTTGCTGTAAGTTCAATCCTACTATGTTATACATCGTTGAAAAGAAAATTTTATTATATTGACTCTTGACAATATTTTAATAATTTTTTCTCCCAAAATGCTTAGTACCTATTTACGAAAATTGCAAAAAACATTTAATACAAATGATTTTTTAAAAAGATTCCCAGTTTGCAGACGCCAAATATGGTTTAAATGGAAATTTTATTTTCTACAAAAAAGTTACCTACACTTTTCAAAAAGGCTTTTATTTTTAATTTTAAAATTTATTTTAAATTAGACGTGCTAGAAATTAGTATGCGTATCTTTGCAAGGGCAGTACTTACGTAGCTCGGAGATATCTCGTTTAATAGGTCTTTTAATGGGGTTTTAGATTCCACATACTTTCTAAAAAAATCAGTACTTTTTGAGTATTTTTTTTTTACGGTTAAGCGCACTTGCAAGGAGGTCCCTATCACGCTCGAGAAGCGGCCAGTGCGCGGAAATGTTGGTGTGTGTTGGTTTTGAAACGGTTCAGGTTGTAACCTGCAGGGAAAACTGTCGCAGGGAGTTTATTCCACAGCGATGCTGTTCTCCAGAGATATGAATTCTGATATAATGAGGTTCTTGGTGCCTCTATTTTGACAGTAAATTGATGGTTACCGTCTGTTTGACGTGTTCGCCTAGTAGGTGCTACTCCCGGGGGGATCATACGTGCCAACTCTTCAGAGCATTTTCCGTGATAATACCTGTAGAAGAGAGATAGATCGCCCACAGTTCTTCGATGTTCGAGACTATCCAAACTTCGGGTAAGTGCGGGGTCATTGATCAGCTTGATAGCTCGTTTTTGCACGGTGTTCAAAAGCATTAAGGTATGTTTGGGTGCCGCACTCCATATATGTGAGCAGTACTCCATAGTTGGTCGAATCTGGGCTTTGTAGAGTGTCAGCAGTTGGCTTGGTGTATACAGATGTCTTGTACGAAATAGCACCCCAAGCTTTTGGGACGCCCTTTTAGCTATATCTGCCACGTGACTGTGCAAAGACATGTTGGTCTCTGCAGTGACTCCTAAGATGTTCAACTGGCTCTGCAATGTGACAGCACTTCCAGAGAGCATGATGTTTGGCTCACCGGTGCTGGTCTTTTTTGAAAACAGGGCTGCTTGGGTTTTCTGCGCGTTGAACTGTACAAGGTTTTTGTTGCCCCAGTCCTCTATTATCTCCAGGTCGTTATTTATCTGCGATATTTGAGTTCGTCTAAGATGATGGAATTCACGTGCGGATAGACACTGAGTGGGTGGTATGACTGAGGAGACTACATTGCCATCATCTGCAAAGCAATAAAGTGGATTTACTGTTTTATCTATGAGGTCATTTATGTAAATCAGAAAAAGTGTTGGCGAAAGGATTGCTCCCTGTGGCACACCAGCATTTATTTGGTAAGAGTTGGAGTTCCGGCCATCCAGTGCAACATAAATGGATCTATCCTTAAGGTAACTTTCAAACCAAGTGCAAAGTTTCGGCGACAATCCCATTGCTTTAAGCTTGTTGAGCAGATTTTCATGCCAGACTTTATCGAATGCTTTTGATATATCTAAGGCAATTGTTCTTGTTTCGCCCCGTAACTCAATCGCTTTTTGCCATAAATGAGTGACGTATGTAAGTAAATCGCCAGTTGACCTATATTTTCGAAATCCGTATTGCTTGTCGTTGATAAGTTTGTACTTTTCCAAGTACTTGGTTAGGTGATTGTTCACAACTCTTTCCATTACTTTTGATATCACCGGAATTAGAGCAATTGGTCTATAGTTTAACGGATCTATCTTTTTTCCTTTCTTTGGAATAGGTTGTACTGCGGCAGACTTCCATGATGATGGATATACTCCTTGCCTGTAAGATAAATTGAATAATTTAGCGAAAGTTGGGGTGAGTTCGTTAGCACAATTTTTGAGTACTATCGCGGGAATGCCATCTGGACCCATTGCTTTGTTTGTATCCAACTTTTTAAGGGATTTTCGTATTTCTCTGTGACAAAAGGGTACCTCTGGCATACTGTGGGAAACCCTTTCAATGAACGGTGGAGTTTTTCCATTTGGCACTGTTAGGTTTGAGTTGGAGGAAAAGATTTTGGCCAGCATATTGGCTTTTTCCTCTGATGTTGTGGCTGAGTGAGTATTTTTATCTGTAAGTGGTGGTATGGATGACTTGGTGAAGTTTGATCCAACGGCTTTTGCAAGAGACCAAAAGGACCTAGAACTACTTGGACAATTCAGCAACCTGTTTTTTATTCTTTGATTGTATGTTTCTTTGGCGGCGTCAATAGTAATTTTGCAACTATTTCTGGCTTCTATAAATTCTGTGTGGTTTTGAGCGGTTTGTTGTCGTTTCCAAAGGTTATATGCTCTGTGTTTTTTCTGTACAGCCGTTTGACACTGGCTGTTGAACCAAGGTTTTGCATTAGCTCTGCTTTTTATTTTATGTGGGATATATGCATCCATTCCAGATAAGATTACTTTTGTTATTTCATTACAGCAAATAGTGGGATCAGCTATTTTAAAGCAAACTTCTTGCCATGGAAAATCCAGGTAAAACTGTTTAAGGTCATTCCATTTTGCCGATTTATAGCGCCACATTTTACGAGGAAGTGATTGTTGGCTTGGCGGTATGAACATTTCGCACTTTGTTCTTATAAGTTTATGATCGGATGAACCAAGTGGGGGATCTACTTGAATTGTGTACAAGTCAGGATTTGTAGTTAGGAACAAGTCTAAAAGCGCTGCAAATTCACCCCTTTCTGAGATACGGGTAGGTTCATCGACAAGCTGCGTTAGACCACAACTTATGGCAAAAGCTTCTGCTTCCCTGCCTTCATTATCTGTTTTGTTGTGGTGTTTTAGCCAGGGTATATTGTGGACGTTGAAATCGCCTAAAAAAACAATTTCCGCATGTGGATAGTTAGACTGTATATTATCACAGTTTTCGGATAATGTCGCAAAAAAGTTTTGATACTCGGTGTTACTTGGCGGTCGGTAGAGGCAGCAAATGAACTTGGTCGATGACTTTGAGGTGAATTTCAGCCATATGATATCGAGGTTCGCTGGTTCTAGCTTCTCCTCTCGATGACATGAAAGGTCATTTTTAATGTACACACAGATCCCAAAATTATGTCGAAATCGGTGGTGTAGGTCATAGCCGGGATAAAGATAGTTCACAATAGGTGTTGCAGAACTGATTTTAGTTTCAGTGAGAACAAGGATGTCAGGTCTTTGTTCTTCAAGATGTTGGTGAACTGAATTCATGTTGGTACTTAATCCTCTTATATTGCTAAAATCAATTCTGAGTTGAGTTTTTGGTCTTCTTTTAATATCTTTGCATGAAGGACCCCCAGGATCACCCGACGCCCGGAGATCCGAGTGGTCGGGTATTTTACCTCCGGAATATTTTGATCCTGGAAGCGCCATCATACTATCTGTTACTCATTGTTGGAACCGGACTGCCAGCGCAGTAGCGGAACGTGGTGATACCACTTAGCGCTACTCACTTCTGGCATGGTGGTATCTCACCGGTCGACGCCCAATGAGTAAAAAGCGTCTACCACCTACGAGTAAAAGGCTAATTAAGGAAAAATTCGTCAAAAATCCAAGATAGCGCCGCCATTTTGACACTGTTCCTTAATGGAGAGGAATCGGGAATTTTACTATGTTTAATGGGAACCCCATAGCCATCGTTTGCGCCTAGTCTTGATTTTATATTTTTGAAAACATTTTATTTTTTAATCATCCCATATCCAAGTATGTAAGGGCGCACTTAAAAAAATCATAACTTTTATAATATAAGGTCAAATGTAACGATTCAAGCATCAGTTTACGTAGAAAACCTTACTCTTATAGAAAAAAAATATACCAGAATCGTTTGTTAGCCATATTTGTTTTAATCTGCGATTAAACTCTGATTTTGTTTAAATTTGCAAACTAGCCCCCAAATTTGGCGCGCCGCCGTAAAGCAAAAACTATTGGTCGGAGCGAAAAAATGCATAAAATCACAGTTCTGCGAAATTTTGTTCTCTACATATTTTATTTGAACTTTTTCGCCGAGGTCGCAAACTTAGATGTACTATCAGGGAACCTATGTCTACCATCCCACAAAATATAATTTCTGTTCAACCTTTTGCAAATAGAAATCCCCTGACGCTTGACCTATATTTTTAATTTAAAAAAAAATATATATTTCCTTAATGTTTTACCAAGATCCCAACTAAATTTCAAGGAAAAATGACAAGTTCATGTTGAAAAAAAAAAATTACAATAAAAATACTGTACTGTAATTTTTAACCATTTTAATCCGTGAAAACACCCTATCCGCCACCCGGGGAAGCGTCCGATTGGAGTTCCCTCCCGTGTAACACCACTGAACCAAACAATCTATAATGTATTTTTTTATCTTCATGTATGTATAGAGTTACCTTTAATAAAGTACCACACAAATAATATTTATTTAAAATGCTTTAATTTTGCCCTAACTTTGCAAAACTGATTGGATGGAAAGTCCCAGTATAAAAAAAAAATAATATTTACCAAAACTCTAATTTTTGAAATCTACCCATTTTTGCGGGTTGTGTCCGGTGGATTTTATTAATTGTTAAATGAGAATATCTAGAGCCAAAACCCAATCTAGATATCAAATTCTTATTTTTGACACAATCACGATAGCTCACACTACTATGTTATAGTAAACGTGTGAGCTAATACATGGAAAAATAGTAAAGGAAATAATAGTAGGAATAGTATCATTTTCTTGATAAAATACTCAAAACAGACATTTTGGAGAAAAAATAACAGTTTTAGGTTTTTATCAGTTTTACCTATTAATTAAAAAAATATATAAAATCGTAAAAAAAACCAAACATTTGTTTATAAAAAAAAATCCTATTTTTTCCAAAAAATTCAATAAATTTTTTAAATGTTTTTAGGCTAATATGTTACAATGATTATTTTTCTCTACAATTTTTAAGTTTATTTTATCAAGAAAACTATCCTTTTTTAAATATTTTTCTACTACGATGTCGGTTTAGAACGTTTTTTACGTTATCGGACGCCTATTCTCCACCTCCTTCGATCCTGACAATCATCTTCTGTCAGGTTTTTTTGACTCATTGATCTTTGGATTGACTGTTGTCATTCCAGTTTAGGACGCCCTCTTTTTCTGCGCCCTATTGGTTGCCATTCTAGGACCTGCTTTGTTAATCTTTCGTCGTTCATCCGTTGTACATGGCCGTACCATATCAGTTGTCTTTTAGTGATGTCATCCGTTATGCTTCCCTCGATTCCCATTCTTTCTTTTATGATCTCATTTCTTATATGATCTGTTCTAGATATTCTCATTGATCTTCTTATTGCATCCATTTCGACACTTTCCATTTTTGATTTGTATTTTTCTGTTACGCGACAAGTCTCTATTCCATATAACAGCGTGCTTTTCACCATTGTTTCATATGTGTTAAATTTTACATTCTTTTTTATCTTTCTGCTCCATAAAATACTGTTACCACCAATTACCTTTTTTGCTTTTACTATTCTTTTTTCCAGTTCTTTACAGTCTGTTCCTGTCTTATCAAATTTGACATGCAAGTATACATACTCATGGCATGGAGATATTGTTTGTCCATTGTCTAGTTTTAACTCACTTGATTCGTTTCCAATACATAAGTACTTTGTCTTGTCCACATTTACTGTTAACCCCCACTTTTGGTATTCTTCCGTTAACTTTCTCATCATATACTCCATGTCTTCTTTATCATTAGCTACAATAACTTGGTCGTCAGCCAACTGTAGTGTGTATATGGTAAATCGGTCGTTAAGGTGTATTCCCATGCCGTGTACTTTACGTTTCCAGTTTTTTAGAGCTACTGCGATATATATTTTAAAAAGAGTTGGAGAGATACAACATCACTGTCTTAAGCCTTTCGTTACCTGGAATTCTTTTGAAAGTCGATTTCCAATTTTAATTCTAGTTCTTTTATCGCTTTTATATATGTATGCATGATATTAGTTTGTTCTAACACTTTCCATAATTTTTCTACTGGAACGGTATTATATGCTTTTTGTAGGTCCACAAAGGTAACATGAGTCTCTATATTTCTGGCACTCCTTTTCTCAATTACTTGTGTAAGACAAAAAACATTATCACTACAACATTTGCCTGCACGAAATCCACTTTGCTCTTCTTCTTCTTGGTCATGAAAATCATTCTCTATTAGATCTCTAAGAATCCTACCGTACAATCTACTTGGAGTACTGGTTACTGAAATTCCTCTGTAATTGTTGCAATCCAGCTTGTTTCCTTTTTTATGTATTGAGGATATAAATGCAATTTTCCAATCATCAGGTACTGGATGTCCGTTTATGCATTGATTGATAATATATGTGAGGTTTTCTAGTAGTTTCTCTGATCCATATTTGAGCATTTCAGCGTATATTCCCCCAGGTCCGCTAGCTTTTCCGGATTTAAGCTTTTTAATACTATTCTTTATCATTTCTTTTTAGATAATCACTTCCTCTCCATATACTTCTATGTCTCTCCATGGAGAGGCTGACAGATATTCAGGTCTTGTTTCCTGCAGCAGTCTCTCATATTGTTCTGTCCATTGTTCTGGTTTGATGATCTGAATGTTTACTTTTTCTTTTGTTGGGTTTTTTAACGTTTTAACGTCTATGTATTTTAATTCAAATTAAAATCAATTTTGTATTTTTTATAATAGTTACTATTAATATATTTCATCTAAAAAAATCTTAGGATTGGAAGGGGGGACAGGCCCTGAAACCCTCCTGGATGTGTCCTTGTATATACATTGAGTGCTAAGACCAATGGAAAGATGTTAAAAACATTTTAAAATTTAGCTCTATATCATTTGGAGTGGGTGGGGGGGGGGGCATAACCCTATGATATTTTATTTCATGCTACTTTTTATCTTTATTCTTGAAATATGTGGAAAATATTCAACAAAATCTTAAGATTGGGGGGGCCCGGGCCCTTGGTTGTTTAAGTAGTTTTTGAGATATCTTAAATTTGAAGTTTGGTATTTTTCATCACTTTTATGGGTAGAATAAATTGTACTAAAAATTATCCAGATCGGTAAGATGTAAGGACAGGAATCGTCGAGCAAAAGCTTGCTTGACGATGAGTGACCTTATTGAGATGGTGTGCTCAATTTTTGACCTTCCTAGCCCACGTAGCAATGTCTAGAGATGTTATGTTTTTGATGGAAATTTTTTTTTGAGATAACTAAAATTGGGTGTAGTAGTTGAACCCATCTTAGTAATCTCGTCGCAGGGGCGGATCTAGGAACTTTATTTGGCAGGGGGGGGGGGGGGGGGGTAAATATCAGAATAAACTATTTTGCATAGTGACCAGGAGGTGTATTCTGTGTGTGAAAACTAAATATAGTTTTAGATTTGGGGGGGGAAATTTCCTTTTTTTCCCCTCCTGTAGATACGCGCCTGCTGGTCGTGATGTCGGTGTGTGTGTGTGTGTGTGTGTGTGCGTTTGTGTCTGGGTCTGCCCGGCCCACGATAGCTCCGGAACCGCTGGACCATTTTTCATGAAAAATAGTGATAGTTTGATCTAAATGACAAAAAAAACATGGAGCATCGAATCAATATGCGGTTTTCGGAATATAGTAGAAAACATTTTTCTCATTAATTTGTGTTAAAACCAAAAACTTCATATCAGCTTTAGTTGTTACAAAAAACTGTTTTCAAGATTGATATAGCGTGAAGTTCACTGGGAGTGTGCTAATGGGTTAGGAATGTATCAGATCCGTCATGGATCTATTTATTTGTAGTTGATTTCATATGAAATACTATTTTTTGGCTGGCATGAGATAATTTTAGTGTAGTCAAGCATCACTTCCTGTTCCCAGTTGTCCCGGGTTTTTTGTCTTAGTATATGGACAAGCATCATAGAAAATTTGAAACTGATAACCGGAAGTGAAACTAAATCAGCGAACTATTAGATCTGGGCGGTTCTCGGACAACCACGGTAAAATACATTAAGGCAAACAACGAAACTTAATAAATAATTATGTATTTTAAAATTTATTAAATTATTCTTTTGCACAGCAACCCAACGGCGAGAAAATATCCTCAATGAAGATTTGCAAAGTTTTTTCGACAGAAATAATCTAAGACGTTCTGAAAGAATTTCGAAAAAGTACGACACTCCAAAGTCGAATCGACATTCAGGTCCATTGAGGCAACGCAATGAGTATTCGAGGCTCCCAATTAGTCCTTTAAATATAAAGCCCTGTGATAATAACAACATTTTAGTGAGAAATAATTCGAAAAGTATTTTTAAAGAAATAAACGAAAAATATATAGAATTACCAAATAGAAATATTAATTGTAATAGTCAAGTAGACTTAAGGGATCAACACATCCTTGAAGAGTATCAAAAAGATCACAATCAAATTAGAAATCAGGAGTTTGTTGAAAGACTTCAACAAAATTTTATGTTTGATACTTCACCAAAGCCAAAAATTAGTAAAATAATACCTGAAACTAAAAGAATTCACTTACTTGATGTACAAATTATTAAAAAACCTCACAGCAGCCGTAGTATAGAAGAAAATGATGGGTTTCCTGAACAACCTCAATCGTTTTTAAAAAACCCTTTTCAAGCAGAACTTAATCAAGAAGAGGAGGAGGTAATTTTTAAAAAACCTGTTCTAGGTAGCCGCTCAAAAAGTCCAATTAACAAATCGTTCTGTGCCGAAGTGCAGAGACAAATATCTTTTAAACTAAGTAAAAACGATAGGGTTGACGTATTTCATCGTATAGATCAAGAAATCGAAAAAACGAATCTAGTTTTACAGGGCAAAATGAATTACGAGGATATGTACTGTAGCGAAAAATATCAACCCGATAATGCAGATGAAGAAATGTGGAAGCCTTTTATGCCTTATCCTAGGAGATCTTGGGTTTTTAACACTCCGCCCTCTCAGAAACTTGTTTCTGCTAAACTCGAGGAGTCTAATGGCTTGCAAACAGGTAAAGAACCTTTAGGGAAGGAATAATTTAATTTCGGGTTGGAGTTTTCAGTTGACTTAAATAGGTGGGCGTGAAGAGAGAGACAGGATTCTTAAAGCTCTAGGCTGCTAAATCGTCGGGTGTTAGAGTCAGACAAAACACAAATCAAGAAAAAAAGAGACGGGTATAGGCCGGGGTTGCTATTACAGAGTAATAGTCAAGGATGTTGGTTTATGTTTAAATAAGAAAATGCTTTATTTATTAATAGGGACTTATTACAATTAAGCCAGGCAGTAATTGTGCAGGGCACTATTCTGACAGTTTCGCATTATAAGAACAGCTGTCTTTTAAAATTAGGTCTTTGTTTGAGCCGGAATTAATAGTGCCGCCATTATTAATGGAAAATAAAC
Organism: Aspidapion aeneum; assembly: GCA_963576565.1. Taxonomy (NCBI): domain Eukaryota; kingdom Metazoa; phylum Arthropoda; class Insecta; order Coleoptera; family Brentidae; genus Aspidapion; species Aspidapion aeneum. Next base: position 35,285,274 of record OY755046.1, on the reverse strand, counting down.
AACTGTCAGTCTTTAATGGAAAACTGTCAGAATAGTGATTTTTTTTCTAAACAATTTTTACCCAATGCTAATACTCTCCAACTCCTAGTCAGTTCACTACAAAACAGCCGCCCAAGGGAGGAACGCAGCGGATTATTTATTTCAATTGGCTTTACAGGCTTTTACGTGTGGCATTAATTCGGTTAGCTTAGTTTGGCGTCTTATCGCAAAGATAGCGATAGTAGTAAAAAAAATACTTCAACAACTAGAGTAAGGACATTATTTGTAATGTAACCAAAGTAAAGAACTGGCAGCATTGCGAAATATATCTGTTTTTCTTTGACCCTATATACAGAGAGGTACACACAACTAGGAAAATCTTGTCGCCTAATTTACTGTCACTCGACCCCCCCCCCCCTCTACCGGCACCTTTGCGCGTTGGCTAGCGAGCCCACTAAGTTTTCCTGATGACCAATATCGTCGTATGGGATTTTGTGAAACTGATGGAAATGACTAATCACGATTTTTTTTTTAAGATCTGTTTTGTTTACCGATAAAAGCACTTTGCCCTTGTTAAATCGAAATAACCCAACACAGGTGCGAAAAAAAAAAGGAAAACTTGTATTTGCACTTTGATGTTCGAACATAATATCCCCAAAAACTAAAGGTTTAGGGGGGGGGTATTGTCGGAGAACACGTGGTTGGACCGTTTTTATTGACGGTAATTTGACTGGCGCTAGATAGAAAATAGACAATAGATTTATTCAGCCAAAATATATACAAAAGTAAATTTAGATCGTCAACAAGTTTTCTAAAATTTCACTGCTATACACAGCTACGTAGTACCTCGTCACACTTAAATGTTTTACAAGTAGGGAAATATGGTTTATATATTATTCGTTACAAGTAGGTAAGTTTTTTAAAGCAAATTTTGTACTGCGCTAATACGACTATAAAGCTAATTTGAGAACGTTGTTGCACACTCTGAAATCTGTAACTAGTGTTTGTAATTAGGGTATTCGTTGATAGTGTAGGGCTTGATCTTACACAAATAGTTGGCACATGCTTTCTTAAATAATCGTATGGCAGAGTATTTAAAGAATTTTACAGCCGCATAGTGGGGCCCTTTCTCTGTTAATCTATGGTTTGGTATATGTAGACTAGCTCTTTTTGCCTTGTATTTTGTACTGAGGAAGGTTTGTATTTGAGGAATTCGTCAGGATTTTTCTTTATAAACACAAGGCATTCGAAAATTAAATTGCTGGCACGGTCAGAATCTCTCTTTCCCTGAATTTATTTCTGCATGATTCAGATGATTTCATGCCGTTTATGACCCTAAATGCTCGTTTTTCTATTACGTAGACCTCTTCGACATGGCTGCTATACAAGAATACCATACTTGACATTTGAGTAAAACAACCCACAGTATAATGATTTTAGTGATTTATGTTGGCGGAAGTATTTTGATGTGACTCTTATTATGTATGATGTCTTACTTAGTTTCTTACATAAGGCTTCAATGTGCGCATGATTATTTAAATCCTTGTCAAGTATGACTCCTAGCACTTTTGCGTTGTTTTCGAAAGACAGTTTATCTGCCGAGAATATAAGATATTCAGGGATATAGATATCTATATTTGAAACCACAACAGCTTTTGTTTTATCTGTATTTAGAATGAGCTGGTTCTTTCTTAACGAATCTTCTACGTTATTCAGTGTATTGAAGCATTGCTCATTAATACCCTGATTTTTGTTTATCGGAGCTACTACATTGCTGTCATCCGCGTAATTTGCAATGATGTTGGGGTCTTAAATAACGTCACTCAAATCATTCAGCTAAATGTTAAATAAAAGTTGGCCCAGGATTAGTGGCGGATCCAGGCCTTCGAGGGGGGAGGGGCCAAGTAAGAATCAAAATATTAATTTTTCCTGCGGTTTTTAATAACTCTTAGCTCTAAAATTTATATCCATAGTTAAAGAAATTGCGCCGCAGGCATATTTTCTTTAAATGCTAATTAATTTTTGTGAAAAAATTTAAAAAAAGGGGTGTTTTGCATGTAATTCTTATCAGAACTTGCCGTTGACGCATTGGCATTTCTTTTCTAAAACTAAAAAAAATGGTATGTCAAGGTGAGGGGGGGGGTGCTCGGGCCCCTCTGCCCCCCCCCCCCTGAATCCGCCACTGTCCAGGCTACTACCCTGCGGAATTCCGATTTCTATATAAAGATAATCTGACTGTTCGGTTTCCATCAGTTTCTATTACAACTTTTTGTGGTCTTCTATTTAGATATGATTTTAAAAAATTTTAAGCAATCCCCGTTATACCATAAGCTTCTAGTTTTTGTGTCAGTACCTCATGATTTATAGTATCAAACGCCTTCGATAAGTCTACGCAAAGTCCACACGCTGCGCCTTTAGCTTCTAGTGTTCCTAAAATTTTTTTATTTATGGATAGAAGCGCGGTTTCAGTGGACTTTTTTGGGAGAAACCCATGCTGAAAATCATTAAAAATCTGATTGGAAGTGAATTAGTCTAAAACTTGTGTATATATTAAAATCTCAAACAGTTAAGTAAATGACAATAGCAGACTAATTGGCCTATAATTTGAAAATTCTTCTGGATCATTTTTTTTTAAAGATGGAAATTACACTTGATTTTTTTAACTGCTTTGGAAATACTCCATTTGTCATACTGATGTTAAATAGGTATAACAAAGGCTCCCCTATAAGTTCTAGGCTCTCTTTTAACACATTAGATGGTACTTCGTCGTAGCCAGCTGATTTTTTGCTTTTTAGTTTTTTCCCATTCTTATTATTTCTTCATTGTTTGATGGAAGAAAGACGAATGACTTTTTATGGTGCAGCAGAACCTTTGTGTTGAGTCGGACTTTATCTCATTCTCTAAAAGTAGATTTGGAGCTGCCTCTACGAGATATTTGTTAAATTTATTTGCTAATAATACTTGGATCTTTTGCAGCATCTAGATAATTGTTAGGGGTGAGATTTGGTAAAACATGGTTTTAGCAAGATGGTTGCCGTGCGAATACCATTGGCTTTGCTATAGGAAATATCTTGATAATGTATTTCCTAATCGATTGATAAGCACAATGGAAACTATCTTATCGCCAGCGAGATTGCCCGATCTTGCTCCCAATGATTTCTTTTTGTGTTGATTGAAAGTTACATTGAAAATAACTTTTACGGTCATGATGGGGCCAATAATTTGGAAGAACTTCGAAATAAAATTACAGAAGCATTTCAAACTATTACCCCTAAAATGCTCCTAAACGCAAGAGTTGGTTTTTATGATAGGCTCGTGATATTGTCTAGCCGAAAAAGGAGGACTTTTCGAGCATTTGCTTAAATATTTTTGATTGGGAGGGGCGTCTTGGTTGTTAGAATGTATTGTTGTCCCATAATATATACATTTAATGTTTCCGGAAATAAATCTGAGTGTTTAATAACGCATTTTATTAGTTACAGCAAAACGCACCTCACTTGCGCGCGTTCGGAGGCAGACTAATTTCTTTTATGCGATTACTCGACAAAATGCTGTGACTGTACGGAATAGAGACATACAAAGAGTCTTGCTTGCGTTCGCTGTGTCTAAGAATGCATGGTACTAGTAAATTGGGCATATTCCACAGTATGTTCCTAGATGGGTGGATCAGTCCATGTACCATTTATGTTTGGCTTATTTAGATCCTACTCCTAGACCCACCTTTAAGAACCCTCAAAAAATTATAAAAAAGCAATTTACACCAAAATGAAATTTTAATAAATAAAAAAGTTATAAACCCCCTCTCAAATGCATACTTTGCAAAAACCCTTTGTAGCTTAAAAATGTTTTATTAATAATATGCGCTTTTTAGTTGAGGACTCCTTTTAAAAATCAAGGCTTTCGAGTCGAAGTCAGTTTTTTTCTTTATCCTCTAGAAATACCCAAATCCCCTTAAAGACTTCTTAATCTGGGACAAAAAATTTATTTGAAATGATCGAAATTTACAATTCTAGGTGTCCTGTACTCAAGTAAAAGGAACCACCAGTACCTTTACGAACTTAAGCCCGAAATGAATGTGAAGTTGAATGAATTTCGGCACCGTTCAGAACAGATTCCGATCGACAATCGGTTTTTGAACTGTGTCGCGCATACGAATAGGCCACAGTTAAACGAGATTGTTGGATTTGACAACAATGTACAGGTATAGAACCTTTGTAACTCCCTCTTTTTTCTATTTTACTTGATCTATTGAACAACGGCAGACATTACAAAAATTAGCAAACTGGAAATCCTATACCCTATGTATATAATTTTTAGGGTTGCTTGGAACAATATATGCCAAGTGAACCAGAGCGTTTTGTACAGAACAACAATATACCCATTTTCCAAAATCAAAATGGCTATAATTTGCAATATGTTGGACTAAATCAGGGTTATGAAGTTGGGTACAGTAATGGTGAAACTAAAATCCAAGTAAGAAACTTGTTACCACAATTTTTTATGACGACTTGCTAATGTAACCGCTTTTTGCAATGTTACCGAGATTTTTATTAACACAGGTTATTCCAAAGTAGTAGGTGTCCACCATTGCTAACTTTAGTACTATTAAAAATATACAATATTGGTAAAAGCTTTCCTGTCCATAGGATAACCCGCTTAGAAAGAGACAAATTAATTTTCCAGGGTTAAGATGAGTGTAAAAGCACGAGTCCTCCCCTGAAACCCCGTTCTAAGCTTCGCCTTCCTCTGCCGCATCAAGGCACGAGCAGGGATCACCAAATCCGTGGCACGAGTGATTGTTGTTGTGAAATGTTACCCATCACAATACAGTTTCTCCTCTTATCCCCTTCTTCTTTTAAATCTTACAACGGAGGTCGGGATTGCCCTTATGTACCTATTCTTATTTTAAACACCTGTAGTCCAGTCAATGAATCGCCATTGAGGGGTTATAGAGTGCACGGAGGGTAGGATAATTTTTAGTTTAGGGTAGTTAGGACATAAACATATCAAAAGTCTCCACCTCTAGCTCTCCCGCTTCAGTGGCGGAGGGGGGTGAGAAGGTGCAATTTTTCGGATATTTGTCTATAACTCAATTATGGCGCGTTTTAAAAAAATTAAAGAGCATCAAATGCCCTACGAAACAATTATGCTTACCTTACTTTTAAGTGTGATAGATTATGAGATAGTGGCCACCAAAAACCGTTAATTTTTGAACTTAAAGAGCATCAAATGCCCTACGAAACAATTATGCTTACCTTACTTTTAAGTGTGATAGATTATGAGATAGTGGCCACCAAAAACCGTTAATTTTTGAACAACATATTTTTCCCCTTGTTTCTTATCAAACTTGTTTATCTAACACTTTTGTTTTTAATTTTAGAAGAAGTTTGTCAATGTAAAAGCCGTAGACCAATCAATTTACTTTAAAAATATGTAGCATGTACTAACTTATCTATAACATATCAAAAGATACATCAAATTGAAGTTTTTTTCTCAATTTTATTTAAAATCTTATTATCTTTTTGTATTATGCAAGAGTGATACCTTTGATAAAATAAACCGAATACATATATTTTATTATAAAAAAAATATAAATAAAGGCAGTGGCGGATCCAAAATTAGAGCACTTTTTTTAAATATTTTGTTTGGAAGAAATCATCAAACTATGATGTGGTTATTGATGATATGCATAAAATTTTGTGACAAAAAATATCCTCAATTACTAAACCAACCTAATAAATTCTTTCCAATCCTAAAAACAGGGACTGTTTTATAAAATTACTAAAGAAAAACTTTAATAAAGCCGAATTACAAGGCTGCAAGCATCACATAATATTGTGAGCACTGCAATTCAAAACCACAATATTTTGTTTTTAAATCCTGTCAGGGAAAAAGTAGAAACCCATGTCTATTTATCTAGGAAATGGGACTAAAAGAAATATTGTTCCTGCATGCTTTTAGAATTTATAAAGCTTTACCAAAAATACTCTAAAATCCAAAAACCAGCTAGTGTTTTACAATTTCTTTTTGCATGTTAAAGTAGAACTTGCTTAACAGACCTGCTAAAATAGTATAATTCCCCGGCCAATCAAATTTTCCTAAATACCTACAGATTTCCTTTATTTATAAAATCAGAGGCAAATGTAGCCAGACAAACGAAATTATTATAATTATATTAATTGCAAACATTTTCACGTCAATTTCCAAATCCAAATATTACTCTCATCTATTATTACATCTCCCAAGTGTGGTAACAACAAACCATCTTGGGAATCTAAAGTTCCCGCCTTCACCAAATATTCAGTGGTTTTAAAAAAAAATTACATATGATTTTTGTAGATTCGTAACCGACTACAGCAACATGAACTGTAGCCGCAAAAAGATGTCCATTCTCCCATTTATGCCACAATTATCAGAGAAAATGTTCAAAGGGTGTTCGTTTTAATCAATCATAATTAAGATGAAGAAGTCGAGCCAGAAATTCAAAAAAACAAGAGTAACAAAATAATATTAATAATATTAAATATAAACATGTTCACATCATCTCTTTCCAAATATTACTACGTACATCACTACGTACAGAACTGCATCAGTTTTTGTATCTAAAGATGTGTAGGTTTTCTTTTTATTCCATATGCAATATGAATTTAAAATTTGTAGGCATTGCCAATACAATATGTTAAGAATGTTTTACAGAAGGCTAATTGATATAAATTATTCTAAAAATTGTTCTTATTATACGTGACTTATAAAAACTTGACTATCAATGACTAGGTATCAAATTTTTTAGCTGGCTCAATAAAGTTATAACCCTTAATAAGAAAAATAATACTTCTATTGTGATTCCAACTAGAGTGAGAAGTATCTTTTCAAATAATACTTATTCCTTTTAATTTACCCAGGTCCTAGTACCTTTAAAGTCGATAACCTGACCGAAGACTTATAATGATCATGATGATGATGAAGAAGGTGATAGCAATAGCAATTATACAGTATTTTGAAGAAAATCAGTTATATCAACTTAAAACGCCTGTAGCCTTTAATTTATGATCACATATTAAAAGATAAATAAATTAATTTTTAAAAATTAAATGCACTACATTTGTTGTTTGTCACGATTTTTTTCCAAACTAAAAACAAAATTGTTAAATGAACAAACTGGTAAAACATATGGGGCAAAAATGGTCAATCAGATTAGCATAGCTAGTTTGTAGGGAATTTAATGCTCTTTAATTTTTAATATAATTTTTTTTGTACAACGCGCCGTAATCGAGGTTTAAGCAAAAAAACCAAAAATTGCATCTTATTACCTCTCTCCGCCACTGAAGCGGGAGGGCTAGAGGTGGGGACTTTTATGTTAATGTCCTAACTACCCTAAAACTATTCCCGGAGAGAAAAATTCACCCCCCCCCTCCATGCACTCTTTTCTTTTTCTAAGCAGGCTTCTCTATGGACAGTAAAGATTGGGGTGGTAAACCAGCTCTAGATTTTTTTTTTAATAAAAATGCAACTGATGTTTTAAATGGTCTGTATTGTGTTGTTACTTAATTTGTTAAAAAAAATTAACTGCAAAAAGTTTGTCAAAATAGTAAGAAGGCTATAAGTCACTGATCACTTAACTTAAACATCATTGTTATTTTAAACTTATAGGGGATTCCATCTTAAATATGTTTTATTTCCTAAATCTCGAAAACGCGTTCCTCGATGATTTCTTTTTATTCTGCCATTGTAAATTGTGTTAAAAAAGCTACTAGTTTCCTAATTGAAACTATTCTGCATCTTTAATAATACCAAAGTTAGCACTGATGGAAACATACTTCAGATGATAGCCTTTAATTTTTGTTTTAACTTCTACTCTTAAAAGTTATAAACTATTTTCGTACTGCCAAAAACTCATATTTCAGGCGCCCCAAGATGTAGGAGCTTACACTATGATATCAAGACCTAATAAAACCCAGCAAACATCCAGGATCCACCCAAATACTCTTAAAATTCAACCAAGAAACTTAAGTAGAGACGATTTTGAACCAGATTTGACTTTTGTCGAGGAAAACGGCGCTTTTCGTTTGCAACAAAGCCAAAACAATGCAAAACGACGCAATGAGGAACCAGATTTATTGGGTCAACGTCGAAAGGTAATTGATATTCACAATAAGAATTTATTCAATTTTGATCAAGAACAAGAAAATGCAGATACTAATTTGTTTTCTTTTGAATAAGTTTCAAATCCTTTTTTTCCTTACAATTTTTTATGTCTTTTTTATAAACCGTTCTTTGAAATGTTGTTATGTGTCCTTCATATTATAAAAGGTTTACAAAGTGAACTTAAAACGAAGTCTTTATAGTTAATTATCGAGTTCATGCTAGAGGCGGCCACTGACTTTAACCTGAATAATATATAGGGTGTTATCGCCTTCTCTGCGTTTTGCTAAAGCAAAATTAATAAAATGTGAAAAATCCCGGTTTATAGAGCAATTTAATTTGGAAGGTAATTGTCACTTGACGTTGGTCATGTTTTTTTTGGCATTTGTGGTCACATTTTTGTTTGTGAATGAATTTAGATGGTTATTGATCTCCTAATACGTGCTTTAAAATTGTTTTTTGGAATTTACTTGCCTTTTTGTCCTTTCACTTTTAAAAAAAACTCAAAATGTTGAAAAAGTTATGCTGTCATATGACTTGTATAGTGAAGACGAAAATAACACAAGGCTGGCGCCCATCCATTTTCGAATAACATAACATTAGATTTAAATCAAATTTATGTACGTCAATTTATATTTTGACATTTGCAGATTGTCGACAATTTAAATAAGTTTTTTTACTCGACAATAAAAAAAACCTATCAAAGTGGTATGGTTAAAAAAAAGTTAAGTAAATATACGACATTCACAAAATTCAAAATTTTAATTATAAATAAACATACACATAACACAATAATTTTATGTAAAAAAAGCCAAGTTGACATGTTTTTTTTTAAACTTGGCTATTACGGGTGCAAATTGACTGTTAGGCACAGTGGTAAATTGAACTTAACAAGTTGGGCTGTAGTAGCAAAGTTTAACAAAACATTTACAAGCTAGTAAGAACCTTACATTTTGAAATGTATATTGGAGAACTTGGCTATACTTTTATCACAATTATTTTACGGAACACCATTTGCGCGTACTTTTTTACATGAAATGTTTTTGTTATGATTTCAATCTTTTTTTAAAGGATTTGGATAATATTTAAGTTTTAAAGTAGTAAAATATGCGGAATATAGTTCAAAACTTTTGCGGTTAAAGAACTTGTCTATGATTTCTTTCAGTTTGCCTAATCTTGGCTTTCAAATATTCCTGGAAGTGGGCACTAATAACTTAACTTGGATATGGGAGGGAAGTAAATTAAAAATTTGTTTCTTTTTCCCATAGTTCCTATCAGTCTGCCAAAGCTCAGCTCTCTAGCGTTGCTGGAAGTGGGCAATGTTATTTTCCATAACTTTACATGTATAGGGGAGGGGTGGCAAAAACTACGTTACTGCTCCATGAAACTTGTTGGAACTCTATCAAGGCCTACACAATTGTGCAAAGTTTGAGTTTCGTGGCTCATTCTGAAGTAAAGTTATAGATAGGTCAAATATGGGCTGTAATGTTTAAAGAAAAGCAGTTTGAGCAAACTTGGCGGGGGCAGCCTTGCCCCCAGATTCATTTTGATTAACACGTTCGCTGCCCACACGTTATTCGTAATTATGCCACTAACGCCACAAAGAAAAGGTCGAAAAAAAAAGAATCTCGAAATAGGACTTTCCCGTATATTGTTACACCATATCGAAAACGATTATTTGAATAGATATCAAAATATGATAAATAGAGGTTTCATAATTTTTTACAAATTTTAAGATTGTTTGGGTCAAAATGAAAAAAAAATTTAATGTCAAAATGTCGATGTTTTTTTTTAAAACGGAACACACTCTGTACATTATTTTAGATTTTTATGGATCTTTTCTTCCTGATTTTAAAAATATATATGTTCATATTATTTCCTTTATTAGTATTGAAGGTATATGCGTTTAAAAGTTTTAAACACTTAAATTAATACTCTATAAAACATCAAGGCAGCCATGAAAAAGACATCGCATGACACAAAAAGTGATGATGCTGATGTTTTTGTAAGGTATATAATTTATTAATATTTACCATCCGCGGTGATTCTGCGCAGTACAAAACAAAATCAAGGGGAGACAAATCAGGGCTATTTGCTGGCCATAATAATGTGTTTACTGTATTTAATATGGTTTGGCGGGTTGGTTGTCTTCTGTCAGGAAACTAAATATAATATTGGTTGCGAGCTATAGATGCATTTTCATGTGATTTGAGTAAAACAAATTTAAATCATATCCAGATTTTCTTCCTCGGAAAAAAACATCTTTAACAGCTCTTAAAACTAAATATCACAATTTTACAAAACAATAGCATCACTTTTTGTGTTAATGCGATTGTATTTTCAAGGCTGCCATGTTTTACAGAGTACCAATATAAATTTTTAAAACATTTAAACGTATATATCTCCAAAACTAATTAACGGGATAATCCTAACATATAAACTCTAAAATAATATAAAGGATGTTCCATTAAAAAAACCATCCACCTGTCTAATCTTGACATTTAGCATTAATTTTTGACATTCTGACACCTTAAACTTCGTAAAAAATTATGAAACCTTTATATTTATCATATTTTAATATCTATTCAAATAAACGTTTTAGATATGGTGTAAAAATCGGAATGGGACAACTGGGCGCCGCCAACTGGGCGCCGGGCCAACTCGGCGCCGGACTAATTTTTTTTTTGATAAAATGAGTAGATGAATAACAAAATACATTATTTATAAAAAAACATCTTTAAAAAATCGTTTACGCAATTTTTTTGAAATTTGTTTTTGTTAAGTAAAGTTAAATCCATTAAGTCGACTGTTGAATCTTGGTAGTTGTAGTGTTTGGTAACCTGGTAACACTACAATTTACGTTTTTTATTACAACAATGGCGGATCCAAAATGGCGGATTTCTTTATTTTTAAACCGATTTGTCTGAAACTTGAAAGTTAGCAGTGCCTGAGATCACTAAATACAGTTTTACCCTCAAACTTAAAAAAATGAAAATGGCGAATCCAAAATGGCGGGTTTTCTTATTTACTAACCGATTTGTCTCAAACTTAAAATATTACATTGCTTGAGGTCATTTAACACAATATTTAACTCAAACCAAATCGATCCAAAATGGCGGACTTTCTTATTTATGAACCGTTGTGTACCAAATATAGAAATTGGCGGTGTTTCAAGTCGCTGATTATATTTGTTGACGTAAACTTTTAACAAATTCAAAATGGCGAATCCAAAATAGCGCATTTTCTTATTTACTAAATATTACATTGCTTGAGGTCATTTAAGAAAATATTTTACTCAAACTTAAAAAAATCAAAATGGCGTTGTGTTAAATGACCTCAAGCAATGTAATATTTCAAGTTTGAGAGAAATCGGTTAGTAAATAAGAAAATCCGCCATTTTGGATTCGCCATTTTGAATTTTTTAAGTTTGAGGATAAAACTGTAGTTAGTGATCTCAGGCACTGCAAACTTTCAAGTTTCAGACAAATCGGTTTAAAAACAAAGAAATCCGCCATTGTTGTAATAAAAAACGTAAATTGTAGTGTTACCAGGTTACCAAACACTACAACTACCAAGATTCAACAGTCGACTTAATGGATTTAACTTTACTTAACAAAAAAATTGCGTAAGGGATTTTTTAAAGATGTTTTTATATAAATAATATATTTTGTTTTTCATCTACACATTTTATAAAAAAAAAATTTTTAGTCCTGCCCAGTTGGCCCGGCGCCGAGTTGGCGGCGCCCAGTTGTCCTAGACCGTGTAAAAATATACGGCAATACCCTGTACTAGTTATATTTTGGAGCTCAACAATGAAAAGACATTCATTTGTAATTCAAAATTGTTTTTTTTTAATAAACACCTTAATGATCTGTAAAATTTTGCACGTGTTTAAACAAATTGACAACTACAAAGCATTTTTAAACGCATCCCCTGCTTGTTTTGCCGGCAATCCAACGGCGTTATTTTTTTCCCCTTATTTTACCAAAGATTTCCGAAAAACAAATGGTTGCCTACAACTCAGTTTCTTTTGTTTTTTTTGTTTCGAAATTTGGTCAGTGTCAGTCGCCGCCCTTGAGTGAAAAGTCTTCTGTGTTACCGTTCAGTAACTAATTTTTTTCAAGTACCTAATTTTAGTGTAATAATGGATTTTTTTGTGATAGAATAGGTGATTTTTAGCTATTGCAAATTAGCTATTTTGACGTATAACGTATATAGGTAGTTACCATACAACAGTTGCTTCAACAATAACTACGTTTTGGAAGTTTGTTGTCTGATCTCAATCTGATATTTTTAGGGCAATAGATTTTTTATGATAAGATTAAGTAAGTGATTAAGTTTGTACTAAGCTTTGTAAAGTTGCAAACAAAACTAAATAAATTAAAACTAGTTAAATTTAAAAAATATATTTTATAAAACACCTTAAGCATTTTTTAGTTGAGGAGTAAAAGGACAATATAGTCCCGCAGTTAGTACCTGTTCCAGTCCCAACTGTGCCAACATTGCAGAAGTGCTTCCACCGCATACTTCGCTGAAAAACACTAACCCATATTTTCGTAAACGACACCTTACACATTCGTAAAATACCCCTACATCAAACTTTGGCAAAATACGTTTGCTTTATCATTCGGTAAAAGCGCTTCAATATGAAAGCTACTATACCGTACATATTATAGACCATAAAATTTGTCTTTAGTAAAATTACCCAGCATCATACTTTTGCAAAATACGTTTGCCTCTCATTTGGTAAATAGGGTGTTTGACAGTAGTAAAAAATAAATATATATTTATTTTTAGATATCTCTTTAGGTCTTGGGAACGCTAAAAACAAACTTTTTTGTTTAATTTTTTCTCAAATTCATAGTTCTTTTAATTAAATAAATTTATTGAATTAAAACAATTAGCCACGTGATTCAAAACAGGCGGTCTACCAATCAGCTGCGAGTGACGTCACAAAATAGTAAACGCCTCGAACGAACCTATTTTCTGTCTTATTTTCTTATGGAAGGTAATGTTTGCTTTGGTTTAAAGTGCGAATTATCGTCCTAAATTAGATTTTATTAGATAGCTCCAACTTGCCAATGCTGAACTCCTTTATGGTGGCAGGCTTCTTTGCCAACAACAGTGATTTTTGTTCTGCGGAATTTACAAACGTTAAAATGTTGATGTAAGTATTCGACGAGTTGTTTTGTATATAAATGAAAGTTTTTTTACGATATGCTTCGCCTACTTTTACTCATTTAGATTTTGAGGTTAAGTTTATGTTTTGCTTTTTTGTTTAATATGCCACTTACAATAGATTCATTATCTGAAAAAAACAAAAATAAAAATCATGTAATAAACCAGACGACCAGCAATACTTGAAGTACTGCATAGGTTACACTGCATAGTCCTGCGTAGGTACTGCCTAGTCTTGCATATGCACTGCTCAGTCCTACATTTAGCCTGCATGTGCACTGTCTAATCCTGCATTTAGAGGTACTCCCTAGTCCTGCCTAATAACTGCCTAGCACCGCCTAAAAATTTGTACACCTTTCTGCCTATTATAGTTGTTCACCCCTTATAATAAACATAACCTCAAAAATTTCATCGTCATTTACGAAATAGTTATATATATATATATATATATATATATATATATTATAGACAACGTAAGAAAAATTAATAGAAACAATTTAGTTATACTCACATCAAAGTGATCTTCACAAATGTAAAGTGAAGATGTATTAGATAAGGCCCTTGGGTCTCTTCGAACAAGTTCTAACCACTTTTTCCGTTATTTTACTGCTGTAGGCACATGAATAAATAGTTTTTTTAGGTGTTTTTATGGTAGTATTCGAACACTCAGGCACTACACACCACTTATAAGACATTTTTTTTACATAAAAAACAGTAAAAACACAGACCAAAAACAAATAAACACTTAAGTGCCGTGTATCTGTCCGCGAGTTTCCTGCGCTGTGATGTCATTGCAACGCCATGCTAGAAATGAGCGTTTTAGCGGCAAATTCAGATCGGAAATTAGAAAATTTGATTTTAAATGTGTTCCATGATAAAATATACTATTTTAACAATTTTGCATAGCAAATTAGGGATCTATGTATTATTCTACACTCTTTTCTAAAATTTGTCAAATACCCTATTGTGTTAAAAATGAAAGTTATCACACTAGGCATATAGCTCATAAAAATCCTAATCGTGTATTTTTGAACCCACAAATTTTAAAGACAATGTTTCAAGTGCTGGTAAAGTGCAACCATTTCATAGTTCCGATAGAAAGCACTCAACTCATACTTTTTGCAAGTTTATCCCTCTTACAGTTTAGTAAAATACCCTTACATCCTACTTGTTCAAAATACATTTGCCTCATGCTTATAGTTTGGTAAAAGGAGTTGAACATAAAAACTAAATAAAATCACCGTGGAAATATAGCCCGTAAAAATATCGAGAGGTAGTCGATTATTAGAGTAACAAATTTTCTTTTACATATAAACTATAACTAAATTTTATATTTACGTCTTATATAAGTGGCATTTCTTTTCTAAGGCTAGGATGAAAGGTATCACACAAAAATCCAAGTCGTGTATTTTTGAATCCACAAATTTTAAAGACAATGTTTCAATTTAAGTCTATGTCATGTTGATGTCTAGAAAAACGACATTTTATGTTAAATTTTAGTACTGTTAAAGTGCAACCAGGTCATACTTCCGTTAAAAAGCACTTAACCCATACTTTACAGTTTAGTAAAATACCCTTACATTCTACTTTTTCAAAATACTTGCATAATGCTTATGGTTTGGTAAAGAGAGTTGAACATAAAAATTAAATAAAATCACTCGGGAAATATAGCCCATAAAAAATATTAATCGTAAAAGATAGAGGAGTCGAGTGTGACAAATTCCGTTTCATATAAATTTAATATTTACTTCTTATTAAAGTGACATTTCTAGGCTAGGATGAATGCCATAACACTGGACATATAGCTCATAAAAATCCTAATCGCGTATTGTTGAATGCACAAATTTTAAAGACCATGTTTCAATTTAAGTCTATGTCATATTTATGTCTTAAATTTAAGTACCTGGTAAAGTGCAACCAGCTCATAGTGCCCCTAAAAAGCATTCAACCCATACTTTTTGCAAGTTTATCCGTCTTACAGTTTAGTAAAATACCCTTACATTTTACTTTTTTTAAATACATTTGCCTCATGCTTATGGTTTGGTAAAGTTTGAACATAAAAACTAAATAAAATCACCTGGGAAATATAGCCCATAAAAAATATTAATCGTAAACGATAGAGTCGAGAGTAACAAATTCCGTTTTACATATAAACAATAATTTAATTTTATATTTACTTCTTATTAAAGTGACATTTCTTTTCTAAGGCTAGGGGTTCCTTAAGTAGTGTTTTATGATTTTTTTGTCATTTTCTAGTCAAAACTAAAAGTAAAATTGGTCTATAAACAAAAGTATAACTTAAAAAACAATGAAAAATACTATTAAAAAAGAGGTTTATTTGGTGAACAACCAAAAATTTAGTCCAATACCGTCACAAAATATTATATTATTAACGTTTTAAACGCTTTTTTTTTGATTTGCCAAGTTAACGACTGAGAGGGAATAGAAGAGAGAGTGGGGCATGTGACGTTTAAAAAATTGGTTCATGTTTATTGTTTAAGTCGCTAGTCCAAATGGTAACCTGTAAGTTCCAAATACACCATAAAGAAACAAACTGTAGGAAAGTTGGTTGACCAAAACGTTGGATCAGTTTTTAGAAATCGGAACACGCATAAAAATGAGCAAAGCAGAATGGCTTTAACGTTTTTGTACTAAATCTTTAGTTATTGATTTATCTAATAAATAGCTACGGGTAATACTAAACTAAACAATTTTTATATGATTGTTTTAACTTCAATTTCTAGTCGTTTATATTCACAACGTTTCATATATACAGGGTATTTTTGCAAAAAAAAATCTAAAAACAAAAAACTTAAAATTACCACAGCCCGAAAAAGAAAGAACAATCAAAAAGTAATAGAGGGTGATTATTCTAAAACAGTGCCGTAAAAAGTAGGTCTAACAGTATTACAAAAACACCCTGTAAAAAGTGCTTTAAAAGCAAAGCTGTTTTGTATTGGAAGAGAAGGAAATATGAGTCGTGAAATTAGCAAAGAACAGGTGGAATTCCAAAACAAATTTGTGTTGTTAGTGTTTGGTTGCCCTAGGTATCGGAGCACTAACAAAAATTTTTAAAGCACTGTTATAGTTGTTTTCTTTTTATCCAGGCGGCTACGTCTCAACTTTGTGTGTAGTCAAGAAATATTAAGATTTTATTAAGATTTATTTTCTACTACACACATTTCTAATAACCAATTTATTGAGATATTTTAGAAGGAAAAATGCCAATAATGGACTTCTAATAACTGCTAGTTCCATCAACGAGGTATTATTATTATTAAATATTAAATAAAAGTCTGTAAACTTAAAAATTATTATTAATTGCATTTAAACTATTTATTTAAAATTTTGTGCCTATGTAGTAAAATGTTATTTAGATAGATTGGTGTAATTGATGACGTCACCGCCTAACCAAAAACAACAACTTTAGAGATTAAAAAAAAACATTCAATTTGCGTCAGAAATTTTTAAATTAAAATTACTTCAAAAGGCATAGTTTACACAAATTTCAAATGATCAGTTTTAAAGGTACGACTGACTGAGACAAATAATCTATTACTAATAAAAAATTTCGCAAACTACGACTTTTAAAGGCATTTTAATTTATAGCTCACAGTACACCGGGCTATTTTTTAAGTGATGATTGATGATTACTTTCAAGAATTTTTGCAGAGGAAAAATTACTCATCACTTCGGTGTACTGTGGACTATTAGTCATTGATAACGCAACGCAACGTCTTCTAACTTCACAGAGACTCAAAAAAGTATGTTCCTATCCTAAGAGTGTGTAAATTTTTACGTTTTTAATACCGGTTTGCAAACCGTACAGATTGCTCCAAATTCGGCACTTTTTAAGGGTTTCGGGTATTTCTAGGACAAAAACTGAAACCAAAGTTTCAAGAAAATAATGGCAAAAACCGTATTTTGACCATTTTGATATATTGAGAGGTCTTCGAGTTACGAGAGTTGTTTAAAAAAAGTCTGCATTTTAGGGACAAGAATATTATTGCAAAAATTAACTTTTTTGATTTTATCTGTTACTTTTAACTTATGAGATATTACATAAAGTTTATGTTTTTCTTATGGAATAAGGAATTATTACACTGTTTTTCTACCTCTAACGAAATATCAAAAGAGGCAAAAACTATTATAAGTGTGACATTTAATAATAAATGGATCCATGACGGATCTGATACCTTTCTCGCTAGCACAAGTGAAGCTATGATAATCAGCCTTGAAAGCACTTTTTTGTAAATATCTCGGAAACTAATACTCCTACGAAGTTTTTGGTTATAAATATTCCGAAAACCGCATATTGATGCGATGCTCCGTTAAACAATTAGCATTTTTTAAATTTGTCATTTTAATTGTCAAAAAACTGTCATTAGCATTAATGGATTTTGAACAAAAACTCATCAGCTCGTGAGGGTGTCGAACATTATTTTACCTGAAAATTTTATGAAAATCGGTTTAGCGGTTTAGGAGCTATCGTGTTACGGACAGAAAAAAAATACACACACACACACAGAGGACATCACGACGATATTGATAGGATAGGTCAAAATACATCGAAATAACAAATATTCGGCGTTCTTTAAAAAAAAATTCGTGGAAAATAATACTTTGTCTAGCCATTGCTGCACGAGCTAGGAAGGTAAAAATTTAGAAAATATCAGTGTACGTGTTAGATTCTTCATAAAAAAAACTATAGACCCGTTTCCAACAGACTTTTTAAACATATATTTTTTACATATTAATATGCAGTTTTGCCTATAAAATTATTTTTTTGAAATTTAATCCTTGCAAGGGAGTGTCACATTGTCTCTTTCTCTTTTGAAAGTACCCAAAATCCTCCAAAAGTGCTTAACTTAAATCACTCTGTACTTTTTATAAGGAACTTCCTGTCAAGCGACATCTTTTAAACGGTGAATAATTACAAGCGTCTAGCTAGCGACCGTGTACTTTTATACCGAACAATGAAAAATGCAAGTGGGTTAGGTTTCTAGTCCATATACCCACCTTAGGTGAGGTCTGATTTTTACCTTAATAGCCGAGGACAGGAGAGTTAATTTAGATATAAGTTAAATCCGGTTTCCACCAAGGTGTTCCCAATGCGAATCCTTTTTTCCCGCAAAAATTTGAGGATCAAACAATACTTTATCTGTCAATAAAGTCAAAAAATCGCTTGCCTCTCGGTTATTCAGGATGGGTACGCGTTGTTGTAACGGGGTTAGCATAGGAATAAGGTACTTTCTTAAGTTAAAGGGAACATCCTCATTAACCCCTGAAAAAGGCCACGCAAATATAATCAATGGCCCTGTACAGTGAATTGAGGTGAACACCGTAGCCAGAGGGCTGGCGTGAAGCGAAAGGACGGACTACTGAGGAGGCAGAAAACTCAAGTAGAGCTGTACTGTAATCAAATATTATCCTCTGTTATTTCTCCGTTATACACGTGAAATGCCCATTGGCCCTATAAGTTTTATTCAATGTTTATAGGTTTGGTTAGTTTGCCTCAACTGATACGTGCCCTATCCTAACTAAGTTACTCCTGTACTTGACTTTCAGGGTAAAAATAAAGGCATAAAGGCTATTCTAACCTCCGCATATTGACTGGACCAACCTAACCTTATAAACCCTTAAATTTTTCATTGGTCGGTATAAAACTCCACGGCCGCCCCCTAGACTCTTGTGAATAATTTGACAAGTGTTAAGAATTAAAGTCTCTACAAGGTCTGGTGGCCTTCATTGTGTTAAAGTTTGGCCATGAACAATTACTGCTGTGTGGACGTGGGCTCTACTGACGCTGGGTTGGTCGATATACTAGGTGGCGACTTTTTTAGCGGGTTAATATTTGGTTTTTTCTAAAAAACCAAGAGCTCGAAAATTGAAGGAAACTTAATTTTTTTTTTCACAAGTTTTCGAACGAGGTGCTGCAAGTAGGGTCACCCACTCTGGGTGTATATGTGAGGTTCGGTTTGATGTAAATGAAACGTTGCCTCCAGCTGGTTAATATTTGTTTTTTTTGCAAAAGAATCAAAACATTTATCAATTGGCTTTATTCCTGAGGCAAAAATTTTTGGTCGGACCCCCAGAAAGGGGTATACTCACATCTAACTTCCTTTTTGAAACGAATGACCCCATTCAAAAGCTTATCAAAAAATAAAAACGGTATATTTTTTTTACATTTCAATTAAAAGCTTAGAAAAATGTTACACAACGGTATATTTTTTGATGTCAATTAAAAATTAAAAAAATATATTTCAAAATTTATTAACTTTTAGATTTTTGAAAAAAAAACCCATCAGTCATTATTTATTTTAAAAAAATCACGTTGTATGTAGCTTTCTTTCTGGAGATCCAACTAAATATTTTTTGCCTCGGAAAGAAAGTACGTATTTTTCTTTTCAAAAAACCAAATGTTAACCCGCTAGACCTAGCGTTCCACTGTATATCCCATATTTTATATGTTTATTCGCAGCCCCCTCAGATTAACAAGCCCGATCCTTCTTTAGAATACAACACTGTCACAGGCTGACATTTCCATTATTTTCTTGTCAGCCTATCTTTTTCTTATTTTCAAAACAGTCAAAATTTTAGATCTGTCAGCGTTCGAAACTGTTGCCATTTCGAGTGGAATCAGGCTTGATCTAAAGGGGGCTGTGATTTATTAAATACAATAATTATTTTTGCCATCCCTGCAGAAGTATCAGAACCCGCCAGAGCGTAATTGAATTGATATTATTTTATACTTTCTTTTACTTTTGTACGGTGGATAAAAGTAGAAATTACTGTAAGTTGCTATAAACCAAACCTCATAATTCGTAGGCTAAAGAAAATTTTAAATCCAAGGCTAAATTATTTTTGAAATTTACAAGTGCCTACGTAAGCACTAATATCAGGGAAGCTAGTGACTTTTTGACAGGCCCTAACAGCCCAGAACTAACAATGATTAAAAATATCACAGGTTTTTTTTTAAACCTTACTTAATGGCAAGTACGTAACTTATATCGAAGTATTGTCAAGATATGTGGTGAAGGATCATGTTTTTAATGGACCAATATTTTGATATTTGCTTAGTTTTTCACTAAGCTAAACTAATTGCCAAATACACCAACTTTTTAAGTACTACATAAATTACAATGTTGGTTTTGGGGCTATTAACCTACTTAAAAGAGGTAAGGGATTGGGAATAGCTAAAGGAGAACTGACACATAAAAATTATGTTTGATCTATTTGACATCCCAAAATTCTAAAGTTCTAACCTTAATTTTAAAATTTTCTTTACCTTTTGTGACTTCCCAACAACCAAATATAAATAAACACTAAACAAAACTATTGCTGATTAAACTTTTTAATTTAATTGGTTAAAATCTACTACCCCTTCTTAAAAACCCCACATTTAACGTCAATATATTTGACAGACTTATACATACTTAATGTTTTTCCAATATTTAAAGATTTCTATACTTATACAAAAAACATGCCTAATTTTAATAGATAAACTAAAACAAATCTGCCAAATATGCTGACACTAAAAATTAACATATCATCTATACTTGTCTATACACAACCTAATATTTACAACAACAACAAGTGCTTTTCTTTTTATGCCAAAATATAATACCATCTTTGTGTCTTTGTCTTAACCTCACGTGTTTCTTCTTAAATTCTGCTTGCATTGAAGCGGGGAAAAGAAATCCAATACAATTACGTAAGAACAACAAAGATAGCCATAACATTCTCAGCCGATTTAAAGAATCAGTGACTATCTTTGTCAGTGTTACATAGTTATGTTAGTCTTAGTCTCACTTCAATGTAAGCATAATTTAAGAATTAGTTTTGTAGATTTGGTATGTCTATTCTCCATTATTTATCACCCCAATTCTTATATTACTTACTATGCGAAAGTTTTTGCAAACTTTGTAGTGATTTATTTCGCAAAATCCGCGTGTTAAAGCTTTGTATTCAGCTTTTTAAAAACTTTATCATAAGCAGAATGTAGTCATATAAGTATAAATACCTTACAATTTTTGGCAGGCAAGGGCGGATTCATCCAAAATGGCGGACGCGCAGGTTGATATCCAAGATGGCGGCCGTGCTTTGGTTTACAAGATGGCGGCGTCTATACTGCCTCGGCTTGGGATGAGGGGGCTAAGAGTGCCAGCTACTCTCTGTCCTTTTTCGAGCTCATAGTGAGTGTCCAAGGGCACGTCTGAAACGAAAATTGTTTATTGACTTCTAAATGAAGAGACCTTAGACTTATTAAGTTGTTTTAAAATACCATCCATCATATACTCCTTGTGCTCGATTCATACTCTTGTTGCTTTTCGTGTTAATGCAATTTGGACTGCAGTGGTTTAAGCAGAACCATTGGGATCAGAAATTCCACTTATTGAACATCTGTCAAACTCATAAGAAATATAAGATGGTGGCTTAAACATAAAAAACAAGAGGACAATTTTGGAAAATTAATGAATAACTTGTTTATTTGTAAACCGATTTTTTTTTGTTTGAATCATAGTGCACTTTTAGAAAGACGATCAATCACTTGCATTTTTGATGTTTCGGTGTTTGAGAAATACGATAATTGTCGATTCTCCAAAAAATTTGTATTGAGAAGTTGTAGGCATGGGTAACACTGTGTGGAATGGTACTTTTGTCAGTCACAACAAATTGTATGACACCATGACACTTTATAAGATGGCGGAAGTTGAAGGTTGGTGAGCTGGGGGGCGTCACTGACATACTGTGCGCTATCTGAATGTTCGAAGCGTTATATTTTTTCCAAATCTATTTACCATAACTGACAGTTGTTTTAATTGTCGCAACAATGTCACCGTATTGTTAAAACAATTAAAAGTAATGTCACGATTGGTAAAAAGCCCGTGGATAGGATATACGTATTATACCACGACTGCATGACACAGAGTGTCATGATACTACGTACTACTAGTTGTGAATACTCTCTCTTTCGGTTACAGTCGAGGTTCGGGGATTCCCTGAATTCTCGAATACCGAAACGTAGAATAAAACAACAACGATAAAACAAAGCAGTGTTGATGCGCCGCCAAATAAAATATAAATCAGTGTTGCCAAAGCTGGCACAATTTTGAGTCGCTTATAGCTCACCGCTCTCACTGTGTCATGACACAATTGTGCTAACACATTGCCTTGCCAGCAAGCAGTGTCAGCGTCATTGTATCGACATGCGTTAGTTAAGTTGTAAGTTAACAAATCAGTCGAAAAATGGAATTTAACCGAGAACATTTTCGGGCTTTAATTTGCAAAATGCATAACGGTATGTAAATATACAGTGCAGACGTAAAAATCCCCCCCTGTTAACCGAAGCATGTTAAATGGTATCAACTTTACTACTTTCTGACGTATTGCTTTGAACCGTGGTGTGAGCGTAAGACCATAAGGTCACTAACAACTTTAAATTCTTAAATGAGAAGGGGGGTCGCGTGATACATTGTTTAAAAGATATTTTAATTCTCTAATTAAAAAAATAAAAAGTTATAAAAATGTTTATAGTGTTTGCAACTCCTCTTAGTCTTCAGCAGTTTCAGATATTGAATTGAAGTAAAACCTATAATTAATGGTAACATTGCAGTTACTTTTTAGTGTACCCCTCATTACCGTAATGTTGCCTTAAGATTATAAGGTCACTGACACCTTTAAATTTTTGAATGAAGTGGTCGAGTGATATCTTGTTTAAAAGGTGTTAGTGACCTTATAGTCTTAAGGCAACATTACGGTAATGAGGGGTACACTAATAATAGATTTTACTTCAATTCAATATCTGAAACTGCTGAAGACTAAGAGGACTTGCAAACACTATAAACATAAACACACATAACCCAAGTAACATTATTACCACTCAAGGTTTTATTAATTTGGTTCCTAGGTTATTTAGAGGGTGCTGTTATGGGTTTTAGGATCAATTTGGCTACATAAAGGTAATTTATATTGCCAGTTACCTAAAGGGGTGTTATACAACCAAAAAGTGATTTATAAAGGGAGTATAATAAAACTGATATTCCTTCTGTTCCTTTTAGATACTTTTGGTTTTATTGATTTATAAAGATGGTCTTATAAAACCATTTTACCTAAAGTTTTTAAAAAGAAATAAATATAAACCTTGGTCATTTAGTTTTTTCATTACTTTAGGTCATCACAAAAGTGTTTCATAATAGAGCTAAAAGGTTATCTTATATCCTTTTGTTTTTATAGCTACCAGTAGTTTAAAAGTAAATATGATTAGATAGGCGGCCATATAGAACCTAGTTTCCTTAAGGTTTTTAAGAGTGGTAAATATAAACTTTAGACTTTTGATTTTTGCCATTACTTTTAGGCATTTTAAAAAAGTTTTATAGGAAGGCTTAAAGGTAAACTTAATTCTTTTGTATTTATAGTTACCCATAGCTGTATATTAAATATTATTTAAATAGGCGGCCATACAAAACCTTGTTTCCTTAAGGGTTCTAACAGAAGTACGTAAATACTTTCCTGTTTTATTTTTTAAGGTATTTCTTGTAAAAATAATAGATATACCTAGGTACAGATTGGTTCGGTTCGGTTCGGTTCAAGGTATTGCAAGATTGATTATTTAAAGCCCAATAATTAATAATTGTTGAGTTTCTGTCCTTCTCGGTAGGACACCCAGGCTTAGATAAGGCCTGTTTAGTCGGCTTATATAAGAGGTTGCCCTCCAACCTGCAGGCACAACGAATATCATTGCACTGGCCCTCTCGATTGTCTCGAAATTGCACGATAAAAAACATTTAAAAGTGTTGAATTATACGCTTTTAAATACCTTAAAAACAAATACAAAAAATTTAAGTGAGGTTATGTTGACTATGTTTACATTGTTTCTTTTTTGTTGGTTTCATAAGGGCACTCAAAAATCCTTTTTGCGATACAGTAACAAATAAAACCAAGTGACCACTATAAAACCATAATGGCGTATATAAATTTATTTAAAAAATATTGTAAAGAGAAAATATTTATCTAGTCGTTTTAGCAGTGTTTTTTAACAATAATTTTACTTTAATTTTGATTTATGTAAACCAAACAGACTTTTTTAATGGTGAATAGTGTAAATGATTTTTTTTTAATTTTAAATATTTGTTATTTTGTTATCAAAAAACTATTAAAAAGCATTCTTGAGATGGCGCGCTTGTTTTGAGAGCTTTTCAGATACGATTTTATCAGAAAAATAAATCTGGCATGCAATTTGATCAACAAAACGACAAACTCGTTATATTTTTATGTGATAAAATAATTTTGGGACTCTGACATTTTTCGCAATTTTTTGACCTAAATTATTTTATATAGCCATTGTGAATCTAAAATATCGCCATAGCTTTTATAGGAAAACTTCTTTACTCTAAAGGTATTATGGTATTCAACAGAATCGCCAGGATACCAAATTACCAAATCTAGTTTTATAGTAGGATAGACGTTTCTGAGTTGCTTTTAGAACCTGGCATAATAGCTTTAGGCTCTAAAAGGTTCTATACTGGTGGAACCGCTAGAGGGCGAAGCTGGAGTTTATTTCTTATGGTTTTATAGTGAGTTTAATACAAAGGTTGCCATTACCAATTGGGGAGTCCCATTTAGGAGGTCTAAGGGGTATATAAGGGTAATGGGAACGTGCTAGCGACCAAACATTGAAACTAATGGTTTAAAGGAAAGGCGCTGGCAACCTTTTAGTTTCTGCTATAAATAAAGAAATGTTACTTGGGAACTCCCTGAGTATTGAACCGATTTTATAACTTTATTTTTTTGATTAGAGAATCGAAATAACTTTTAAACAATGTATCACACGACCCCCCTTCTCATTTAAGAATTTAAAGTTGTTAGTGACCTTATGGTCTTACGCTCACACGACGGTTCAAAGCAATACGTCAGAAAGTAGTAAAGTTGATACCATTTAACATGCTTTTTGTTTTAAGTTGATATCTAACTCCGTTCAAAAGTTAACAGGGGGGAGGGTTTGCGTCCGCACTGTATACAAAATATTGCAAAAAAGTCAGTATTGTGTTCGTGTGACTTCGCTGATCAATCTAAGAGTCAAACGCCTACAAATCGACCCCCTGGAATCAAATAATTCATTAATATGCAAAAAAACACGAAGACCACTAAGGGATTAAAGTAATATCCGAGAATATTCTATAGTAAATTAGGATTTTAATTTTTTTGTTACCAAAGTTGTAATTTTATGAGAATAAGATATTTTTTTAGAGCATCAAACTGGCTCCTAAAGGTTGCCCTTAAGAATAAATATTTTTATACTTTTATTAAAAACCAACCTAGGTAACTAGAAATGGTATCGACTTTTAGTTTTAGTAGCATTTTTTTGCTTTTAAAACTTTCATCAAAAAAATTTAATTTTGTACTTTTTTTTAAGCATAACTCGAAAACCTTTTAACTACTGGTAAAAATGGTACCCATTGTGGATACAAATTGTCAATACGCATCTTTATTGTATCTTGTGAATTTTTTATAGACTCGACAGTTACTCTAAAAAAACACAAAAGGCGCTTTAAAAAATCATGACATTGGGGGATATAGGCAATTTATTTTGGACACATAAACATCAAAAATGCCAGTGATCGAGAGTTTTATTAAAAGTGCACTATAATAATTCAAACAAAATAAAATTATTTAAAAAAAACGGTTCACATATGAAAAAATTGTGAATTCTTCAAAATTGTCCTGTTTTTTCATGTTTGAGCCGCCATCTTGTACTTGATATGAGTTTGACAGAAGTCCAATAAGTGGAATTATGACCTCAAAGGTAAGTGCTTTCAACCACTTGAAAATAAAGACGAAAAGTGCATGAAAGTCTCTAGCGACTAGAGTATTAAACATAAATCAATACTTTTTTTTTTCATTGAATTTTATTTATCAATCGCCCAATTTTTGTTAAACCTGTCAGTTTTATAAGAAGTGGTATATCTATCTCCAACGTCGATTTTAAGGATAAGAATCATTCTTGTTTGGAACACGTCCTGACAAGCTGCAGCGACATGTAATGGACGTTGGAGAAAGTAAAAACAAGTTTTAACAAGTTTCCAACGAAAGCACCAAACCATCAGTATAATTCAATGCCGGTAGTGGTATTTTTCCTCAGAGTAATTGTTTCTGTTGGTTGTGGCTTATTAATGAAAAAGTATGTCGTTAAAAAACGTGGAGGGTCCTGGCAGAAATTATGTTTTTCGAAAGTAATAGTAAACTAGAAAAACAGACAAAACAGAGAAATAATTATGCTTGGCGATTTTAATAGCCGAACTGGTAGACAAATCCAGAGCAAAGTGATGCAATTGTGTGAAACCCACAACCTAAAAATAAATAATGGTTTTTTTAAACAAGGATTTTCATCGATATACCTGGATTCAGCCAACAAGAAATCTTAAATCAATCATTGCTTATGCTATAGGTGGACAACACTCGCAATTACAGTGGTATGATATGCGAGCACTTCGTGGTGCTACCTGTGGAACTGACCACCATTTGGTAAAAGCAAAAATATTATTCCCTTTAAGAAAAACAAATAAGGACGAAAGTATTGGAGAAAATGAAAACCTAGAATGCATCGACGACAATCACAAATACAACTTTAGAAGTCTAGAAATCGAAAGTACTCAGATATTCTATCAGAACCGATTAGATAAAAAATTAATAGACACAGAACACCCATTTGAAGAGATATATACAAACATAATAAAAAGCTTGAAGGAAGCAAGCAACGAAGCTGTTGGATACCAAGATAATAGAAATAACAGGAAGATGTTGGTGGACGGAGAAAATACAGGAAATGGTCAAAGAGAAAAAACGCACATACTTAAATTGGCTCAGTACTAAAGAGCAAAGATACCTAGAAATCTACAGGGAAAATGCCACGATATAAATACACACGTAGGAGGTAGGCAGAGTTCTGAAGTATGGAAATTAATTTCTACAGTAAAAAACCCAACAAAAAGAAAAAACCTCCAGCTCATCAAACCAGAACAATGGACAGAACACTACAAGGGACTGCTGCAGGAGACGAGACCCGAATATCTGGCAGCCTCTCCGAGGAGAGAAATAGAAGTACATGGAGAGGAAATAATCATGGAAAAAGAAATGATAAAGAATAGTATTAAAAAGCCCAAATCCGAAAAAGCTAGCGGACCTGGAAGAATATATGCTGAAATGCCCAAATATGCATCAGAGAAACTAATCGAAAATCTCACATATATTATCAATCAATGCATAAACGGACATCCAGTACCTGATGATTGGAAAATTGCATTCATATCCTCAATACATAAAAAAGGAAACAAGCTGGATTGCAACAATTACAGAGGAATTTCAGTAACCAATACTCTAAGTAGATTGTACAGTAGGATTCTTAGAGATCTAATAAAGAATGATTTTGATGAACAAGAAGAAGAGCAAAGTGGGTTTCGTATAGGCAGATAGTGATAATGTTTTTTGTCTTAAACAAGTAATTAAGAAAAGGGGCGCCAGAAATATAGAGACTCATGTTACCTTTGTGGACCTAGAAATAGCATATGTTACAGTACTAGTAGAAAAACTATGGACAGTGTTAGAGCAGACTAATATCAATCATACATACATAAAAGCGATAAAAGAACTATACAAAGGGTCAAAATCTAAAATTAAAATTGGAAATCGACTTTCAAAAGAATTCCTGGTAACAAAAGGCTTAAGACAGGGATGTTGTATCTCTCCAACTCTTTTTAAAATATATATCGCAGTAGCTCTAAAAAACTGGAAACGTAAAGTGCACGGCATGGGAATACAACTTAACGACCGATTTACCATATACACACTACAGTTTGCTGACGACCAAGTAATTGTAGCTAATGATAAAGAAGACATGGAGTATATGATAAGAAAGTTAATGGAAGAATACCAATAGTGGGGATTAGCAGTGAACATGGACAAGACACAGTATTTATGTATGGGAAACGAATCCAGTGAACTAGACAATGGACAAGAAATATCTCCATGCAATGAGTATGTATACTTGGGGGTCACATTTGATAAGACAGGTGCAGACAGCAAAGAACTGGAAAAAAGAATACTAAAAGCAAAAAAGGTTATTGGA
Source organism: Aspidapion aeneum (assembly GCA_963576565.1). Lineage (NCBI taxonomy): Eukaryota > Metazoa > Arthropoda > Insecta > Coleoptera > Brentidae > Aspidapion > Aspidapion aeneum. The sequence goes on along the minus strand of OY755046.1, from coordinate 35,256,851 downwards.
TGTCTTAACAGTATTTTATGGAGCAGAGAGATAAAAAAGAATGTAAAATTTAATATATATGAAACAATGGTGAAAAGCACGCTGTTGTATGGAATAGAGACTTGTCGCGTAACAGAAAAATACAAAACAAAAATTGAAAGTGTCGAAATGGATGCAATAAGAAGATCAATGGGAATATCTAGAACAGATCACATAAGAAATGAGATCATAAAATAAAGAATGGGAATCGAGGGAAGCATAACGGATGACATCACTAAAAGGCAACTGATATGGTACGGCCATGTACAACGGACGAACGACGAAAGATTACTCAAGCAGGTCCTAGAATGGCAACCAATAGGCGCAGAAAAAGAGGGAGTCCTAAACTAGAATGGCAACAGTCAATCCAAAGATCAATGAGTCAAAAAAATCTGATAGAAGATGATTGTCAGGATCGAAGTAGGTGGAGAATAGGCGTCGAACAACGTAGAAAAACGTTATAAACCGACCGAAAAAAAAGTAAACTATTTTTTTTATGCAGTGTCCGTAGCCTCCTTTTATGCTGCATTTGTGAGTTTATTATTTTTTATAAAGCAAAAGTATTAATTGATCTTTTGTAGGAAAACGAGCCACGCCTATTTTGGTGATTAAATTTTTTACACAGGGTGTCAAAAAAGTTCAAGCTCAAGGGTCAGATATTATAAATATTTATTGGTTTTGGCCTTTTAGCCAGTGAAGCAGAGACATATAATATACTTAGCATGTACAAAAACTAAATCACCATAGTCAAAGAAAACTGTTGCAATAGATAACAAAATAAATAAAAAACAGGAGCATAAACTAAAGTAAATCTCCAGTTTTCGATGTATACTAAGTTTTTACCTTATTAGCCCAAAAAGCTATATCGGTAGAGAAGGTATTATTCCTGTCCAAGAAAAATAGGTGTTTCTTGGCCTAAACTAGTAATTTCGTGGTGCTGTCACCTGACCGATTTTAAAAAATGTTCGGGACAAATAGTATTTGACCTTGTAAGTTTATTAAGTTTTGTCTGAAAAGTTAAAAAGCCTACACTTTTACAGGGTATTGATAAATGGTTTTCGAAATATGGAAACATATTTCTGCCCTTAATAGTTTGTGTCAGAATCAAAAATTGTCAGAGATATTTGTAAAAACTAATCTACGGGTTTTTAAACTGCGCATACATGTCTTATTGTAGCTAATAAGGTGCTAATTGTGACGTGGCAAGCATGAAAAGTCACGTGACTTGCTACCCGTTACAAATCATCCTGGAACATACCACAACAAACTTTACATTTTTTGTAAAATTAATTAATCATAAGACAGCAAAACTTTAATCAAACCTACTAGTAAAAGCGGAAATGCTAAGAGAAGCCTTGCTCTGTTTTTCTTAAATGTGATTGTGCATATAACAGAAAAAAAGTACCTAATGAGCCAATGTATTATTGTAAACGTCAAAAACATAAAAAATTTAGTAGAGAAAAAAAAACACAAAGGGTAGTGAAAGAGCGCAAATACTTGCATGTAGGGTTGCCTACCGTGTTTCCCTTAAACAACTGGGAGTATGTTCAAAAATTAAATTTTGTGTCGAATCGCAAATCAGGTGATTTTTGCCAGTTACTTAATAAGTCAACGCCTTATACGTGGATCCATGTATTTTGCTTTAAGAAATAGAATATAAAAGAGAAATATATTTCGGCCAAAATAAAATGAGGCACAAAAGAGATAGCTTCAATTAGGGCTATCTTTCTCTGTCTAGTGGCGTGCTAGAATTTTTTAATTCATCATTTTTAGGTATTTTTCTTAAAAAGAAATATTTTTTCAAAACTTTTATACTTATTATATTATACAGGTACCTACCTATTTCATTAGATAAGTACGTACGAATCCAGAACCCTAAAAAATACCAATTGAGTTTCTAAAAATTGCAAAAATACAAAACAATTTGTTATATCTTTAAAATTGGAACTCCACACAGTTTTATCAAAAAATTAAAAAAGAGTAAATGATACGCCACTGTTTTTTTTATTAGTGTAGAATATGTATGATAACTATAGAACCCCAATAAAAGGGTGTGAATTGTGAACGGGCCGGGGTCGCTTTCAGCCCACCAGTAACAATGGAAACCTAATAAAAGGGTGTGAATAATGAACGGGCTTGAGTCGTGTTGTTAAACGTACCAGACGAGTACCGTCTTTCCTTGTAATATTAAAATTTTGTATAATGGTAAATTTTCTAAAAATGAATACCACCTAGTAGGACCAAAGTGCTTTAAACAGAGGGAGATTGAGTTGAGCCATCTCTTTTGGGCGTCTTTTTATTCTGGTCGGACAGTACTTACAAAATGTGTACTACATACCTATGTATATGTCTATTTACAGAGTTATCGTGCAATATGCAAGCGCTCAATTCTACACATCCACTAAAGAAAAAAAAAAGAAAAATTTATTTGTTAGTGCTAAATTGCGAAAATAAGTACTGATTAAATCATGCGCAGTGATGTAAAGATGAAAATGATAATAGAGTTTATCTTGGTTAAAGTCATGGGCAATTAGGTAAAGTGGTCCAAAGTGGGCCTGAGCAAAGGCTTGTATACCTACCCAATAGCCTAAAAAAACACACTATCTATTCTTCTTTTCACAAGACTTTTAAAGCCAACACCCTCCTAATTAATAACTTCCGGTTAACACACACGTGTTAATACCAGTGATTTTTGAACATACTCCGTCCGCCATTGTCTTATCCAAAGTTTTAGATTAGGATTATGATTCTTTTGTAAACTTTAAATGATTTACTTAAAAATTTGGAATGAAAGCAGTTCTCAAGAAAATAAAATTGCAGTTTTATTGTGGACCCTGTAAAGAGTATTCTGGTTTTTCATGTGCTCCAGTTTGGTTAGCGAGCATCTTTAGTGGTAGTGCATGTTTGTGTAACGAAACTGTTTGCCTCCCAGCAATGGCTAAAGGTATTGTTATCTATGAAAAACAAATTGAGATAACGGCGAAAATGTGTTCATTTGGGTGTGTGGAGCTATCTTAGCAATCTCGTCGGACAGTGTGTGTGTCTGTTGGGCCCACGATAGCTGATTAGATGGTGTTCAAAATTCAATAATGCTAATGTCGGGTTCTTGGAATATAGTAGAAAACATTTTTCTCAATAATTTATAACCAAAGACTTCGTAGGAGCTTTAGTTTGTGAGATATTTGTTATTATAAACTGTTTTCAATGCTGATATAACATCACTGTTCACTTGATGTGTGCTAGTGGGCTAAACAGCCGTTTAAAAAAATACTAAAAATTCAACTGTTTAACTTAATTTTATCTCAGGCTTTCAGTTTTCGAGATATTACAAATATTTGGAATTTGTTAATGGAAGAACCCCTTTATTTCTTTATATTCTTTGAATTTTGTCTACAAGAAAACTCCATTCAAATGAACTAAAGATGATTATGTTACTGAGATGAAAAAATAAAATTTAAAAAAAAAGCAAAAATCTACTTACACTTACTTGTTTCGACTTGAGCTTTGGGTGGCAGGAATGACGTCACGAAAAGCGCGCAAATGACTAGGAAAGCACCGAAAACGAATGGAGGACCTGGCACCAACTAAAAAATGATTAATACATACATATATAAAGGAACAGGGATTTTTTACCGCTAGTCTATGAGCTATACATCTTCTGTCCATATAAAATATTTGTTTTTTAAATTGTCAAACGTATCTTGTGAAATTTTTGATTGTTTTGCATATTTCCAAAACAAATACAAAAAAACGAAACAATTTCGCTACAGTTTTCTATAACACAACTAGGCTACTGAAATGCCAAACAGTGTTTTAAAATATTTGTTGTGTTTTAGCCATAACTTTTTTTAAAACTTTTTGAATAAGATGAATTAGCGAAAAACTGCGAAGATATGTTTGTTAAAAATGTTCTTCTCGTTCTCTATTTCTATTAGGACAAAGATTTGGCCAACCATGGGATATCAGTTTTGTCAGATAGTAAGTTTTTGGGCGAAGTTTACCTCCTTAAGCCTATATTTGTGATAAATTTCAGGTTTATATGTGAATACCTTTGAGACTTATCGGAGGTCACGGAAGCATCATTTAATATTTTGTCTACATGACGTCACAGAAAGAAGTGACAATCAAGCGTTATCCCCGGTACATATGCAAAGATGCGCGCTGACATACAGTCCTTTAGTGTATCGTGGTTTTAATTACTTTTGGGGTCTATAATATAAACAAATATCTATGTCACAAATACCGGGTGTTCCAAAGTGTTTCTTAAAAGCCAAAGTTTTACCTCGCAATTAATAGATTCTATTGGATACAGAGCCCCGCCTCGTTCCACCCATAACAGTTAACAAGCAAATGGGCACGAGGTCCAGTGCGGAGCCTTTTAAAGGGGACGGTTCGGTCCCTGATTTCGGCGACTTTTGGTAGGGATAATAGAGGTCACTTTAAAAGGCGGGGTCACAAAAAAAAGAAAAGTCAGGCTATATTTGTTGGTTACATCTATATTTTGGATTCCTTCCTCGCACTTAAGAATTACTTTGAGACAGGCGGTATATACGTATCTACACCCTACCTGTGAGTAATTTTCAAACACAGCAGGCGCGGAATGTGTTGAATTTTGGCTGGATTCCCCCTCGTTTAGATCAACGTGGAATATATAAAAAATAATGCCGTACATGGCGGGACCCAGACCGTTACACAGGCCTCTCATTCCGGTTACCATACCTGTAAAAACCAAACAAAAAATTATACAGAATGTTGCTCACGAGCGGAAGGCGAACAAGGTAACTGATTGTGGTAAAAATATTTTTAATAGTATATTTATATACCAAGGGATCAAAGTAGCGCTTTTTGTGCCAAAGCAAAACGTTTGTACAATTCGTCGACAGATAAAAATACACTTTTATCATCTGTAATTTTCAAACTTTTGAACTTTTTGCTTCGATTTTTTTCGCATACAGTAAGCCATTATTATAATGACTATGCGACATTCAGGTACTCTACTAAAAGTAAAATGACTACCACATGATTGATGGAAACCTCTGGAATCGGTTAATATGGGCCAACTTGTTTCCAATGTAAACATTGAAAATTGTTTTGTACTCTTTATCTCTGATACGTTATATTTATAAAGTTAGATTTTGGAGTCGAAATATCGTCCAAGCTATTGGCCGGGCAAAAATATAAAAAATACTTTTTTAGAAATTAAAAAGGTAAAATGCCCAGTTATTGATACTTGAGCCCAAAAAAAAACAATACTTTAAAAAAATATATAGTTTTACGAAATGTTAACAGGTTGAGAAAATTTTATTAGGTCTCCTGCTTTTATAATGGATGGGTATAGTGGTATCAATAATTGGAAAATGTATTTTTTATTTATCCAGTAATTGATATATATGCACGTTTTTTTAGGTATTTTAAAATAAAATTAAGAAAGAAATACAAAAACAATATTTTTTAGTCCTTTCCGCATTAAAAAAAAAATTACTATATCTGAAAAACCAAAGTTATATGGTTTAAAAAATACACTTCTGTTATTTTTTTCTAAAGCAGCCATCAGAAAAATGGTGTCCACAGGTCAACATTCAAAGAGAAATGAATCATTTCTGGAGGGAAAACAGTACAATAATAAAATTTTGTACAGGGTTACCATATACTCTGACTTTTATTAGTATATACTAGTATATACGAGGGTGGATCAAATATAAACAAGCCTTTTAAAATTAGTAACCCAAGTTATTCAAGATGAACGCGGCCGTTATAATTTTGTAGTAGGCATGTTCAGCAGCATGTAGGCGGCTGGTAGTGCCGCGAGGCTCATTTGGCCAGGAGCAATCGCAATGAGCGAGAAGAAGGTACACAGCAATGTTGCGCAAAGAGTAATTATTAAATTTCTTACACGCGAAAATGTGAAACCTGCTGATATTCTACGCAGATTGCGAGCACAGTTTGGAAATGAAACGCTTTCGTAGGCACGTGTTAAACCTTGGTGCAAATAATTTAACGACGGTCGTGAGCGTGTTGAAAACGTGAATCACCCACTTCGCCCGCGTACCAGCATTTCTGCAGGCTAAGTTTTAGCGACCGCTTTCTGGGACTGGAGAGGAGTTTTGTTGGTCGATCTTTTGCACGAGCGAAGAAAAATAAACGCAGCTTGCTACTGCAACTTACTCGATCAGGTAAAGCTTGCTTATCGCCAAAAGAGGAGAGCACACCCCATCCAAGACGTGTTGCTCCTGCATGACAACGCTAGACCTGATACAGCAGCTTTAACACAGGCCAAAATCAATGAAATGCACTGGATTGTGCTGGAACACCATCCATACAGTCCAGATTTGTCACCTTCCGATTTTCATATGATTGGGCCTCCCAAAAATTCACTGGGAGGCGAGCGATTTTAGATCAATTAAGAGGTGGAGGCATTCGTGCGCAACTGGCTAGATACTCGTCTAGTTTCCTTTTATGAAAACGGGATTAATTGATATTTTCTTCGAAAGTCATTTTGTTCAAACGGAAAATTGTTCAAAAACATTTTCTTCGAACGGAAATTTGTTCGAAAACAGTTTTTTCGAACGGAAATTGGTTCGAAAACATTTTCTTTGAACGGAAATTTGTTCGAAAACCTTTTGTTCGAACGGAAATTTGTTCGAAAACATTTTGTTCGAACAAAAATTTGTTCAAAAACATTTTGTTCGAAAGGACATTTGTTCGAAAAAAATTTGTTCAAATGGAAATTTGTTCGAAAACGTTTTCTTCAAACGGAAATTCGTTCGAAAACATTTTGTTCATTAAAAACAGCAACTGTTTGCGTAAGTGGTCTCTTTCTAACATATTTTTTCAAAAAAAAAACTTTCCTGACTTCTTTCGCGGGATCCTAGTGGGTGTGAAACAAAACTGAACCGAACCAAACTATCGGTTTAGTTCGGTTTGGTTTCACAACCTCTAGGATGCCGGTTCGGTTTGGTTTCACACCCTCTAGGATCCCGCAAAAGAAGTCAGGAAATTTTTTTTTTTGAAAAAATATGTTGGAAAAAGACCCCTTAGCCAAACAGTTGCTGTTTTTAATGAACAAAATGTTTTTGAACGAATTTCCGTTCGAAGAAAACGTTTTCGAACAAATTTCAGTTTGAACAAATTTCCGTTCGAACAAAATTTTTTCGAACAAATGTCCTTTCGAACAAATTTTCGTTCGAACAAAATGTTTTCGAACAAATTTTCGTTTGAACAAAATGTTTTCGATCAAATTTTCGTTCGAACAAAATGTTTTCGAACAAATTTCCGTTCGAAGAAAATGTTTTCGAACCAATTTCCGTTTGAAGAAACTGTTTTCGAACAAATTTCCGTTTGAAGAAACTGTTTTCCAACAAATTTCCATTCGAAGAAAATGTTTTAGAACTATTGCTTTCAAAACAATGGTTTTCGAACAAAGTTCCGCGACCCAAATAGAATTTAAAGCTATCAATCACTGGGCATTTTATTTCAATTGTTTCCAGTACCCACCTTGCACAACACCCTGTCTATCGGCTGTACTGTGAACCGACACGAACGCCGATATGGCCGGATATGTAATGCTGCCCACCGAGGCTAGAATGCCGGCGCCCCACATCATCCACGTTGTCGTGCCGAAGCCGTACCAAAGCAGCTGGAGCATTTCGAACAATAGTCCCAGCATGATAGTGTGTTTTGAGCCTAATGTTTTGATTAGAAATCCTAGAAAAATGATAAAATAAATGGGTAAGGACAAAAGGAGCTTGTAAATCCACTATTAATATATCTTCTACTCTTGGTATAGGGTATCGATTTTCTTAAAGATGCTAATTAAAAGTAACTTTATAATCGGCGAAAGTCCGATGTTCTTTGGTATGATTCTACGATCCCTTTCGTAAATTATTGCAATAAAATAGAATTTTTAGTCAGGTGTACTGCTTTACTAGAATTATGGTTTAAATGTGTTTTAATTAGGACGGTCAATACTTCCTATTCTTTCGTAGAGCATCCCAGTTCGAATGACATTTTAATGACTAATCGAATTTACTTACATAAAAACGTACTATTTATAAAAATACTTACCTAAACTTAACTGAGTCATCACAGCCAACAATCCCACCAATCCCACGAAAACGGCCACCATAGGCGCACTCCAGCCCATGACCAATTTCAAATAGACAAACAAACAACTATACTGACCCGCCTCTGGCAGATATGACAAAAACACCGCTAAACATAGTACAAGTATAGTGGGGTCTTTTCCGACGTTTCGGAGGGCGCTAAAGGGGTCCGCTTGCTCCCAACTGATGGGGGAGGCGCGGACTTTTTCTGGGAGGCTTTCTGGCACCGCTACCAGGATGAAAAAGACGTCCAATATGGCTACGGCCGTCGCCAAGGCAACCACTAAGGAAATGGACCATCTGAAACAATTGTATTTTTTAATTTGGTTGTTCGTTTTTCTGGCTTTTAATACAACAACTTTGCTCCAAATTACCCAAAATTATATAAAATCGTAAGTTTGTTTATAACAACAGTTCAATCTATCAGTAAAAATTTTTTATAAAGAAAATTTTAGTTTGACTTTATTCAATAGTCGTTATTCACGAAGTTTTAAAAAAAACCATTGAGTTGTAGTAGGTAGATAGAAAACATACTACAAATTATATTACGAAGTGGCGTAAACCACTTTTAAGTTAAGGAATTATGAACTGGCTGAGGCCAGATGAAAGTAACTACATGATGCTAGGGATTTCAGAAATAGGAAAAGATACAGTTTTGCTTAAGTGAGAAAAAAGTTGCACTATTTTAAGCCTAATCAGATGTTTTATCGAAATTAAATATATCTAAATATACACTTGCGTGCATAGAAATAGGCCACTGTAAACTTTTGACTTTTTAAAAAAATTGATCATCAGATCAAAAAAAGAAATATGCTGTTTGAAAGACAATTTAATATGCTTTAATCTGAGGATAAATTTATAAAAACTTATTTCGCCTTCCTATGTTTAACATAGTGAAATTAATGCATTAAGCAAATTAAGCTTTTCTTTTATTAACAGAAATAGAATTATTGACAATTTAAAACTTAACACTTAATTTTTCAATAATGGGTATGACTTCCTCTTGCCCTAATAACATCTCTCATACGATTAGGCATAGATCTAATTAAGTTAGCTATTGTTTCTTGTGGGATGTTAAGCCACTCTTCTTCTACTGCAACAATAAGCTCTGGGATCGAGTTTGGGGTAGGAAGTCTAGCTCGAATTCTTCTTTTTAGCTCATCCCATAAATGTTCAATCGGATTTAGGTCGGGACTGTATGCTGGCCACTCCATAACCCGAAAACCGACTTCTGCAATGTAATCTTGCACAATTCTTGCGGTATGCGGCCTTGCATTGTCATGCATAAAGGTAAATTCGTCTCCAATGTAGTCGACGTAAGGTACCACATGAATTTCTAAAATCTCCTCGATATATCTATCAGCCGTTAAACATCTTCTTCCGTGGACACGGTCGCCCCTACGAATAAACACAGGGTCGGTTCGTGCTCCTATAGAAATTGCACCCCAGATCATGCAAGAACCACCTCCATAAGCACTCCGCTTTTCAAAGCAGCAATCTGCAAATCGCTCTCTTGGTCTTCGGTACACGTTCCTTCTTCGGTCGCTACCATGGAGGCATATTCTGGACTCATCTGAGAACAGAACAGATCCCCATTGTTCCAACGTCCAATTCAGATGATCCCGTGCAAAACGCAGGCGTGCTTGCCGATGAGCTGGAGTAAGGTTTGGACCAATCGCAGGTGTTTTAGGGGTCAGGTTATTTTCCTGCAGTCTTCATCTTACTGTCCACTGACTAATAGCCACTCCTCGCACCTCACGGAGCTGTCGTTGCACTTGAACGGCATTAAGGTAACGATTTCTTAATGTTGTTGACACAATAAAGCGGTCATCACGAGCGGTTGTAAATCGCCTTCTGCCTGTTCCAGGTCGCCTATGGAAGTCTCCAGTCTCCTCATAACGCTGGCACACTCTTCGAACCGCTGCGTGGGTCATATTCAAATGTCTGGCAACAGCTCGCTGACTAAGTCCATTTTCGATTAAAGCAATAACTTGGGCGGATTTTTGTGGTGTAGTATGCATTAAACTTACACACTTGAACACTATTGAGATTTTAAAAAACGAATAATATGCAAATTTCAGTTGCAAACGCAATTTGACAAATTTTGTTATTTTCGTTACAATCACCACATAAACACGTTTTATTTGTTTACCGGTTACTACGCATATACACGATAAGCCTTCTTAAAAAATTTATATTCACATTAAAGCATATTAAATTGTCTTTCAAACAGCATATTTCTTCTTGATCTGATGAATAATTTTTTAGAAAAATATACTTAAAGTCAAAAGTTTACAGTGGGCCGATTTCTATGCACGCAAGTTTATATATAAATTTTGATTTTCGCAAATGTAAAATATCGTCGCCATCGTGTGTTAAAATTAATAAAAGTTGGCAGTTTATAAAAATAATAATAAATAATAAATAATTCAATTGTTTTTGAGACACACCACTTTGTGATACTGGCAAAGATTTGTAATTTCTAAGATCCTTGTTATAAAACCGTTAAATAAATAAATTTAAAAGTTTTATAAAGCTAAAAAACGCAGTCAACCCCTGAGTCTTAAAAACAGCAAACTAGTATTATTAAATAAGTTGTGTGAGTTCGTGTCTGCTTGTGTAGTGGTCCTGCTTCGGATGTATCGCTGCTATAATGGCAGCTTATATTCGACCGAACTGTCTCGATCACGGCGTTTCGCGAGCTTGTGGGTTCGAGTCTCACTTAATGTATGGTTGTGTTGTTATGTCTAAAAAGCTTTTTTCCACGCAAAAACTGGGCGATTGATCCTAGTATGGATGGAAAAGTCCCAGTATAAAAAAAAATAAGTTGAGGAAACCTTTAACCTCCTTATTAAATATTTGAATTAAAAATAAACAAGTTATATCACATGTCCTATAAAGCTTTTTTGTGTCTGATTTCAGAGGATTTGTTGAAGCGTCAACGGCAAAAGGCTTTTTATAAGAGTTGGGTGTGACCTTTATAAACTCTAAAGTAAAAAGTGGGAAATTCTGGTTTTTGAAAATGTATCGAGAAAGCACAAAATTAGTTATATTAAATGGAGCCCCAATAAAAAATTGCCTAAATTGAAATAGATACGGCAAGGACACAGTCAAAAAGCCAAAAGAAAAAATACGTTTGTGGGCAGGATCGGTTAGGTTCGATTTCACGTATTTTATATTTAGGTATAGGTTCTTGATTTTATTCGGTAAATGCAGAACCCGGTCGGCGATTTCTGTATTAATATATTTTAAATATTTATTTCAGACAGAGAAGCAAAACCGACATTTATTTTTATTGACTTTACAAATAGGACATTTTAGCAATCATTATAAAACCATAAAATTAGCTTTATAATGGACCTGAAAATATTTTTATTTTTCTTACATAAATAAATGGCATTAAGAAGTCATGAAAATCATTATAAAATCTTACTTTTAAGGCTTATAAGGGTTTTATGAGGTTGTACAACGGTCACAGCATCTCCTCTTTTGGGTATCTCTCATTTTCCATCTCCACTTGCAGATTTTTAGGTAACTCCTGGCATGATAAGTAAAAATTTTCTGTTTCTGACGGAAACCCGGCCACTAGGTGTTTTGATCGTGTATTTTCGATGTAGTAAAGTAGTTACGAAATTTCAAAAAACGTCGAAATTGCCACTCACTCACTCACTCATGTATAGATCATCAAACTTCTACTGTACTTCCAGACATGCTACAAAGCTGAAATTTGGCAGACTGATAGAAATTATGACCAAATCCCTGGAAAAAATCAAAAAACCCCAAAATTCTAATTTACTATCCTCCCCTATACATGTAAAGTTATGTAAAAGTAACATTGCCCACTTCCAGAGATGGCAGACCGATAGGAACTATGATAAAACTATAGAAAAAAATTTAAAAATCCCAAAATTACTTTCCTCCCCTATAAATGTAAAGTAATGTTGCCCACTTCCGGACACGCCAGAGAGCTGAGCTTTGGAAGGCCGATAGTAACTATGGTAAAACTATGGAAAAAATTAAAACACCCCAAAATTCTAATTTACTTCCCTCCCCTATAAATGTAAAGTTGTGTAAAAGTAACATTGCCCCCTGCCAGAAACGCTCGAGAGCTGAGCTTTGGAAGGCCGCAATACGGCTGCAAATGACTCTTAGGCAGTGCTAAATTGAACGTAAAGAAGTTTGGCTGGAATAGCAAAGTTAAAAAAAACATTTCCAAACTAGTAAGAACCATTCATTTTGAAATTTGTATTGGAGAACTTTACTTTTATCTCAATTCTTTTTACGGAATACCACTTTCGCGTACTTGGCTTTTTTTACATGAAATGTTTTTGTTATGATTGTCCCTTTATTAACAGATTTCGCAAATACACGTTACATTCTGTTTTTATTACTGGCAACTCTTTCGCTGATTTATTAAAGTTTTCTGTCGGTTTTTTACTTGCTTTTGCGTCACAAATGTCAGCAGCGTTAATAAATGTTACTTTTTCAAATTCACCCTTTCAATGAAATAAGCTGACGTTATACCATACCGGCGGCGAACGTCCCTCTAACCAAGCCGTAGGCGTGAAATAGTTCGTTTTCGTCCGTCACGTAAGCAAACACGATGCTAAATGTGACGATGGAGACGCTTGATATCGATATCAAAAGGTATTAATCGTCACGAAGCACATAGAATCCCTGAATATGACAGATATTTTCTGTCACATACAGCCACACATGAATAACATAGTTGGCTAAACTGCACCGTGTACTCTCCGTGTTAAACAAACTTATTTTAAACCTTACCTTTCCATTAAATAAGCTCCTAGAGCTGGGGAAATCACCATACTGGCGGCGAACGTCCCGCTGACCAAGCCGTAGGCTAGAGATCGTTCTTTTTCGTCAGTCACGTCCGCTACGTAAGCAAAGACGACGCTGAATGTGACGGCGAATACGCCTGATATCGAGACCATTGCAAAGAACCAAAAGGTGTTGATGGTCATGAGGGGGATGGGCAGGCACGTGAAGAACACTGTAACTAGTAGAAAGAGTTTTCTAAAAGAAAAAAGAAAGATGTTAACAAATTTTATTTTATGTATTTAGTTTGTATAGTTTTGGAGCTATTAGCAGAAAATTATTATCATCTATTATTACGCACTATTATTAGTGGGTCCTAGGTATCACAGTATATAATAGTTTAACTTTAACTGCAAAAGCTTGATAGATCTGTAGTAAATTGTTTTTTTAAAATCTGCAAATAAATCGTTCAAAATACAAGTTTGTATTTGTCGGAAATGTCAACTGCAATCCCAAATGTCCAATTTTGAAAGCTACGTTTTTAAGTTAGCCCAACATCCTATATACTGTGTAATATGTTTATACACAAAAACAAATTTATATTTTTTAAAACTTCTACGCGGTTGTTAAGACATTAAAGATATCTTCAAAACAAGGTTCCCTATTCAAAGTATAGGGGTAAAGTAAAGCAAAAACCCCTCGAAAGGGTTATGTGTCATAAAAATTTCAAGAAAGCCAAAAAGTCTCCCCGACGCAAACAAAATCGAGGGTTTTTCGTTTAACTTAAAAAAGTTGATGTCAAAAATGAAACAAAAATTATGTTATTTTATGTTATTCACGATTTATTTTTATCTTTAATAAAAACAGAGACATTTGCATGTCTTAGTTTACTACTGGGAGGACAGTACTTACCTTCCACAGACGTCACTTAACGCCCCAACCAAAGGGGCACTCAGAAAACTCAGAATACCCTTGATGCCCATAATCAGTCCGTTCATTAGAAACGTGTGATCAGGGAATGTGGTGTTCAGCACGGTAATAGAGGGCATGGTCAGGAGACCCCAGGCGAAAAACTCCAAAAATATGACCACCAAGGCATGGTACAAACTGGGGCTGCCGATTCCTGAGGTCTGCAAAAAACAAAATAAAAATTAGCTTTTTTGCACATTGCTTTGAGGAATATAAGTGTCACTTTTAGGAACATTATTATAGGTGCCACTTTCATATTTAAGAATTATAATTTTATACAGGGTGTCCAATAACTTAGGGGCCATAGGCCAACAGGTGATAGAGGAGGTAAGGAGGTGATAAAAAAGTTCCTATAATGCATGGGTCAAAACTCTTTCTTTGTCGAGATACAGAGCATTAAAGTTAGCATTTTTTTAAACTTTTTTTAATAACTTTTTAGAAAAACGCAGTAAAAATATGAAATTGGGTAAAGTCGTGTATTAGAACAAGAGCAATAAATTGAAATAAAAAATATTTTGAAAAAAATTAGTCAGTCAATTTTTTTTTGAAAAACTATTTTTTTTGGTATAAACTTTTATAAATGCCATATTAAACGCAATGTTTTTTTTATATTTTTAGTTAATAAAAACAAGTCTCTAACAAGACATAATAATAAAATATTGTGATATTTTTTAAAAGAATAAGTAAGCAAAAATTAATTTTAAAACAATATATTATTCTTTATACGTTTTTGGAGGTTGTTTTGACAGCCTGTATCTCCTCAACTTGTAACTTTATCAAAAAAAGGAATACAACATTTTTGAATCACAATTAGCTGAGTATTCACCTGGCTGTGACAGATTTTCTTTGTGTTGTAAATTCCTTTTTTCCCCACTCCTTTAACTTTAAAACTCCTTAAAAACAGATGTAAAACCCCCATGTTATATAAACTTTTGTTCGGAAATAACCTCCTCTATCACCTGTTACACTATTGCCCCTAAGTTATGGGACACGCTGTATAAGTGTCACTTTTAGGAATATTAGTGCCAATTTTAAGAATATAAGTTTCACTTTTAATAAAAACCAAGGCTTGGTATAAACAGGGGCTGCCAATAGCTAAAGTCTTTAAGAATTAGAATTTTATACGTTATAAGTGTCACTTTTAGTAATATAAGTTCTACTTTTAGGAACATAAGTGCCACTTTTAGGAATATAAGTGTCGTTTTTAGGAATATAAGTGTCACTTTTAGAAGTATAATTGTCACATTTAGAAATATAAGTGTCACTTTTAGGAATATAAGTGTCATTTTTAGGAATATACATGTAATTTTAGGAATATATGTATCAGTTTTAGGAATATAAGTGTCAGTTCTAGGAATATAAGTGTTACTTTTAGGAATATACGTGTCACTTTTAGGAATATAAGTGTCACTTTTAGGAATATAAGTGTCACTTTTAGGAATATAAGTGTCACTTTTAGGAATATAAGTGTCACTTTTAGGAATATAAGTGTCACTTTTAGGAATATAGGTGACACTTTTAGGAATGAAAGTGTAACTTTTGGGAATAACAAGTCACTGTCTTGGAGTGTTTTACTTCTGAAGGTTGAAATGCTTTTTTGTTATTTATATTTTATAGGTATTTCTCTAGCTAGAAAAACGTTAAAACGCGTTTTGTTTTTTAACCTAAATTAGCGTCTATTTATAAAATACATACGTCAAATTAATTGTAATGATATTTTTAATATTTTTAGAAATTTGATTAGAATGTACCTCAAAGACTAAAAAATAAAAACTCTTACCATAAAGTTTGGTTCCCTGTATTTCGCAACTGTTTTTTGAGAAAAATATATTATATTTTTTGTATACTCTTGGAAAATACCTTAGTAGTGATAACATTTTTCAAAACAAATTAGTTTCTTATATTATATTTTATTAAAAAGCAAAGAACTTAAAAATTTCGAAATTAAACTTACAAAAATTAAACGTTTTAATAAGTCTTTCATTTTCATGAAAACAAACACTTTAGCGTCCCATCCAACCTTGAGCAAACTTTTTAATTTTAATCAATAAATTTCAGAGAAGTACAACGAAAAGGCTTAGAAAAACAAACAGTTTTATTATAATACTACGCCTTTAAAAAACACACCCTTTAACTTATTAAACATTATATTATCAATAAATTAAAAATTCCAACTTAAGGGATTACATTTTTTGAAGCTATTTTTTATAATTAAGAACATATATGTACATATATTTAAGCATACCTCAAAATTTAAAAGAAAAAGTTGTCGCTGTTATAGTTATTTAATTTGTATAATCTTTGGCACGATGATTTGTGTGATGACCTTTCTTTTTGGTCATCAAAATGTTTTACCTAAAAAGTCATCACATCACAACAGGACTGTACAAATTTCACAACAGGACTTGTCACAGGACTCGACAGGACCCTCTTATAGGATCCCAGTCCTGTTGGACTCTGTTCCAATTGTAAGTTGCCGATAGCCCCTCGTCAAAAATGCTCTTATAATTTACGATTTATGGACTGTACTGATAACTACCCCTTCACGACAGCAATGTACTATATAGCATGACTTTTCTGTTATTATATTGTTAATAATATTTTAATGGAGTTAGTAACAACCTTACAGTTGTAAAAATAAATAAATCTGGGTTTTCCATTGTTTAATTTAATACTTTTTGGTTTATTTTTTTATAAAAAACAAACGCACAAAAATACATGTATTTATAATCTTAATCTATTTTCATTTGCATAAATCATCAAACATTTTATATAAATGGTTTCTAAATTTTTGTTACCAAATCTATTACATTTTCCAATTTAAAATAATTTTTAAATTATTACTTTGCAGTCATATTTTTATCATAATTTACTGCATGGTTTTAAGTTTTTAGTATTTTAGTCCAATTGCCGATTGTCGGCAAGTTGCATTTTTTAAAGAGGCTGCCGAAAAAATTACCGCTTTTAAATTTAAGGTAGTTTTTATGAAAGGCATTATGTATTATTACTACTACTATGTCGGTTTAGAACGTTTTTCTACGTTGTCCGACGCCTATTCTCAACCTCCTTCGATCCTGACAATCATCTTCCGTCAGGTTTTTTTGACTCATTGATCTTTGGATTGACTGTTGCCATTCCAGTTTAGGACGCCCTCTTTTTCTGCGCCCTATTGGTTGCCATTCTAGGACCTGCTTTGGTAATCTTTCGTCGCTCATCCGTTGTATATGGCCGTACCATATCAGTTGTCTTTTAGTGATGTCATCCGTTATGCTTCCCTCGATTCCCATTCTTTCTTTTATGATCTCATTTCTTATATGATCTGTTCTAGATATTCTCATTGATCTTCTTATTGCATCCATTTCGACACTTTCCATTCTTGCTTTGTATTTTTCTGTTACGCGACAAGTCTGTATTCCAGACAACAGCGGGCTTTTCACCATTGTTTCATATATTTAAAATTTTACATTCTTTTTTATCTCTCTGCTCCATAAAATACTGACAACCAATAACCTTTTTTGCTTTTATTATTCTTTTTTCCAGTTCTTTGCAGTCTGTGCCTGTGTTATCAAATGTGACACCTAAGTATACATACTCATTGCATGGAGATATTGTCTGTCCATTTTTTAGTTCTAATTCACTTGATTCGTTTCCACTACATAAGTACTGTGTTTTGTCCACGTTCACTGTTAACCCCCACTTTTGGTATTCTTCCGTTAACTTTCTCATCATATACTCCATGTCTTCTTTATCATTAGCTACAATTACTTGGTCGTCAGCAAACTGCAGTGTGTATATGGTAAATCGTTCGTTAAGTTGTATTCCCATGCCGTGTACTTTGCACTTCCAGTTTTTTAGAGCTACTGCGATATATATTTTAAAAAGAGTTGGAGAGATACAACATCCCTTTCTTAAGCCTTTCGTTACCTGGAATTCTTTTGAAAGTCGATTTCCAATTTTAATTTTAGATTTAGACCCCTTGTATAGTTCTTTTATCGCTTTTATATATGTATAATTGATATTAGTTTGTTCTAACACTGTCCATAATTTGTCAACTGGAACGGTATCACATTCTGGCACTCCTATTCTCAATTACTTGTTTAAGACAAAAAACATTATCACTACAAGATCTGCCTGCACGAAACCCACTTTGCTCTTCTTCTTTTTCTTGGTCATGAAAATCATTCTCTATTAGGTCTGTAAGAATCCTACCGTACAATCTACTTAGAGTAGTTGAAATTCCTCTGTAGTTGTTGCAATCCAGCTTGTTTCCTTTTTTATGTATTGAGGATAGGAATGCTATTTTCCAATCATCAGGTACTGGATGTCCGTTTGTGCATTGATTGATAATATATGTGATATTATGCATTATTAACTACTCCATAAAGTTAGCACAAATTTCCCAGAGTACTCAAAATTTGTCTTTGTTATAGAAATGTTTACTTAAATAAGAAATAAAATGCTTTTCTGCTTTTTTCGGTTATTGAATAACCTTATTTCTATAGAGATTTTTACGTGTCCACTAAAATAATTTAGTTTTTCGGATTTTTATCTATGTTACTCATAGTTCCAAATTTTTAGCACATAATATGTTAGTTAATTAACTTCTTCAACGTATTTCCAATTCAAGGAAAACACAATTTTTATTTTTTTCGTACTGTTTTAAGGCTTAAAAAAGTGTTCACATGACCCCAAAAATTTTGAAACAGAGAGAAGAAAAGGGAGTGTTCCGTAAGAGATTTCCCATGTTTGTGTTTTTTTATAACTGTGCGACCTTTATTTGTTTTATTAGATAATATTTCCTGTGTGTTTAGGATAAATCCTACAACTTTTGATTTTACAGTTTTTTCTAACTCTTATAATAAGCGCATATACCTTTGCGACCTTTATTTGTTTTATTAGATAACAGTTCCCAGGGGTTTAGGATAAATCCTACAACTTTGAATTTACGCTTTTTTTTAACTCTTATAATAAGGGCAGTTAGTAGACCATGGCTGAAATATAGGGACACATCCTGTACCACAACATCTAATCATGCCACCCGTAATGAAGATAGTAATAAATACGTAATTCGGGGTGGGGATGTCCGGTTTGGTGTCCTCGGCGTTTTTTTTTATGTCAAAATCATCGAGGTGGAAAATTTCATTTCGCAAATTATTAAGACTTTGACACTGCTTTACAAATGATTTTTAACGCCTAAACGTTGGGTCAACTCCTCTCTAGAATTTTTTTAATTATCGGCCAAAATAATAGACTACGTTCAAAAAAACGTCATTTGGGGAACGTTCCCAAAATGACGTTTCCGCGATTATTATTTTTGTTTTTTATATTATAATGTAAAACAAAATATTTTCGAGGTTGTGTTATAGCCGCCTTGATTTTTTATTATAACAATGACAAAAATATATAGTTTTAACCTAAACACATTCTACAACAGCATTTCCTAAATGATCCTGAATTGATGTACGCTACATATATGTATATCAAAATAAAATGTGCTTACCGCTTCAATTTAAAATTTAATACCAACAATCAACTCAGCGTTGACAACCTATTCAAAGTTGCGATGGAAAGACCTAGTACAGCATCACCTGACACTAAGGTAGCACATAGGTTTAGGTTTAAACAAGAATTATATAGTTTTTATTTGGTTATTGATTAGTTTATAGTATATTGTTATTATTTATTATATTGAATCTGTAGAACTTATGTATGCTGCTGCTAAATAAATAAATACTTTCAATAAAAACATTTTGATATTTTGTGTATCTGTTCCCTAAATAATGAATCTTTGGTTGGACAACTTTCTTAAAAAGTAAAATTAGCGCTTACTTAAAATTTATTGTAAACCATGTAGGAATTCATAAACCTTACTAATTATAATTAGAGTTTAAAATATAGATTGTTAAATTTCATCGATTTTAATGTGTTGCCCATTTGAACTTCCCTTATTGATCTCTAATGGTTTTTTGGGTATAAAGAGAACAAAATTAATCTATCTACCCCCACCCTTTTTTTTTAACTAAAATTTATTTTGTTTAACTCCACACTTAATTACCTTTCGTTTAATATCACACACGCCATATTTTCACATAAACTCTAATTTTTGAAATCTACCCCCACCCTTTTACTTGGCTTGTGTTCGGTGGATTTTGTTCATTTTTAAATGGGACCATCTCGACCCAAGACCCAGTCTAGGTACCAAATTTCATTGAAATCGGGCAAGCGGTTTTTGAGTTATGCGCGTTGGTCGTTACAGACAGACATACAGACAGACAGACAGACAGACAGACAGACAGACAGACAGACGGCGCGACAAAAAAGTTTCAAAATCATCTGAAACGCAAAGATATATAAAAATTTTTGAAAGCGGAGCAACTTTTTTTTTCTCGAAAAAATTAGGATCATCATAGCTCACACTACTATAGTATATGTGTGAGCTAAAAAATAAGAAAACGGTAATTTACTACAGCTTTAATCAAGAAAATCATCACGGACTATCTGAATACACCATAAAAACAGAAAATATAATTATGTTTAAAGGGAAAACTTACTGGAAATCTCATATAAAATCTCTTAAATCTTCTAAAATTCAACACGTATCTCTTAAAAAAGTAGTAACTTATGAACATACACATATCACAAAATTAAGAATAATTTTAAAAAATTATTTTTTATTTAAATTTTAAGTGCCTAACACATGTAAAAATGTAGACAGATGATAATTATCTTGTAACAATAAAAATCTATAAAAACTAGAAAATTTGATTGAGCTCAATATCATTTACATCAGTGGCGTATACAAGGGAGCACAATGAGGATAATTCACTATCCAGCAAATTGGTAAAATGTAAAAAATACAAAAATAATAATAATATATTATATACCAACGAATAAAAGTGGAACTTTTTATCCTAAGCCAAAAAGTTTGTAGCCTAGCTGAAGGAAGAGCTACAATTCGTCGAGGAATAAAAATACGTTTTTTTTTGCACTTTTGGATTTTTTTTTCCAATAAACAATTATTATACTGACTATGCGACATAATATAGGTGGTACTCAGGTGGTACTCTACCAAAAGTCAAATGACTTCCACATGATTGATGGACAACTTTGGAATCGGTAACTATTATGGTCAAACGTGTGTACACTTTTTATCCCCGACGTCACTATTATCCTGATTTTTAATCTTTAAGCCGATTTTTCCTCTTTATCTCGATTTTTACTGTTTATCCGTGATCCAACACTTTTCATCCCGGAAATAAAAAGTAACATAATAGTTTGTGAAGTACCTAAACCATATACTAAATAAAATAAAGCCGATTGAATTGATTGAATATTTACCAATCCATTGAAACGTTGAGGTTTTATCACCTGTTTTACTTTGGGTACTTATCACTTATAACACTTTGAGTTGAACTTTTGGTTAAATAGCTTTTGGGGTTATATTTTCTAGTTTTCTCTTCACTTATTACCTTCCTAGCCCGCGTAGCAATGGCTAGAGAAGGTATTATATTTTTAAGATAACGCCAAAAATGTGTTGTTTGGATGTATTTTGACCTATCCTAGCAATATCGTCGTGATGTCTGTCTGTGTTTGTGTGTATATTATTTCTGTCCGTAACACGATAGCTCCTAAACCGCTGAACCGATTTTTATAAAATTTTCAGGTAAAATAGTGTTCAACACTCTTACGAGCTGATTAGATTTTGGTAAAAATCCATTAATGCTAATGCCAGTTTTTTGACAATTAAAAATTTTAAAAAAAAGCTAACTTTTTAACGGAGCATCGTATCAATGCACTGTTTTCGGAATATAGTAGACTACTTTGTAGAAGGTTTAGTTTCTGAGATATTTACAAAACACTCTTTTAATATATTATCATGGCTTCACTTGAAGTGTGAGAATAGGCTAGCTAGGAAGGTGTCAGATCCGTCATGGATCCATTTTTTTTTTGTAAAGTTGTGATTTAAAACAAAACGGGAGAGGCTATTTAAGAAAAAATACCATGAAAACTTTGATTATTTTTGAATATGGAAAATCGTAAAATTGTTTTACCAAACCATTTCAGTTAATAAGTTTGCTTGGTTATAATTCTTGGGTGGTAGAGGGAATGACGTCACATTTAGCAGTCAAAGTTTTCAATCAGTATTTACCAAATAAAAAAGTTAAACTTATGAAAAGGTCTATTGGCTGAATGTTTATTTTATTCTGGCATTCGGGTTTGGTTCATTGTTGTCTCTTTAACTGATATTTTTTGTGCGTAGTTGTAATTTAACACAAAACAGGAGAAGCTTTCTAAAACAAAATACCATGAAAACTTTTATTAATTTTGATAATATGGAACATCGTAAAAATGTTTATCCAATCATTTTCAGCGAAAAGTCCGTTTGGTTATAATTCTTATTAGGGGAAATGACGTCACATTAAGCTGTCAAAATTGTCAAATATAACAATAACCGCGGTATTTACCGAATGAATAATATAATCAATAATCCACGCTGAAAAAAGAATGACGCAAAATCTCGGATTAGAAAAACAACAAGAATTCATTTATTTAGAGTCTTCCCCCCACTTGCTACCTCTCCTCTGACAACCCTTACTTTTGTTTTATTTCTTATCCATTCATCCCTTTTTCTACCTGTAAGTTTTACATGTAACATTTGTCTTTCCATTGATCTTTGGGCTTTTGTTACCTTATCCATGTTTGATTTTGTAGGTGTCCACGTTTTTTCTGAGCTTTCATCCTGATTATTGGTCGGACCGCCGCAAAGAGGTATAAACTAAATTGCCCCCCCTTACCAGTTTACAGGGTGCCTACGTCACTGATTTACAATACCAAATTTCAATAATTTTTTTTATCTCATTATCAATAAGATAGGGCAGAGATTCAGATATTTTTTGCCTTTGCTTTATTGCGACGCGACAAAATTTAATCCAAGCCATTACCGAATACGGTGAGGTCACGTGGGTAGGAACAAATTAATTTAAAATTTTAGAATGTCATCGTCATTTAAAAAAAAAAAGAAAGATATAGATTTATTTTGTTTAAATAAATTTTACAAATCTTTACATTCGTCATTTCAATTGCTTTACAGTTATTTTTCACTTACAAAATATATAATTTTTATCTTAAATAGTTGATCAGTATCTAATATTAAATGTTATTTGCTATATTATAAAATATTTTGTAAAGAATCGCACATACCTACATACAGTCAGTCAGTCAAAATAATTTCTATATAAATATCCTCTGTTTCTTCATATTTTTTTTTTTACATTTAAAATAGAGTTTAACAATCACAAACACTTATTTGACTAGTTTAAGATTTTGGTCAAATCACACAAATGTCAAAATTATAAAAAGCATGATCCAGCAGAAATTTCTTGACACGGTCCTTGTATCGGCTCTATAGGAGACTATACACACACATAGGGTAGCGCAGGAATAAACAAAATAATTAAAAAAAAAAACTTCTTTTCTTGTTTGTTTTAGATGAAATTTAAATAAAAAACAGGTAATATTAGTTGAAAAAATAAATGGATCCATTTCAGATCTGATACCTTCCTAGCTAGCCTATTAGCACACTTCAAGTGTAAATGTAAATATCTCAAAAACTAAAGCGCTTACGAAGTTTTTGGTTACAACATATTGAGCAAAATGTAATCACTATATTCCGAAAACAGCATATTGATACGATGCTCCGTTAAAAAGTTAGCATTGAAAAAAAAAAAATTATCGTCAAAAAACTGTCAGATAAAAATTACGTGTTTATGCCCGTTTGACTCATTTTTAATCTGTATGTTGTTTTAGACTGTTTTAATGTTTTTTAATTTTTTATTTTTGTGTATTCCAGTATTTTAATTTGTTTCAAAGATGATTCTTAACTGTCTACCAGACCACTTGATAATGGTTTTTTAAAAACCGAAACGGGTCGTGATTAGACAATAAAATATTTGTGAAGTAAGCAGGACTTTTCGTTTCTTCTCCTTTAACAATGCAACAATGAATTTTGACCAAAATCTAATCAGCTCGTTAGAGTGTCAGAAACATTAGTTTACCTGAAAATTTTATGAAAATCGGTTCAGCGGTTTAGGAGTGATCGTGTTACAGACAAAAAAAAATACACACACACAGACAGACATCACCACGATATTGCTGAGATAGGTCAAAATACACCATAAGATAGTTTCGGCGTTATCTGAAAAAAATTTTTTTTGTCATAACTAATACCTATTCTAACCATTGCTACGCGGGCGAGGAATGTAAAAAGGTTGATCGTTGTCACTTATTTTCGGACCACCCTGTATACATAAACATAAAATAAAAATCTCGCACGCAAAAATACAAATCGACGTGTTCAAGCGTTTTTTAAACAAATCGTAGAATTTTAATTGAGATTGGTTCAATAGTTTTTAATTAATGCATAAAAAGCTGAGTTTTCGTTAATAGCTTCATTTTGCTGGGACGCTATAGTTTTTCCTTTGCGATCAATGACTTCCGGCTATGAGTTTGAAATTTTGCACCACGCTTGTTCATATAAGTCTTAAGTCGTTATCATTGTACAACCAAAGAAAATAGAAACATCTCCTATTACGGGTGACAAATTTGTGATACATCGTTGGAACAACAAAAAATAATTTGTTTTGGACAGGTTTTCCCCGTGATAACGGCGTTAATGTGCAAACTATATTGGATGTCAGTAGCGGTTCCTCCATAAGTGCACATGTGCACGTGCACTCCCAAATTTTACTTAATTTTTTTTTTAAATTTGATTATTTTTTAATTAATAATTTTATCATAAAGTATCAATAAACCCTAAAAGGCATTCACCAAAGACTTGAATACTAACTAGAAATTAATACCCAGTATGTATGTTTGTATTCATGTTCAAGCGAGCATGCGGTGGATGTCCCTATAGAATTTTACAGTACACAGAATCTGGGCATTACTTCGGTTGGGTCGCGGTTCGTTTGTCGAAAACACGTTTATCGAAACATCTTTATCGAAGACATTTTGATCGAAAATCTTAATTTCGAATGACATTTTGATCGAAAATCTTAATTTTTATCTACATTGACACGGTTCGGTTACGTTGGCGATCGATTGACAACGGTTAGGTTTCACATTCTCTAGGATCCCGGGAAAGAAGTCAGGAGAGTATGTTTTAAAAAAATATATGTATGTTAGAAATGTTTTCGATTAAAAAGTCATTTGAAAAAGTTGTATTCGATAAAAAAGTTTTCGATCAAAATGTCATTCGAAATTAAGATTTTCGATCAAAATGTCTTCGATAAAGATGTTTTCGACAAACGAACCGCGACCCACTTCGGTTAGTGTTCTTGTGAATCAATTGAGGCGATCGAAGCCGCCCACACCCCCATGATGCCATTCGCGTCTACGGTTACGGTTGTTTGTTAAATGTAGCTCATGTGCACCTTAAATTAAAATTTAATTAAATTATATGAAATAACGGCCCACTCGATGGTCCAAAAAGTTTTTTCGCATTTTTTTTTTGGGTGTGCACCCCCAAAGTGGTACCCGACGCGCTGCCACTGTTGGATGTTATGATACATTATACATCGTTGAAAAACTCTTGAAAAAAGCTAAAAATAATGTGCTAACAACTTAATACAGTATTATTGGAGATATTTCTATTTTTCTTAATACATACCGTTTGTACAATAATGAAGTTAATGAAGTTATGTGGAGGGAAGGACCTGTTCAATATAAAAGTAGTTAAAACAATATTTGTAGCATACTGTTTGTAGAATAATGACCGCAATGACGTCACTAGAGGGGGAAGTAACTCTGATCCAGAAACCCTGTATACAGGGTGTTCCAGGTAAAAATAATTACATAACGGAGATAACGGTAACAGATACAATTTTGGTTAAAAAAAATCAGATGCTGTATCGACATTAAAAATATCTACAGGGGTTTTCAAAATATCGAGAAAAAACTAAAGGTTTTGTCTTGTAAATAAATGCTATAAAATTATTTAATAATTTAGTAGTTTTGTATTAGCAACTACGGCCGATCGAATGAGGTTAAATAATTTTTTCTAGGCATTCTAGTTTTTTTAACCATAGGCAACTTTGCTATTTCTTATGGCCACCATATTGGATTTATACATCATTAAATAGAGAATAAAAAGAGCTTTTCAACGGTGTATGACCTATCTTGATAGTGGTGAAAAACGTAAATTTATTAATAAAACAGTTTTCACGTAGTTGGCTATGGAAGAAATGCCGTAATTGTGTTTGTTAACATACCTACATACCTATCTGTCAAATGTTTGCCAATTATTTGATATATTTTTTAAGAGCTTTAAAGTATCTCAATTCATTTTAATATTTCTTGAGTTATACTGTCAATTAAATTTAATGCCTTTTGCTTTAAACTTAAAGAATTTTAATTTGTTTTAATATTTCGGAACAATGAAAATCCAGAATAGTGACAACAATGCGGACTAATTTTGCCGCCAATAATATAACCTGTCTGATAAACAAAACAAAAGAAAATATAAATAATTAGCAGATTAATGTCGGGTTTCGTTTTTAATTTTGTGCCGT
This sequence comes from Aspidapion aeneum, assembly GCA_963576565.1. Classification (NCBI taxonomy): domain Eukaryota; kingdom Metazoa; phylum Arthropoda; class Insecta; order Coleoptera; family Brentidae; genus Aspidapion; species Aspidapion aeneum. Next base: position 35,230,417 of record OY755046.1, on the reverse strand, counting down.
TTGTTTTCCTGATGTGCTTGAATTCTTGTTTTTTGTTGTTCCAATGTACGATCTAGTCTGAAGGGTGAGTACGGAATTTTAAATATTTTAACAGTCCTTTTTAAATTTTAACATGGGTTTATAATGTGTACATTGTTGTTATTTTCTACATGGTATTATGGCTTGCTACAGGTTTTATTTGTTATTGTTGTTTTTATATGAATAGCTGATTGATCTCTTTGTGCGTATTTTATTGAGCCACCCATCAGTTACTATAGTGACAAAAAAATTTTTTGAACCTTTGTATAAAAAATTTTATATATGTATATTAAAAAAAAAGGAAGGAAAATAAACCATAATTATTTCTTTATATAAATAAATAAAAAAATCAGTTACATATACATTAAAAGGGAAAAAATATTTAGGAAAAAAATAATATATTGTCAATAAGGTCAATTTTAAATGCTATTTATTGGAAAAAGAATATTAATTTTTAATTGGTGATGTATTAATGTGCCGTATTTTGTATTATCTTACTAATGAGTTGTAACCTTTTTAGTCTGATGAAGACAAAAACCATTGTCGAAACGTTACCGATGGATTAAAACGTATATTTACCAGAACAACAGTGTCCTTATTCCCACTAAATTTACCTATAGTTGCATTGCAAGGACGTGATAAGTTTACCAAATTAAATTTAATGTGGAAAGGTTTTCAAATTTGAAATAATTGGACTTATGAGTCTTTTTTTTGTGCCATAAGAACACTGAAGGAGTTCTAAGATATGTACTTAACACGATTAATACCTGTGCTGGGTTTGAGCTCAAGTTTACCCAATAAGGAGTGGTTTTTAAATATCATAAAGTTAATCAAAATATGAACATGAACAACCACCAGTGGGTTTATTGTGGCTCACTTCTGAGTGGTTTCTCACCACTGTGTGCCTAGTCCTCCAAAAAGGCCGGCTATCAGTTTGAGTGAGACACTGTTTAGATCTTCTGAGTCAATCTGGGGTTTAACGAAAGTGTTCTGACGTAAACTGTTTCGTCATCCTCCAAACAGATATTTGGTCTCTTCTGTTAGTCCCATTCTGTGCTTCGGTACTCTCAGTCGACAGTGACCCGTAAAAGGACCGGTCACTCGTATCTCCTGTCTGCTTCAATGATGTTCCTGGCTCTGTTTCTAAAAGGTCCTTTATAGTCAGAGCATATTATTTTAAAAGGCTTTCCGTTTTCGGTCTAGAAGCAAATCATATTACTTTTTGGCAACAGACCATTTCCCCCTAATTTGACCCCGCTGAATCCGAATATCTCTGTTGCCAACTCGAAAAATCGACAGGGACGGAGAAAATCCCCCCCAAACCTGTTTTTTTTCAGTTTTATGCAATTTTCTCTAAAACTAACCTTTTTATCAAAAATTGCAAAGAACAGTGGAGAATAAAATTCCCTTTCCAACGATGTATTGGTCAATAAGGTTTGTGTGTATATAGGTTTTTCAAAATTTTCTCAAAAACTACACTTTTTAGGAAAAAATATGTACCTAGTATACTTTATTGTAGAACATAAAATTTTCTTTTAAAAACTTTATTAAAATGTCGGGTTGTTGCCATATTTAAGGCTTCAGGGGCGTACTAATATAAACTTATTTTCAAAAATAACTGAAATAATCAGTTTCTCTTGCATATTTAAATATCTTTTCTAACTAAGATTTTCAGAAAAAAATGTGCCTTTATTCTTTATTGAGGATAAGACAATTTCTTTTTAAATGATATATTACAAAGTGAGGTTAATGTTATGATAAATACTTCAAAAAGGTTCGTAATTTATACCTACTAAAATAAAATGTTTCCAAATTAAAATAAACTGTTTTTTGATTAGATTAGATATTTTCATTTATCTAAATAAGTTCTTTAAAGCAAAAAAACACCGGTGGTTATAAGGGGAGGGGGCATAGGGGTCATGGCCCCCCCTAAGCAATATTTTTGTGCAGAAAGTAACAGAAGTAACTTTTGAAAAAACAAAAAAAAATCGACAAAACAAAATATTAAAAATACAGTCGACGTGGACCCGCAGCCGTACTTTCGATCTTTTGTACTTTCGATCTTTTGTACTTTCGATCTTTTGTACTTTCGACCTTTTGTACTTTCGACCTTTTGTTTTTTGATCTTTTGTACTTTCGACCTTTTGTATTTTCGACCTTTTGTACTTTCGACCTTATTTTTTCGACCTTTCGTACTTTCAACCTTTTGTAGTTTCGACCTTTAATCCGCCGCTCTTTATTATCCACCGAAAAGCTAATAAGACACAAAATTGATTAGTTTGGATTGATCTTAAATAATTTCTTTAAATTAAGAACACTACCGGAGCGGTAAATATAAAATAACTTCCACTTTGTTATACATCGTTTGAAAGGAAATTTTATTGGCTATGACGAAGTATAAAACACATTTTTTAATAAAGAACTTGGTTTTTTAAAAAATTGAATAAAACGTATGAAAAAATGTTTTTTTTTGATTTGTTGAAATCACCCCCATTGACGGACGTCGCTGGAGAGTTTGCTATAAGTCAAACCCCACCAAGTTTCACATTTTTAAAATGGGAATTTTTGTCTACAAAAAAGTGTAAAACAAGTTTTTTTATGTTAAGCTTAGTTTTTGAGAAAATTAGATAAAACGTGTAACAAAAATGGTTTATTTTCTGTTTTTTCAAAATTAATTTAATTTACGGATGCCCCTGAAGTTTTATTTATAAAACCGATTTAATCATGTTACACGTCATTTTGAAGGAAATTTTATTGAGTATACCAAATTTTAATACATGGTTGTCTGTAGATATTCGTTTTTAAAAAAATTAAACAAATCTTGGAAAAAACATAGGTATTTTTTCAACTTTTTTTAATTACTTCAATAAACGGACGCCGCTGGAGAGCTTGTTGTTAGTCTAACTTTATTAAGTTATACCATGTTGAAAAGGGAATTTTATTGTCTACAATAAAGTATATTATACATTTTTCTCTTAGAAGCTTAGTTTTTAAGAAAATTTGAAAAAACCTCAAACTTTCAGATTTTGGGGGGTCTGGGGGGGGGGTTTGGAGGTTTTTGCAGATATTTAAAAAAAATAATATGTTATTATTTTTTAATTATACAAATATATATTTTAAATGTACACCTGTGACAATTTGGGCTTTCCAGCGGCAATTTAAAATTCCGCCGCCATCTTGAATATCTAAGCCCCTGTCAATATTTCGAGTTGGCAACAGGGATATTCGGATTCAGCGGGGTCAAAATAAGGTGAATTGCCCATTTGCCAAAAAGTAATATAAAATGCTTCTAGAGTGAGCCAGTTCTGGTATATTTATCCAGTATTGTTGGAAGCTATTCTCCATCCATTTTAATATGGTTGATGTAGCGCATTGTATGATATCTCCAGGGCTGGTTCGGGGCCGAAAAATTTGGCAGATGCCGCTTCCCTCACTGTTTGGTCTGCGGCCTCATTTTCCTCGTGCTCAGAATGCTCTGGTATACTAATGACACATTGTTAGCGCTACCAAGTGCATTCAGCGAATCCCTGCAGCTCTTGACTGTCGGAGAAGATTTTTATTGTCCTGTTGGTCCATTCGTGGTCAGTAATCCACCGGGCACACAGTTTAATATCTACGAGTTCGCCCTGAAATATAGTAGCCAATTGGCCGAGACTATGTTTAATCTCGACTTTTCGGTACGGTTTACCAGAAGCTATCGTTATTTGAAAAATTGGTCCGATTCTTTAACCATTCCGCTCTCTCTCCGGGAGGATAATGTTGTATAGCTTTCTGCTTTACACCGTGTTGGGCATGACGTCGGATATCATTCCTAGAGTTGCGTCCAACTCTTGTTCCCTAATTAAGGCTGTTCATTCACCTTGTTTACCCTGCCATCCTAGTGGTTGGCACTTATTCTGTATGTTGCTCTTCGGGCCTCGGCCTCTAAGAAAATGAAGCGGAGTTAAGTTTAGTAAGCACTCAAGAGCAGTCGATGGGCTAGAGCTTATTGCGCCACATATGGCAAGACTGGCCTGTCTTTCACAGCTGGTTAGTTTGGCCCTTGAGGTTCTTTGTTCCTTCTCGAACCAGACTATTGCGCCGTACGCAATCATTGCATCAATACAACTTTTACTTTTGGCTCGATATTTTGAAAACCCATTTAAATATTTTTCATTTCAATAAATGATCTGATTGTGCCTAGAATAGCGCAACTTTTTTCTCGTTAACCGAAATCGCATCTCTTATCATTTCCGAAATCCCCATGTAGTTAGTTAATTTTATCAGGGACATTTTGTATATATCACATATTTTACTTAAAATATACTCTGATCCAGTCTTATTATATGGACAAGCTTGTAGCAAAATGCCAAACTGGTAGCCGAAAGTGAAATATTTTTACGTTAAAACCACGGAATACTTGTAGTAACAAAGTTAATTAAGCACAAAGGTAAATAAGTACCGAATAGCAACAAAAGCGAACAAATATGCACATAATAATCTATTTAAATAAGAGACGACTCAGTGAGTAATACACTGATAATTATTTTTAATTTTTTTTGTTTACCGCTTTACCTCGATTTCTACAAATAACAAAGCATGACTGATTATATAGTTGACATTAGGTCTGAAAAACTTTAAAAAATAATAATATGTGTAGCCGATGCAAGTTTTCTTGCATTTTGATACATGGTTCATTAAAACTCGCTTTTACTTTTACTAAAGTAATTTACGAATAAACACTTTTAGATAAAAAAAAATTACAACTTTGTGATAAAAAAATAATTAAAGATAATTAATAAAAGCTTCGGTTCATTCAACACATAGTATATTAACATTTTTAAATATTTAAATTTTCCCAAAAATCATACTTTTTTAGGAAACCCAAAATACAGGATAAGTAAAACTAAAATTATTTGGTAAAAAAAAAATTGAGAATATAAAATAACTACCTAACTACACATTACATTACACATTTTCGAACTAGAAAAACTTGAAAACTTAAACAAAAGTAAAAGCTTAGTAACTACCTATTAACAGCAAATTAGGTAACTTTGAAATCCCTTGAAATACTTTGAAATTCAGTAGAACTTCTATAGTCCGGACACGCGCCACATCGGACACTCCAGTAATCCGGCGCCTTCTATCAACTGGACACTTTGTAATTTTTACCTCTGTAATCCGAACACAAACTAAATATTGGAGCAAATTAAAATAAATCTAGTATATTTCTGCTTGTTGCTTGTTCGTGATTTCTTATTATTTGAAATACAGTAAGTTATAGTGAAATAAGATGAAATATCTAAATGTATTTCACTGAAATAGGTGCGGTGCGGTGTCAAACAAAAAATACCTACTCAAAAAAAAATATTACTTTTAAAAATTAAAAGTTTTTTTTTTAATTAGTAAGTTTTCCAACAAAAATTAAAACTTTCTTAATTTTTTTTTCCAGAGTGAGGTAACCGTTCTAGAAAATATGAATATAAAATCTATTAAAAAGAATTATTTTCTTGTTGTTAGAACATAGCATATATTTTTTATTAAGAAAATTCACAACAGCATTTTCATATTTAGGCGCATTAGTCTAGCTACTTGTTAAGAATTTTTGGCGCGAAAACTAGAACAGAGTAAAATATATTTTAATAGTCAGAAATTCAAATAAATTTTTTTATTGAATTTTAATATTTTTCAAAATATTTTCTTAAGGATCTTATTTATTAAACCGTTGATTGGTTTGAACTTGAGAACCTACAATGGAGGACACACCCGGAAATGATGATAGATTGCTTAAAAAATACTCTGCCAATATATGGGTACCTAAGCTCACACTAGGTAGTATAGTTATAGTGTAAGTGTAGCTAGTATAACTAAAAACTGAAATATATTTTATTCAACTCCAGACTCCTTTCATTTGATACCACACAAGCCATGTTTTGACTTAAACTTTAATTTTTGAAATCTACCTCTACCCTTTTTTTTAAACTAAAATGTATTTTGTTTAACTCCAGACTAAATTACCTTTTGTTTGATATCACACACGACATATTTCACTTAAATTCTCCAGAGTCAATTACCTTTCATTTTTGAGTTATGCGCGTTGGTCGTTACAGACAGACATACAGACAGACAGACGGCGCGACAAAAAAGTTTCAAAATCATCTGAAACGCAGATATATAAAAAATTTTGAAATCGGAGCAACTTTTCTTTTCTCAAAAAAATTAGGACATTAATATAGTAGTAGTGTGTAGTGTAGTAACAATAAAAGAATAGGGATAAGATCGATTAACATAATATAAATTTTTTAGAGAAAAAAAAGTTGCTCCGATTTCAAAATTTTTTATATATCTTTGCGTTTCAGATGATTTTAAGACTTTTTTGTTGCGCCGTCTGTCGGTCTGTAACGACCAACGCGCATATCTGAAAAACCGCTTGCCCGATTTGAATGAAATTTGGTACCTAGGCTGGGTCTTGGGTCGAGATGGTCCCATTTAAAAATTATCAAAATACACCGAACGCAAGTCAAATAAAAGGGTGAGGGTAAATTTCAAAAATTAGTTTATGTGAAAATATGGCGTGTGTGATATCAAATGACAGGTAATTGAGTCTGGAGTTATTCAAAATACATCTTAGGTGATTAAAAAAAAAGGTGCGGGTAGATTTTAAAAGTTAGAGTTTATGTGAAAATATGGCGTGTGTGATATCAAACGATAGGTAATTGAGTCTGGAGTTGAATAAAACATATTTCACATTTTAGTTATATTAGCTTACATGTACACTATAACTATAGTACCTAGTGTGAGCTTAGGTGCCCATAAAATGGCAGAGTATTTTTTTCTTGCTATGTTTTACTTGACACCCATTGCTTTCTTTTATATGGGATTTCCTATAAGCAAACCATATCTTTAAATTATAATAATAGGAAGTAGACAATTTTATTATTATCGTAAAAGTATTTAGGTACTTAAGTCATTCTTTTGATTTTACAAAAAAAAAATTATATTATATATATAGAGAGATAGCACAAATGCAAACAGATTTTATCAATAGAATATCACATACCTAGAATGTTATAAATCACACACACCATTTTTAAATAAAAAATAATTGTGGAAAAATATTCTTTTATTTTACATTTATACTTTATATAGACATTTCAATATTTTCAGAAAAAAAACATTTGGAGGAAAATGTTTTTAAGAATGTAATATTATTTGAAATTCCTACATGTTATTCAGAGCCAATTGGCCGTAGCTATATGATATAAACACAAACCAGTTTCGTGGCTAATCGGGTAAAAAGGAGTTTTTGTTTCTCTCATATTTTTATGTAGGTAGCTTGAAAGCTTAACGTCACGGGGGTCCAAGATCTAATGAACACCTAATAAGTGTTGACAGTTACCTGTTTCGTCCTTATGTGACTCCTCAGAACACTGCTTGGTCAATGTGACACTCTTGCAAAGTTAATTAGACGGTTTTGTCTCTAATCCTATGTAAATAGTAAGAAAACAAGAAACAGAACAGAGCAGAGAGCAGTCGAAAATAAACTGCTATACATATCGATCAATGAATACATCGATTACAAATAAAAAGAAACAAACTAATCAGTGACCTACGACAGCTCTTAATCCGCATTAATTTATGTAGAGAGTTGTCTTTATAACTGTTCCCTAAAGAAAATTTCACCTGCTCTCTAATTTGGATTTTTTTATGGTATTAAGTAAAACCTAAGGGATGATCAGCTGAACTAAATTTGTACACCATCCTACAGGACTTTTAAATAAATATGTGGCCCTGTAGTGTCCTATGGAGTCCTGTATACAAATTTTGTACACCTACTGTGGTCAGCTGATTACCCCTAAGTAAAACCTTGCATATTGCACTTTAACAAGGCTTTTAGTGAGTTAATGCTGTAAAAAAAGGAAAAATTTTAAATAAAAAAGGGACTTTAAGGGACTTTTTTTTAAAGAAAATCCCCTACCAAAATGCTGGAGGAGAAATGTTAAATGGTACTCATTTCTTGGATGAGGTATGGCTTTTTAAACGATTTTATTTAACTTCACAGAGCCTGGCAGTCTGTCTGCCTATCAAAACTTGTGATTCATTTTTGACACACTTCCCGTCAACCGATTTTAATGAAGTTATGACAGTTATGTAAGATTTTATAAAAAATTTACACAAAAAAAAATTATTTGGCAGATTTCTGTTTACGAGTCTAGATTTAACAATAGCGTTAATGGCACATTATATATTTTTAAGTTTGATATAATAATAATCGTTTTTATTAAAGATATTCATCAATATAAAATCGTGGCGCTTCTACATCTCCATTTAATGGGTATCTTTAATAATCAGGCCACGATTTTATATCGAACTTAAAAATTTGTCACTAAGGCTACTGTTAAATCTAGATTGTTGTAACCAGAAATCTGCCAAATTATTTTTTACTTTTTAGTCTAATTTTAAGATTATATACATATTCTTACAACTACAAGCTTTTATTATTTATATTTTCGAAAAAGAAATAAAATAATAATTTAAAAATTATTATTTGTAGTAAATCATTTTTTTGTCATGCAAATTTAAACATTTGGCCGCTAATTAAAAACAAAGATTTTAACAAAACAGACTATTTTAAATTAATAATAGTAGGAACTAAAAAGGTCAATGTTAAAAATCTGATCAAAAAACAAACAGTACATGACTTTAGTCAAAATATAAATATTAAAACAATCATATAGGCAATATTATTAAAAAAATAAAATAAAACAATAAAATATTAGTAAAATGATAACAAGAAAAAAATGGTCAAAAAACATACAACAAACAAAATCTTTTAATTCTCCCCCCGAAATTTTTAGCTGGGTATGGCCCTGAAAGCGGTAATGGTTTACCCCTTTTGTTACAGTTGGTTACTCCATTTTGTTACAAACAATATTTGTCAATAGAAACCTTTTTAGGAATGTTTTCTTCATAATCTACCTACCTACCTATAAACACATTTCAACTTAATCCACAGATAAATTAAAACCTGCCTCATACACTTTTATTTTGCTTTTTTCTTAAAAACAAGATTTTTGTATTTTTTAATAAGTTTGGCTTAAAATTTTAACTAATTTTAATAGTCTACCATTAATGCTGTGTTTCCACACTCAAAAGTAAACTGAAACCTTGACTGAAACATTTTATGTGATACCCTTCCATGAAAGCTTTAAGTGCTTTATTTTTAACTGTGTTTCAAATGTATGTAAACTTTTTTACATTAAATAGTGTATTGTAGCGTTTTAAACTGTGCAAGAACATGTTGTTAACTCAATTTGCCTAAAAAATGGACTTAGCCAGTTATTGCTTTGGACCCCTCAATTGAGAAATTAATCTAATAAAGATTCCAATTTTACAAAAGAACCAACAAATACATGGTAGGCTCTCTTTGAATGTTTACCTGTGGACACCATTTTTCTGATGCTTGAAACCATATAACATTTTTGTTTTTAAAGATATTATAGTCATTTTCTACACACGGAAATATGGAAATGACTAAAAAATACTGTTTTTGTTTGTTTACATGGAGGTTTACATTATAACAGCAGAAGACAGAATTAAATTTTCTCAACCTGTTCATATTTTTTTTTGTTATATATTTTTTAAAGTTTTAATGTGTTCTACATACTTATATGTATCTTGAAATATTTAAACAGTTTTGGTTTTAATAACTCATGATAGTAAAGTAATTTAAGCAAAAAAAGTTACAATTAAGTATTGTGAAATCAACAACTGGAATTTCACAAAATTACCCTGGTTATTTTGGACTTGACAATCTAGCAGTGAAACTCTTTATTGAGTTTCTGGAAAGACGTGAACAGAGACTTCTTTGGAACAGTGATGCTTCGGACTTTGCTAGCATCACAAGAGGCGTACCGCAGGGCAGCGTCCTAGGCCCGATGCTGTTTTCTATCTACACCGCTGATTTTTCTAATTTTTTAACAAACTGTGATAGTCATCAATTCGCTGATGATTTCCAAATTAAGTCTCCATTTGAGTTCTCAGACCTTGGACTAGCGACCGAAAAGATAAACCAAGATTTAGCTGTCATTGAACACGTATCTGATGCTCACTGTCTAACACTAAATAAAACAAAAACCCAAATGATGATTTTTGGAAGCAACAAAAAGGCAATTTCTAATGATAACTTTAAAATTGTCCTAGGCGTCCGCAACAATAATTTTGTCTGATGTCTGTAAAAATTTGGGCTCTGGCTTGACTCGGATCTGCGGTTTACTAAACATGTCAATGTTATATTGCAAAAATCGTTTTATAAACTCAAGTCATTATATCTCCATAAACACTTTTTAAGAAAAGATATTAAACTAAAACTTTGTGGTAGCCTTGTTCTGTCCCAAATTTCCTATTCCAATATAGTTTATTGGCCGGCTTTAACAATGAGGGACAGAACGGGCCTACAAAGGCTACAAAACTCTTGTGTTAGGTACTGCTATAGATTGAGGAAGTACGACCATGTGTCTGATACTGAGCTTGGTTGCTCTTGTCACAGAGATTTAATGTTTCCTTAAGCTGTTTCATTTACAAACTAACCAAAAATAACTCTCCACCATATTTGCTTTCAAAATTGGTCAGAACTGGTAAAGGGTCACAGGCATGTTACACAGCATGGTGGGCTATATCGTGTGCCTCGCCATCGCACGACTTTGTTTCAAAGATCCTTTAGTTACTGTGCGGTGAAGTGTTTTTCTAACTTTGGTCAATTTAAAAAGGAAGTCAAAAGGTTCTTTTATCAATAGTGTGTTAAGGGCGCAATAGAAAGTATTTTTTGAATAACTTATTTTTTTTGTGTGTGTTTAGCTTTAAGCTGTAATTAATACAAATTATTTTCATATGCATGGTTTTCACTTTTTATTATAAGGTATATTTGTTTCTTGCTATTGGTGATTATATTGAAAAGCGCATGGAATGCGAATATCGCCACCTCTAATAATTATTTGTTACT